>CM034146.1:738906103-739508603 GCA_019776745.2 Taxus chinensis | reverse complement strand
ATTTCTAAGTTATTAATGAGTTTTGTCTTGCGTTTTGTGTGTCACCTTTTAAGTGGACGTTACAACAGGTAGATGAGTTGTCCCATTTTCATATTTATTTTGAATTTAAACATGATATATATTACCTATTTTTACCTTTAAATAAATTAAAATTAATTTAAAACCTAAAAAGGAAACTATTATGAATTTGAAAAGATGAAAAAAATAAAATATAATGATTAAATTTTTAATCTGTAAAAACATTTTATACAAACAATTATTGATAATAAATGTTTTTAACTTAATGGGACATTTATTATCTAGATAAATAAATTAATAATAAATTCAAATTAAGTTTCCATTAAATAATAGAGACATTAAAATAATAAAATACTTTGCTAACATTATTTTATGAAAATATATAGAATGATAGGTCAATAAAAAATTAAATATTCTTAGAATAAATTTTTATAGATCACTTTCCTTCATCTAGTGGCCTAAAATTGGCTCCAATTGTTTTTTTTCGCTTTCATCTAGGTCTTAGAAGTTTAATAACTTTTATTGTGCTTATTAGAATAAGTCAAAATTTTACATGAGCCTTTATTTATGAAGGCATATTTGGCACGCAACGTTTGGGGCCCATCCGAGTTGTTTTGCTAGTTCTTAATGTTAGGCATTTTAAGGTTTTTTGGCATTTTAGGGTTTTAAGAGTAGACATGAAATAAAAGGAGGAGTTTAATGATGTAAATGTTTAGTCTAGATTCTAGAATGATAAGAAAGATATTTTGAAACTTCTGTGTTTTATTTGCAAAGTTTTTATGTGTGTTTTGGAGGTATTTCGACCTCTTGTAGCTGGATCCACATCAATTGGTATTAGAGTAGGATTTTGATCTTACATGAATAATTAAGGTGACATATTACATTTTTCTAAATAATTTTTCCTCTATTTTATATAAGCATGACTATACACAAGAGGGGAGATTCTGCTCAGATGAATAGGAATATGCAAGAGCTATAATGACAAGTTATTAAGCTCACATGTGAAGTTACCCACTTTAGGAGACATAGCAATGGGGATGTAGACCCAGATAGTGATGATGAATAAGTAACTCCACTAATGTATGAAGAAGGATGTGAAGAAGAAAATTAGAGAGATGAAGGAACATAGAATGAGAGACCATTTAAGGAGAGATTGATCCAGGCTTTAGATGGTAATAATGATGGCATCAAGATTAATGTTCTAGATTATGGTGGAGTGTTACGACCAGATGAGTTTATGTATTGGTTGAATCACATGAAAAATTCTTTGAGTGGAAAACCCTTTTAGAGGAGAAGAAGGTTATGTTTGCATGCACTAAGTTGGTTGAACATGCATTGATATGGTGGGGTCACCTGTAAAATGAAAGACAAAGGAAGAGAAAGGGAAACATCTGAAACTAGAATAAAATGGTAAAGAATTTGAAAGAAAACTTTATTCCCATAGATTATACTTAGACATTGTTTTAAAGGTTCCAAAACCTAACACAGAAGGATCTCAATATTAAGGAGTATACCAATGAATTTTACAAGATGTAAATAATGGTATAATAAAGAGAGTCTGAAGAGTAAAAGGCTACAAGCTATATAAATGAGTTGAGTTACATTATACAAGATGAGCTGATTATGCTTCGGATCCATAACCTGGATGATGATTACCAACTCACATTAAAAGAAGAAGAAAAGAACTAGAGGAATACATTTAGAAGAGGCATGAAGAGAGGGTCATCGTCATCTCCAATTAGAGGAAGAGGTAGATTTGTAGCTACAAACGGTGATTCCTCTAGTGTAGAAGGGCATGAGGATTCTTCTCAAAGTCATGGTAACTACCAAAGAGGTAGGGGGTTTCAGAGGGGAAGAGCTTATAATGGAGGATGGGGGTGGAATAGCCCTCAAAGGTAATATACATGTTACACATGTGGTGAAGAGGGGAATAAATATTTTGAGTATCTGCACTAAACTAGACATGATAGATTACAAGGAGAACAACTGGATGAGTAAATTTGGCTAAAGATGAAGAGGAAGAAGAAATTGAGGTTGTTGTAGACTTGGGTGAAACCCTCATGAAAATGAGGAAAATGATTGCCCTAAGGAAGGAGAAATAATAGTACGTTTTTGGTGTTGATTCGTGGCTACAGAAAAATATATTTCAAACAAGATGCACCTCTGGAGGAAAGGTATGTAAATTTTTTTATTGATGGTTGTAGTTATCAAAATTTCATTTTAAATGTGATGGTTGATAAAATCAATCTGAAATTTGAGTCGAAGCACCCATATCCCTATCCCATATCATGGTTCAAGAAAGGGAAGGAGGTAACCATAGATAAAAAATTCCTTGTAAAGTTTTGAATTGGGATTACCTACAAGGATGAGGTGTGGTGTGATGTTATCCTTATGGATGCATGTCATATATTACAGGGGAGGCCTTGGCAATACAAAATTTTTTTTACACGTTATGGGGGGAAAATTACATACACTTTTTGAAAGGATGGTGTAAAGGTGGTCTTGTTAACCTTCAAGGAAGAAGAGAAGAGTGAGCACTTATTGTCTACAAAATATTTTGTTACAGAAATGGAAGAAGTTTATTGTTGCTATGCATTGATGTTAAAGAAGGTGGAAATAGAGGATTTTAGTCTACCGATTGTTGCGGAAAAGGTACTATTATCCCAATTTTTCCCCTAGGAAAAATTTATTAAACATGACCCTACACAGGAGATAATCGAAGGATCAGCTCAGTATTGCAAGCCCACATTTCAAATACAATAGTCATATTAGAGGTAGGACTATATAATGGAGGAGCAGGGTCAGCGAAGGAGCAAACAACGTCAAAGGAGATAAGAGGCTCATAGGAGGAAAATGGGAAAAGGCTCGTAGTTTTTGGACTTAGCTACATACAAGTCGACTTAGGGCCGAACAACAAACTCAAAGAAGGTGCCATGTCTCAACTCAGGGAAATTCTAAAAGGAGCATCAAAAAGGAAGATTCCAAATGTGCGCTGAGCCTCCACGCATCCAATCAACATAACTTCATAAGTGAGACCGAAGAGACAGTCCCTAGATGAGTGCAAAGCTTCCACATGTCCCAACTCTAAAGGGTGGTGTCATTGGCCATTGGAAATTCACAGACCCGCGGAGGGTGCCACATGCCTCATCGACCCAAATCCAAGGATAGAATCCAAAATGGAGACCCCAAACAAGTGCAGGATCACCACGTAGTCATAGTCAAAAAAGGGGACAGAGCGGGCCCAAATCAGATAATTATAAAAGGACCAATAGAAGCCTCCACGTGTCTCAACGACGTATCTTCAAAGGTCCATCCCAAAGAAAGACCTTGAACTAGTGCCAACCCTCTACATGTCCAAGGTCTAGAAAGGGATAAATTCAGCCGTTGAAAAGTCCAAACGATCAAAAAGAACCATGTGTCAACTCAGCGTAATTTTAAAAGTGAGAGTCCAAGGTGGAGACTCAAATGAGCGTAATCCCGCCACGTAGTCAGGGTAAAAAAAAAGTCAAATGGACAACAAGCCAAAATCGGGTAAGTGTAAATGAACGAACGAGAAGTTTTCACATGCCTCATCAGCATAACTTCAAAGGAAGAATCAAAAGTGGGTCCTCAAATGTGTGCTGAGCCTCTATGTGTTTAGGGCCAGAAATATGGCCTTGCCAAACAAAAGGGACTCAGCAAAAAGACAAAGAAATAGAACAGAGCCACAAAAGGTGCCACGTGTCTTATCGGCACAAATTCAAAGGCACAAATTAAAAGGCATTCCCTAAAAGATCACCAACTTGCCATGTGGTCAGAGTCTGAAAAGGTAAGGTTGGCCGTTGAAAATTCTAAAAGCCTGCGGAGGCCTCCACGTGTCTCATCTGCACAACTTCAAAACCAAAATCTTGGGGTAATTTCCAAATTAATGCGAAGCCTCCACATTTCTCGGGTCAGGAACAATGTCTCCACCAACATGAGGGACTCATGTAGAACATAGAGGAGCCCGCAGAAGCCACCACATGTTAACCCAACACAACTTTAGGAGCAAGATGAAGGGATGGAATCTTCATGACACACGAGGCTACTGTGTGGGTCTTACACAGATGGACTCTTTTAAATATTTTGATCCCATGTTAAAAACCTGACCTCGATCTTCAGATAGATCCATATCTTTCAACTGGGAGCTCAGGTTTTGAGCAGGAGAGGACATTTTTGGAAATCTCTTAGAATTGGCTTCTCATCCTTCCATCATTAATGATTTCAGTCCACCATTTTCAAGTGCTATCAAGTCTCCCACCTGCCACCATGATGAAGAATGGGATCCTCATTTCTTTCCCAGTAAGGAACAACACATTGGATGTATAGGTGTTGTAGCAAGACTCTTCATTGTGGTAGATGGATTCAATGCTCTCCCAGGGGCAGTTGGAGCAGGGTTCGAATTCTTCCCTCCTTTCTCTCTTATTCTTCCTATATATTGTAAAGGAGGGGAATTTTCTAAGGGTTGGTCATTGTTTCTCTCCTGCCCCCTCTCTCTTTCTTCCTTAGGGTAGAATGTGGAGTCTAAGCCTCCTCTCTTGGCTCTGTAATGGAATTTTCTTGCCTCTTTCCCACTGATGATGGATTGTGTGACTTATGGAGCAATAAAATATTTTTTGTGATGCATTTTTGTCCATCCTTTGCTTATTTTATTGTCTCTTCTTGCCTCTCATCATTGCAAGGTATATTGTGCATACTCTAATGTCTATTGCTATGTTATGGGAGTTGTGTTTAATGGGTTGAAGTGGTGTTCTGTGTGACATTTATCTTTGGTCTGTGATGCATCTGTCCGTCCTCTCCATTTCTCACCTCTCTCCATTTTAGGTAGTTGGATTTTTGATCAGCCACTTCCTTTTCTAGTGTATCACCGCTTAGTGTAGGCTCTCTTTCACTTTCTCTCTCTCTCTCTGTCTCCTTGGAATGGTTAGATTAGGATAGATTACTTTTAACTACACTAGAGTAGCTTATGGTAGGTAGTTTAACAAGAAGAAGTTGGCTTTCTCTGGAGGGCCATCTCAAGTTTGCAAGTCCCATAGCTTGAGAGATGGTCCCATGTTGTGCAATCACACCGAATGCCCCACTCAGATCCGAGGCCATTCTGGGGTGCTGTGATTTTGCCAAAATAGTTTTGGCATGCCAAGTGGGACATTGAGGTTATATTTTATCATCTTTATAAGGTGTATCATTATCAAAATAAAATATTAAGCCACAGTACGACCACTCAATAGTTTTGGCACGTCGGGTGGGACATGTCTGAAGCACCTTACCACTTCATTTCATCAAGTTGATGTGTTCTTGGTGAGATTCAGCCTTTTAAGGCACATGCAAAGCACATTTGGTGACTCCATCTGGTCAACAACATCCTCTGAGTTGTAGACCTTTTCCCATCCATTTCCTTATTCCATCCATCATATTCATTTTCTTCCATTCCATGAAGTTGTGTAATCATGAATTCATTCCTCATCTTGAAATCTCACACTTGAAGCAACAACAGTGCAATCCACCTCTAATGTATTTCTGAACTCCTCTAGATCAGCATTATGATCAGATTCACAATCATCATGCTTACCCATATGAGTAGTGTCAAAACTAGTTTGGATATGGAGCTTATCATGAACAAGGGTATGCATACAGTGACAATAGTCAAATGGAGAATGTTGATTCACTAGAGAAGATTCAAATAATAGAGGCACGCATGGTGCATTCCATATCTGCTAGCTCAAATGAAGGCATTCACGATTGGTTGCAGGGCACCTTGTCCATGGGTAGGCCCTATGCCAAGACATTTCAGCCAGTAGGAGAAGCTAGACTTCATGATTGAGATGTTGCCCCCAACTTGCGCAGTGGGCTAAGGAGATAGAGGCATATGAAACTTGGTGTCAGGGAGCCTTGTCAATGGGTAAGTCCTACACCATCATCTAGTATTTTCCACTCCATTCCCCAAGCTACACCATCTCAACCGGAGCTTCAATTTCCAAGCTTCCCATCTGTTACCCTAAGTGTTGATTTCCCTTCTCCATTCCCTAGTCTTCCATCTCACCTCAATTCTTCCCTCCCTTTTCCCTTCCAAATCCAAGTCCCCTCCATAAGAGCCAAAGGAAATACAACTTCCCCTCCACCACAAATAAGGAAACAAGTAGTGGAGACCCTAGCCACCACTCCTCCTACTCTCCCAAGTCCATGTCAGGGAGAGACTCTAAAAACCAGTCAAGGAGAGAAACAACAAGAAGAGCCAGCCAAAGAAGAGATGATCAAAAACTTGGGTAAGCTTTTCTCTTAGATTTGGAATTACAAAGATTCCCTTGTTGGTTAAGCCTAAGGAGGAGGCTGAGGTCAAGCCACAAGTGGTGGAAGCTTCAAGATACAACATAAGCATGGGAAGAAGGAGCTACTCCAAATCTAAAAGAAGAGGAGTGCATTCCAGCTACAGAGGAGAACCATATGGTTTCAAAGGCTTCAAGTGTAGAAGTAGGCCACATAAGAACCTTCAGTTCTTCCTCCCACTTCATCCCCTTTGAGATCTGATGTTGAAGAAGAGTTTGATATTTCAAACTTCATGATTAAGGATGAAGGGAACCATGGTGAGAAAGTTACAGATCAGGAGGACACCATGGAGGAGGTCGAGCACATGCAAGCAAGACAATGAGGAGGCAGATTATTTGTCATACTTGGAGGATTATCTTTGATGGAGAGGAGCTTGAGGATCACATCATTTTCTCCTCCATCATCCACCTTCCAAGCACATGAGAATATGCTGCCATGAAGGAGAGCATTTAAGGACAACATCCTGTGTCTTCATAGCAACCCTTTGGAACCAAGGTTGGAGGATCTTAATCTTCCATGTATCTTCTCAGGAGGAGGAAGGAAACAGCAAGAAGACCCCATCTCTCTCACACCATGCATCCAGGAAGGTCCACAAGAAGTCTCCATTCTTGGAGTTGAAGTTCAGAGTAATGGGCACATCCATTGGACCCGACCGTGCCTTATCAGGTACTTAGCTTCATTGGAGCTAAGGGAGAAGCCAAAACTAGTCATGCCCACTTCAAGGCATGAAGTTGAGTATCAAAGCACCAAGGGTCACCATCAACACCTCGAGGAGTTGAATGCAAATCAGCTTGAGGAGGTATTTTCCATTAATGTTGATACCTTGATCATTTGGGTGGAAGATTGACCTCTTGTTGGTTTCTCACTGATTATAACTACCATGTTTAGTGAAAAATCATATGCATGGCCTCATTTTTTGAGAAACAGAAGTTATTTCTCCCTGCTTTTGGAAAGCTTTGTTTAAGATTTTCTTTGATAGGGTTAGTGTAGGAGTAGGAGTAGATTTTCTTTCAGTAAAACAAGTGCTTTTACACACTCTGCATGTCACATTTGAGGGATGTATGATTTTACCTTTGTACATAAGTTTTGTTCATATTGCTCTAGAGGTATAATGCGCCATGCCCTTCAATATTCATGACAGAGAGACCCATAGTTTCCTGTAATAGTTGCTAATTTCAAATGAAAGAAATACAGAGCAACTAAAATAAGTTTTTTAGAGAATTTATTTCCAGAGTAGGTGAAATCCCTAGGTCAACACAATTTTCTACTCTCAGAACCTCATCTCCATGTTTTTCTTGAAAAAATTAAGAGTGCAAATAATGGAGCAGGCTCAGGGTCACTAAGCGCAGGAAGTCGGGCTCATGGTTTTAGGGACAAGATAAGTACCAAACTATGAATTATGACTCCATGCCTAATGGATGCTTCAAGGATACTAGTCTCTTCATCTAGTAGGAAGATGTCCCCATGAGTTGCTAAACTATTATCCCAAATTTTGTCCCAGGGAAAAATTGATAAAATATGACCCTCCATAGGAGATAATCGAAGGGTTGACTTAGTATTATGAGACCACTTTTCATATCCAATAGTCAGGTTAAAGGCGGGACTCTACAATGGAGGAGCTAGATCGATGAAGGATCAAACAATGTCAAACAAGGCCAGAGGCTCACAGGAGGAAAATGGGGAAAGGATCGAAGTTTTTAAGAATTAACCACATATGAGTTGACTCAAGGCCAAATAAAAGACTCATGGAAGGTGCCATGTGTCATCTCGACCCAATTCTAAAAGGTGCATCAAAAAGGTAGGTTCCAAATGTGCGCTAAGCTTCCATGCATCCAATCGATGCAACTTCAGAAGTGAGAGTCAAGGGACAGTCCCTAAGTGAGCACGAAGCTTCCACATGTCCTAGGTCTAAAGGGAGGTCTCATCGGCCATTGAAAATTCACAGACATGTGGAGGGTGCCACATGCCTCATCGGTGCAACTCCAAGGATAGAATCCAAAATGGAGACCCCAAACAAGTGCAAGCTCACCACATTGTCAGAGTCAAAAAAGGGGATAGAGTGAGCCCAAATTGGTTAAGTATAAAAGGACTGGTGGAAGCCTCCATGTGTCTCAAAGATGCATCTTCAAAGTCACAGCCCAAAGAAAGACCCTAAACTAGTGCCAACCCTCCATGTGCCTAAGGTTTGAAAAGGGATAGAGTCAGCCATTGAAAATTCCAAACGAGTGGAAAGAACCACATGTCAAGTCAGCGTAATTTTAAAAGTGATATCCCAAGGCAGAGAATCAAATGAGTGCAAGCTCGTCATGTATTCATGGTCAAATAGAAGTTAAATGGGCAGTAGGCCCTAATCAAATTACGTATAAAGGAACAAGCGTGAAGCTTCCACGTGCCTCATCGGTGCAACTTCAAAGGAAGAATCAAGAGCGGGTCCTCAAATGTGCGCTGAGCCTCCACATGTCCAGGTCCAAACATATGGCCCCGCTAAAGAAAAGGGACTTAGCAAAAATGCAAAGAAATATAATAGAGCCGCGGAAGGTGCCACGTGTCTCTTTGGCATAATTCAAAGGTGCAACCCAAAAGGTAGTCCCCAAATGAGTGCTAACCCACCACATGGTAAAAGTCCAAAAAGGTAAGGTTGGCCGTTGAAAAGTCCAAAATAATGTGGAGGCCTCCACATGTATCATCCACACAACTTCAAAAGAAAAATACGGGAGTAGTTTCCAAGTTAGTGCGAAGCCTCCACATGTCTCCAGTCGGGCACAGTGTCTCTGCCAATAGAAGGGACTCAAGTAGAACACAAAAGAGCCTGTAGAATCCACCATGTGTCAATCTGGTGTAACTTCAGGAGTGAGAGGAAGGGGATGAATCTTCATGTTGCATGAGGCTACCACGTGGGTCTTGCACAGATGGACTCTTTTAAATATTGAGAGCCCGCGTTAAATGACTAACCTCGACCTTCAAACAGCCATATCTTTCAACCAGGAGCTTGGTTTTGAGCGGGAAAGGACATTTTAGAGAGTTCTCAGTGCTAGTTTCTCACCCACCACCATCATGTTTCAGTCCACCATTTCGGGGCTATCAAGTCTCCCACCTTCCGTGCCATGATGAAGAATGGGCTTCCTTTATTTCCTAGTAAGTCATATTGATGGGGGCATGGGTGTTGTAGCGAGACTCATCATTACGATAGGTGGATTCAATGCTCTTCTAGGGGTGGTTAGAGTAGGGTTCGAATTCCTCCCTCTTTTCTCTCTTATTCTTCCTATATATTGTAAAGGAGGGGCATTTTCTAAAAGTTTGGTCATTGTTTCTCTCTCGTCCCCCCTCTCTCTTTCTTCCTTAGGGTAGAATGTGGAGTCTAAGCCTCCTTTCTTGGCTCTGTAATGGCATTTTCTTTCCTCTTACCCACTGATGATGTACTATGTGACTTATGGGATAATAAAATTTGTTCTGTGATGTATCTTTTCCATGCTTTGCTTATTTTATTGTCTCTTCTTGGCTCTCATCGTTATAGGGTAAAGCATGCATACTCTGATTTCTATTTCAGGTTCTGGGAGTTGTGTTTAATGGGTCAAAGTGGTGTTAAAAAAAATAAAGATGTTATATCAAATGAGTTACTAAATGGGTTACCTCCTAAATGGGATATACAACACCATATTCATTTGATCCTAGGATCGTCCCTTCCAAACCAAGCAACCTATCGGATGAGTCCAACACAGAGTGAAGAGTTGAATAGAAAAGTGAAAAATCTAATACAAAAAGGGTTATTGAGAGAAATCATGAGTCCATGTGTAAATCCAGTGCTACTGAATCCCAAAAAATATGGAGACTAGAGAATGTGTGTAAACAACAGGGAAATAAATAAGATCATAATTAAGTATCAGTTCCTAATTCAAATATTGGATGATATGATGGATGTGCTAGTGGGAGCTCGATATTTTTAGTAATATTGACCTCCATAGTGGGTACTACCAGATCCGAATCCGTGAAGGGAATGAATGGAAAACAACTTTCAAAACAAAATATGGATTGTAGGAGTGGATGGTGATGCCAATTGGGATATTTAATGCACCTGGTACATTCATGAGGCTGATGAATAGAGTACTTTGAGAATACAATGGTAAGTTTTTTTTTTCTATTTTGATGATATTTTAATATTTGGTAAGATAGTGGAAGAACACTTGTTATATATGAAACTAGTGTTAGACATATTACGTAAAGAGAGTGTATATGCAAACTTAAAGAAGTGTAGATTTAGTTAGAAGATTCTTATTTTTTGGGGGATTTTCATATGAGAGGATGGATGAGGAAAAAGAAAAGGATATTTTAGAATGGCCTATTCAAAGGAATTTTACTGAAGTTCGTAGTTTTCATGGATTGACAACTTTACATAGGAATTTCATTAGGAATATCAGTAGCATTGCTGCACCCATAACTGAGTGTACAAAGGGGAGTGATTTTGTATGGACCAAGGAAACAATAGATAGGTTTGAATTATCAAAGAAGAAAGTGTCAGAATAACCTATTTTGGTATTGCCAAATTTCAGCAAGGTCTTCGAGGTTGAGTGTACTGAGTCAAGAAGGATGACATGTTACAATTTGAGATGTAATGAGTCAAGAAGGATGACATGTGGTATTATTCAATGAAAAGATCAATGAATTCAAGAGGAAATATTATACTTATGATGTTGAATTTTATGCTAATGTGCATGCATTAACGTACAAGAAACATTACTTGGTAGCTAAGTAATTTATACTCTTCCTTGATCATGAAGCCTTGAGGTATGTAAAAACACACAAGAAACCAAATAGTAGTCATGAAAAATGAGTTTCATTTTTGCAAGAATACTATTTTATCTTAAAGCATAAGTCAGGTAAGTAGAATCAAGTTTGTGATGCCTTGAGTAGGTGTGTATTACTTTTGACAACAATGGAAAATGAAGTAATATGGTTTGAGGCAGTTAACGAATTGTATGAAGGTGATCCTGATTTTGGTGACGTTATGAGACAACATAAGGACCCTACAGTAGGTAGTGGTTCTTCTGATTATTTGATGCAGGATGGTTATTTATTCAAGGGAAACAATTGTGCATCCCTTGTAGTTCAGTGAGAGAAAATATTATTAGATAATTGCATAGTTGGGGGTTGGCTGGACACTTTGGCATAAGTAAGAAACTTTCTCTTGTTTTATAAAAGTATTATTGTCCAAAGGTAAATAGGGACATAAGTAGGATTGTAGAAAGATGTAGATTGTTCCAAATGACTAAGGGCCATGCACAAAATATTGGGTTCTATATGCCATTACCCATCCCTACAGGGCTATGGGTTGATTTGAGTATGGATTTCATGTTAGGA
Source organism: Taxus chinensis (assembly GCA_019776745.2). Classification (NCBI taxonomy): domain Eukaryota; kingdom Viridiplantae; phylum Streptophyta; class Pinopsida; order Cupressales; family Taxaceae; genus Taxus; species Taxus chinensis. The sequence continues at coordinate 739,496,888 of CM034146.1, read as the reverse complement.
ATTCCTAACACATAGTGAGGGAATTATTCTATATTTTTTTTGGTTGATATATTATCTAATATGACACATTTCTTTAATTTTATTTAACAACTAATAATGCTTCCAGATTTGTATATTTGCTTCTTTAGAAGTGGTTAGATTGCATGGAGTTCCAAGAATGATCACTTCAGATCAGAACAAGAAGTTTTTAAGTCACTTTTGGAAGAACCTGTGGAGGAAAATTGGGACAAAAATATAGTTCAGTAGTGTATATCACCCCAAAAATTATGGGAATATAAAATTAGTGAACAAAATCTTAGGAAATCTCCTACGTTGGATAGTTGGATAAAATACAAAACAATGGGACTTATCTTTACCACAAGATGAGTTTTCCTATAATAGATCGGTAAATAGGTCAACATGGTGGTATCCTTTTCATATTAGATATGGTTGGAATCCTAAGGGGGTCCTAGATATGATTGTGCTACCCAATGCAGATAAAACTAGTGATGATGCTAAAGCATTTATAGAACACATTATAGAGTTGCAAGATGAAGTGAGGGAAAAGATGAAAGTAAGTAATGCACAATATAAAGTAGCTTTAGATGTCATTAGGAGAGTGAGTGTATTTGAATAATGAGATATGGTGATGGTTCATCTTAGAAAGGATAGGTTTCCAAAAGTGACATATAATAAACTAAAGTATAAGAAGATTGGGCCATTTAGGATTCAAAAGAAAATGAGTGATAATGCGTACAAGGCGGAGCTACCTAAATTTTTTTCTATCTCACAAGTTTTTAATGTTTTTGACTTATATAGGTTTCCAGGTCATGATGAAAATTTTATGGAGGATGAATAAATAAACTTGGAGCAACATATGTCGAAGAAGAAAAAGAAATTATAATTTATGTCTTCGACCAAAAGACAGTCACTACCAGACATGGGAGTTACAATAGATATTTTTTATAGTGGGAAGGTTTGCATCAAGAAGAAAATAATTGGATTCCTAAATGTGATTTGAATAATATTCACAGTGTAAAATTACATGAATTCCATCAACTAAATTCATAGGAGATGATTTTTTTTCAACGAGGCGAGAATGATGTGGGAACATAACTTGTGGAGAGCATAAATTTTGATCCGACCGTTGGATATTATGAATAGTTTTACAAGGTGGTATATATAAATTAACACTATGCCTTAAAATTTGTGGCCATTTGGGCACATTTTTGGTGTCGGATTCCTTCATCTAGTTGCCTAAAATTGGCTCCGAACATTTTCTTCTTCTTTTGACTAGGTATTAAAAGATTTAATAAAAAAAATTGTACTTGTTAGAATAAGTCAAAATCTTGTACGAGACTTAATTTATGAATTCATATTTGGCACAAAAGTTTTGGGGCGCATATAAGTTGTTTTGCTAGTAGGTAATTTTTGGCATTTTAGGTTTTTTTTGCATTTTTGAGTTTTTAGAGTAGACGTGAAATAAAATGAGGATTGTAATGATGTAAAGGTTTAGTGTGGATTCCCGAATGATAATAATTCTATTTTAAAACTTTTGTGTTTTATTTTCAAAGTTGTTTATGTGTATTTTTTTATGTATTTCAACCTCTTGCAGTTGGATCCACATCGCCTTTCCTTTAAAAATTAAACAGTATGTGAATGTCTTGTTAGGCACTAATTAGGAGTTCCACATTATCTTGTTTGTTTATTTGCTTGGATCCATGATCCTATTTTTTTATGAATTAAAAAATAATAGTAAGAATGAAATAATCATTCGATGAAATAAAAAATAATCATTTAAGGAAACTAAAGAGAATCATTTGCAACTATCCACTCTTCACAACTTTACTCAAAATTAGTAATTTTTTGCCTTTTTTATGAAATGTGAATAATGATATGAGACATAAATTATTCAAACCCCACCTTTTCCAATATGAGTGTTTCCATTTTTCCTTATAACATCACTAAATTTTTTTTTCAATATCTAAATACTGTCTACATTTTAGTTTACACGTTGAAAGAAATAGATTTCCTATAATATATTGTGTGTAACATGAGTGTATTTTCATCAAAACTAATTTATACAAGACATAATATGGGCTTAGTACATTATAACACTAGCTAAAATATCCATAACCAAATATATTTGTTTGAAAATTGAAATAGGATTCAATAATACTTTAAACTTCAATTTCATGTGCCTATTTCCATCTTAATACTAGTTATTTAAATTTATCCATTCCCAAATTTTGAATCTATTTTTTTGGTTAAAATTCCTTATGAAAAAATTCAAGCAACACCAAACACATAAAAATACAATTAATTTTAAACATACAAGTAAGATAAATATTCATTTTAATGTGTTGATTGAGTTTTTGCTAGGATGATTTAAGTTATCAATTAGCTTTGTGTTAATCCTTTAACATTTGTGTTAAATTTTGAATATAATAAAATTGATGATATTTTCCTTGTGGGTTCCCAATAACTCACCCTTATCTTTTGAGCCTTTGTGTGAAAATCTTGTACTGGAATTTTTCCTATCCTTCCCATCCATATAGGTATAATATCATTATCTATTCTTACTAGTATCATACTCCCATCATTCACATCCAATATTCAATTGGATTTGTCTCAAGGTTTATAAAAAATAACCCCAAAATATATATATCCTTATTTGAAACAATATTTGAAGTATAATAGTTATCGTTGTGAAGACATGGTGCTACCATTATATGATCAAAACTGTTATGGAAAAATCATAACACCCCTGATTTTTGGAAAGTGAATGGTTGGAGAATTCTGTGTGATTCGTTAAACATGGAGTTATCCCAAAGTGTGGGACTTTGCAATCAGGATAACCTTCCGGAGAAGGCTGACTTCCTAACCTATCCTAGTGGCAACTACTCCAAAGTGCAGAGAGTTGCAGATCTAACGCTAATCTAATGCTTTCCAAAGGAGAAAAAGGTAGAGAAAATTCATGAAAATAAAACCTATTCTAAGGGAAGGTGGTGCACCAAGATGGATGTTGAACAACTTACATAATAAACACATCACTATAGGAACCCTTGTAATAAAAACAACAATAATACATAATAACCTTGCCTACAATGAAAGATCAGAAGGTTGTAATATAACACAAAATATGGTTTTCAAAATCCACATATATGTTTCTATTTCTCTCAAAATTGATACAATACATCACATTTAGGGCCAAAGGCACAAATTTAAATTACAATGTCTAGTATGGAAGTTTGGAATCTCAACAAAATCTCTTAAAGAAAACAAGAAGAAGGGAACGACATATGTAAGGTGTCCAACCTTTTTAAATGAGGCCCTCCTTATAATATATATAAAGAATGATAGAAGGGAGAGAGAAGGATCTAAAATCCTTCTTCAACCACCCTAAAATGCATTAAAATTACCTGCAACAATGATGGGTGCCACTGTAAAACCCATGTCTCCTTGTAATTTTCGTTGTTATAGAAGAAATGAAACCCATACATCATCATTTGGGTAGGTGAGAATTATGGAAACACCCTACAAATGGTAGACTATATTTCTTCATAATATAGAGGATGCCAAGATATTTCCAAAAAGTCTTATTTTATGCAAATCTGAGCTCCGAGTCAAAATTTATGGCCATCTGAAGATGGGGGTGCCATTCTACAATAAATACATGTGGTGATCTCTACCTTTTCAAACTCTGAATTGTATCGCAACCTTAGAAATTCTATGTCTTTGAGATTCGGAACTTCGGACCTTTTGATTTCAGAATATAGTTTACTGTTCATTTCTCAAGTCAGTTTGAGAGTTCTGAAACACCGAAACCTTAAAGTTTGAAATTTAGACTTAGGGTTTCAGAGCTTTTTCCTTTTCGGGGGTTCAAGTTTCAGGATATCCAGACTCTAGGTTTTGGGATTTTGAGGTTTGGTTTTCGAGATTTCAGGGATTTCAGGTTTTATGATTTCGGGGGTTTTAGGTTTCAGGATTTTTGGGGTTTCAAGTTTCAATATTTTGGGGTTTCAGGATTTTGGGGTTTTGGGTTTCAGGATTTTAGGGTTTTCTTATCCATTCGGGCATATGAAACCTCAGAAAATCTGAAACTCCAAATTCTAAATTTCGGACTTCAGGTTTTGGACATCCAACCCTCCTCTGCATATCACTATTCACTTCTGGACCCTCTTGAGACTTGTGAACCTCCGAACCTCTGAACCTTTGAAGTCCAAAATTCAAACTTCGTAGTTCATACTCTACAATCCCTGAAATACAGCACCGTTAAACCCAAAAACCTCGAGCCTTTTCAAACTTCGGGGTTTCAGGATTTCAAGCCTTTAAGTTAATTTTTCCCTTCTCGTCTGTTGAATCCCTTAACTGTGAAAACCTCTGAAGTCAGAAAACTTCAAACTTCAGGGCCTCCATTTTTTCACTTATCTCAACTCTGAGCTACTTTCAATTTATTGCCTCTGACATCATTACCATTTTCCGAGTGAACCTGAACCTGATTGTCAGAATTTAAATGTGAGCAACCATGGCCAAATGATCCCTCCAATTTCATCATTTGCAAGGTCATGCTTGGTCCAATTTTTCTTGAGAAAAAAATTTGGATAATACATATGTTCTAATACCTTGAATGTTTTTATTAAAAAAACAATCTCTCATCATCATGCAACAATACAAAGGGGGATTGGAGACCAACCACAACGGAATACTGGATGGATACAACGATGGTCACCATGACAACTCATGTAATCTATTATGTTTTGTTATTTGTTGTTAGGGGGTTCCCATGGAGGGGATGACCTTAAATTGTGAGCATGGCCTTTGTGTGTATGTTTCCCTTTTTCTTTTTATTGAGTGTAAGTGAATTTGAGTTTTGTGCACTCTACCTTACCTTTGAATTTCATATTTTTTCTTAAGGGCCATTATTTTTAGGCTTATGGGACAAGAGTAAGCTTGTCCCACACCTCTTAATTTTCGTATACCAACCCTACCTCTAGATTGGGGGGTTAAAAATATACCCCATTATGTGTTTTGTGAGAAAATAAGTGACATTTATTGCACTTTTCTTACAGGGATTTTAAATTTTGTCCTTAGTGGATGTGGGTTTGAATTATGTGTGTAAGAGGCTTGTCATTCCTCTCAAAAACCACTTAATCATGCATTGGTGGTTGAGGTTTGAATTGTGATGTGGAGTTGAGGATAAGTGATGTGATATCCTACATGGAGCCACCTCACCCTCCACTTCCCTTTTTCTATATATGCAAGTTTATTTGTTTTTTTGGGGGTTACTTCATTTCATTTGTGCTCTTGTATTTTTGGAGATGAAAATTTTTTGGGATGTGCTTGTTGAATTTTTATATCTTGTTACAGTTTGATTCATCTTGAAGGATATTGGTGTGTGAGTCTTTGATAAATTTAAACCATGGAAAGGTAGGAACTACACCTTTGTTTTAATTGACTTATTTTATATGTGTTTACTCCTGTGCAAATGAATGGTTTGTATGTTTGTTCGGTTCATGAGTAAAATGCCTAAGTACGGTGTAGGAAAAAGCTATGGGGATATTATATGTAGGGAGGCATAAGAGTTTATTTATTGTTTTGGAGGGAGTTTTGGGTTGGGTACTCCACCTTGGACAAGGAATGCTTGCATTTCTTACTTGTTTATTTTATGAGGGAGGAATAAGAGGAACTTGAGGGAGGCATAAGCATGTGTAGCGTTTTTGAGATATGTATTGGAGGTTTTAATATGGGCACCCATTTCTCATTGGGAGGCATAAGTGACCTCCCCATAGGATCTTGCTCCTTTGGCTTTTCATTTTGAAGCCTTGTATATTAATTGTTCCTTCTTGTGGTTGTATTTGGGTTGGTTGTATTTTGGAATGGTTGTGAGATACTCAGTTTTGGGTTATGGAAGCATTGTTTGTTGTCATGTGTTGAATGTGCCTTTCATTGCAATGTGGTTGGGGCTCATGGGCCAATGAGGAGGATGGATTCTCCTCCTCATTGGATATTTTGGTTGGGTGGAGAGTGTTTCCTCTCCCCCCATTTTTTGTTGTGGATCAAGAAAATCATGAAGGATCCCTCTTGTTGGTGATGGGAAACTTGGAGCTTTTGTTGGAGGCCTTTAGAAAACCCTTGTTGTGTGAAACGTTTTTGTTGTTCCCACTTAGGGTGGAGGTAATTGTAATATTGTATTTCTATTTTAGCTTACATTCTTATATTATTTCCCACTTTAAGTGGAAGACATTGTAATAATCTTGTGATGAAAATTTGCATTCAATTATTGGATATGAACGTTGTATTGTATATTAAAAAGAGAAAGAAAGATTTGTGTTGTAAAGCTAGCCTTGTGAAATAGAAAAGAAAGTTATTATCTTTATTTGAAGTTCTAGTTTGTATTGTGTGAAAATAATCTCTTTGTTTTAAAATAAAGGAGCTATGATCAATGGGAAAAGAAAGTTTACTTTCATTGTGAAATTGTATTATTGTAAGTGAGAAAGAAGAAATATAGAAGTTGTAATATGTTAAAAATGTATGCATAGTAAACTTGTATGTAGAACCAAGTTGTTAGTAGTTGTTTGAACTAATAAGTTTTAATGGAAATGGAATTAAGCCAAAAATTTGAAGTACATAGTTGTGCTAAATGTTAAGTAGATTATTTTCTTAAAATGATTTATTGTTGTTGCTATTATTGAAACAAGAAATGCTTTGAAATGAGTAATTTTAACTATGAAATGAATAGATGGAATTAAATCCTACAACTGGAAACTATAGGCATATAAAATAAAGTTCAAAATGTATTTTTAAACATTTTAGCAACTTTTTTCTTTGGAAAATTTTCAGTTTTGAAGGTTCTCTTCCTAAGGAACAAGATTTTCGCCTTGTGTAGATCAACGGTCTCATAACCACCGCTCAAGCAAGGCAGCGGTCTCAAAACCACCACTCCGTAAGGAAAAGTTTCATGGTTTTTCACCCAGGTATGGAAGTGGTCCCAAGACCATTGACCTACTCTTGGCGGTGGTTCTGTCACTTTCGGTGAAAAATGTAAACCCACACCTGTGTAAATTTTAACTTGGTTTAAAACGAAATTTTAAGCATTTAAATTTACTAAGGACACCTCCAGCAATTAAATAATGGCCAAATCCTATTGTTTAAAGTAAAATAATCTCCAAATGGTAAATGTAAAATACTTAAACTTGTATTTATAAATGGGATTAGGGTTTTCCCCAAATGGAGAACTCCTAATACAATTAGTGTTGTAATAAAACCATATTTGAAAAGGAAATATGTTCAATCCTTAAATGAAATACATTTCAATAATAAACCTACAATCTAAACAAAACTACCTTAAGCTTGATCTTGAAGAATTTATCCATAGGTTCTCCCTTCCTTTCTCCTGTGGCTTTCTTTGCTCCAACCTACAAATAAAACAAGAGAAAATAGACCAACTGAGGAGAATGGAATGAATGAAGGTTTTAATAAGAATTCATAATGAAATTTAGGGCTAGTTTGGGACCCTAGGATCTAGTTGCCACAATTGAATTGATCTAAGGGTGGAGGATCAACCCTACTTTTGTTTGGTAGGAATGTATTTTTTAAATGTTATAATTAAATCCTTAAGGGTATGTGTAGATGAGTGAATGGGGCCATTTAATTGCCTTGGGGTGCAAATTCTTAACTAGTTCTTGGTTTGTTTTAGGAAATTAATAAAAAGGAATTTAAGCTATTAGGATAATGATACTAAATTAATTAAGCATGAGGTTAACCATTTAGGGATTTAACATTAACTATAGAGTAGAAAACATTTAACCAAGTAATTTAAATTAGGGCACCTCACTAAATGATTTTTAATTAATTGACTCTAGAGATAAATTAGGAATATATAATCTCTTAACTTAGACTTATTCCATCCCTTGTAAAGTAAATATTTTTGGTGAAAATAATCTTAATGCTCACTAAGGGTTAACACCTTGTAACCCCTTAAACTTATAACAAAAAAATAGTCATAATCTTTCGGGTTAAGTGTTAGGTTTTAATGTGTTCCTAAAATGTCATTTTTATTGGCGTTACACTATCCACACTATATGCATTCTATTTGTCAACCTTTTCATCCTAAATTTTTATTGGAAAATGGATTTCTTTAGGGTTTTTTTAAAATGGAATACCTATATTGCCTCATTACGTAATATTTTGAGTTGTTATTTTGTTTCATTTATGGAAAGATGGAAACACAATTATATTTTAAGATGATGTTCCATCTACATATTTTTCCACTAATGAGAAAGTGTGAATTTTTATTTTGTTCAACTACAAATTCAATCCTTGGATCAAAAAGTGGATCAAAAGTTTACACATTTACAATAGCTACTTCATCACAGGGGAGTGTTCCTTGCACTATGAGTCGGGTTCATCTTAAGATGATTTAGGATTGATATTTGTTTGGTCATGGTTTATGAAAATAATACCTTTCGATTTTATATGAGTTCTTTGGATTATTATTCCCACCAAAGGAAATTTAATATAGCATCCATATTATAAAATAATTTCATCTTTCTATGCACTCAAATATATCTAATCTTATATGTCTATTCTAATATGTTGTAATAACTCTAAAGTTATACATTAGAAAATTAGTGATATGTTCCTTAAAATATTATTATATAATATTCCAATTATCATGGAGAAACTCTAGGATTAAAACATAAATATACTAATACATAATTAACAACTCTTTTGACATGTCTTGTAATGTAAACAATTTTTCATTTTTATTTTTTTTCAATATACAGTTATCTATGACATAATTGCACTTTCCCTACCCTTTTTTATTGATAATATTTGGAAAGGCTCTAAGGGCCAATACAACATAAAATATTACATTTAAGGCTCACAACGAACAAAAAGAACAAAAAAAATAAGGAGCTAAACAGGCTTGGCTCCAAAACCAACCAAAAGATGAAAAAAAACCACCAAACATGAACAAAACTAAAACCCTAGAAAAGGTGTAATGCCTGCTAAAATATCCCACTTGAGACCCATGAACAACCTAGTTTTAGTTACAAAATTATGGAATAATTTTTTTTTTAAAGTCTTAACAACCAAAGTCTCAAGGACAATTAAATTCGACTAATAAATTTTCCCATCATAATAATTACTAATTCCACATTATAAAGCAACAAGTGTAATAAGTCCACACCTAGCTCAAATCTCCTTAGGGATTAATTTAATCACTGATTACATTGACATTTTAGCTAAATATTCCCTGATTAAAATTTTAGGGTTAAGGGACCAAAACAATTAAATACCCAAGGTAATTAATTTCACAAGATCTAAGACAAGAGAAAGGTTTAATTATAGTGGGGGAAAAGAATACATATTTAAAATCATTAGAGTAAATTCTTACTTACCCACTCTCAGAACTTGGTTAAAGATTCAATTTGATTTTTCTCATGATTAACACAATTAAAACCTCTTGAAAACATTCCCATTAGATAGGGAATTTCCTCACCTTTCCGGTCATATAAATTAGTCCTCCTAACTCCTAATATTTCTCAAGTTATGGACCGGCGGAACTTGGGGTGATAATTTTCCCAAGAGCGGGCCTAAGGAGGAAAACTTTCCCCAACTTGGGCCTGCAGACTTCGGAGAGAAAATTCACCCAGAGGAGAAAAGTGAACCGGTGGAGCGGGGAAGAAAACATTTCCCAGACACAGGCCAGCGTAGCAGGGAAGACATTTATCACTTTTTCCCTTTTGGGATAAAGCAGATTTTACACCCACACCTTCACCGACGCCCAGGAAGGCCACATGGTAGATCTTGATTACATGTGGGCCAGCAGGGTTGTGGGGAAAACTTACAATTTTTTCCAAATTTATTTTTGAAAGCACGTAAGGTTAAAATTGATCTGGGCCTCCACCGACGCCCAACAAAGCCACGTGTTGATCAATGATTAGCTGCGGGGTGGCGGGGCCATGGAGGAAAATTTTCCAAATTAACTTTTTGGGCTTAAATCATTTTTAGACAAAATGAAGTCTTGCGGATTAGCAGAGCAGCAGGAAAATTCATGACTTTGCACCTTTTGGGTAAAAAGCAAAAAAAAGGAAAGTTTTAGCCCGCAGGTCCACCCAAGAATATTTTATTCATTTAAAATTTGACAATTAGATTATTTTGAGCCTGAAATGAAGTAAAAACTTCAGAAGGCCATAACTTTTGATTGGGAACTCAGTTTTTGGAAAATGAGGAATTTTTAGACATATTTCGACGTCCTCTTTTCACATAAACCTTAGGAATTGGATTTTGATAAAGTTTAAATGGTCAATTTTGAGAAAATGTCTTTCTATCACTTAGAAAGTGAACTGGTATTTTTAACTTATCAATTTTGTTCAAATTTTTCGTTAATTCATTTTCCACTTGCCAAAAAGGTATGGAGGATTTTACTTGGAATATTTTAGGATAGATTTCAGGGTTAAGTTTGCTTGATTGATTTGCATTTGAAATTTATCAATTTTATACAGCAAGAAGTCTGCAATTTTGCCTTTACCCGATTTGAAAGGTTCTATAAAATTTTTATAAGTATTTTGGTATGTTTGGGGTCGTTTTGACCTTACAAATAAAATTTGATATTTCATTTTGTCTTTTTGATGTTACAGGGTCATTTTGTTCAATTTCCGATTAATAATTGCCAATATGAAAGTTATCTAACAGAGTTCAAATTTGAATAGATTTATTTTCATTTACCAACTTTAAACTATGAATTCATTCCAACCCAATCTAACATACTAATTTGACTCAAGCAAAATATTCAAATTCCAAATTACAATTCTGATTTCTAAAACATTTATTTAAAAAACACAGAGTATTATGACATTTCCCCATACGTATTCACTTTTTCATCCTTCCAACAGGATTTCAACAATCATATTTCAATACCTAATAATGTCATTTGAGTAAAATAATACAATCCTTTATTGATTCAAAGAGATACCTTTACAATTTATTCTTTCATTCCTCAATTACAATATATAGAATATGATTTCTTTCACATTCTTTCAAAAGCAGAAAAATAGGGTATATCTCTTTCGCAATTCAATTTACAACTTTCATAGCCCATATAGACCATCTTTCCATCACAAATAATATTTAAGATCATCCACTTCAAGTGGGAAAAGGTTACATTAAGAAATGATCTCAGCAAGGACTGTCAAACTGTCTTCTTTCTCAGTTTTAGAACAACAGTATGTATTTCCATCATTCTCCAATTTGGTCACAACAGAATAGGGGAAAGGAAACGCTCTCCACCCAACCAAGACATCCAATGAAAAGGGAGAATCCATCCTTCTTCATTGGCCCCCGAGCCCCAACCACATTTCAATAAGATTTTTTTTTTTCAACTCATGGCAACAATAGGCTTCCACAAAACAAAGACAAATTTCTCATTCAAAACACAGTCCAAAACAAAACTACAATTTTTCACCATAGAACAAAACAACAAACAACAGTTGGGCTAATCATGCAAGCCAGTGGAGCAAGAAACTATGGGGGATGCTAATTATGCCTTCCAAAGGGGAAATGGGTATCACCACCTGAGAAAAAACCACAAAAATATATATCATTTCAAATCCCTGGCATGCCCTTATGCCTCCCCCAAGTACCCCTTATTCCTCACATTTCCTTATGCCTCCCCAACCTCTTATGGCACCCCATAACAAGTAAATAAATGCAAGCTATTTCTTTGTAAGGTGGAACCAAAATCCCAACTCCCTCCAAACTTATACCTCCCCAAAACACTTATTCCTCCCACAAAATTCCCCATATTCTTCTCCTACACCATCCCTAGGCCATCTACCCAACCATCCAACAAATAAAACAACACATTCAAACATTCAACCACTCACATATGCATACAAATAAAAGGAGAGTATTTCCGAGAGCTAAGCTTTTACCTCTCCATGATGGAGTTTGTTCCAAGTTCAAAACAACAAGCTCTCCAATGCAACACAAACCAAGAGATCAACAATCAACAAGTATGCAAAAATCCCTAAATTTCTCCCAATTTGCAAGAACTCAAAAAACCCAAAGCAAGTCGCCAAAAATGAAGTGATAAAAGTGAAGCAAAAAAAACCCCAAAAACAAGCCAAGGAATTCAAATAAATAGAAGAGGATGAGGTGGATCCATGTGGGATGCCACATCATACATCCTCAACTCCAACTCATAAGTCAACTTCAATCTCCAAGGCACAATAAATAAGTAGGTGAATAAATGACAGTTTTACTTACACACTCAAATCAAACCCACACCTCATAAGGACTTAAATTTAAAGCATGTAATAAAGTGCAATAAAAGCATACAACTTGACGTACAAAAATGCATAATGAAGGCTAGATTTAAACCCTCCAACCATAGGTAAGGTTGGCATACAAATTTAAGAGGTATGGGACAATTTTAACTTGTCTCATAAGCTTCCAAAATCAGCCTCTAAGGACAAATTCCAATTTCAAAAGAAGGTGGAGTGTTTCATACTCCAAAATTAATTTACACATCACTTACACATTTCTTACAATACTTTAATTTTAGGCCAACAACTCTAATAATTACTTTCTTATGTCCCAATTTAATTAATTAATTTTAACATGTTTACTCACATCAATTTACCACAATTAATAAATAATGAAAGGGGTAAACACATCACTTAATAAACACATACAAACATCAATAAAAAGGAACCAAATAAATAAATACAAATAACCCTTGGTCACATTCAAAGGTGATCCCCCCATGGGAATTTCTAAAAATCAAACACACACACATGAAAAATACAAAGTGCCATGGTGACCTTGTTGAATTCATCTAGAATTTCAATGTGGTTGGTCTCCAATCCCCCAATGTTTGTTGTGATATTTTTAACCTACACAATACAAATACCCCTTCAGCCTCATGGCCATATCGGAACATTCAAATGAATATAATATAATTTCAAAATCATCAATATATATATGAATCACAAAAACATCCAGAAAATCAACAATATCACTTACAATTTCATCAACAACTATATAATCATCAATTTTAAATTTGATTTTCTCGGCCTACTCAATATATCCAAATATCACATGTCCTAACAACATCCATAAATATATATATAACCATGTCCAAAAGTATGTCAACATCTATATAATATGTCTCTAACAATCATCATGCATCATATATGAATCAGAGTCAACAATAATCCATGATTTGAAATCTAACACCATACTAAATCAAAACTATAATAATGTCCATAATATAGTCCGTAGTATCATGATCAATTTCAAAAGTGTTGAAGGGAAGTGGGCACTACACTCCATGTGGATTTTGAGACCGTAAGTTGGGAGCTCTTTAAGGAGCGAATAAGGAGAAGATACTTGTCTACGAGGTTAATTAAGAAGAGGATAGATGAGTTCTATGACCTATGTCAGGCATCCATGATAGTGGAAGAATATGAGAGTCACTTCCTTGATATACTTCAATATGTAGACTATATACATGATGAACATGTGAGGATCCATAGGTTCATCAGGGGTGTGAACCCGGACATTGGAGGGGCAGTGCACATTCATTGCCCACAGACTCAAGCTGAGGCCATGAAGAAGGCTTACATTACTTATGAGACAAGTGGGAAGACAGAGCAGGAAAGAGACAGAGTACGGAGTCATATCCAATAGATGTAGGATAATATCTTGAAGGGGTCATCTCCTCCTCATGGTGTACATGGTTCTACATAGTCTTCATTTAGGCCACCACAACAACCACCTCAATAGTAGCAGAGTAGAATTACCCCCGATTTTAGACTCCACAAGGATTTGATGCTCAGAGGGGACGGAGGATGGGGCCTCATCCTAGGTGACCAGTCAGGACTTAGGCACTGGCTTGAGCTTAGTCAACAGGAATTCATTAGCAATGACCACTAAAGTCCATAACAGGATCATCAGGATCCATGAAACAGACTACTAGAGTACCTGTAGGAGTCACTTCTCATTGGAGGGGACCTGGTAGTTGTTATGGGTGAGGAGTACTCTGGCATCATTGGAGAGAGTTCCCTCATAACCCTAATAACAAGGGTAAGGGACCAAATTGAGAGCCTATAGTAGGTGACATGGCTAGGAGCCATAGGATATATACACCAGTCGAGAACCACTAGGAAAAGCACTAGAGCATGGTGATTGAGATGACATATAACATTGATGTCATTTCTATTCCTATTTTATTTGAATCAGGTTCCTCAAATTATTTTATTTCACCATTTGTAGTAGAGTGATGCAAGCTAGTGGTAGTTAGGTAGAGCCATAGTTGGGATGTGGAGATGGCTTCAGGAAGTAAGCTCACAACCGAATCCTTGGTCAAGGAGTGCATAGTTTACTTAAGACCCTTTTCCACGACCTTGGATCTTTGTATCCTTTCATTGGGTTCATATGGGATTATTTTTGGCTTGGATTGGTTATCTACACATAGGTTTAGGATTGATTGTTACAGTAACGTAACATCATGTGTAAATTATTTGGGATTCGAGATAGTGATGGTTGGACTTAGGAAACCCGCCTCTATTCGTACCATATCCACCATGCATCTTAAGCGGTGTGCGCGACAAGGTTACCAGTTGTATGATGTCACGATTAGAAAAATATCTAAGGATGAGTCTAGTGGACCATCATAGAATGATCATCAAATCTTGAGGGAGTTTTTAGATGTCTTTCTAGAGGATCTTTTGGGGTTACCTCCCCCACATGAGATACATTTTCACATTGATTTGGTTTCAGGAGCAGAGCCTTTCTCATGAGCACTTTATACGATGACTACCCTTGAAATCTCTGAGCTCAAGTTACAGCATGAGGGTCTTTTATAGAAATGCCTAATTTTTTCTATTGTATCCCCTTGGATTGAAACAGTGATTTTTGTAAAGAAGGATAGATCTCTACAATTGTGTATTGATTCTCATGAGTTGAACAAAGTAATGATCAATAATCGTTACCCCCTTCCACGTATTGATGATTTTTTTGATTAGATGAAGGCAGACACTATTTTTTCAAAGATAGATCTTAAGTGTGGAGACCATCAGGTGAGGATCACGAAGGTAGATATTCATAAGACAACCTTCCGTATGAGATATAGCCACTATCAGTTCACAGTAGTTCCTTTTGGTTTGACGAATTCCCCCGTAGTATTCATGAATTTGATGAAAAGGGTATTTCATACATTTTTGGATCACTTCATGCTCATTTTTATTAATGAAATTTTGACTTACTCATGTACGCAAGAGGAGAATGAGGAGCACCTTCGACAGGTTCTGTAGTGTCTTCATGTGAAGCAGCTTTAAGGGAACCTGGAAAAGTTTGGATTCTTTCAGTCAAAGGTGCAATACTTGGGTCACATCATTTCTATGGAAGGTATCACCATCGATCCTTCCAATATTTGAGATATTATGGATTGGCTTTTGCTAATTAGTATGACCGAAGTGTGTAGTTTCATGGGGTTGGTAGGTTACTGTTATCCCAATTTCACCCCCTAAAAAATTACGAAAACACAACACTGTAGAGAAGAAAAACCTAAGGATCAGATTTATCCTTGGAGCTCACATTCGAATCCAATAATCAAGGATAGATGGACTCTACAATGGAGGAGAAAGGTCGGCAAATGAAGCTAAACAACCTGTCAAAGGATATCATTTGCTTGATAGAAGAAAAATGAATAAATGGGCTCGAAGTTTCATGGACTTCACATATGACTCAAACTCGAGGCCTGAAACGACCCAAGTATAAATGGACTCGTGGAATGTGCCATGTGTTTAACTCAGTGAAATTCCAAGGGTAGAGTCATCCAAAATAGAGACCCCAAATGAGCGTAGGCTCGCCACGTGGCCAACAGTAAAAAAAAGGGGGCAGAATTGAAAGTTGATCCACCAAATCGACTAAGTTTAAAAGAACCAATGAAAGCCTCCACATGTCTCAATGGTTCACCTTCAAGGGGGAAACAAAAAGCTAGTCCCCAAACAAGTGCCAAGCCTCCATGTGTCTAAATCCACCAAAATTTTCACCGTCGGTTGAAAATTCTTCGAGCTAGCGGAATATGCCACGTGTCCCTTCCCTGTAACTTCAAAAGTAAATTAAAACATGGGTCTCAAAATGAGCATGGAGCTTCCATGTGTCCTAGAACTTGATGAGGTAGTGTTCACCTCGAGGCCCTGAATCAGCTAAGTATAAGAGTGTCGGCAAAGGCCTCCACGTGTCTCATCAGTGAAACACCAAGGCTAGGTCCAAAGATTTGAGATTCAAACATGCATCATGCCACCACGTAATTAGGGACTGAGAAAGGAAACAAGACCAATTCGGCTAAGTATAAAAGAAATAGAGCTAAGAAATGGAAGGAGCCACATGTCTCATGAGCATAACTTCAAAGGTGTAGCTGAAAGCAGAGACTCAAATGAGTGTAAGGCTTCCACATGTATGAGTCCAAAAGAAGGGTAGAGCTGGAAGTTGAAAATTCCAAACTCAAGATAGGCTGCCAGAAGCTTTCACATGTCTCAACGGTGTAAATTCTAAAGGTGCCGCCGAAAGAAGGACCCTAAACTAGCGTAAAACCCGACACGTGGTCAGAGCCTGAAAGTTGAATCGGACCCAAATTGGTTAAGTATATAAGAGCCAACAAAGTTATCCACATGTCATATCAGCACAATTTCAAAGGGAGAATCAAGAGTAGGTTCCCAAATGAGTGTGGGTTCACCATGTGGTCAAAGTCAAAAATGGGACAGAGCAAGCCCAAACTTGGCTAAGTAAAAGGAATAGCGGAAGCTTCAAAGGAAAAATATGAAATCCGGTCCTAAATGTTCCCTGATCCTCCATGTTTCTAGGATCATACAAATGACCCCGCTAAACAAAAGGGACACGTGGCCATGTTTCAAGTCAAAGTTGGGAAGGCAGGTCACTGGAGGCAATTTTAATTTTTAGGCTTTTTTTAAAAAATGTGTAAAGTATAAAAGTAAGCCGAACCTCTGACAACTTCCTAGAGAAGCCACATGTCAGGCCTAAATTACATACGGGGAGGTGGGTCTTGGAAGTATTTTTTTTTAGAAGCAGGAAGGCAGGCCTTTGGAAGACTTTTCACGTAAGTGGAAAATAAGGGCCGGTGGGCCCAAAGATGATTCATGGGAAAAAGTGAATTATGGGCTTATGGGGCTACGGGGATTTTTTTACATTTTGGTAAATTTTGTGTGAATGACACAAAGTAAATTTTGGGCCTGCAAACCCATTTTCTAAAACTAGGTTTTCAACATTTTTTTACGGATCTGATTCAAATGTTCAAATGAGCATATCTTTCGATCCAGTGCTTGAAATTTGATAAATTTAGTACCATTGGAAAGATCTTGACCTCAACTACACCATTAAACATAAAATATTATTTTTGAGTAGGATTTGGTGTGGGAAAATCTAGAAAAAATCTTTTCCCTTATTAATATGGGATCTGATTGCTTCAAGATTCAGATAGATTTGATTTGATCCACCATTCTTCCTTCTTCAACACGCCAAACAAACATAGAGAGGAACAAGAATTGATAGATTATGGGTGGATTTGTAGGAGCATTGATGGCTAGTGGTTGAGCTTCTGAATCAGATTTCCCACCTTTTATTCTTCTCCTCTCTTCACTTGATCTATAAAGGTAAGAGTTTGGCTCATTGTAAAGGGTTGGACATTTTTGTTTTGCACCCTCCCTTCTTCTCCTGCAGACAAATTCTGGAGTTTCAAACAATCTATTAAGACTGTAATGCAAGTTTTTTGCCTCTTGGATGAATTCTCTCAATTTATGAAGCAATAATACATGTCATGGATGATTTCAACCCTCTCTTGTGTTCATTTCCTTTATCTGATCTTTCATTGCAATATTGGTTATCTGTGCATGGTATTTGTATTACATTTTAATGGTCTGTGTTTGATAGTAAAGCTATGTGTTTAACATTCCTTTGGTGCATCACCTTGTTATCTTAGGTTTAATTTCTTTCATCTTCTTAACCTTGTCTCCTTGGAAAGTTAGAATAGATTTTAGATTAGATCCTCTGAAATTTTACATGTGCACCTGAATAGAGGAATAAGAACCAGCCTTATCAAGAGAGATCTCTCAATTTCAAATTCCCACACTTTGAGAGATGCTCCATGTTATGCAATCACACTGAGAGTCTCAACCCATTGAGTTACAGACATTCACGGGTGCTATGATTTTGCAGTAATAGTTTTGGCACGCCCGGTGGGACAGGTATGAAGCACCTTACCACTTCATCTTAGCAGGTTGGTGTGTTCCTTTTTAGATTCAAGATTTTGAGGAACATTCAAAACATATATGGCAACTCCATCTGGTCAACAACCCATTCTCTGAGTTGCAGACCTTTTCCATCCATTTGCACCCATCTTCATTCATCTTTCTTTCCACATCTTTCATATTCTTCCATTCATGAAGTTGTGCAATCATGACTTCATTTCCATCTTGGAATTCACACTTGCGGGAGCATAGTAGTGTATTATCATCCTCCAATGTATTTCCCAACTCCTCCAGATCAACAGTATGATTAGATCTGAACCATTATGCTTACCCATATGAGCAGGGTAAAAACTAGTTTGGCCATGGAGCTTATCAAGAATACAGGGGAGACATACAATGGTAGTTCAACTACATGGAGAATGCTAATTTTCTAGGAGGATATTCAAGGAATGGAGGCATTTTATGGTGCATTCAAGGGCTATAGCACAAATGAAAGCATTCAAAATTGGCTATAGAGCACCTTGTCCATGGGCCGGCCCTATGCCAAGACATTACAACCCTCAAGAGAAGGTTGAATTCATGGTTGAAATGCTGCCTCAACTTGTACAATGGATTGAGGATATTGAGGCTTATGAGTTGGACACAAGACAACCTTTTCAATGGGTAAGTCACTCACCATTGTCCTTCATTTTCTCTTTCTCAAACTCTATTTTTCATGGTCAAGAGTCTAGCCCCCCACTATGCTTCCCCAAGTGTTGATTTCCCTTCTCCATCTCCTAATCTTCCATCTCATCTCAATTCCTCTTCCCTTTTCCCTCCCAAGAAGTCATTCCCTCTAAACAAAAAAGAAGTTCCACTTCCCTCTCCACCACAAACAATAGTAAAAATGGTTGAATCCCAACCTACCACTCCTCCTGACTTTCCCAAGTCCATGTTGGGAAGAGACTCAAGAATCTAGTCAAGGAGAACAACAAAGAAAAGAGGAACCCAACATAAGAAGAAATGATAGAAAATTTGAAGAGTTGGGCTACCAGATTTTGGATTATAAAGATCCCCTTGATGGTTAAGCCAACATAGGAGGTCAAGGTTGAAGAGCCAGTGGTGGCTAAGGCCGAGTTTGCAGCAGAAGAAGAACAAGAACAAGAACGGAGAAGATCAAAAATCTGTTTTCTCTGAATGCAGTGTCCATAATGGCACTTTGTCTAAAGAGGATGTTGATCTAATCCAAGCTGCAAAATCAGTTAAGATAGGAGGAAGAACAATCAGATCCAAGTCCTATCAAAGAGGAGCAACTGGAAGAGATCAAATCAGAGTTGAAGCCACTTGATGAAGAAAACATCATTGAATTTTTTTTACTTTCATTTGAAGGGCCTGTTTTGATTGATGAATCCATGAAGGAATAAGAACAATCAGCTCCAAGTCTAGTTGAAGAGGAGCATATGGAGGTAACCAAGACAGATTCATAGGCACTGAATCATGAGCCAGTTGCACAAGATATTACAGACCCCTCTCCCATTCAACCTCTCCAAAAGTCTGATTTTTTTGAAGATTTTGAACTCACTAGCTTCATGTTTGAAGATGAAGCTTCATATGGTGAAAATAATGAAGATTTTGAGATCACCATGCAAGAGGGAGAGACCTTGCTATAGTAGGATGGTAAAGAGTTTGATTTCCTATCAGAATTAAAAGAATGTTTTGATAAGGAGGAGCAAGTTGAAATTGGAATCTTTTCTCCCCCATCATTCATCCTTCAACCATAAGAACCTGCTGCCATGGAAGAGAATGTACAAGCACAACCTGTAGTTTGCAACATGCCTCTTGAATCAAAGTTGGAAGATTTTGATCTTCCAAAAGCCACACCTGCTGCAGAGGAAGGGAAAGAGTATGAGGCTATCATCCCTCTCACATCATCCATCCAGGAAGATCTGCAAGAAGATTCCATTTTTGGAGTTAAATATCAGAACAATGGGAAAATTCAAAGGACCAAACCTTGCCCAATCAGATACTTGGCTTCATTGGAGCTAAGGGAGAAGCCACAACTAGTCATGCTTTCTTCTAAGCATGAGGGATGAGCCTCAAAGAACCAAGGATCAACTGCAATGCCTCTTCAATCCAAATGTAAAGCAACTAAAAGAGGTATTTGTTTTGTTTCTAGTTGATACCTTGATGATTTGGGTGGAGGATTGGCCTATTGTAAGTTTTTCACTCATACCAATAGCAATAGATTCAATGCCAAATCATCTTCATGGCTGTAAATTGTAAGAAGGGGTAGCTACTTTGCATTTCCAGTATCAAATTTTGTTTGAAATTGCTTGTATCTTTCATTAGTGTAGGGTAGTAGTAGGTTTTATTCCTCTAAGTGCATATGCACATTGTCTTGTTATAGTTTAGGTTTGTTTTCAATAGAATAAGTGCTTTTACACACTCTACATGTCTTATTTGAGGCATGTATGATTTATATTTGTATATAAGTTTTGATTCATATTGCTCTGGAGGTACAGAGGCTAGGCCCTTCATTGTTAGCAGCAGAGAGACCCATAACTACTTGTAACAGTTGCTAATTTAATGAAATAAATGCAAAACACTAAATAATTTTTGAGGGAGTCTGTTTCCAGAGTAGGTGAAATCCTTAGGTTTTAGACAATTTTCTACCCTCAGCAATCATTTTCAAATTTTCTAAGGGAAATTGAGAGTGCGAACAAGGCATTCAGGGTCATTGGTGCAGAGTAGTTGGGCTCATGGTTTCAAGGAAGAAATCAGTACTAGGCTATCATTCTTGACTCCATGCCCAATGGATACTTCCAAGGTTACTAGTCATCTTCATCTAGCAGGAAGATGTCCCCGTGAGTTGCCAAAATGTTATCCCAATTTTTCCCCCCAAAAAATTGGTCAAACATGACCCCGCACAGAAGAAAATCTAAGGGTCAGCTTTGTCTTGCGAGCCCACATTCAAATCCAACCTTCAAGGGACATGCAGGCTCTACAATGGAGGAGCAAGGTCATAAAATGAGGCCAAATGACATCAAAGGAGATCAGAGCTTGACAGAAGAAGATTAAATCAAGGGGCTCGAAGTTTCAGACTTCACATACAATTCAACTCAAGGCTTGAACCGCCCAAGTATAAACAGACTCGTGGAAGGTGCCATGTGTCAGTTCACCGCAATTCCAAGGGGAGAATCCAAAACGGAGACCCCAAATGAGTGTTGGCTCACCACGTGGCTAGGAGTCAAAAAGGGGGCAGAACCAAAAGTTGAACCACCAAATCAAGTAAAGTATAAAGAATTGGTGGAAGCCTCCACGTTCTCAACAATGCACCTTCAAGGGGCGAACCAAAAGGTAGTGGCCCAAAGCAAGCACAAAGCTTCCACGTGTCCCAAGTCCCCAAAAGGAGAAAGAGTCAGCCATTGAAAAGTCAAAATGGGGCAAGCCAGTGGAAGATGCCACGTGTCAACTTGACACAACTTCAAAAGTCAAATCCAAAGGTAGTCCCCAAACAAGCGCCGAGATAAGTATAAGAGTGTCGAAAGAGGCCTCCACATGTTCCATGTGTCCAGAGGTCCAAAAAATGTAGTGTTCAACCTTGAAAGTTAAACTGGCCATTGAAAAGTCTTAAGTATAAAAGAAAACAGAGTGCAGAAGATGCCACATGTCTCACTCCGTGCAACTTCAAAGGTAAATCCCAAAGTGGAGACTCAAATGAGCGCTGAGGCTTCCACGTGTCAGAGTAAAAAAAGGGAAATATCCGATCGTTAAATTGAGTAAGTATGGAAGAGACGACGGAAGCTTCCATGTGTCATCGATGCATCTTCAAAGGTTAAGCCGAAAAGGTAGACCCTCAAACATAGTGTAAAGCCTCCACATGTCAAGAGCCTCAAAAGTCACACTGGCTGTTAAAAAGTCAGTATATGAGCTAGTGGAAGATGCCACATGTCATCTTCTGTGCAACTTCAAAGGCTAGAATCCAAGAAGCGGGGTCTCCAAACAAGCGTTGAGCTTCCATGTGTCAGAGAACCTAAATGAGGTAGTGTTCAGCAAGCCGAGACCCTTAATCAGCTAAGTATAAGAAGGGATTTCAAAGAGTAGAGCACTCCATGTGCCATCTTTGACATGAACTTCAAAGGACAAAGAATTAGAGGCAGAGCCCAAATTGTTGCCTCCACGTGTCTAGGATCAGACATATGACCCTGCCAAACAAAAGGGACATTAGAGCCATGTTTCATGTCAGCTTGAAGAAATGGGTCAAGAGTTAAGTTTCTAATCAGTGATAGAAAAATGTGCAAGCCTCCAAAGTGTAGGATCCACATATGATCCTGCCAAGAAGCAAAGGGGACATGTGGCCATGTTTCGAGTCAAAGTGGAAGGCGGGTCTTTTAGAGGTAGTTTGATTTTTTTAGCTATTTTGTTTCAAAAAGACGTAAAGTATAAAAGTGAGTCGCACCTTCGCCAA
Organism: Taxus chinensis; assembly: GCA_019776745.2. Classification (NCBI taxonomy): domain Eukaryota; kingdom Viridiplantae; phylum Streptophyta; class Pinopsida; order Cupressales; family Taxaceae; genus Taxus; species Taxus chinensis. The sequence continues at coordinate 739,474,181 of CM034146.1, read as the reverse complement.
TGCCCATTTTGCAGAAGCCATGTGTCATTTTTGCCTAAGGCATTTTTCCACTACTCAAAATGTAACAAATGCGGGAGGTGGGCATTGGAAGGAAATTAACCAAATGTGAAAAGTTAGGTCAGACTTGATAGGAGGATTTCTTTTGCCAAAGGTGTAATGCCAATTGCAGGGGCCACGTGAAGCCCAAGATGATTTTGATTTGATTATGACTTTTCTTCAACAAGCCAAATAGGCTCATGTGAGGGCTTGCGTGGAGAAAATTTTGCCAAAAGTGAATTTTGGGAGCTTGCGGAGATGCGGGGAGATTTTTTAATTTCTGTCATTTTTGTGCAAAAGGCGAAAAGTGACTTTTGGGACCCACGGATCCATTTTGCAAAACTTGTTTTTTGCCATTTTTGTACGGATCTGATTCAAATGTTCAAATGGGCATATCTTTCGATCCAGTGCTCAAAATTCAACAAATTTGGTACCATTGGAAAGGTCTTGACCTCACTACACCATGAAAGCTTAAAATTTAATTTTGATTAGGTTAGGTGGGTGAAAATATAGTGAAAACATCTTCATTCCATTAATACGTATGATCTGATTGCTTCAACAACCAGATCAGATTTTTTTTGATCTTGTCATTCTTCCTTCTTCAACACGCCAAACAAACATAGAGAACTAGACTTGAAAGATTGTGGGTGGATTTGTAGGGGCATTGATGTTAATAGTGGCTTGAGCTTCCAAATCAGATTTCCCACCTCCTTTCTTCTCCTCTCTTCGCTTCATATATAAAGGTAAGATTTGGCTCATTGTAAAGGGTTGGACATTTTTGTTTTTGCATCCTCGCTTCTTCCCTGGACTGCAAGTGAATTCATGTGAAGTTCCAAACCTTCCCATTCAGAGTTGTAATGCAAAGTTTTTTACTCTTGGCCATTGTAATGTACTGTATCAACTATGGTGAAGCATAATACATGTCTGTGGATGATCTCAACCCTCTCTTGTGTTCATTTCCTTTCTTCTAATCTTTCATATGCAATATTGGCCATCTTGTGCATGGTAGTTGTATTGCATTTTTGTGGTCCTGTTGAAATTTTAAGCAAAGAGTGTTTAAGATTCCTTTGGTGCATCACCTTGTTAGCTTTAGGTTTAATTTCTTACATCTTCTTAACCCTATTCTCCTTGGCAAGATAGAATAGGTTTTAGAGTAGATCCTCTGAAATTTATTTGTGTGCACTTGAATAGACAAATAGGAACTGACCTTCATCCAAAGAGATCTCTCTCGGATTTTCAAAGTCCCACACTTTGAGAGATGCTCCATGTTATGCAATCACACTGAGAGTCTTAACCCACCGAGTTGTAGATAGTCAGGGGTGCTGTGATTTTACACAAACCATTTGAGCTTATGTCACCTCTTCATGTAACCCAATCTCAATGCTCATCAATGGATTTGGATGGAGTTTCTATGTGAGTACAAAATGGAGATAGAGCATGTGAAGGGGAAATAAAATGTTGTTGCCGACGCTTTGAGTAGATTGAGACATTTGGCTATGGCAACTTAAGTGGGTACATATTTGTGGAGAAAGATTTTATGATAGCTTCCTCATGACAGTTTCTACCTTACAACAAGATCAAAAAATTTGTATCAGAAACCCCTTGAGGTTACATTTGATGGTTTTACAGTAAATTCAGATGGACTTATCAGACACATAGGCTAGATCTATGTACTGAGGGATGAAGGTTTGAGACAAGATATTTGGTAGAGGATCATCATGTACCTTATTCAGCCCATCTAGGGGTGAAGAAGATGCATACCACCTTGATACAACTATACCATTGGATGGAAATTTGGAGAAATGTAGCTCAGTTTGTGTCACACTATTTAGAGTGTCATAGGGTGAAGGCCAAGCATCAACATCCATCTAGACTTCTTTACCCACATGTTATCTTGGAGTGGAAATGGGACACCATTTCAATGGACTTCATAGTAGGACTACCAACATGGAGAGACCACCATGATGCCATCATGGTCACGGTAGATAGATTGATGAAAGTGGATCATTTATCTCTAGTGAAAACCACATATATAGCTAGTGTAGTAGCTAGAGAATACCTGGATGAGATTGTTAGACTGTATAGGATTCCACTGAAGATCATTTGCGACCATGATCCTTTTTACACATCAAAATTCTAGACTACCATGTAGCAAGCCATTGGGATGAGTATCAACTTCACTATATCCTATCATCTAGAGACATATAGACAAATGGATTGGCTGAATTATATCTTAGAGGAAATGCTTTGGATGTATGTCATGGATCATCAGTCGAACCGGGAGGAGTACTTGTATTTGGTGGAGTTTTCCTACATCAACAACTTTCAGAAATCTATTGGGATGACACCTTTTAAGGTACTTTATGGAAAGGAGTGCATGACACCTTTGAGTTGGGATAGACTTGAGGAAAGAGTATTTATTGGACTAGCTTTGTTACAGGACATGGAGGAGTAGGTTGTTTTGGTCTGACAGAGGTTGCAGGAGGCATGTGACATGTAGAAGAAGTATGCAGATCAAAGGAGAGTTGAATATAGTTATGTGGTGGGCATGAAGGTGTTTCTTCATGTCAGAACTCATAAGAGTCCTATCCATTATGAAAAAGGCTCTAAGTTGTCTCCTACATTCATGGGTCCATTTTAGATCCTAGAGTGGATTGGTACCTTATCTTATCATCTAGCCTTACCACCCAACTTGTCTCATGTGCATGATGTGTTTCACATATGTTTTCTTAGGAGATATATCCCAGATCCATCTCATGTTTTGTATTGCACCACATTACAAATGCAAGAGCAGGGGCAGATGATGGTGGAGCCTAGTTGTATTTTAGATTACATGACCCTTGGCCTTTGAGACCGAGAGATTGATCAGGAACGCGTCTAGTGGGATAGGTATGATGACACTACTACTACATGGGAGGATGTTACATTGCTATGAGTCCAGTTTCCACACCTATGTAAGTGAATTCCAGGAGGAAGTCGATTCTAAGGGGAGGGGGATGTAGTGATCACTTCTCTTCGACACTTATTCTATTTGTATTTTGATTACTGTTGATTATAGATATAGATATTATTCTATCAGTTTGGTTTGGCATGATGTTAGATGATAGAGATATTATGACTATTAATGGATTGTGATTCATAGTATGATTTGTGTGGATTCTTAGAGGCATAGAGAAACATTTTATATTGAAGATGATGATGCATTGTTAGCATATATATTATTGACATTCTTAATTCTCATCGTGTTGAGTAGGATTAGAATTTGAACTAATCTCGTGATCTTGTTGATATTGATAAAAGATAGAATTTATATGTTGTTGAAATTTTAGACAAATGATAACATTGCTTAGTTAAGATGATTATTTAGTAATGTGAGGATGTTTATTGATTGATATTTTTATATCTTTTCTTTGTTAGTTTTCATGCAGCCATGGGGCCGAAGGGGGTATTATGTGATTTTGTAGGTAATTATATCAAAACAATCAAAAGGGGGATTGGAGACCAACCACAGTGGAATACTAGATGGATACAATGATGGTCACTGTGGAAAATCATGTAATGTGTTGAGTTTTGTTATTTATTATTAGTGGGTTCCCGTGGGAGGATGACCTCAAATTGTGACCATGTGCTTTGTGTGTTTGTTTCCCTTTTTATTTTTATTTATTATAGAGTATGTGATTTTTTGGTGATGTAATTTATTTAATCATTGTTGACTAATGTACCTTTATTAAGTAATTTAATCATGTTTATTAAGTTATTTGGGGATGTGACAAAAGTGGTAATTTATTTGAGTTGTTGTTCTTTTGGACTATGTGATTTTGATTGAGTGTAAGTGAATTTGAGTGTTGTACAGTCTACCTTACCTTGGAATTTCAGATTTGGGCTTGATGACCATTTTTTGAGGCTTATGGGACAAACTAAGCTTGTCCCACAACTCTCAATTTCTTATACCAACCCTACCTATGGATTGCGGGGTCAAAAAATATCTGATTATGTGTTTTGTAAGACAATAAGTGACATTTATTTCACTTTTCTTACATGGGTTTTAAATTTTTCCCTTAGGGGGTGTGGGTTTGGATTGTGCGTGTAAAAGGCTTGACATTCCTCTCAACCACAAATTTTTTGTGCATTGGGGTTGAGGATTGACTTGTGATGTGGAGTTGAGGATAAGTGATGTGATATCCTACATGGAGCCACCTCACCCTCCTTCTCCCTTTTTCTATATATGCAAGTTTATTAGTTTGTTTGGGGGTTACTTCAATTCTTTTATGCTCTTGTATTTTTGGAGTTGGAAAGTTTTGGAGTGCTTGTTGAACATTTATATCTTGTTGTAGTTAGATTGAGCTTGAAGGATCTTGGTGTGTAACTCTTTGATCAATTTATACCATTGAAAGGTAGGAACTACACCTTCTTTTTAATTGACTTATTTTATATGTGTTTACTCCTGTGCAAATGAATGGTTTGTATGTTTGTTGGGTTCATGAGTAAAATGCCTAAGTACGGTGTAGGAAAAATCTATGGGGATATTATATGTATGGAGGCATAAGAGTTTATTTTATGTTTTGGGAGGGAGTTGGGTTGGGTGCCCCACCTTGGATAAGAAAATTCTTGCATTTTTTACTTGGTTCTTTTGAGGGAGACATAAGAGATTGTAGGGAGGAAGAAGAGAATTTGGGAGGTATAAGAGGATCTTGAGAGAGGTATAAAAGTTTTGTAGGGGTTGAAATATGTATATTGGATGGTTTTAAGGTGGGAACCTAATCTCATTGGGAGGCATAAGTGATCTCCCCATAGATTCAAGAATTGTGTATTTTATTAGTTTCATTCTTGTGATATTTTTCTTGGGTTGAATGTGTGTTAAATGGATGTGAAAAATTGTATTTCTACGTGGAAGCACTATGTTGTTGCCATGAGTTGTATCCATCATTTATTGCATTTTGGTTGCAGCACGGGGGCCAATGAGGAGGATAGTTTCTTCTAATCATTGGATTATTGGTTGGGTGGAGAGTTTTTCCTCTCCCCAATTTTTTGTTGTTGTGATTGAAGTAAATAAATGGTGGAACTCTTGTGGAATACTTGGGACTTAGAGAATTTTTTGGAATCAAAAGAAATATTTCATTATAAATTTTTTTTGTGTAATTCCCACTTAAGGTGGAAGACTAATAGACTTGTATTTTAAAATTAAAGTTGCATTGTAAGTTTCCTTTACCAAGTTGTGTTATTATATTTGAAGGAATTTCATAAAAGAATGTGTATTTTCCTTTCTCTTCAAATTGTATTATGTAAAGAAATGAATAAGAATGGATATCGTGTTTAAAAGTTTACTTGTAATTAAAAAGAAAAGAGAGTTACAAATATTAATATTTGATCACAAAATGAAATGGGAAGTTGTCATAGTTTTATCTTGGTTTGAAACAGTTAAAAACTATTTGGTTTTGATATATTTAAAGTTAAAGTTATATATTGATACCTATATTCCTTCAAACATTCATTGTTAAATTTCTCTACCTACAAAGTGACCATCACCAGTTAGTATCAACTGACGTCAATCTACTCAATACTGACATCGATCACAGTTTTAAAATTTTAACTCCTAACTTAGATTTCAACTTAAAGGATATTATGAATTCCTCAGTAAAACCAAATTTAATGTATGTTGTTGGAAATGTCATTTAGAAAACTATAAATCATAAAATGCAAAATATATGCTTAAATTTATAATAATAGACTCAATTGACGGTAATAGGCGTTGGCGACTGAACCACCATTGGCATTCCTGTGACTAACATTGGTCACTAGATATTGCATAAATTTGAATTTTTTAAACTTGAAAGACATTTGTGGTGCTTTTTTAATCAAATTCCTTTGAGACTATTATGCTATCATGAATTTGAATAATAAGTTACTCCTGGTACAAATCTAATATCCTTTGCATTTAAAATAATAATCTAAAATATATTGATGCCTCAGAAACTGGCGGGGGTAGTGGAACCGACGTCGGTAGCACAAAGGTTACCACAGTCGGTCAAGAGACTATCGTTGGTCACCTGTGCATGAACGGTTTTTAAAAAGAATGTGTTTCCATTCAAGCCATTGGTTCTTATGGATCTAAACTTCAACTAAATGTAGATCAAACCTATGTGGGCTATGTATGCTTGTTTAATCCAATACTCTAGCCTGTATAAAGGGATTTAAATACATTAAGATCTTCGTCTAAAAAATGGGTTTCTTCCCCATAAATGAAAACAAAATAAATAGATAACTAATCAATAATAGATCTTGTTGTCCACTCAAAATTCCCCTACTCTTAAGAAAGTGAAAATTTAAAATTTTGAGTTTAAGTGTTTTCTCTGTTGTACTGATAATGTGAAATGCCCAAAGAAATTGAGAAATCTACGTTTTTGGGTCATTTTGTGTGTTTTTTCAGGCCTGTCAGACATTTTTGTCCCATGTGTCCCAAGTTCAATTGGGCCCTCTGTTCCCCGATCGGCCGGTTTCACCCAAAGTCTGTTCTTTTCGGGCCCGTCAGAACTTTTTGTCCCAAATGTCCCAAGTTCGCCCAGACCAATTGTTCCATTTTCGTCTGATTCGGCTGAGCCGTGTACTTCACGTACTTTTGTCCCGCGTGTCCCAAGTTCAATTGGGCCCTCTGTTCCCCGATCAGCTGGTTCACCCGAAGTCTGTTCTTTTCGGGCCCGTCAGAACTTTTTGTCCCAAATGTCCCAAGTTCGCCCGGACCAATTGTTCCATTTTTGTCCGATTCGGCTGAGACGTGTACTTCATGTACTTTTGTCCCGCGTGTCCCAAGTTCAATTGGACCCTCTATTCCCGAGCCACGTATCAGCTTTCGTGTTCAACCGAAGTCTGTTCTTTTCGGGCCCGTCCCGAATATTTTTGTCCCAAATGTCCCAAGTTCGCCCAGACCAATTGTTCCATTTTCGTCCGATTCGGCTGAGCCGAGTGTACTTCACGTACTTTTGTCCCGCATGTTCCAAGAGAATTTTTGCATCTTTTCCCCGCTTCACCTGAATCAGCCGAGCCACGTACTTCACGCTTTCGAGTCCCACATGTCCCAAATGAACCAAGTGCCATTCGTGTTAATTTTTCCCGCTTTACCCGAATATCTTGCTTATTCAATTTGGTAGGTATGTATTAAATACACATTCATTTCCTTGTCTCTCTCCTAAATTGGCTATATAATGAGCGAACCCCCCTATGCGTTTTGCACACTGCTTTCCTGCTATATTTTGCTCGAAACCTTTGCAATCTAAATTCCTTCGCACGTATCCATTTTCCTCTACAATTCCTTCCCAAGCCTAGCTTGCAGCTTCACCCTCCGAATTACTACCAACATGAAGATCAAGGTCCTAGAGGAGGCTTTGGGAGAATTGAAGAATAGTTGGCAGAAGGGAGAGGCTTTCAAAACACTAGTTGTATCTGCTTTCAAAGATATACATTGTCATCTTCAGGATGAAACTTCTGGTGTGTCTCTCTCCCTACAAGAAATCAAAGCTCAATTCAGAGCTTTTGTCAAAGGAAATATGTTCAAGGAAAGCTCCATTTCCAAAGAGAAAATGAAGGAGATCTGCTCTCTTCAATCTGCTATTGAAGAAGCAAATAAAGACTATCATACTCATGTCGAGTTTGATAAGGAAATGGAGAAGTGCCTTGGATTTTGGACCCAGTCTACAGCCAACATGTCAGTCCCACGTGGCAGAGACATAGCCGAGGCATTGAAGAGATTCAGGTTGTGGATTTTGAAGTCAGTGGGTCCCTCCCAGTCATAAGCACCTATCTTCTTCTCCTTATTCCTCTCTTCTCTTCCAATTCTTTTTCTCAGATTTATTGTAATAAGTTGAGGTATTGCGATTGGAAATACTTAACTAATATTTAGTTAAAAGAAGTAGTTACCGAGAGTAACTAAATTGTAAACTATATAATGGCCTCTCCTCGCCATTTTGAAGGAGGAAGAACTTGGCTTATTTTCTGAAAGTGTAAATAAATCATAAAGAAATCAATACAGAAGGGCTTTTCATTCTTCATCTATCTGATCTCTTTTATCCCTAAGATTTTCATTTAATCTTGTTAAGATCATTTGTCTATATTATATTAAGAAGCTTTGTATTCTTGCAGATGTTATTGATAGAACTTTGTGTCTTTCAAATTTCATCTTATTAGTATGATACAAATGATCTTGTTTCAATTCACTGTACCTTCGCATGCATAAAGAATTAGTTTGTCATCTATAATTCTAAATGGTGCCTTTCTGCTCGTTCTTGTTTTCTCATTCCTCAGTCCTTTTGTAATTGATGATCCTTATAGAAAACAGTTTCTTAAATATCCAAGTTCCACAATAAAATCATGTTCGTTTCTGAATAAGGGAACCTCTCCCATTAAAGAGGAGGGACTTCTTGTCCCCTGACTGTTGCTCTTTGTGAAATCCTATTTGACGACCAACAGTTTTTGGCGGCTCTACTGGGGAAATCATATTTCAGTTCTGTAATTATTGATCATCCTTTGATCTGGAGACTCCGTGTTTTACTTGAGGGAGAAGGGCCCTTGGTATTGAAGATTCTCAGTTTCATCTTTTGGAGCAGTAGGGTTTTCCTTTCCCTTCAACAAGAAATAGAAATACTCGTTCGACAAGCACTCCACCTGTTCAAGATAGAATCCCTACGGGTGGTATTCCTTCAGAGTCAATTAGTCCTAATCTTCGAGCTTTGATTCTTTCTGGTGTTGCAGTTCCTCTTCAAGCCATTTTTCCAATAATGGTGGTACCACTGCCCTGGGGTCATCATGTCGGGCCCCTTGCCCTTCCTCAGCCTTTGCACAAGTTACCTAGAGGTAACCGGAAGAACTTCCCCAAATTCAAAGGTGATGGTAAAGTGCATCCTGATGAACACATTGCAGCCTTCATAGTTGCATGCGGAGCTCAGGGAGTTGAACATGAAGATGTCTCCGTAAGACTTTTCGTTGAGACTTTACAAGATAATGCTACTGATTGGTTATATCACCTTCCAGCCGGTGCTATCACCAGCTAGGATACAATGAGAACTAGGTTTGAATACCGGTTCAAACTAGCAGAAGACGTGCATGCCTTACTAGCCAAAATCTCTCAAATAAAGAAAGATTCACAAGAACCCATGAGAGAATTTGTGGCCCGATTCAACAGGTTGATTAAAAAATTCCACCAAATACTCGACCTGTAGATCTAATTCAAAAATGTTTTTTCCTAAATTCTCAATCACCTGAAGTTAGCTATGCACTAAGAAGGGCTAATCTCACAACATTGGATAAAGATCAAACTCTTGCTGTTAGTGTCGAAGATGATTTAATCATGTTAGGGAAGTTGAGGAGAGACCCTTCTAAATCTAAATCTGCTTCTTCCTTCTCTTCCACCCCTGGACCTAATAGTGATCCATTGGTACAAAAACTTGCAAATGATCTCATTGCCATTAAGAAACAATTGGCTCAGCATGCTCCCTATGCAGATGTTCCAAGGAGGAATTTTCAGCCCAGAAATCATTTACTTGCTGCTCAAACAAGGCTAGCGCTTGAAGGACCTCCTATTAAAGTTCCCGTCAATGCAACCTGTGAAGTTGAGGAACCTGAAGATGTAGAGGTTAATGAAGATTGCGAGGAATTTATTGAAGAGGTTGATGATGAAGCAGATGAACTTGAGGGATCTCGAGTTAATTTCTTCACCACTGAGGGCATTGATGATGAGGATGATTATGATGAAATAGTAGCAGACATGAATAGTGAATCATACACTGTCATGACTCGAGAGCAGACAAATCAGAGGGAGAAAGTGATGCAACCCACCAAGAAATCTAAAGAACAGCCGACAACTATCCCTGTAATTGCAAAAAGAGGATCTCCTATCCCCGTTTCATCTACACCAAAGGTGAGTCCTTTCAATTCTGCTACTAAAGTTATTTCCATTTCTCCTAAAGTTGATAAACCTAAGATTTCAAATGATGATAGCCCGTCCACTTCTAGGTCTTTTGATATTATTGATCACCTAAAAAATACTAAGGTTCAAATCTCAGAAGCTAAATATTATCAAACCCATCCTAAGGCCTTTGCTAAAATGATTCACTTTGTCAATTCCCATTCTAAAACTACCTCTAAAGGCCTTTTACCCACTCCTTCTTCTGCACCACAACCTAATCTGGTAGCCGCTGTCACCTCACCCAATGACAAAATCAAACCATTCTATGTGACACTTCTTATAGCTGGCCATAGGCTCAGCAATTGCGTCATAGACTCAGGAGCATCAGATAATGTGATGCCTACTAAAGTAGCTCATGCCTTAGGCTTGACTCTCACACGCACATATGGATCTTGTTACTCTATGGAGAGTAAGGAAGTGCCCTTAGTCAAAAGAATTAAAGATGCACAAGTGGATTTTGTTGCTTTGCTTGAGAAGAAAGTTTTGGCTACCATCTTAGTAGCAGATATTCCTCCTTCATACGGGATGTTGCTAAGCAGAAATTTCTGTAAGGATGTAGGTGGAGAAATTCAAATGGATTGGTCACATGCACTCGTACCTGTTAATGGGAAAATGAAGAAGCTGCTGCCTGAGAAGTAGTCTGAGTATATTGTACAAAAAAATGGATGATCCTAAAGCACAAATACTCTATGAGGATATGGGGCATGGTAACTACATGATTATGTCTCCTGAAGAAATCCAACTCCCCAAAGTGTCACCTAAAGATCCTAATGGTGTTTGGATTTTAGAGTTTGATGGAAGTTGTTCCTCAGCTGGTTCTGGAGCTGGTGTCATATTGGTGTCACCTGAAGGAAGCCTTCATCCTTTTTCATTCAAGTTGCAGTTCGAAAATACCAATAATACAGCAGAGTATGAAGCTCTCATTCTTGGACTACAGGTGGCAAAAGAACAAGGTGTGAAGAATCTTCTAGCTTGTGGGGATGCGGAATTGATTGTAAAGCAAGTTAGAAACCTCTTCCAGGTGAAAAATGGAAGGTTGAAACATTACCGAAATCAGGTTTGGGATTCCATTGAATTTCTTGATGCTTTCTCCATCGAAGCAATACCTAGGGAGAAGAACACCAAGTCTGATTCACTAGTAGTCTCAGGGTCACTACTGATTGCTCATCCTGACTTCTCTCAAGATAAGTTCACCATTGAGATGATTCATCGACCCAGTGTACCTGATAATACAAATAACTGGAAAGTTTTCAATAATGATTAGCACTTTCTTTCTTTCTTAGAACTCAAGAATAATTTTGAACAATTGTACTTTGAAGGAAGTGACAATTTACCTCGTGAAAGTGTCCCTTTGACAAAGAAGCCACCCAAGGAAAAGAAACGGATCAAGATGGATGTATCAAACTCAAGGGAAACAAGATCCCTAAAGGATTGGCAAGTTTAGAGGAACTGTTTGATAAACACGATAGGTATGTAAAGTCTAGAGCTTCTACTGGACCTCAACAATCAGCTGAATATGACAAAATTAATATTGGGAGTTCTACTGACCCTAAGTTCGTGAACATTGGAAAATGTTGCACAGTAGATGAGAGGAAGAAAGAAATTGATTTGTTAAAGAGGTATAAGGATGTTCTTGCCTACTCTTATGAAGATTTAAAAGCTTTCCAACCAAAAGAGATGCAGCATTTTATTCCTCTCAAACCTGGAATTAAGCCTTTTAAACAAAAGCAGAGGCAATAGAATCCCAAAATAGCTGACACCATTTTTAAGAAATACAGAATTTGTTGAAAGCCAAAATCATTTTTCCTATCCATCATTCAACATGGATTGCTAATATTGTACCTGTTAGAAAGAAAAATGGTGAGATTCATATCTGTGTTGACTTCAGGAATCTGAATCAGGCTTCCTTGAAAGATAATTATCCTTTACCTATGATGGATCAGGTCTTACAAGTAGTAACAGGATTTGAAATGTTGTCTATGCTTGATGGATTCTCAGGATATAATCAAGTAGAAGTTAATACTGCAGATCAACACAAAACAACTTTCACTACCCCTTGGGGTACCTTTGCTAACAAAAGAATGCCTTTTGGGCTCATTAATGCTGGTGCCCACTTTTCAGAGAGCTATGGATTTGGCCTTTAGAAGTTTGAAAGGGAAGTGTATTGTTGTATACCTTGATGACTTGACTGTGTATTCTAAAACAAGGGCAGATCATTTTCAGCACCTGGAGACAGTTCTGCTAAGATGTAGAGAACATGGGATCTCTTTGAATCCTAAAAAATATGTCTTTTGTGTCACAGAGGGGAAATTATTAGGGCACATCGTCTCCAAAGATGGTATTAAAATTGATCTTGAGCGAGTTCAAGTTATTCAGCAAATTCCTCTCCCAACCAGCAAAAAGGGCGTGCACTCTTTCTTTGGTAAGATCAATTTTTTGAGAAGATTCATCCCTGATTTTGCATAACTAACTCTGAATATCTCCCAAATGATGAAAGGAAAAAAAACGTTTGGTTGGTCTTCTAAAGGGAAAGAATCCTTTGAAGATATTAAAAGAGCCATTGCTAAAACTCTTGTTTTAGCATGTCTAGATTTTAGTAAAGATTTTATTATCTATTGCTATGCCACAGATAACACCTTGGCCACGGTTTTGACTCAGGAAGATTCTAATGAGCACGAACTCCCAATTGCATTTATGAGCTATATTCTAAAAGATCATGAGTTAAAATATACCATGATGGAAAAACATGCTTTTGCAGTGGTTAAAGCTGTTAAGCAGTTTCATTTTTACATTCTTAACTCTCACTCCATGGTGTTGGTACCAGATACAACTATTAAGTCAATTCTTACACAGCAGGAATTTGGATCCAAGAGAGGGAACTAGTGGCTGAGGTTCAAGAATATGATATTGACATCAAACTGACCAAGCTCATCCGTGGAAAAGGCCTTTGTGAACTCATCGCTAAAGGAGCTAGACATGAGTTACTGGAGGATAAAATTGGTCTTCCTACAGTTCTGTTTCTTAGCTCAGTTGACGAATGGTATGCTGATATCGCCCATTTTCTCACCTATGGAGAATGCCCCTCTCATTTGACTACCAAAGAAAAGAGGACTGTTAAACTAAGGTCAGTGGAATATGTGTTGTGGGAAAACACCTTGTTTAAACGTGGGTTAGATGGAAGGTTTTTGAAATGTGTGGACAAGGAACAGTAGAAAAAGCTACTCTCAGCTTTTCATGATCAAGCATGCGAAGGGCACTACTCATCAACCGTCACTGCTCATAAGATACTTCATGGAGGATATTACTGGCCTACCTTATTCAGAGATGCATCCAAGTGGGTTGATAAATGTGAGGCTTGTCAGACTTTCGTGGGTAGACCCAAATTGGCCTCTTTGCCTCCTAAGCTAGTTGTAATTGAAGAACCTTTTCAACAGTGGGGTTTGGACTTCATTGGAACACTTAATCCATCTTCTAGTGCTGGTCATACTCATGTATTAACTGCTACAGATTATTTCACAAAATGGGTAGAAGCCATTCCAGTAAAGAGTACTACTTCTGAAGTGGTGTGCAGTTTCATCAAAGAAAACATCTTGGTAAGGTATGGTGTACCAAACAAGATTGTGACAGATAATGCTTCGAATTTGTCTTCAACTGAGATGATGGATTTTTGTTATGGATATGGCATCTCTCTACCTCACTCTTCAGATTACTATCCTCAGGGAAATGGACAAGCAAAATCCACTAATAAAAATCTGGTGACCATAATAAGGAAATTATTCAATGAGTCTCAACGAAACTGGCACAACAAACTCTATGATGCTCTTTGGGTAGACAGGATCACACCTAAGAGAGCCATTGGAATGTCTCCTTTTCAAGTGGTATATGGAGTAGAAGCTCAATTGCCAGTAACAGTGGAGCTGCCAGCCTTGCATCTAATGAAGGCCATTGAAGATACCAGTTTCAATGATGCTTTGGATAAGAGAATAATGTACCTTCACAAATTGAATGAGGATAGATTGGAAGTTGCTGATAAGATATCTGCTCATCAACAAAAAGTTAAGGTCCTATTTGATAAGAAAGCCAGGTTCAGAGATTTCCAAGTTGGAGACACTGTTTTGTTGTGGGATAAAAGGCATGAACCTCGTGGCAGCCATGGAAAGTTTGATTCCCTTTGGCTCGGACCTTTCAAGATCAGGCACTTTGCTGGTAAGAATTATTTTTACCTTGATTATATGGATGGTTCTTCTCTCCCACTTCCTTATAGTGGGCAGTACCTAAAATTGTTCAAGTCATAGGTGATTAGGGAGTCCTTTGTATATTCTGTACAGTGTTTTGTTTTTCTTTCCCTTTGTTTTGGTGTGTTGTCCTCTGTATTGGTTTGATTCTATGACTCCGTTGCCCAATGGATAAGGTACTGGTCTACTTCCCCAAGTTTGTCTAAGTTCTTATCTTGTCTCATTCCTTGAATTTATGCCAAGTCATCCCCAGAAGGAGCCAGCTGTTGTCCACTCAAAAGTCCCCTGCTCTTAAGAAAGTGAAAATTTAAAATTTTGAGTTTAAGTGTTTTCTCTGTTGTACTGATAATGTGAAATGCCAAAGAAATTGAGAAATCTACGTTTTTGGGTCATTTTGTGTGTTTTTCAGACTTTCGGGCCTGTCGGACATTTTTGTCCCACGTGTCCCAAGTTCAATTGGGCCCTCTGTTCCCCAATCGGCTGGTTCACCTGAAGTTTGTTCTTTTTTGGGCCCGTCGGAACTTTTTGTCCCAAATGTCCCAAGTTCACCTAGACCAATTGTTCCATTTTCATCCGATTTGGCCGAGCCGCATACTTTGCGTACTTTTGTCTCCCGCATGTCCCAAGTTCAATTAGGCCCTTTGTTCCCCGATCGGCCAGTTCACCCGAAGTCTGTTCTTTTCAGGCCCGTCGAAACTTTTTGTCCCAAATGTCCCAAGTTCACCTGGACCAATTGTTCCATTTTCGTCTGATTCAAGCCAAGCCACATACTTCGCGTACTTTTGTCCCACGTGTCCCAAGTTCAATTGGGCCCTCTGTTCCCCGATCGACCAGTTTCACCCGAAGTCCCAAGTGAATCTTTTTGGGCCCGTCGGAACTTTTTGTCCCAAATGTCCCAAGTTCACCCGGACCAATTGTTCCATTTTTTTTATTCGGCTGAGCCGTGTATTTCACGTACTTTTGTCCCGCGTGTTCCAAGAGCATTTTTGCATCTTTTCCCCACTTCGCCCGAATCGACCGAGCCATGTACTTCATGCTTTTGCGTCCCACATGTCCCAAATGAACCAAGTGCCATTCGTGCTAATTTTTCCCGCTCTACCCGAATATCTTGCTTATTCAATTTGGTAGGTATGTATTAAATACGCATTCATTGACCTTTCTCTCTCCTAAACGGCTATATAACGAGTGAACCCCCTATGCGTTTTACACACTGCTTGGCTTTCCTGCTATCTTTTGCTCAAACCTTTGCAATCTAAATTCCTGCACGCGTATCCATTTTCCTTTTCGTAATTCCTTCCCAAGCCTAGCTTGCAGCTTCACCCTTCGAATTACTACCAACATGAAGATCAAGGTCCTAGAGGAGGCTTCGGGAGAATTGAAGAATAGTTGGCAGAAGGGAGAGGATTTCAAAACACTAGTTGCATCTTCTTTCAAAGATATACATTGTCATCTTCAGGATGAAACTTCTAGTGTGTCTCTCTCCCTACAAGAAATCAAAGCTCAATTCAGAGCTTTTGTCAAAGGAAATCTGTTCAAGGAAAGCTCCATTTCCAAAGAGAAAATGAAGGATATCCGCTCTCTTCAATCTACTATTGAAGAAGAAAATAAAGACTATCATACTCATGTCAAGTTTGATAAGGAAATGGAGAAGTGCCTTGGATTTTAGACCCAGTCTACAGCCAGCACGTCAGTCCCACGTGGCAGAGACATAGCCGAGGCATTGAAGAGATTTAGGCAGTGGATTTTGAAGTTCAGTGGGTCCCTCCCAGTCATAAGCACTTGTCTTCTTCTCCTTATTCCTCTCTTCTCTTCCGATTCTTTTTCTCGGATTTATTGTAATAAGTTGAGGTATTGCGATTGGCAATCCTTAACTAATCTTTAGTTAAAAGAAGTAGTTATTGAGAGTAACTGAATTGTAAACTATATAATGGCCTCTCCTCGCCATTTTGAAGGAGGAAGAACTTGGCTTATTTTCTGAAAGTGTAAATAAATCATAAATAAATCAATACAGAAGGGCTTTTCATTATTCGTCTATCTGATCTCTTTTATCCCTAAGCTTTTCATTTAATCTTGTTAAGATCATTTGTCTATATTATATTAAGAAGCTTTGTATTCTTGCATATGTTATTGATAGAACTTTGTGTCTTTCAAATTTCATCTTATTAGTATGATACAAATGATCTTGTTTCAATTCACTGTACCTTCGCATGCATAAATAATTAGTCTGTCATCTATAATTCTAAATGGTGCCTTTCATGCTCATTCTCGTTTTCTCATTCCTCAGTCCTTTTGTAATTGATGATCCTTATAGAAAACACTTTCGTAAATATCCAAGTTCCACAAGAAAATCATGTTTTGTATATGTGTAAATAGGTTCATTTCTGAATAAGGGAACCTCTCCCATTAAAGAGGAGGGACTTCTTGTCGCCTGACTGTTGCTCTTCGTGAAGTCCTATTTGACGATTAACAGATCTCAAACTAGATCTAGGATATATGTTTGCATTGAAATTAAATAAACTAGGAATGTGTTGGTATCCAAATTGATTCTCCCTTGGAAACCGAGAAGACATCACAGATTTAGCAAGACACTGAGAGATAGAAAGATCATATTATGAGTTGTTTTGTAGCCAGGGAGGGGATTCGTCTGACTCTTTGTCACTCAGGCATCGTAGAAATTGATAACACGTTCATTTAAGGATTTGATCTATCCTCACTACTTCATGTTGTGCCTTTCAAACATGGTGAGAGGACCCACTTTGTAACCTCTGTTGGTGAAGGAAAATGAAGACATCCCTCTTTTCACAAACTTGAAAGGAAACCTTGAGAAAATATGATCAATGCACCATAATTTAACTCTCACGAGTTTTCACTTCTAAAGAATGGTGATATTTTCTAAACAAATTTGAGGTTACTAAAGATATTATGGAATCTTGATTGCTTCTACATATTTTGATAGTAGAATTTATTCATTTGTGGACATACAGGGAAAACAGGGGTAGTTTAGGTAGGATTCATTGTTTTGAATAATTTTTTTGGTGGGAGATTAAGAAGGATAAACTTGATTTTGCCAAATCTTTGAGGCCCTTCACAACAATTGGAAAAATAAATGACAGAAAGCTCTCAGAATAGCTAGAATATTCCTTCAACCAGAAGGTGTGCATCAGTGGAGGCCCAGATTTGCATGGTTTCACACAATAATTTGAGAATTCAACACGAAGGCTTGAGCTAAAGACTCAATTAAACATTAAAGACCCCTCATTCCTCACACCTAAGATACACTCAAAGGATTACAGACAATCTTTTATCAACAAAATGATAGTAAAGTGATTTTAAATTGTTTATCTCATTACAGGATGAAGGCTATTCTCGTAATGAAATTACAAATGCCACTAAACTATCACAGGGACAAGATCCTGGGTGATTAGGAGGGACTTTAACACAAGATTGCAATAGGAACAAGAAAAACTACTTGCAGACATTTTGAAATAAAGAAAACACAAATTTTCCCAAGATTGACACAGATTAATTCAAAGTTGATTAGATTCATCAGCAGGGGAAAGTTTCTTTGAACAAGTCTCAGAGCTTGTCAATGGTTGTACACTCACAACCAACTTGACATGATTGAAATCTAAAACATAGGAAATTAACAGGTTTCTCAGATTGGTCTCTCCGAGAAGATGGGATTTCTCAAATTTTCTCTTAAAAATTCAACCCCTGACCTTTTGCAAGAGTATTCTCATTGCATTTATACATTTCACTCACTCACTCATCCCAAATGTTTCCCCCAAAAAGAAGAATATTCGAGGAACCTTTTCTTATTACCAATTTTTCTCAGAAGAGTGATTTTTAACAAATTCACACTTAGGTGGACAAATATAAGAATTAATAACATTTCTCATACCCTTGACTAGAAGGGATGATGCATTTTGACAATCATTCTTTTATTCCATGCGAGAAATCCCCGTTTTAATCATTTTCTACTGGCTCTGTATAGCTGGACTGACAGGAAATCTTTTCACTCTAGGCAACACATTTTTCATCCTTTGTTCCTGTCAACTCTGCTCTGCATCCTAGTTTCTCTGGTAATTCATGTTTTTGGAAGTGCCCGAGTAATTCAAACTTCAAAATATTGACCTCTATAATCCTTGGACTCACAAATTAATATCTGAATTCATTCAATTGCACTTTCTAGACAAAAATGACAAGGAATTTCATCAAAAAATGATGAAAAACAATGCATATTCACATCTCTAGGAGTCTTGGAGAAAAAAAATGGCGGTAAAAATAAGATGCAATGCACAACAACCGTTGATTCTTCCCTTTCTCAAATTTAGATTAGAGCCATCCACATGTTTCCTTGGTGCAACTGCAAAGGTGAAGTACAGAGGCAAGTTTCCAAACAAGCGTGGGCCTTCCACGTGCCCTGGGCCCAAGGAAAATTATATTTTGGCCTTTGAAAAGTCTCAGTATAAAAGGAGCCAGCGGAAGCCTCCATGTGTCTCATTGGCACACTTTTGATATGGTGCCCAAAAGTGGAGACCCCAAACAAGTGCGGGCTCACCACATGTCTCATCCTGACACAATTGTTGAAAGAATTTTAGGGACTAGCGGAAGGTACCCCCACGTGTCTAAGGTCTGAGAAGGTTTCCTCGACTATTGAAAAGTACAAGCTCGGGTAGAGTGAGTGGAAGCATCCACGTGCCTTACTGGCGTACTTTTGATATGGTTCCAAAAATAAGAGACCCCAAACAAGCGTGGGCTCACCACGTGTCCTTTCAGTACTCTTTCAAAATGAAACTTAGGGGTAGGTTCCCAAATAGGTGTGGTCCCTCCACGTGTCCCAGCCTTAGAAAGTTTCTTGAAAATTTTAAGTACAGAGAGGATCCAACGGAAGCCTCCACGTGTCTCCCTGGCGCAACTACTAAGGTAGGACTCAGAGGTGGATCCTCAAATGAGTTCCAACCCTCCATGTGGACAAGACTTGAGTTGAAACCTGAGCCTTAGAGTTTCAAAATTCCCCATTGAGGCTGCATCCAATTAGAAAGGACCACATAACTAAAGATGTTGAGATATAAATTGATGGGGGTAAACACACCTATCAAACTATAAAATGAAGGGAAATCACCAATTGTGCCCGATGAATCAAATTTTTTTCAAGGATAAAGGAATTTAGAAATGATACAAGGCCCAAATGTGATCCCACAACCATGGAGAAGGATCTTTCAACAACATACAAATGAAGAAAAAATTTCATGTATCAGCTCAGGGAAATAGAAAATACGACAGAGCTCACAGATTGAAGAATTTTTAGAGTAAATGGGGCGAGATCAATATTAAGCACCAACATCGGCTCTGACTCGGGGATGGGTACTCCCTGCGAGTGCCACAAGAACAAATAGCAAACCAAGTGCCAAAAATAAATTGGGCAAAATGGAGTCAAAGATCAATCCTGCAAAGAGTTAACGATAACAACTCCCCCAGGAACAAACTTGAGAAACCAATAAAAATGGCCACGAATGACCAAGATGAACCAAAATAGAAGATACACGAAAACAAAACAAAATTAAAAGACTATACACTGTACAATGGTGTGTACCTTGATTCAGATAAAAACAATGAATGGAAAAATTTCAAGTGTCCTACCATTCTGGATATGACCATGCTAAGAAGTTCTGATACATCTTTAACAACTGGTCATATGATTGTTTCTCTTTTCCATCCAAGTTGCTACTCTGACCACATTTTTTTTAGGCTTATCCTTTGTGCCTATGTCAAGTTTTTCAACATCTCTCAAGGTTGCATCAAACATCAGAAGTCCTAGGAAAATCAACCTTGCTCAGGATATCTACATTGATCAATTTCATAATCCTTGAAAACAACATAGCTCACAGAGTTATCAATATCAATTTCTGTGTGTAATACTTCATAAGAAGCATTGTTCTGGTCCTCAATGAGATATAACATTTTATTTTCACCAGGTAACTTCACAAGGCTTCCCTCAATTGGTATGGTGGCATAAGACATGTCCATTTACACACTTCCACCCAAACTAGCTAGCCCATTTTCTTGATAACAACATTCCCCATTTGGTAGGGCAATCAATAATAACAACATCTAGCTTTAAGTTCTTTCTTGGGTAGGCTGCAAGTTGCACTATCAAACCCTTGACACATCCCACCACTGGCACCTCTCTAGAATCCATGCAAGTGCACTTCCCATAAGTTGTTGTTACTTTGAGATCCAACTCATTCATGACCTCAAGAGGCATAACATTGCATGATGGTCCAGAAGAAAACATACAATTTTGTAACAACTTATCCTTAATAATCAGAGTAGTGAAAAATGGATCCACCTTCAAGCTGAGACTCAACCAAGGATGTTCCCAAATATACTTTTGGTGGCTCACTTAGTTCTTCCAGTACTTGGGGTTTTTCCAACTCAGCAATGGTAGGAGGAACCTCTACACTGTTTACATTTTTACCCTAGGTGACCTTTTCTTCTTTAAATCCCAAATATTCGAATTCTCTGTTCCTATGCACAGGGATTATAAGCAATTTAAAAATAGGAACAAAAATCTTGATCTGACTCAAGATTTGGGCTATGTCATAAGGAACATATTTGGGTAATACACATGTTAGGAGGAAGATTTTACAAATTCATTTGATGGCATAGGATTGATCACAGTTTGAGTATGGGGAGGAACACAAGTTTTATTTTGGGTGACAAAGCCTTTTCTAGATGCATCCATTATCACCGAACCACAAAACCCTTATGTTTATACAAGTGCATATGCTTGAACTCACGATGTGAATGGATAAACATGGTACTATCTTAAGTTGTGGGACCTTGCTACTTGAGATAGACCTCCAGAGAAAGCTGGTTCTTGCTCCTAAACTACCTACCACAATCTACTCTAATGCAGGGTAAACTAACTATTCTAATCTAACTTTCCAAGGGACCTAGGAGAGAGAATGCATAAAATGAAATCCCACACTAAATTGGTGATACACTAGAAAAGGAGGGTGTGAGAGTAGTCTTCCAATGCGTGAGATACAGAAGTAAAGTGCACACTAGAAGGGGTGATGACAGTTCTCCACAATCTAGCAAAATGTATTCACAACAACATTTCAAACATACACAATGATAATGGATCCCTGCAAGAACATAAAAATAGACACAATATTCTTGTAATTAAGGTTGAAGGGGCAAGAAGAATGCAAGAAAAACACAGTAGGGGAAGATGCATCCACAAACTTATATTTTATTGCTTCCTGATATATACAGTTCAATCGGTTACAAGATAAGGGCCTGGATCACCATGCAAGGAGTCCACAACAAGGGCCTACAAATCACATTGGCTTCACAAAGAAATTTTGGCAGATCTTTTCTACAAAAACTACCCCCCCTTACAATGAGCCCAACACTCCAATTTATAATGAAAATGAGAAGAGAGAGAGAAGGGAAAATGGAAATCCCATAAATCTATCCTTCAACCACTTGTAAGAGGCATTAAATGGAGTAAAATTATTGTATATTACTTGTAAAAGGCTCCCCATACTGTCCCCAAGTGCTGCAGCAGAGAAAGAATGACGGACCATGCCTCTTAATTACACTTGGGGGTAACTACCAAATAAAACATTGTTATGAACCTGAACACATTTTATAAAAAAATCCCCATTGATATCTCATCAAATATGGAATTTCTTGATTACTGTGTGTCAGGAATTGGATCCATGATTCCAATGGTACAAATTTTGTGTGATTTCATTAAGAAATGCAAAAATTATGGCCTTCTGAGTGTGGGCAGCTATTTTGGGTCTAGCAGGCATTTTTTGTCATTTAACGGGAATGAGCATTAACTGACTAGAGCCGAATATGTTTTCTTTTATTTAAATATATCTACCCTCATTAAAAATAATAAATCATAGAGGTCATCATGCTCATTCCAGAAAGTCTAATTTTGTGAAAATCGGAGCTCGGAGTCAAAAGTTATGGCCGTTTGAAGTTTCGGGAGTCAAACGTTGACTTTTCTTTTGAGTTGAGGATATTGCAGCAAAATCGGGTCCACGTGTCCTGGCTGCCCTAGACAAATTCTTCCACATCATCTGATTCAGGCTTCCTTGTCCCCCTTTATAACCTTTTCTTCACCTTTGCGCATCTCCACGTAGTCCCACACGTACTTTTGTCCTGGCTGTCCCGGACGAAAATCTCCACACACCATCCGCAATTGACTGATTTGCAAAAAATCAGCCGATTCACGTCCCATGCATACCGACGTCCCAACTGTCCCACGGACCACCTGGGACAAAAATTTTCTGACTTAGCTGATTTTTCTTTGTATTTCATGCCCCAAACTTGGCACAACGAACCTCGGTACGACCCGCATGATCCCTTCAGACCCGCAATACTTTAAAACAATCCTGCACCTTATTTTTTGCCCATTTTTTCAATTTTTTCTAACTCATTGGGATTTTTCTTGGATGGGAGAGTTAGAGAGAAGCTTCGAAGGGGCCCCAAAAAAAAAACATGATTTGATGGGCCTTGAATCAATCTACTTCCTCAAGAGACTGAAGAATTTGATTGTGTAACAACGTTATCAGAATTAGTGAAGAAGGATCCATCTTCAGTGAATTTTGGATAAATAACATTAGGTGGCTCATTTTCAGGGGTTTCCTTAGGGATACCGGTAAGCACTGGAATTTTTGGTTTGTCCCTTTGACAAATTTTATCTCTTGGTATTGTATTCCTTTTCATGGCCAACTACTACATTCATTAACAATTGTTTTTCCTCTTCTGAAGGAATTCCTCCATCATACTTCTTAATCATTAATGCCCTTAAGTACTCAAAATCATTATTAGGCAATTCAAAAGCTTGTACCATATCAATTTCAGAAGTATGAGTGGGAGGAAGAGGTACCATACCCCAGTGAATGCAATCCCAGAAATCTTTAACAGTTTTGGCACTGATTAGCTTAGTTGAGGTTGCTCCCTGATGTGAACTTGTAGAGAAATCCATTGTGCATGCATCATCATCTGTCCTCATCATCATTAGTTTCTTCCTCAACACCCCTTTCTTCATCACATGGGGCATTTGGCAAGAAACAGTTATCACACCACTCAATTTCATTGAGCTTCTTCAACAATAGCAACTCAAGTAGCTAAAGGATCAGGCACCAATTTGTTTTCCCTGGGTTGGGGCTGACTATTTCCTAATCCTATGGATCCTTTGCCTCTGTCATCAGATCTATAATCACCCCTAGGATGATTTGAAAATATTTCTTGACCTTGTGCTTTATGCGTGACCTTGGGAACTTTGTCCAATTCCCTTCTTTGCTATGGCCAGTTTATAGGATATTTCCTTAACAGCTCTGGCCAAAGTTTTCACAACCTCCTCCAGATCCATCAACTTACTTGACTAAGGCTTCTCTAGATTGATCAACTTGATGCCTTCTCTCTTAGGAGGTTTACCAATTGCCTTGATGTTATTTTCAATCTGCAAAGCCATGGTGAAGGCCTACCTCAATGTTGTTGGGTTCTTATCCCTCAAATAATAGGTAGGCTTCTTATCAAAAGCATCAGAGTATTTTATCAAACAAGAAACATCACTTGGCCTCGGGATCATAGGTAGCCTATTCAGGGTCTTATTGAACCTTGTATTAAAGTCATGAACAAACTCATTAGGATTATTTTTTATATTTTCAAATTTTGATAAAAAGAAACCTAGGGTCTGTTTTATCTCCATACTGCAATCTAAAAGCATTCTTAATTTCTGTCCATGAATCAATGGAGTTTTCTGGAAAAGATTTATACCAGTCCCATGCATCCTCCTCTAGAGTATGAATAAACAAATTTATGTACACATCCTCAAATTCAATCTCAAAGTGTTCCATCATATTGAAGAAAAATATTTAAGTGTTGATCACCAGTAATAGCATTATTTCCTTGAAATTTAGGCAGTCTATTTCTAACATCTTAGGGCACAACATTTAGATATCCAGCCATACCTATTAAATCTATAGGACCTAAAGTATTCACAAAAAATGGAGGTCTAGCTGGGGGTTGGGCCATATTTGTTTAGGGAGGTGATCTTACAAGAGAAACATAATGATGAGGAGTGAGGGGTCTATGGGGCATAGGAATGCAATTCTCAAAATGAATGTTCTCTAAAAAAATCTGTTTCTTGGAAGATCCTATCAGCTTTGGAAACCACAGGGACAAAATGAAATCCAAAATTTTCAAATACAAATGAAGGACCTGATTCATAAGAACTTAAGGAAGTATTGAAATCTTCAATGACAGGTTGATCAGTTTCCACTATTACTTACTCTTTTCTTGATTTCTGATCTCCAACAACTTTCCAGATTCTTCTTCCTTCTAGAATTCATCTTTCCCAGCTCTGGAAACAACTTTCTAGAAGGGTCTCTTGTGAAGAAAGATCTTCATTCCAGCTTTGCGAAGATTAGTGATAAATTGCAATTGACAGAGGTTAAGACACTGGCATTTATAAAAAATTCATTCAACATGGAGTCGCCACTAAGGATTTTCACCTTAGTCGTGAAAATGCACTAAAATTGGTCTGTCAAATGTATGTCAACACTAAATTCATGCAAAGCTTCACATATCTGACCTTCCTTTACCCGTATTTAACATTGATGATGTAAACTTAGTGCAATAACTAGAAATATTGCACACAGAACTAGTAACTTTTCTTGATTATTACAAATCTGGACACAAGATGACGTTTCAACAACATATTTACACTTTAAAATTAGTAAGAAGCATTTACTAGGGTATACATGTGTCTTTTATGGTGTTCACACTTTGCACACACCTTCATGTCCCCATGAACGGCACCAGTTGAGTGTTTTCACTGCACAAATTGATATTGGAGCTTAAATAATATCAGACAACGACACTAGTCTAGTGTTTTTGCCGCACAAATAGATCATGAAGCTCAAATAATCCCTAGTAAGAGTGCTAATACAATGTTGTTACTGTAAAAATAGATCCTGGAGCTCAAATAATCCTCGGTAATGGTGTCAGTCCAGTGTTGTTTCCACACAAATAGATCTCAGAGCTCAAATAATCCTCGGCAATGACACCAGTCTGATGTTTGTATCCAAATTGATTCTCCCTTGGAAATTGAGTAGCATCACAAATAAATCATGACACTGAGAGACAGACAAATCATATTATGATTCACTTTGTAGCTAGGGAGGGGATTCATGTCTAACCATTTGTCACTCAGGCATCAGAGAAATGGATAACACCTTCTTTAAGGATTTGATCTATCCTCACTACTTCAGGTTGTGCCTTTCAACCAGGGTGAGAGGATCGATTTTGTAACCTCTGTTGGTGAAGGAAAATTAAGATATCCCTCTTTGTACAAACTTGAAAGGAAACCTTGAGAAAATATGATCAATGCACCATAATTTAACTCTCACAAGTTGTCACATCTAAAGAATGGTGATATTTTCTATACAAAGTTGAGGTTACTAAAGACATTATGAAATCTTGATTTCTTCTACATATTTTTTGTAGTAGAATTTATTCATTTGTGGACGTACAGGGCAAACAGGGGTAGTTTAGGTAGGATTCATTGTTTTGAATAATTTATTGGTGGTAGATTAAGCAGGATAAACTTGATTTTTCCAAATCTTTGAGGCCCTTCACAACAATTGGAAAAACTAAATGAAAGAAGCTCTAGAATAGCTAAAATATTCCTTCCACCATAAGGTTTACATCAATGGAGGCCTAGATTTGCACGGTTTCACACAATCTTCGATAATTCAACATGAAGGATCAAGCTAAAGACTCAATTAAACATTAAAGACCCCTCGTTCCCTCATGCCTAAGATACACTCAAAGTATTACAGACAATCTTTATCAACAAAATGACAAAAAAGTGATTTTAAATTGTTTATCTCATTACATGACGAAGGCTCTTCTCGTAATGAAATTAAAAATGCCACTAAGCTATAACAAGGATGAGATCCTGTGTGATTCAGAGGTATTTTAACACCAGATTGCAATAGGAACAAGAAACACTACTTGCAGACATTTTGAAATAAAGATGACAAAAGTTTTCCTAAGATTAACACATATTAATTCAAAGTTGATTAGATTCATCAGTAGGGGAAGGTTTCTTGAAAAATCTCAGAGCTTATCAATGGTTGTACACTTGTAACCAACTTGACATGATCAAATTTAAAACATAAAAGATTAATAGGTTTCTTAGATGGTCTCTCGGAAAGATGGGATTTCTAAAATTTTCTCATAAAAATTAACACCCGACACTTTGCAAGATTATTCTCATTGCATTTATACATTTCACTCACTCACTCATCCCAAATTTTCCCCCTAAAAAGAAGAATATTTGAGGAACCTTTACTTGTTACCAATTTGTCTCAGAGAGTGATTTTTAACAAATTCAAACCCGAAAGCTGCTAGGTGGACAAAAGCTAGATCATTGCAAATATTCCCATCATTGTTTTAACTGGGAGACCAGGTCATCTACTCTGGCAACACATTTTTCATCCTTTGTGCTTGCACCTCTGCTCTATATCCAGTTTAACTGGTAATTCACATTTTTCCAAGTGCCTGAGTAATTCCAACTTCAAAATATCGACATCTACAATCCGTGAACTCACAAATTAACCTCTAAATTCATTCAATTTAAGTTTGCACATAAAAACAACAAGGAATTTTTTCAAAAAAAAGATGAAGAACAATGCATATTCATATTTCTAGGAGTCTTGGAGCAAAAATGGCAGTAAAATTAGATACATTGCACAACAACCATTGATTCTCCCCCTTTCTCAACTTTAGATTAGAGTCGTCCATGGTTTCCTTGGTCTAACTTCAAAGGCGAAGTATAGAGGCAAGTTTCCAAACAAGTGCAGGCCTTCCACGTGCCTTGCCTAAAAAATTGCCTTTTGGCCTTTGAAAAGTCTCAGTATAAAAGAGGCCAGCGGAAGCTTCCATGTGTCTCACTGGTGCACTTTTGATATGGTGCCAAAAAGTGGAGACCCCAAACAAGCACGGGCTCACCAAGTTTCTCATCCCAACATAGTTTTTGAAATAATTTTAGGGACCGGAGGAAGGCACCACGTGCCTAAGGTCCGAGAAGGTTTCCTCGGCTATTGAAAAGTCCAAGAAAGGGAAGAGTGAGTGGAAGCCTCCACGTGATTTACTAGCACACATTTTATATGGTGCCAAAAATCAGAGACTCCAAACAAGCGTGGGCTCACCACGTGTCTTTTCGGCACTCTTTCAAAATAAAACTAAGGGGAGGTCCCCAAACAGGCACGGTCCCTCCATGTGTCCCAAGCCTTACAAAGTTTCTTAAAAAGTTTAAGTATAGAGAGGAAACAATGGAATCCTACACCTGTCTCCCTGGCGTAACTTCTAAGGTAGGACTCAGAGGTAGATCTTGAAATGAAAACCATCCCTACGCATGTCTCCTTGGTGTAACTCCAAAAGTCAAACCAAGAGGTTAATTTTTAGATGAGCACATGCCCTCCACGTGGACAAGACTTGAGTTGAAGTGGGCCTTAGAGTTTCAAAATGTCTCCACTGAGCCGCATTCAATTAGAAAGGACCACATAGCTAAAGATGTTGAGATATAAATTGATGGGGAAAACACACCCGTCAAACCATAAAATGTAGGGAAATCACCATTTGCACCTAGAATCAAATTTTTCTTCAAGGAAAAATAATTTGGAAATGATACAAGGCCCAAATGTGATCCATGACCATGAAGAAGGATCTTTCAACAACATACAAATGAAGAAAACTTATCACGTATCCACTCAGGGAAATAGAAAATACGACAGAGCCCACAGATTGAAGAATTTCTAGAGTAAACAGGGCGAGATCAAATTGACCACCAATAGAATGCATGATTAAATATAAGATTCAACTATTCTAAAGGAGGATCCATTTGGATGGAATCCCCTTCTTCTTGCACATTATATCCAAGAAGAATCCTCCATGGGTTTACCTTGATCCATGACACCCACTCCTTCAACGTACAAAACAAAGAGAAACAAATGAATGAGATTAGGGTAAGAAATGTTAAGAAGACTCCCTTAAGGATGATAATGGTATATTTTGAGTAGATCCAATCTTGTGGTCCCCATTGATTTGATCCAAGGGTTAAAAATCATCCTTGCAATTTTTTGGTGAGAATATCCACATCATGGTTGTAAAAGTTTTAAGTAAATCAAATGTATGTGTAATTGGATGAATGGGGACACTTAGGGCTCTAGTGTGTTAAGTTAGAAATGTAACCCTTCTATTAGTATTTAGGGATTAATTCAATGGACATTAAAGAAATTAATTTAAGTGAAGTAAGACAACTAACGATAAGGGTTTATTTATTAAGGGTTGATTGTTAGTTCCCACGAGGGGAAACTATTTCACATAGTAGGAGAAATTAATGGACACTTATCTAGTGATGATAATTAAATTGACATTAGATTAGGATTATGAATATTTAATTAATAATATAGACCCAATCTATCCTTTGTAATGTAACTTTGCTAGTAGGAATTAATTTAACATATATTAGAGTTTGAAACCCTTGTAACTTAAAACAAAAAAAATTGTCACAACTTTCCAGATAATTATTTAAGGGATAATGTAGTTTTTTGAACATCAAAATTATGGGTGTTACACTTACAATATAAGTTGTATGAGTGTGTTTATTTTTTTTCTTGTATTCCTTGCACTTTTCATACACACCATTCCTACAACAGTCCATCATGTTATAGGATTTTGGGAATATGCTATAGATACTGCTGTTTACTTGATAAAAAAAGGACCTTCAAGTTCTTTGGATGGTGTATTACTAAAGGAGGCTTGGACCAGTAAGAAGGTAAAGTATTCTTTTCTGAAATTGTTTGGTTGTGAAGATTTTTCTGACATTGATAAATAGAATAGGACCAAGCTAAAATCTAAGTCAAATATATGTATTTTCATTGAGTATGGCACTAATGATTTTAGATTCCAGTTGTGGAGTTTGGATGAGAAGAAATTCATTAGGAGTAGGGATGTTATTTTCAATGAAAGGGTTATGTAAAAGGAATAGGTATGGGAATAAAAGATGGAAAAGTATGAGTATGTAGCACTTGATGAGATAAAAGATAGAGAAGTTCTCAAAGGGCTGGAAAATAAACAAGTATAGAAAATACAAAGATTTGGAATCAATCATGGCACATTCTTTGTTGATTCTCTAGATCAAAATAAGAAAAAATAGAAAGAGACTCAAACTCTAGAAACTCTTGTTAGATGTTCTACTAGGATAAATAACCCCACGAAATATTATCTTCGTATCAAATTTACTATTGTTTATTGATAGATGGTGGAGAATCAAAAAGTTTTTAAGAGGAAATGTAGTAAGAAACATGAAAAAAGTGGGAGTATAACATGGATGAGGAGATGGATTCCTTGGAACAATACCAAACTTTAGATTTAGTTCAGTTGCATGCACGAAAGAGAGCATTGAAGAACAAGTGGGTTTACAGGTTGAAGAAAGAAGAAGGTGGAAAAAATAGGTACAAGGAAAGACTTGTTGTGAAGGGATTTACACAGAAAAAAAAGGTAAAGACTTTGATGAAATTTTCTCACTTGTTAAAATTAATTCCATTCAAACTATTTTAAGTTTGGTAGCTATGGTAGATTTGCATCTTGAACAATTAGATGTAAAGATTATTTTTCTTCATGTTGATTTGGAGGAAGAAATATATATGGAGCAGCCACATGGATATGAAGTCAGGGGCAGGAGATATTGGTGTGCAGATTGAAGAAGAGTTTATATGGCCTTAAGCAAGCTCTAAGCCATTGATATTTGAGATTTGATAGGTTCATGATAGAATAAGGTTACTGTAGATGTCATTCTGATCACTGTGTTTGTTTTAAAAGACTAGATAATGGCACCTATATTATCTTGTTGTTGTATGTGGATGACATAATTATGGCATGGTCAAACATGTAGGATATAAATGAGTTAAAGAGACAATTAGCCAATACATTTTCCATGAAGGATTTAGATGCAAAAAAGAAAATTCTTGGCATGAGAATCAATAGAGATAGAAAGAGTAGACTATTTAATTTCTCTCAAGAGGAGTATGTGAACAAGATACTGGACAGATTTAGGATGTAGGATGTAAAACAAGTGTGTACACTATTGGCAGGGACATTCAAGTTGTGTCAGAAACAATGTCATAAAACACATGAAGAGATTGAATATATGTCCAGAGTTCAATTTTCTTTAGTAGTTGGAAGAATGATGTATGTTATTGTATGCAGAAGACCTAAAATTTCCAAAGCAATGGGATTCTCCAGCGGATACATGAGTAATCCAGGAAAGAAACACTTGAATGTAGTCCACTTGATTCTTAGATACTTGAGAGGGATCAGTATTAGATAGTTGTAATATGGAGGCTCAAGGTTTTGTTTACATGGATATGTTGATCCAGATAATCTTGGAGATTTGAATGTTAGGAGGAGCACCATAGGTGATGTATTTACTATTGGTGGCATGACAGTTAGTTGGATTTCTAAACTGTAGAAGATTGTTGCCTTGTTTACTATAGAGGAAGAGTATATTGTTGTTACAGAACTAAACAAGGAGATGATATGGATGCAACATTTTATGGAAGTGTTGGGAAAGAATCTGGAGGATTAGAGGTTATTCAATGATATCCAAAGTGTAATTCATCTTGAAAAGAACACAAAATTCCATTCGAGAACCAAACATACAAAACTTAGGTGTCACTTTTGATTAGATTTTATTGCTTCTTGTCTAGATTAGTTTACGAGAAATTTAAAAAAAACAAAAAAACGTCAAAGTATGCAAGAGCTTGGTACCTTGGAGATGGTGATGGATGATACAGGAAAAAAATCGATGTTGAACTCCTCACTATGATCCCAGTAAACCTGCATCTCACAGACAATAGAGAAATATTGATTAGAGATTTTATGTGGGGGATTCCTAAAAAAGAATATCCATGAAGCGTTAACTTCCTCGGTGGCTGTCAACCCCCATGTGATAAAGAATAATGATAAAATACAAGATAACAAATAACATTCAATCTTTATAAACAAAGGAACCTGATGATGTGGATATGTAGATGGTCCTCTTGATCTAATTCAAACACAATGTGAAACAAGAACCACAGTACATGAACTAATGAATCATGATCAAAGTATCATGGAGATTACAATGTCATTACAAGGAAATCATGAGGATATAAATGATAAAAAAGAAGCTAAGAATTCAAAACAACATTTTCCCAAATTTTATAACTTCACATTCCGAAGGGGGGAAAGCCCATATTCATAGCCTAATGGTGTAGGTTATACTACAGGTTAAAAGATACTCAGGGTTGAGTAAAGTAACCCTGACTAAAAGAGGTGATGTGATTCAACGGGGCTCATAATTTTACTTATGAGATGGATGTGATATGAGTTGGGGGGTATTAGGTGTAATAATGTATTCTCTTTTTGAATTTAAGAGTGGGATGTCAAATGGGTGCATTATTGCCCATGTTTTGCATTATTTTAGAGATGTGACAATATTTGGATTATTAAATGGGTTATGTAGAGCCCATTAATTAATTAAAACCATGAATTAATTAAAATATAGATGGATGTGATTTAGAACAAAAGAAAAGAGGGAGGATATGTAAATGTGGAATGATGGAGAGGGATTAGACCAAAAAATAGGTGTCTACATTTGTCCCTTTTTGTGGAGTAGTTTGCGATAGAAATCCAAGAGATAAAAATAAAAAAGGATTGGATGCATTTATGTATCTGAGGATGAATAAAGGCATGACCAGAAACAATATGCCCTAGGTAAAAAGGATCGCAACATCTATGAAAAATATGGCGGTGACTCCAATATCAAATTGGTAGAGGAAAATTACGGTCTCAACGGAGATAGATGACAACGTTCTACATACCAGTGAGTGGGGGAAGACCACTGTAGTATGGATGTAAACCATAATGACCTATGGGTCATGAGAAAACATTAAAATATGTGCAACTGAATGCAAAAAGTATGTGCAATCCTTTGTATGCGAGGAATCGAGTGAAAAAACACGCGTTCACAAAAAGGACAGAGGATGAAAATAATGATGCCCCAGCATAGGACACGAAAAGAAAAAAATTGAGTTATAGGAGTCAACAAGTACAAGGATGAAAAGGTGCCCTATGATAGGGCACAAAGATGATATAATAGGAGATGGATGTGTAAATAAAATGCCCCAGGGGGAATAATGATAAATGTGCACATGATGAGAAGATAGGATAAAAGGGTGAGATATAATGCCCTAAAATGGTTATAAATATGATGGTAATCATGTTTCATATGAAAGATGCATAAGTGTTAGTAAACTAGAAGGTGAAAAATAAAAATCATTCCCACTTATTTGATAAGTAGGATAAGAATTCAAGATAATTTTGCGACAAATAAAAAGCATAGAAAATATTCATGGAAAATAATAAGATCAGATAGGTGTTGGTCATTATGGTATCTTCCAAGAAAAAAATGGCACGGGAAGATGGGATGAAATATGTAGATGATAGATGATAGAGATATGTAAAATCCTACATCGTTGGAGTAGAGAAGACGTGATGGAGGAGAGGAAGAAAATAGTATAGAAGGATGATAAGATAGGTGAAAAGCTAGATGAAAGAAAAACAGAGAGAGAATGGTAGTTAATAGGAAGCTAGTGGGAAAAGATAAGGGGGAATGAAATAGGGAAGGTGTGATGGACTTGGAGAAAAAGAAAATAGAGAAAGATAACAGGAGAAGAAGGGAAGGAGGAAGTTTAAAGAAGAAGAAGACGAGATGAGAAGGGAAAGGAGATTAGAGGAAATGGTGAATATACAGAGATGTACCATAGTATAGAAGAAACAAATATAATAAAGAGGAGAGATGGTGGAAGAAATAAATGATGAATGAAAAAGAAGAAGACAAGAAAATGACAAAAGAGAGGGTGAAAGGGAGATGGAGATAAAAAACAAAGGGAGAGAAAGAAAGGATCATGAGAGAGATGACAGAGGTGAGAAGGAGAAGAGGTGAAGAATATCAGAGAAGGATGATAGGAGAGATGATTTGTAATAGCATGATGGAAAGATGAAGGAGATGAAGAAGATGCGAGATGAAGTAGAATAGAAAAGAGAAAGAAAGGAACAAGGAGGAGCTAGGAAACTACAAAGGAGATAAGATAATGGAAAAGAAATTGATGTATAGATATGGAATAAGATAGGTGTGGTAGAGAAATAAGTTATGTAATGGGGGAAATGGAAATAAGAGGGAAAGAATATATGATAGATCCAAAATAGGAAGGGAATTGAATCCCAGTGTTAGAGGTAAGACCCAAGTAAATAATATGAAAAATAACACATGGAAATGCATGTGGATGGTGGGATGATTAAAAATATGGGACAATGCTGGTGAGTAAATTTATCAGTGGAGAAGTAGGATGAAAGTGTAAGGAGAAGAGGGAGTAAGTGCACAAAGTTGGGGGGCCAAAAAGTGGAAAAAACCCAAAAAAAGGAAAATGCGTAAGCGTTCTATTATAATGCGAACACATTTTAAATTGTTAGGTTTTGGATTTACCAAAGCATAATGCATACATGTTATAACACATATGTGTTATGTCTACTATAAATTAAGAAAATTGGCTCAAGCCTCTATCATTTTATCTCCCTCAAATGTGAGTTTTAGAGCTTAATCATGCCCTCGTGTTTTTTCATTCAGCTGGATGTCAAGCTGAAAGGATCATTTCTGGATCATCGGGAAGATCTAAATCGACGAAGGTGCCATGATGAAGAGGTAGGCATAATTATTTTCTCAAAATTACATTGAAATATTATAATTATAGATTAAAATTTAAATTGAATACATTTTTGTATTGTTACAGTTCGAGGTCAAGGGAATTAACCAAAACCAAACCCTACTATTCTTGTCATCCCTCTCAACACTCCCACAATTTCTTAACATCCCCCGGGTAGTCAAGAAGATTTAGCAACCCACATAGTTGAAAAAAAAATTGAAATTGAGGATTTAATAAAAATAATGAGGGATTCAAAATCTATAAACCCCCATTGCGCCTCTCTTGAAAACATATTGGAGGCGTTACTTTCTCAATTTTATGCAATAACAGGGAAAATTGATCATTAGAAAGCATACAGAGAGGGTTCTAGGGTTTAATATTCCAAAAAATTGTCATACGTGGATGTAAAGAAAAAATAAATTATGAAAGACCTCATATGTTCCTTATTCACGTACCCGTGCACTAATTTTCCTGTTCTGTTGTCATGTAAATGATTTCTCATCCATTGGTGCAATAATAATTTGATTACAAGTAATTTTTGGGACTGATGGTGGATGGTGTTTGATTTTTCACCTTGTAATAATAACGAGGTGCCACTATACTTTTTGAGGGAACTCTATTGCGAGTTTATCCTCAACGAGATCCCAAATAATTGTGATTTCCAAGATTTCTAGGACCGAGGAAAATGATCTACATAGGATTGACCACGTGCACAATGTGCATCTATTCAACAGGGTAGATTCCCTCACACAGAAGCCCCCTCATTATGAGATTGTTCCTCAAATAGTGAAGGAGACAGTAGAGATTGATACACTCCACGCACTTCATGGGCTATCTGTGACCCTTGTTCAACATACGAGGGAGATTTCTGAGCCAGATTATTGCGTGGAGGTACATAGAGTTTTCCCTACAGGGAGTACTAACATGCGGCCACATCTTTTGCTCTGTCATGTGGTAGCATATTTTTGGGGCCCAAGGAGGATGATAATTTCATGCGTACTGATTTTGGTGGAGTTAGTGCTAGGGGTGCACACGATAATGTCACTATGTCATATGTACTTTTGAGTGAGACATTTGGATTACACTCATCAACATCACCCTCACAGGTATTTGTTATGTTTTATTATGTGTGTTACAAAAATTTTGGAGCACTTGTTTTACTTATATATGTTAAATTTTTATGATAATTGTATTTGTACATGTACATGTATTGACACTATAGTGCGTGGGAGGCACATCTTCATCCCGACCATAAGCGGCGAGCACCATGCATACACATACATTTACAGAGGTAATTTAGAATGTTAATTATGTAAAATTTTCACATACATGAATATATATATATATATATATATATATATATATATATATATATATATATAAGTTTTGAAGTCAAATATATGTATGTTCTTGTATTTCTATCTAACTCACATGATACATGTTTGATAAAGATGTTGACTTCACTAAACACCCCACCATCTCTGCGACAATTAGAGAAAGGTGTTGCTACTACAATTTCATCTGTGTAGTAACTCACTGAGGTATTAAAAAAACATGTAAATTTTGTTAAATTTTATGTGTAATTCATATTATGTTAAATTACATGTTAGTAATGTCTGTCATTGTAGAATTATTAAATTATGTTAATAATGTCCTTCATTGTGTACATGTAAGAGTTACCTGTGACATGTAGCAACCCTTTGTATTTGATTCACAGGCGTGGTGGGGTAAAAAAAATAGTTCTATATTGATAAAATTAGTTAAAATATTGTCATTATGTACATACATGTACTTAGTTCTATTTTTTGCTAATTCTGATGTTAGATTTTCTGATCTTATGTGTATGTAGAGAACTTTAACCCCCTCCATTTTGACTTCCAGGGCATGGAATTCTCCATTTCATCATCTTCGTATCCCCATTCTTACTCCACAAGCTCCTGATGACTCATTTGAGCATGAGATGAAAATTCAGTGTGATTGAAAATTTGCGGTAAGTTTGTGTATTTATGTAAATACTTTCATTCTAGCATGGTCCTAAATACATGTAGAAAACATATATAAATTATTTTTTGACAAAAAACATTGTTTGCATTTACAGGATCATCTAAAGGTGAGTATTCAATAGAAGAGGACTCATAGCATGGGCTTAGACGATCCAAAGTCATCTCATAGATTTCTCCATCTTTGTTTAAGGGAGGTCCTTCTTCGAGCAAGAGCAAGAAAGGGATAGATTTTGATCATTAGGAAATATATATGTCTTACATGACATTTGTTTTGTATGCCTATGTGCATGGCATTGTGTGTAAACCTATATGGCATTTGAACTTGATGCTATATGACTTATTTGGGGAATTTTTATATTTATTATGCACATTAAAATACTATTTGGAACTTGATATTTTTTTATGAGACCCTACATTTATGAGATTATTTTTTCATGAAACTAATATGATGTGCACTTAACCATATTTAAGACATTATGGATTTTTTTTTCATTTGTTGGTGATGTATATGTAATAGCATTTTCAATGTATAATATGCATCAAACTTTGGAAATTAATATTTATATAATGTATGTATATAAAGAGTTACCTAATTTGAGTAATTATTCATTCAATTTATCAATGTGTATATGTGTATTTACCTTACTTGCACTTCTTCTTTCTCATGGACTCTTTGTACTAGTTCCTATCTTATCATGCACTTACTACATTCTTCTATGCTTCTTAGTATTCTCCCTTGTTAAAACACTTGAGAGTCTTCTATACATTACTCCAATGCTTGAGAATATCTCCTGATGCAATGACATTCTGATTCGGACACTCAATTATTCTTGATTGTCTAATATTGTCCAATTCATGTTATTACCTTTAAATCTATAGGAATTTCAAGTTATTGGAAATCACATCACACCCTTCACTAGGCTTGATGACTATCCCTATCCTTTTGAAGGCACTTTTGAAAGCATCCATAGGTTTATCATACCATAAATTATCAATGAATGGAAGGTCACTAAGTCATAGACCACCTGATTCCCATTTAGAACTAAAAAAAAATATTTAGTACGCGATTGATAACTC
This sequence comes from Taxus chinensis, assembly GCA_019776745.2. Classification (NCBI taxonomy): domain Eukaryota; kingdom Viridiplantae; phylum Streptophyta; class Pinopsida; order Cupressales; family Taxaceae; genus Taxus; species Taxus chinensis. The sequence goes on along the minus strand of CM034146.1, from coordinate 739,437,028 downwards.
CCATGAGTTCTTAGACATTCCCCTATAAAATTCATTCTTAAGCCAATCTAGTCATCAAGGGATCTTAAGGGACTACACTCGGATGAGGTAGCTCGAAATCATGGGGAGTGTAGGGAACCAAAAGAAAGCCTCCTGTAGCATTTACCTGGCCACATTGACGTGTTGGCGTATTTGATTCCATGCCAAGAGATTCCGTTTGCAAAGTATTGCGTCTGGAAGCCTTACACTGACTCAAACTACACTATTTCACATGTTTACAAACAATATGACAGCAAGAGAACTGAATGGATATGGAAAAAACCATGTGATCATTTCGTGGAGGGATTCTACATGGAGGTTTAAGATCTGATGAGACATCTCTAGGTGCCATGGAGTCCGAGAAATCACTCGTCAAAGATATAACATGTTTTGGTCTCAGGGCTCCTAAAGGACTATGCCTGAACGAGGGTAGCCTGAAAACACAGGGAGCGTACGGAACAAAAACATAGCCTCCAATAATGTTCACTAGGCCATCCAGATGTGTTAGCCTAGATGGTATGGTCCCATGAGCTACCGTTTGCAAAATCTAGTGTCTGACAGCCTTACACTGACTCAGACTGCAATATTTCATGCATTTTCAAACAATAAAACGACGAGAGAAAAAAATGGAGATGGATGAAACCACAAGAGGATTTCGTATAGGGCACTGACATAGAGGTTTCCGATCTAACGAGACATCTCTCAGTGTGATGGAGTCCAAGAAATCACCCGTCGAAGATATAGCGTGTTTTGGTCTCATGGATCTTAAGGGAATACACCCGAAAGAGCTATCCTGAAAGAAATGGGAGTGTATGGAACCAAAAAAAATTATCCACTAGAATTTACCTAGCGACCATAACATGTTGGCATAGTTGGTTTGGAGCCAAGAGCTTCCATTTGCAAATTATTGGATCTGGCAACCTTATACTAACTCAAACTACACTATTTCATGCGTTTGCAAACTATAGCATAGTGAGAGAACCAAAGGAATATGGAAATAAATGTGAGATAATTTTGTATAGGGCTTCGACATGGAGGTTTTGGATCTGATGAGATGTCTCTAGGTGCCATAGAGTCCAAGAAATCACCTTTCGAAGATATAACGTGTTTTGGTCTCAAGGCTCTTAAGAGACTAGGCCCAAATCCTGAAAGCATGGGGAGCGTAGAGCACCAAAATAAAGCCTCTAATAGCGTTCAACAACCCATATAGACATGTTGGCCTAGATGATTTTTTCCCACGAGCTACTGTTTCAAAAATATAGCGTTTGGCAGCCTTTTACTGACTTACACTGCAATATTTCATGTGTTTCTAAACAATAGGACAACAAGAGGAAAAAATGAAGATGAATAAAACCATAAGAGGCTTTCATAGAGGGGTGCTGACATGGATGTTTTGGATCTAACAAGAAATCTCTCAGTGTCATAGAGAATAAGAAATTACTCGTCGAAGATATAGTGTGTTTTGGTCTTAGGGCTCTTAAGGGACTATGCCCAGAAAAGCTAGCCCGAAAGCAATGAGAGTGTACAAAACCAAAAAAAAATCCTCCACTAGCATTTACCTAGCCACCCCAACATGTTGGCATAGTTGGTTTGATGCCAAGAGTTTCCATTTGCAAATTATTGTATCTGGCAGCCTTACACTGACTCAGACTACACTATTTCACGCGTTTGCAAACTATAGGACAACGAGAGAACTGAATGGAGATGGAAAAAATTGTGACATTATTTTTTAGAGGTATTTGGCATGGAGGTTTTGGATCTAAAGAGATGTCTTTAGGTGCCACAGAGTCCAATAAATCACCCGTCGAAGATATAATGTGTTTTGGTTTCTTAGGGCTCTTCAAGGACTACGCCCGAATGAGGTATCCTGAAACAACGGAGAGCGTAGGGAACCAAAAAAAAATCCTCCAACAACATTCACCAAGCCATCTGGACATGTTGGCCTAGACGGTTTGTTCCCATGAGCTACCATTCACAAAATATAGCGTTTGGCATCCTTACACTGACTTAGACTGCAATATTTCATGCATTTCCAAACAATAGGACAACGATAGAAAAAAAATTGAGATGGATGAAATTGCAAGAGGATTTCGTAGAGGGAACTAACATGGAGGTTTTAGATCTAATGAGACTTCTCTTGGTGCCATAGGGAATAAGAAATCACCCATCAAAGATATAACGTGTTTTGGTCTCAAGGGTCTTAAGGGACTATGCCTGGATGAGCTATCCCGAAAGCAATGGGAGTTTACAGAACCAAAAAAAATCCTCCACTAGTGTTTACCTAGCCACCCCAACATTTTGGCATAGTTGGTTTGGTGCCAAGAGCTTCCGTTTGTAAATTATTGCATCTAGTAGCCTTACACTGACTTAAACTACACTATTTCACGCATTTGTAAACAATAGGACAACGAGAGAATCGAATGGAGATGGAAAAAACTGTAAGATAATTTTGTAGATGGATTTGACATGGAGGTTTTGGATTTGACGAGACATCTCTTGGTGCCATGGAGTCTAATAAATCACCAGTCAAAAATATAACGTGTTTTGGTCTTAGGGCTGTTAAGGGACTACGCCCGAATGAGGTATCCCGAAAGCACGGGGAGTGTAGGGAACCAAAAAAAATCCTCCAATATCATTCAATAGGACATCTGGATGTGTTGGCCTATATGGTTTTCTCCCATGAGCTATAATTTACAAAATATAGCATTTGACAGCCTTACACTAATTGAGATAGCAGTATTTCATGTGTTTGCAAACAATAGGACAACGAGAGAACCAAATGGAGATGGATAAAACCGCAAGAATATTTTGTAGAGGGCCTTAACATGGAGGTTTTTTATATGATGAGACATCTCTAGGTGCCACAGAGTTTGAGAAATCACCCGTCGAAGATTTAGTGTGTTTTGGTCTCAGGGATTTGAAGGGACTACGCCCGAACGAGGTAGCCCGAAAGCACATGGAGCGTAGGGAACCAAAACAAAGCTTCCACTAGCTTTCAAGTCTTGGTCATCTCTTTATGTAAATTCCTTGTCATCATGTAATTTCTAGCAACTACCCAGTTTGGAACTACATTGTAACTCATCATCCAAAGATAAGAGGTTTTATCATGTTGATCGTAAGAATCTGAGGGGCCTAGATGCAATCATTTTGGGATGAGATCATAGTAATCAACAAATATGTACTTCCAAACATACTTATCAACCATGAAATCAATGATAAGCCATAGATTATTGTGCTTTCCAAATTTATCTTTAGACTCCTTTATTTTTGTGTAAGATTTTTAGCATGAAATGGTTTATTTCATGTTGTGTCCATTTCTTTTATTTACAGTTACATTACTGTTACTAATATGTCAATGACCTAGACTACAATGCTCAAATCTTTAGAATTTGAAATAGATATTCAGAATAAAGCACTAACAAATCATGAATATAAGTCTTTATAAGGTGCATATAACATGAGCATCAATCTCTAAATTTCTTTGAAGCGGTATGCTATGCTAATATTAATAGTAGGAGAATGCTTGGCTAACTCTTCTTCAATTGAAATGCAATCCAATTCCAACTACACTACCTATATCCAATCAATACAGTTTTTCCATGTTAGTACTAAAGAGCTTCAAACTTTTGACCCCTGCATTACAACATTATCATCTCTTCTTTCAAGGAAACATAATTATTGCATCTTATTGGATGTTTAAGATCATTTCTTGTGTATGTAATCATCTCATGATTCATTATATGAACAAATATGAATAATTGAAGTTTCAATCCTCCATATCACACCAAAATGCTTAGTCACATTGTAAGGAATCAAAGTTACCAAGTTAATATAAATCCCATAAAAATATGTCATATGTGGCCACCTACATCAAGCCATAAATTTCATGTCATGACCACAACAGCCAATAATTCATCCTCCCTCTACTTACCTACTTCCACAGCTATCAAATACATAAATATAATTAGTAGTACATACATACCATAGTCACAAGTATGATTCCAAGATATGTGTATCCAAGCCTTTTTTAAAAATTGATCTCGTGAGGCTCATAGTTGAATCACACACATCATGTTTTTTGCATTCTTCTAGGTTACTACTCCAAGATACCATCACATTTTTTATCCTTGATGTGTATTTATGATTTTATTTTAAGGATAACGGAGAATTTCCTTTCATCTCCCATTTCTATGATAGATATCAAGATAACTTTATAATTTATACAGTCGCAACTGCTCATGTTGTTAATATTTGCAACAACTTTCATTGAATAAATACATAAATATAAAATAAATAGTCAGAGTAAATTGATTAACAGGTGTTGGCCATGTGGCAACATGAATCTTTTGGAGTTTGATATGCATATCTGTGATGTAAACACTTCATGTAAAAGTTACCACTATCAGTTGATGCCATTTTCCCTGCCTGTACCAAAAGTAACTCATTCTTCTGATAAAGATCCAATGCAAAACTTGGCAGGATTTTTGACTTGGCCATATACATGGTATGAAAAAACATTAGGATTCTCTAAAAAAACTTTTAGCTAATGACATTTTGATTTTGTCATCTACATTGTGTTAAAAACACTATCCGTCTCTTCAAAAAATTGATAGATATTTAACTATAAAATGGATAAAATAAAATCACCTCTCTAGAGATGACATGCTTACTTCCATAAAATTCCTTAACCACTGCATATAAAACAAGTGGAACTAACATCATCTATTTAAGCGACCACTCATTGGATATCGTCATGGCAGTGACTACTGTATTTACTGCTGGCTAGAGTAATGGCAGTATGACTACTGTATTTTCTTGCTAGTTTGTTACTTTTGAAACTTCCTGGTTTGATTTGTGAAGTTGAAGTAGTTGGGATTAATAAAAAAATCAACTTGGCATGTTTTCCTTAATATTATCCATGATTTTATCAAAAACATAACATAGATCTTACGTTCCAGTTAAGTTTCTAATCCTTCCACGCTTACCATTTTTCCTTTTCTTCTGTTTATATCTTCTCTTTAAGTTCTTCCATATGTTTTTAGGTAATCAGAATTGAATCTTTATGACTTTAAGGAGGCATTTATTTTTGAATCATAGTGACATATTCACCTAATTGTTTTTCTTCATGATGTTCATTGTCATCTAAAGTTGAAGACTGATAATTTATATGGCCTTTGACTTCTTTTTGGGCACAAACAAACTTTTGTAATATCCAAAAAAATTAGGCTCTTCATTCTCTATTTACTTGAAGATATTCATTCTTTCAAAATGAACAGTTGGAACATTGGTGGTCTCCCCAAAAAAACTAAGTTCATAGTCTACATAGTTGCATCATGTGGTAAAATCATTGAGGATAACAAGATTGTAGAAGATAACAAAAGAATCAGTAAAGTTTGCAGGCTCTCCTTTTTCTCACACCCAACTTGAATAGTGTAGTCTGAGTCAGTGTAAGGTTGTCCATTGTCAATCACCTGAATAATATAGGTAGTTCATACAATATAGGTGGTGAAATGAAAATTTTAATAAGATATTTTTACAATATAGGTGGTAAAATGAGAATTTATGTTTGTTGTTCCTTTCTAATATTTAATTTCTCTTAGCTTCACTTGGCTTCGAGAATAATAAATTATCTACTAACAGTGCCAACCACATGAAGGTGGAAGTTTTTTTAGCATCACTAACCTACATTTTATATAGTAGATGTACCTTGTCCTAAATGAATTTTTTGTATTCTCTTCAATTTATTTATTTTCATCTCTTTCAATTGCTCTGGTGTCCTATTCTTGACTTTCCTCTAGTCCTTAGCTTGAATTTTATTGCCCATGATTAAAAAAAATCAACTAGTGGGGTAGGGGAAAAAATGAACTACTAAACACTCGTGCAAGAAAGTAAAGAAAATTGCAGACCAAATAGAATGTATGCAAAATTCCCATGAAATAAATGAAAGGGACGTTGGGAGGGCACAATATATAAACAAATAATAATGCGTACACATTATTATTTTTACGTTTTCCATCACATGCCTCAAGACTTGGGATCTGGTTTGGATCCCCAACCGTGAGGCATGGACCTGTACAAACATAGAAAATAACATGTTTTTGTAGGAAAATGTAAAAATGTCACTTCCTCTATGATAAATCAAAATTAAAAAATTGATCCATTTAAAAAAAATGATACCAGCACATAGAGCAGAGTTTCTTCTTTCTAAAATAATTTAAAAAAAAAATTCTAACTAATATAAGGTTTCCATATTATTTATTTTCTAACTATACGTTTTTATAGGTATTTTTTGAAGTTTAAATATGATTATCTTTCATCATGTATCTTTTGTTTCAGTCATCAAAATTGAAAAACAATTATACTAGCACAAACTAGGCATAAGTCTATACATATTCAAAAAAACAAATCTAAGTTTTGATATTTTTTGAGGTAGTTAGGGGGGGAACAGTCGAAGCTCCATTATTTTTCAAAACATAAAATTTATGCACTAGAAAAATCATAAATAAAAAAATACTCATTAAAAAAATGTAAAAAACAATTCTAACACAAACTAGATTCTCCTAGCTATCTTTCTAACTAAAGGGTTTTCAAAAATACTCAATGGTGCTCAAAAATGGTGGGGGGCACAAAAGTCACTCTATTATATTTTTTAACAAAAATAGGAGCACTTGTTGGTATTTTAGTTGTTTGAACAACTTAAAATTATCCGTTTTCAATAAAATTTAGTATCTTGGAAACTAGACTCAATATGCTACGATTCATACTTCTACAATATCTTCCAATTTTGAGTGTAACTATTTTGAATAACGTATACAAGTTGAAGTTTTTAATTTTTCAAAAAAATGCGTCCACTTAAGACCCCCTTTTGGCCCACCAACTTGGTGTACTTACCCGAGGGTATGAAGATGATACAAAGGAAATGAAAGAAAAACTAGGGGTAGAAAGGAGGAGAGGACAACACAGAAAATGATGTAAAGGTAGTGTATGATGAATATAGTATAGATATTGAAGAAGGCCAAGGGAAGATGGAAAGGAAATACCAGTGGAGGGATGTTAGGAGAAATCCTCTAATAATGATCGGAGGGCACAAAAAAAAAAGGAAGGAAGAGAAAATGGAGGAGGTAAAAAGGAGTGAACCACTCTATGTAGAATGGGGATAAATGAATTTTTGGAGAAGTCCACCGATAATTCTTAGCGCAAAAATGAAAGATGACAATGACATAATGTTAGGAGATGAACAATGATAATGACGAGTAAGTATGGTGGTAGATATGTGGGACTACTATGAAAAATGGAGTGGAAAGAGTAAAGAAAGGATGCATAATGAATGGTGTGGAGAGGATGGTAAGGATAGGATGTAATGGATGAGGATGTGGATGAATATGAAGGAATTAAAGATGATGGAACGAGACATAGTAAGAAATGGTATGAAGTGGTTAAGTTAGATTTCTAAATGAGGGATGATGGAGATGATATTTGAGGAATTTTGAGATATTTTGTGTGAGGAAAAAAGAGGAGGGTAGAGGAATGTGTCTATGGGGAATGAAGAGAAAATACGGATGGTGGGAATGTGGAGTAAAAGGGAAAGGAAATAAGATAGATCATTCTTAAGAGATATTATTAAGTAAGATCACCATGCCATAGGAATGGTTAAGTAGGATCGCCAAGCCAAAGAAGAAGAAGAATGATGAAAATACTAAGCGGTGTATACCAAAATGGAACAAGAGATGAAAGGAGTTGATAATAAGGAAACAAAGGAGTGTGACATGAGTAGATTGAAGAATATATGTGGTGTAGGATGGAGAGTGTAAGGGGAATTATTAATTAGAATTCCTTTGTTGTGCGAGTGATGATGCCAAAGCATTAAGAAAATGTTATGGAGTAGAAATACGTTTCTAGTGTTGAATGGAATAGATAATGGTGGAGGAGTTTCTACAACAGGTTGATCCAAGGAATAAGATATACCTTTACTAAGAATCTCTAGCTTATATGGATGGTTAAGTAACATTGTCAAACTAAAAGAGGAAGATTGAAAGGGAAACTCAAGAGGAAAGAAAAGTAGTATATCTGACATGGTGCAAGGGGACAGAAAGGTGAGAAGGATGATGTGGAGACAAATGATGATGAGTGGAAATGGGGAGAGAAGAGAAATGGATCAAAGACATTGTTGAACATGTTGGGAGATAAAGAGCTAGAAGATAATGAACTTGCCTTGAGAAGGATCCTCAAGTAGAATTCACAAACTGCAATGGTGATCAAGTAGAATTAGGAAACCGAAAATTATATTTGCGAGCGCATTCATGGATATTATGGATGGATAGTGTGAAATTTGATGTGATTTTAATAAAATATTACCTTGATGAGATGAATTAAACATAGTTGTAGTAAGGGCGTACAAAAAAATATACTTCTAACTGAATTGGAGATAAACAAGAAGAATTACCACTCAAGGAATTGCACTTATAGCCAATAGTATCTGTTAATACATAACCAACGATAGTTAGTTATACCGAAAGACCATGAGGAAATATGGATGAAAGATGCTCATAATCCTATGTTGACATGATAAATGGGTTGGAGATGTAACTTGTACTTGGGAAGAAGGTTCTCTAAAGGTGGTGTTCCTTAATTCTATGCCCCAGCTCTAGGGAAGGGAAAGAACAATAGCAACATGTTGATCAATGCGGGAAGCTTTCAGAAAATATTGATAAAATGAAGGATGATCAATGCGAGAAACCTTCCAAATGCCATTAGAACAGAGTAGCCATCCTTCGAGGGTATGGTATAATTTATACATAATATGGATGGGAATAATAATATGATAGCCATCCTTTAAGGGATTGGTTTATTTCTTTCGATTTTTCTTTGATTTTGAATTGTATGCTTTTTTTTTTGTTTTATTCTACTTTTTCACCAACAATTGTCCTTCAAGGGGATCAATTTTTTTTGATGACTTTGATATTTCCTTTTGTATCCATGAATTTTTGATTGAAATGGGGGAGAGCTGTGGATAGCGATCACTTAGCAGGGGATAAGGAAGTACAAGAGACACCCTTGGATCCTCTCCATGTCTATAATAGGAGAATGAGAGGGTGATAGATGTAATGGTTATGGGACCATATCAAAGAAATGATGGTAGACCGCATAATTCATATTATTATCATGACAAATAGAAGGGATAAGGATGGAGGAATTATCTAAGAATGTAACTAAGTGCTCATTGGTAGATATGCTAACATTAGACTGGTCGTAAGTGCAATGTCTTGAGTTGTTCTGTCTCTAGTATATCACCATGAGAAGGAAGAGAGTGAAGTTGCAATAAGATGAGATGATAGACAAGAAGTAAATAAAACTATGTCCTGAAGGAAACAAACATATAACAACAATGGTGGATTTTGGTAATAAAGGTCCCTAAACGGAAGGAAAAAACATGGCCTCAAAAGAGGATTTCAATGAAAATAAAATAATGATCCCTCACAGAAGGAAAAAAATGGCCACAATGGTGAACTTAGATTAGATGAATGTGAAAGAGGTAGACGAAACAATGTCAAGGAGTGAAGTCTCCTAGTGATAAGGGATTTGTATGGATCATGTGCTCAAGGGAGAGGGAAGGTTGTTCCCCTAATGAGTTAAATGTGAAGGAGTTAAAAGATGTCGAAAGAGTTTAGATGAGATCATTTTAGATTTGGATGGGATAAATAGTTGGATACCACAAGTGTGTTTGGAAAGATAATCGGTATTCATGGACAATGAAGGACCTTCATTAAGAGAAATGTCATGTGCAAGAGGGATGTGAAGGGATGATATGGCTAGAGGAATCATGGGAGACCCGATAGATGGGATATGAATTTGATTCAATTTATATGGAGAAGGAACTTTCCCCTGAATGAGGAAATCATCTTTCTCAATAATGTTGTGGATGATTATCTGAAATTCCTTACAATGTTTGATGTCATGGCCTAGGGTATGATGATAATTGCAATTACAATTAGGATTGAATAATGATGGCTTTGGACCATAGGGATTAAAGGCTTTAATGGGAGGAAGTGTGATGGCATATATTCGAGTTAAATGTCGAAGGATATCTGTGTAAGACCCCATTGAAGTGTCATGGGGAAGGTAACTCGTGTTGGTTTTGAGATGATATCTCGGCTTGGAGTTTGGAGAAAAAGTGGATGTAGATTTGATCGGTGAATTTCGTGTTTTGGAGGAAAAATCAAATTTGGTTGAAGGATTGTATTGTTTGGATGTGGGTTGATTGTTGCAAGATGTCCTATATGGAGAGAATGATCCTAAAATAAATGTTGTGACATTGGATTGTTGAGAAGAGGGAAAATATGAATGTTTTTTAGGATTTGCAAGGGACAATTGGGGATGTTTACCAGGAGCCTTAGAATTCAACCAAGAATATTTACCTCTAGTAGGGATGATAATAATGTCAACTTGAGGATCTGACATTGGTGGGTGTGGTTATCAATTGATAAAATGTCCTAAAACAAGAAAAATATGTTAATGGAGAGATAGGTGTTTGTATGATGCGATTAATGATATCTATGTGATATGTGGAGTATTTCATTTTTGGCATGGAAAGAGTTGGTTTTGTAGAGGGAGAATGTAAACCATATCTATTTGATTTAAGTGGATGTGTTGGGTCAGTAGATGTTTCACAGGGTATCTTTGATAGGATTGTATATCGAGAGGATTTGGTTGGTGTGATAGAAAAAATTAGGAAAAGAGTATTGAGGTAGACTGGGTGATGTGGCCATGGGCAAGGATATAGGTAAAGATGTCAAGGTAGAGATATGTCTATTGTTTGGTATGATAGATATAGGGATCATTGGCATAGATAAAGATGTAGGAATTTTTGGGATATTTGGACATGTGGGTGGTGTGATAACTGATGGAGTAGAAATTATGGGTAATGAAGCAAATGCAGGAGCATTTTTGGGTGTAGAAGTATATAGCACCGGTTGTTTCATAAATGTTTCGAGGGGTAAGAATGATTTTTTTTCTAATGGGGTTGATGTCGAAGATGGGGTTGTAAGGGTTCATGTAGTAGAACTACGTTTAGTTGGGATGGTTGTAGGTAACATAGGTGTGGAAATGGGGTGTGTTTGATGAAGATGCAGGTGAACGAATAGTTGTGAGAGATGTAGGGATATGAGTGGGGCTGAAATGGGTGCTAAGGTTTAATCTAATGTGGTGAATTGGGGTGTGATTGAAGTGGATGGTAAGGTCAAATTGGATGCGGATGTGATAACGATAGGAGAAGGCGTATGTTAAAGACCAGTAGTAAAAGTTGAGATAGGTGTGTTATGTTCTGAATAAGGAGTGGGAATAATGTCTGCTGTGGGAACATGTGGAGTTGGTGATAAGATAAGATTTTGACTGATAGTGTCAATCATATAAGAATTTGATAGTTGGGATGTAAAGGGGGGGTGACGTGATTTCTTGGTGGTTGATTAGTTTACACCATCGAGCTATTGATTTGGATATCCCATTGATTTAAGACTTGTTAGACACGATCTTTGACGGAATAAAATTTATCAATTTCGTGACCATTAACTCGAAGATATTTACAATAGTGGGTTTCACGATACCAAATAGGCTTGGCTTGCGAGCTGTCCATGGGTCGTATGGGAGGAAGTTTGATGGATTTTATGGTCATCAACTTGTTAAACAAGAAGCTATATGATTCTCCCAAGGGGGTGTAGTTGGTTGTTGATTCATGAGATTGTTGTTGAGGTCATGTGCTTGAGATAGATGGGGATGAGGGTTTAATGACCACAGTGTTGGCCGCACCTTTAAACTTGTCATTATGTGTGAATGGTCTAGTAGATTCAACTTTAGGTTTGGCCATTCTAAGTTTGACATGACCCTGCTCAATGTCATGGGTTTCAAGTCTGTGAGCCATTGTGAACGCTTCATCAAAGGTTCATAATGATTGGATTTACAAAGTAGATGATATATGTTTTTCACAAGAACGTGATAATAATTCAATGAGTTTAGTTTGCGGAAGAGGGAAGGATAGTTGGTTTATAACACCACGCCATCGTGCGACGAAGTTGGTGATGCACTCGTCTTTAAACTGTCAATTGGTATAGAGATCAGTGATAGTAATTTTGCATGTGATATTGATAGAAAAATGTTCTAAGAAAAATTTTGCAAGTTGGGTGAAGGAGAATATGGAATTTTTGTGAGATACTGTTGTACCAGTCCAACCTGGGACTAGACAAGGACATGGGGAAAGTGCGAAGAAGTAGATCATGATCATGCACAATAAGACAAAGTGCATGTTTGAATGTAAAGAGATGTTGTTGGGGATCTTCCTTGTTGTTGAAGTTATTAAACACAAGAAGTTTCCAATGAGGAGGGTAGGGTTTGATTGGAACCGATGGATGAATTGGTTTATTATAGATGTGTTCATAGGATATGGTGTTCTTGGGTACTACGGTAAGGGTTTCTAAATTGGCTAACCTACTCATTAAGGTGTGAATTGGATCACTTGAGGTATTGTAAGGTTGAGATTGGATTGGTTGTGTGGTTTGAAAAGTAGTTTGATAAGGTGAATGATGTGATTGTGGATGTGTGGGTACTTGGGGAATGCGTATGATAAGGTGGTTGATAAGTTTGTGGCTAGGATGTTTGTAAAATGGTTTGATAAGATAGTAGTGATACATGCTTATATAAAAATTGAAATGCATATTTGTAGAATAGAGATAGAAATGCTAGCACATGGTCTTGGGTGTGAAAGCATAACAACCAATAATAGAACTTACAAAAAAATTAGTATCATTTGAACATATTTGTTTACTAATAGATTAGAAATGGTAGAACAAGTAGATTCGTGTTGAGTTAATTTTAGGGAAAAATATTCAAAGGGATGAATTAAGTTTTTGGAGTGCCCTATGCAATACTCAAAGCTATAAAACCACCATCTCCTCCTCCTCTCTCCTCCTCCAGGACCAACCGCCCACCTACTTGTGCATGTTTTTAAAATAATTATATATGGGGTTAGGAGAAGGCCCAAGTGTCTCTAGAGGAGCGGGAGATGGTTGTGTGGTTGGTTTATGAAGATTGACTTGACAAGGGATATGAGGATTAGTTTTAAGATAGGGATAGTCGTGCATGACATGGTTCTCCAGAAGTGAGGTCATAGAGATTAAAGGTTGATTAACTAAAGGCATGGTTTTGAGTTTAGAATATTTTTGGGTGAGATTGTTAGAGGAAATAACTTTATTGGGTGGAGGAAATTTTTGTTTTGTCTCGATTTGAGAGAGAGGGAAAATAGGTGTGAAATAGAGAAACATTTTTTTATGTATTTTTTTGACAAACAAATCAAGCAGCATATTGTTTATCATCATGATTAATTTTTAGCTATAAAATAAAAGTAAGATGAATAATGAAGGTACCTAAAGAATTCTAAGGCCGGTTTCAGATAGTTTTGGATTGGGAGATGTTTGGGATGGTTTCCTGTAGGGTGTTTAAGTCCAAATTAGTTAACCAAGTGAGAGGAATGTTTTGATGTGTTAATTATGTTTGTTTAGTCTTAGGAAGTGTGTGATAAGTGAAATGTAGAGAGTTAAACCACTTATTTAGGCTATGGGATTAGAAAAGATGAAAAAAGGAAAGGTTCTTTTTAATCCAAAACAAAATGTGACATTCGATGTAGATAATCACTTAGAAAAGGGAAAGTTCAATGAAAAAAGAGAATATAGAGAAAAACGAGAAAAACCTAGAGAACACTTTTCCTTTTTATTTGATTGCACGTGTTTAAAGGTATTAATCACAGACCTGAAATGTCCAGTGACCTTTAACGTGCACCTTTCACGAATGGAAGTGGGATCTGGAGAAATATAGTGCCCACTTCCCTTTCGCACATTTTGATATTGATCTTGATACTGTTGATTACATTATGGACATTATTATGGTTTTGATTTAGTATGATGTTAGATGTTGGACCATGGATTATTGTTGATCTGATTTAGTTATGATGCATGATGATTATTAGAGACACTTCATATGTGGATGATGATATACTATTTGACATGGATATATTATGAATGTTGTTTGGACATGTGATATTTGGATACTGTGAGTAGCCCTAGAAATGGAAAATTATTGGATGATGATGTAGCTGTTGATAAAACTATAATGATATTGTTAGATTGCTTTGATGTTCTTGTGAGTCATGTATCTAGATGATTTTGGAAATTTAACTATATTTATATTATTTTGAACGTTATGATATGGCCACGAGACCTAAGGAGGTATTTGTGTTTTGTAGGTTAAAATATCACAACAAACATAGGGGGATTGGAGACAACCCACATTGGAATTATAGATGAATTCAACAAGTTCACCATGACAACATGTTTTGTGTGTGTGTGTGTTGTTTTTGTTAGGGATTCCCAGGGGGGGGATTACATTTGAATGTGACCAAAGGGCTTTATGTATTTATTAATGTAGTTTCTTTTATTAATGTTTGCATGTGTTTATTTTCTGGTGCTTTTACCCTTTCTCATTATTTATTAAATGTTGTGTTAATGTTGTGAATAATCATGTTGTTAAAGTAAACAATTCAATATGTCATAAGAAAGTAATTAGTGAAGTGGTTGGATTTTGTATTAAATGTTGTAAGTATGTGTAAGTGATGTGTAAGTTTACTTCTGAGTGTGAAACACTCCACCTTCTTGGAAATTCAAATTTGTCCTTGGAGGCTGATTTTGGAGGCTTGTGGAACAAGTAAACTTGTCACATACCACATACCTATGGTTGGAGGGTTAAATTTAGACCTTCTTTATGCAATTTTATATGACTAATTGTAATTTTTAATTGCACTTCTTACATTTTATTAAATTCAGTCCTTATGGGATGTGGGATTTTTGGAGTGTGTAAGTTTATTGTCATATTATTGACCCACCTCTTTATTGTGCATTGGAGAATGAATTTGACCTTTGTGTTGGAGTTTAGGATGTGTGATTTGGCATCCTACATGGATCCACATCATCCTTTTCTCTTCCCTCTTCTATAAAAGTAGAACTCCTTGCTTTGTTTTAGGTTGTTAAACATTTTACATACTTCCTTTTGGGTGAAATTTTACTATGTGGAGCTCTTGCTTTTGGAAGGAGATTGGAGACCCTTGCATGCTTGTTGGTTGTTGATTTTGGACTATATTTTGGCAGTGCAAAGCTTGTTGTTTTGAAACTTAGACAACTCCTTCGTGGAGAGGTAAGAGCTTGGCTCTTGAAATACTCTTTTTGTTTATGAATGTACATGTTATTGTGTGAATGTTTTAGCATATTTGTGGGCTCTTTGGGTAGATTTCCTAGGAATGGTGTAGGAGAAGGCTATGGGGAATCCATGTTGGGGGGCATAAGGGAATGCCAGTGGCATCAGAATTTGTGTGGAGGGAGTTGAGATTGGGTTTCTACCTTGGAAAAGAAATGGCATTACATTTATTACTTTATGGGGGGCATAAGCAAATTTGTGGGGGGCATAAGGATATAGGGTTTGAAATGATATTCATATATATATATATATATATGTATTTGGTGGGTTGTACTCAGGTGGTGATACCCATTTTTCCCCTTGGGAGCATAAACAACATCCCCCATAGCTTCTTGATCCTTTGGCTTGCCTGGAGAAGCCTTTGTGTTGTTTGGAATGTTTTAATGTAGTTGTAAACTACATTCTGTTTGGGACTGTGTCTCTTTGTGAAAATTTTGTGTGTATGTTTTGTGGAAGCCTATTGTTGCCATGAGTTGCATCACATCTTCTATTACTTTTTGAGTGGGGCTTAGGGGCCAATGAAGAAGGATGGCTTCTCCTCTTCATTGGATGTCTTTGTTGGGTGGAGAGTGTTTCCTTTCCCTACTCCTATTCTGATCAAATTGGAGGAATGAGAAGAATGCATGTTGTTTTTCTGGAGCAGTAAGAGAAAGACAATTTGACAATCCCTTGTGAAATGAAATCTTGTTGTCACCTTTCCCACCTTGAAGTGGATGATATTCTAAATTATTTGTAATGGAAAGATGTTGTATAGTTTTGTAAGTGAATTTTGAAATGTAAAAGAGTTATACTCTGTATTCTGTTTAGAAAGGAATGTGAAAAAGATGATACGTGTTTGGTATATTGTATTTTGTAATCAAATGGAAAGGAAGTTATAAGAGTTCCTTTGAAATTAATGATAATGGTTTTGTCTTGTCCATATGAATGTTATTCCATTGGGAATCTATGTTTTGCATACTATATGAACTCCCTGTTTGAAAAGTGGTAAAGTGGAACACGTGAAAAGAAAATGTATTGTCTTCCCTATATACAATAAATGATTCTTGGAAGAAATGAAAGAAGGAAGTTGTCAGTTTATTTTGAAATCAATAAATGAATGTAATTGATTTTCTCAAACTGCATTAGTGTATTGAATCTGATAATATCAATGTATTGAAATATATTTGAAAGAGAGAAACGCATATGATGGAATGGTAATATTTTGTATTTTGAATTCCTTTTAAAAAATTAGAAATCAAACTTTGTATTTTGGCTCTTAAATGTCTTGATTAAATCACTTAAATGTATTAGACAAGAATGGAAATTAATCTCCATACTTGGAAGGTGAAAAATGATAAATAAATCCTTTAGAAATTGATCTATGTTTTTTGTTTCATCCTGGCAAATAGTTTATCTAAAATGAACAGTTTGAACCTGAAATTCAAGAAATAAAAATGAAACATTAAAATTGAACATGCTATTATGTAAATGAATTCAATTTGGGATAAATCACTTAAGGAAATATTTTAGACATTATAAATTAGGTTAAATCCATTTGTAGTGCCTTTTGCTGTTAATAGTTGTAAAATTGATTTGCAACTCAATCAAACCAATCAAATCTAGTTTTCCATCCTAAAACCATCCTAGAACAACCCTCCACGTCTGTTGGGCATGATGAGTGAAGGAAATAATCAAATTTTGAACAAATCCTTTAAGTCAAATATTTACTAGCTTGCACCATAAAATCCTAGAGATCGATTTCATGAAAACGCCCCCCTAAACCTTGTCAAATTCTAAAATTATTGATTCCTGTGAAAAGAGGTCATCGAGAGATTTCCAGAAAGTCCTCATTTTCCCAAAATTGAGCTTTCTATCAAATGTTATGGATTTTGAAGTTTTACTTTATTTTGGCTTGAAAAATTAATCTAACTATCAAAAAGAAATTTTGGAAAAATTTCCTCCGTGGACCCGTCTCCCCGCTTTTTCCCTTTGAGACCTTTTGTGGGTTGGAAGTTTAAACTTAATTTTTTATAAAAAAAATTTAGGAAAATTTTCCAACTTTTCCCCGCATCTCCATCGTGCTGTAGCCAATCAGAAGTTGTCACGTGGGCTTGAGGGGCAACGACGGAGGTGCAGAATCCATTTTGACCTTAGTGTTTTAGAAAAAAAATTAGAATTTTTTCTAATTTTCCTCCTCCTCCTCACTGACCCGCATCTAATCAGGTGCTACTACATGGCATCATGAGGCACCAGTGGAGAAGCGGGTGCGCTTAGAAACTTAAGATTTAAAACCTTTTTGGTATAATTTCCTAAATATCTCTGCCGAACTGATGACCTGCAGTAAATAAGATCATGACATGTGGCATATTCTGGGAGCAGTGGAGGTGCACGTTGATTTTAACCCCTTGTGTTTTTTAACCTGAAAGTCTTAAATTTGAATGTGTCCCCGCAAGTTCGTTTTCCCCGCGCCAATCAGAGCTTGACACGTGTCCTCTTCTAGCTCGCGGGTGCAAGGAGGAAAATCACTGTTTTTCCCCAAAGAGAGAAAAAGCACTAAAATTCTCCCAACTTTCTCGGTCTGCGCATGGGAAAATTTTCTTCCCTAGGCTTGCAGGCTCACCCTTGGGAAAATTTTACTCCCAAGGTCCATCGGCCCATAACTTGAGTTTTATGAGGAGTTAGGAGGACTTGTTTATATCATTGGAAATGTGAGAAAATATACTATCTAATTGTAATGATTTAGGAAATTTTTGAATGCATTAACTTTAAGAAAAATCAAGTTGAACCTTTTAAGCCTGTTAGAGAGTGAGTTGAGTGAGAAATTACCCTCTCAACATTTTGAAACTTCTAACCCTAAATTTTGGACCTTGTGACCTCTAATAATTATTAATGAAAGAAAAGTATACTCTAGTAGATTAGAATTGTTCTGGAACCTATTAGTGATAGCTGTTGTCTTGTAACATGGTTGTAGATTCTTTTAATATAAAAAAAAAATTCCATAATTTTTCCAATCTAATCCTAAGCTGTTCTTAGGTCTCAAGTGGGTTATTTTAGCAGGCGTTACACTTGGTATCAAAGAAGTGGTTCAAAATCTTGGACCATTGGGCACACGAGAAACTTGAGACATGAACTTTAAAACTTAGCACACTTTTAAATCTAGAAAATAGTTTAGTTTGGAATTTTCACATTTTAGTAAACATGGGAACTGAGTTAGACCTAGAATAAGGAACTAACTCTCATTTTGTTCTGTGTAGGAGCTACAGAAAAGATGAGGAGCCTTTTCACATAAAATTCGGCATGCAACCTTCGGAGCATGTTATAGCAGCCATCCTACCTCATATTTTATAGACCCTTTAGAAGGTTAATACCACGTTACGCGGAGGATCAGTAGGAGGACATATAGCCAAACATGATAGAGTCCCTTCCATTGAGGGTTAGGGATCTCCTTGACCTAGCGAGGAGCATGGAGGAGAGAACTCCCATACAAAGTTAGCCATGGTAGAGTCACCACAGAGGGGATAGGATGACTGAGTTTTAGGACATAGAGAGAGGTCTCAGAGCCATAGGCTTAGGGATGAGCATGCAGAGAGACCTAGAGGTTGTTAGACCACAACTGTAAATCACATTAGGGAGATCCTGAAACTTCAACCCTCACATTATTTTGGTGACATAGGTGGATTTTAGGAAGAGGCATGGTTGGTGAGCTTGATTGGATGCTTTAAGATCTATCCTTGTTCTAGTAACACGAAAGCTCGTGTTGTGATCCATCTACTAAGGGATGGAGTAGGAGTATGGTGGAGGATAGAGGAGTAGAAGCTCCATATAGATTCTGAGACAGTGACCTGGGAGCTCTTTGAGGAGTGTTTTCAGAGAAAATATTTGTCACGGAGGTTCATATAATAACGGATAGATGAGTTTCATGACCTCTGACAGGCATCTCTTTTAGTAGTAGAGTATGAGAGTAGGTTTTTAGATCTACTCCAATATGTTGAGTACATGTAAGATGAGCAGGTGGGGATCCACAGGTTCATCTGGGGCATGAACCTAGACATCGGAGGTGTGGTTTGGATCCACTACCCACTGAATTTAATAGAGGCCGTTGAGAAGGCCTACATAGTAGAGGAGACTTGGGGGAAGGCCCAATAGGCTAGAGACAAAGTCTGGAGCCGCATACAAAAGATACAGGATAGTAGATCAAGGGGGTCAGCTCCTCCTCCTTGTGGTGGCCAGAGTTCTTCACAGTCATCATTTAGACCCTAGCAGTAGGAGTAGTAGCAGCAGTCCCACCCACCCTATAAACCTCCACATAGAGTTGATGCAAAGAGAGGTTGGAGTATGGGGCCTCCTCCTAGGGGTCCCATCAAGACACAGGGTGGACCTAGAGCTCACTCAGCAGGAGCTCGCCAGCAGAGGATGTAGAAAACCACCAATCGATCATCAGGATCCACATCACAAACTTCTAGAGAACCTACTAGAGGTGCTACTCATTGGAGAGGATGAGGAGGTTGTTTTGGTTGTGGAGTTGTGGGAAATTTTTGGAGAGACTACCCTCAAAACCCTAACAAGGGTAAGTTCCACAGATCTCAGAGCCTGTTATCGGTGATATGGGGTGAAGTCACAGGATTTATGCAGTGGTTGAGAACTACCAGGTCGAGCATCAGAGTACAATCCTTGAGAATACATGTAGCATTGGGGGTATTCCTACCTCTATATTGTTTGATTCTGGTTCTTCCAACACTTTTATTGCACCATATTTAGTAGAGTGATGCAGGTTAGTGGTAGTTAGGTAGGGTCATAGTTGGGATGTTGAGATGGCTTATGGAGCTAAGATCTCTATAGATTCCTTAGTTAAGGAGTATGTGGTAGATTTGGGACCTTTCACCACTACCTCATATCTCTATATCCTTCCTTTGGGCTCATATGGAGTCATTTTGGGTATGGATTGGTTATTTGCACATAGGGCCAGGATGGATTGTTACCATAAGAATATATCTTGTGTAGATGATTTGGGAGTGGAGTCGGTGATTTTAGCGGTCAAGAGACCCGTTTCTATTCACACCATCTCCATTATGTAACTTAAGCGGTGTGTGTGATGAGGTTGTCAGATGTATGTTGTTACAATTAGTGACAGATCAGAGGATGGGTCTAGTTGGCCATCGCTATATGATCACCCCATTTTGAGAGAGTTTGTAGACGTCTTTCTTAGGGAGATACTAGGGTTACCACCTCCACGTGAGATAGATTTTCATATAGATCTGGTTCCGGGAGCTGAGCCTATCTCACGAGCACCTTATTGGATGACCACCCTAGAGCTTTGCAAGTTCAAGTTGCAGTTGGAGGAATTTTTAGAGAAAGGCCTTATCCATCCTAGTGTATCCCCTTGGGGTGCACCAGTGATATTAGTGAAGAAGAAGGATGAATCCTTGTGGTTGCGTATTGATTACCGCCAGCTGAAAAAAGTAACATCAAGAATAATTATCCCCTTCCTCACATTGATGACTTGTTTGATCAGATGAAGGGAGCCACATTTTTCTCTAAAATTGATCTTAATTCAGGCTAACATCAGTTGAGGATTACGAAGGTGAATATTCATAAGACCACTTTTCATACAAGATATGTGCACTATGAGTTCATAGTGGTGCCTTTTGGTTTGAATAATGCCTCCGCAATGTTTATGAGTTTGATGAATGGGGTATTCAGGACCTTCTTAGATCACTTCGTGCTCGTCTTCCTTGATGACATTTTGATCTACTCACATACATGTGAGGAGCATGAGGGGAACCTTCACCAGGTTCTTCAATGTCTTCGTGAGTAGTAACTTTACAGGAACTTGGAGAAGTGTGCATTCTTTCAGACGGAGGCATATTACTTGGGTCATATATTTTCTGAGGAACGTATCACGGTCACTTCTTCCAAGATTAGATCCATTATGGATTGGCTAGCACCCACTACTATCAAGGAGGTGCGCAGCTTCATGGGATTAGCAGGTTACTATCAGAGATTTGTTCAGGACTTCTCTCAGATTGCACACCATATCACTTCCCTTCAAGTGGAAAGGGAAGAAGTTTGTTTGGTCAGAAAAATGTTAGCAGGCCTTCAGTACACTGAAGGAATGTCTCACTACAGCACCTATCCTTATAGTACCAGATCCACATGGTGAGTTCTTTGTTTGCATGGATGCTTCATTAGCAGGCCTTGGAGGTGTGTTGATGCAAGAGGGCAGAGTTGTAGCTTTTGAGTCTCGTAAACTCAAGGATTATGAGCTTAATTATTTGACTCATGATCTTGAGATTATGGCAGTTGTGCTCCCTTTGGTTTGATGAAGGCACTTTCTACTTGGTCGGATATTCACACTTATGATAGATCACCTAAGTCTTTACCACCTCTTCACGTAGCCCAATATTAACGCTCGTCAATGGTGTTGGATGGAGTTGCTATGTGAGTATGATATGGAGATACAGCATGTGAAAGGGAAGGAGAATGTGGTGGCAGACACTCTTAGTAGACAAAGACATGTGGCTATGGCCACCTTAGTGAGTGTTGGTCGTCAAATAGGACTTCAAGAAGAGCAACAGTCAGGGGACAAGAAGTCCCTCCTCTTTAATGGGAGAGGTTCCCTTATTCAGAAACGAACCTATTTACACATATACAAAGTATGATTTTCTTGTAGAACTTGGATATTATGAAAGTGTTTTCTATAAGGATCATCAATCACAAAAGGACTGAGGAATGAAAATGCGAGAACGAGCAGAAAGGCACCATTCAGAATTATAGATGACAGAGTAATTCCTTATGCATGCGAGGGTACAATGAATTGGAATAAGATCATTTGTATCACATTAATAAGATGAAATTTGAAAAGACACAAAGTTCTGTAAATAACATCTGCAAGAATACAAAGCTTCTCAGCATAATATAGACAAATGATCTAACAAGATTAAATGAATAGCTTAGGAATAAAGGAAACCAGATAGACAAAGAATGAAAAATCCTTCTGTATTGATTTCTTTAAGATTTATTTACACTTTCAGAAATAAGCCAAGTTCTTCCTTTTTTCAAAATGGCGAGGAGAGGCCATTATATAGTTTACAAATTAGTTACTCCCGGTAACTACTTCTTTTAACTAATGATTAGTTAAAGGGATGCAAATCGTAATACCCCAACTAAATACAATAAATTCATGATGAAGAAGAGAAGAAGTAGAAGAATCAGGAGAAGAAGACAAGCGTTCAAGATTGGGAGGGACCCACTGATTTAAGGATCCGTTGTCTGAATCTCTTCAACGCCTCGGCTATGTCTCTGCCACGTGGGACTGATGTGTTGGTGGTGGCATCTAACTTGGCAATGAGTTCTCCATGCACGTTCGTTAGTTCACTTGAGTCGGGACTGAAATGAGCTCCGCAAGCGAGTACAGTGTCTGCACATTGTACTGAAATTGGGAAGCCACCGGCGAAAACCAAGCCACTGTCATGAATCATCTGTGCCATAGCTGAAGGGTTTGCATCTGTCATCCTTGCCCAAAAATCCCCAAAATCAAGGTGGCGAACTTCACTGTCCCCGATATCGGGAACGGCAGACTCGAGTGGTGAAACTTGTTCCTGCCCCTGGAATTTGATCTTCATGTTGATAGTAACTCGGAGAGCAAAGCTGCAAGCTAGACTTGGGATGGAATCACAAGGGAAATGGATACGCGCGTAGAAATTTTGGTTGCAAGGGTTCGAGCAATAGATAGCATGAAAGCAGTGTGCAAAAATGCATAGGGGGTAGTTCATTATATAGCCGTTTAGGAGAGAGAAAGGTAATAAATGCGTATTAAATACATATCTACCAATTTGAAAAGCAAGATATTCGGGTAGAGCGGGAAAAATTAGCACGAATGGCACTTGGTTCATTTGGGACACGAGGGAAGTGAAAGTGCGAAGTACACGGTTCGGCCGATTCGGGCGATGTGGGGAAAAGACACACAAATGCTTTTGGGACATGCGGGATGAAAGTACGCGGAATATGTGATTCGGCCGAATCGATGTGGGGAAAAGACGCACAAATGCTTTTGGGACATGTGGGACGAAAGTACGTGAATATGTGATTCGGACGATTTAGACGAAAATGGAACAACGGGTCTGGGTGAACTTGGGACATGTGGGACAAAAAGTTCTGACGGGCCCGAAAAGAACGACTTCGGGTAAACCGGCCGATCGGGGAACAGAGAGCCCAAATGAACCTGGGACACGAGGGACAAAAATGTCTGACAGGCCCGAAAAACACACAAAATGACCCAAAAAACGTAGATTTTCCCAATTTTCTTGACTTTTCACATTATCAGGACAACAGAAAAGACACTTAACCTCAAAATTTTAATTTTTAACTTCTTAAAAGCAGGGGAATTTTGAGTGGACAACAGCTGGCTCCTTCTGGGGATGACTTGGCATAAATTCAAAGAATGAGACAAGGCAAGAATTTAGACAAACTCAGGGAAGTAGACCAGTACCTTATCCATTGGGCAACAGAGTCAAAAAGCAAACCAATACAGAAGACAACACCACAAACAACACACAAAAACAAGGGAAGGAAAGGAGGACACACACTATACAGAATATACACAGGACTTCCTAATCACCTACGACTTAAACAGTTTCAGGTACTTCCCACTATAAGGAAGTGGGAGAGAAGAACCATCCATATAATCAAGGTAAAAAGAATTCTTACCAGCGAAGTGCCTGATCTTGAAAGGTCCGAGCCAAAGGGAATCAAACTTGCCATGGCTGCCACGAGGTTCATGCCTTTTATCCCACAACAAAACAGTGTCTCCAATTTTGAAATCCCTGAACCTGGCTTTCTTATCAAACAAGACTTTTACTTTCTGTTGGTGAGCAGATATCCTATCAGCAACTTCCAATCTGTCCTCATTCAATTTGTGAAGATACATGATTCTCTTATCCAAAGAATCATTGAAACTGGTATCTTCAATGGCCTTCATTAAATGCAGAGCTGGAAGCTCCACTGTAACTGGAAATTGGGCCTCCACTCCGTATACTACCTGAAAAGGAGACATCCCAATGGCTCTCTTAGGTGTGATCCTATCTACCCAAAGAGCATCATAGAGTTTCTTGTGCCAGTTCCGTTGGGATTCATTGACTAATTTCCTTATTATGGCCACCAGATTTTTATTTGTTGATTCTGCTTGTCCATTTCCCTGAGGATAGTAATATGAGGAGTGAGCTAGGGAGATGCCATATCCATAGCAAAAATCCATCATCTCAGTTGAAGAAAAATTTGAAGCATTATCTGTCACAATCTTGTTTGGCACACCATACCTTATCAAGATGTTTTCTTTGATAAAATTGCATACTACTTCTGAAGTAGTACTCTTTACTGGAATGGCTTCTACCCATTTGGTGAAATAATCTGTGGCAGTTAATACATGGGTATGACTAGCACTAGAAGAGGGATTAAGTGTTCCAATGAAATCTAAACCCCATTGCTGAAAAGGTTCTTCGATCACAACTGGTTTAAGGGGCAAGGAGGCCAACTTGGGTCTACCCACGAAAGTCTGACAAGCCTCACATTTATCAACCCATTTTGATGCATCCTTGAACAAGGTAGGCCAGTAATATCCTCCACGAAGTATTTTATGAGCAGTGACAGTTGATGAGTAATGCCCTCCACATGCCTGATCATGAAAAGTTGAGAGTAGCTTCTTCTGTTGTTCCTTGTCCACACATTTCAAAAACCTTCCATCTAACCCATGTTTAAACAAGGCGTTTTCCCACAACACATATTGGGTTGACCTTAGTTTAACGGCTCTCTTCTCTTTGGCAGTCAAATGAGAGGAGCATTCTCCATAGGTGAGAAAGTGAGTGATATCAGCATACCATTCATCAACTGAGCTAAGAAACAGAATGGTAGGAAGACTAACTTTATCCTCCAGTAACTCATGTCTAGCTCCTTCAGCGATGAGTTCACACAGGCCTTTTCCACGGACGAGCTTGGTTGGTTTGATGTCAATATCATATTCTTGAACCTTGGCCACCCAGTTCCCTCTCTTGGATCCAAATTCCTGCTGTGTGAGAATTGACTTGATAGTTGTATCCGGTACCAACACCATGGAGTGAGAGTTAAGAATGTAAAAACGAAACTGCTTGACAGCTTTAACCACTACAAAAGCATGTTTTTCCATTATGGTGTATTTTAACTCATGATTTTTTAGAATATAGCTCATAAATGCAATTGGGAGTTCGTGCTCATTAGAATCTTCCTGAGTCAAAACAACAGCCAAGGTGTTATCCGTGGCGTAGCAATAGATAATGAAATCTTTGCTGAAATCTGGACATGCTAAAACAGGAGTTTTAGCAATGGCCCTTTTAATACCTTCAAAGGATTCTTTCCCTTCAGGAGACCAACCAAACGTTTGTTTTCCTTTCATCATTTGGGAGATATTCAAAGTTAGCTCTGCAAAATCAGGGATGAACCTTCTCAAAAAGTTGATCTTACCAAAGAAAGAGTGCACTCCCTTTTTGCTGGTTGGAAGAGGAATTTGCTGAATAGCTTGAACTCACTCAGGATCGATTTTTATACCATATTTGGAGACAACGTGCCCCAATAATTTCCCCTCCGTGACACAAAAAACAAATTTCTTAGGATTCAAAGAGATCCCATGTTCTCTACATCTTAGCAGAACTGTCTCTAGATGCTGGAAATGATCTGCCCTTGTTTTAGAAAATACAGTCAAGTCATCAAGGTATACGACGATACACTTTCCTTTCAAACTTCCAAAGGCCAAATCCATAGCCCTCTGAAAAGTGGCACCGGCATTGATGAGCCCAAAAGGCATCCTTTTGTAAGCAAAGGTACCCCAAGGGGTAGTGAAAGTCGTTTTGTGTTGGTCTGTGGTATTAACTTCTACCTGGTTATATCCTGAGAATCCATCAAGCATAGACAACATTTCGGATCCCGTTACTGCTTGCAAGACCTGATCCATCATAGGTAAGGGATAATTATCTTTCAAGGAAGCTTGATTTAGATTCCTGAAGTCAACACAGATACGAATCTCACCATTTTTCTTTCTAACGGGCACAATATTGGCAATCCATGTTGAATGATGGATAGGAAAAATGATTTTGGCTTTCAATAACTTCTGTATTTCTTGAAAAATGGTGTTAGCTATTTTAGGATTATATTGCCTCTGCTTCTATTTAAAAGGCTTAATCCCAGGTTTGAGAGGGATAAAATGTTGCATCTCCTTTGGTTGGAAAGCTTTTAAATCTTCATAGGAATAAGCAAGAACATCCTTATACTTTTTCAAAAGACTAATTACCTTCTTCTTTTCTTCTGGGGTGCAACATTTTCCAATGTTCACGAGTTTAGGATCAGTAGAACTCCCAATATTGATTTTGTCATATTCGGCTGATTGTTGGGGTCCAGTAGAAGCTCTAAACTTTACATACCTGTTGTGTTTGTCAATTTTTTTTTCTAAACTCACCAATCCTTTTGGAATCTTGTTTCCTTTGAGTTTGATACATCCATCCTGATCCGCTTCTTCTTCTTGGGTGGCTTCTTTGTTAAAGGGCACACTTTCACGAGGCAAATTATCACTTCCTTCAAAGTACAACTGTTCAAAATTATCCTTGAGTTCTAAGAAAGAAAGCAAGTGTTGATCGTTATTGAAAACTTGCCAGTTACTTGTATTATCAGGTACACTGGGTCTATGAATCATTTCAATGGTGAACTTATCTTGAGAAAAGTCAGGATGAGGAATAAGCAATGACCCTGAGACTGCTAGAGAATCAGCCCTGGTATTCTTCTCCCTAGGCACTGCTTTGATGGAGAAGGCATCAAGAAATTCAATGGAGTCCCAAACCTGATTCCTGTAATGTTTCAACCTTCCATTCTTTACCTGGAAGAGGTTTCTAACTTGCTTGACAATCAATTCCGCATCCCCACGAGCTAGAAGATTCTTCACACCTTGTTCTTTTTCCACCTGGAGTCCAAGAATGAGAGCCTCATACTCTGCTGTATTATTGGTATTTTCAAATTGCAACTTGAATGAGAAAGGATGAATGCTTCCTTCAGGCGACACCAATATGACACCAGCTCCAGAACCAGCTGAAGAACAACTTCCATCAAACTCTAATATCCAAACATCATTAGGATCTTTAGGTGAGACTTTGGGGAGTTGGATTTCTTCTGGAGACATAATCATGTAGTTTCCATGCCCCATATCCTCATAGAGTATTTGTGCTTTGGGATCATCAGTTTTTTGTACAATATACTCAGACTGCTTCTCAGCAACAACTTCTTCATTTGCCCATTAATAGGTATGAGGGCATGTGACCAATCCATTTGAATTTCTCCACCCACATCCTTACAGAAGTTCCTGCTTAGCAACATCCCGTATGAAGGAGGAATATCTGCTACTAAGATAGTAGCCAAAACTTTCTTCTCAGGCAAAGTAGCAAAAGCCACTTGTGCGTCCTTAATTCTTCCGACCAAGGGCACTTCCTTACTCTCCATGGAATAACAAGATCCATAAGTGCGTGTGAGATTCAAGCCTAAGGCATGAGCTACTTTGGCAGGCATTACATTATCTGATGCTCCTGAGTCTATGACACAATTACTGAGCCTATGGCCAGCTATAAGGAGTGTTACATAAAATGGTTTGATTTTGTCATTGGGTGAGGTGACAGCGGCTACCAGATTAGGCTGTGGTGCAGAAGAAGGAGTGGGTAAAAGGCCTTTAGAGGTAGTTTTAGAATGGGAATTGACAAAGTGAATCATTTTAGCAAAAGCCTTGGGATGAGTTTGATAATATTCAGCCTCTGAGATTTGAACCTTAGTCTTTTTTAAGTGATCAATAATATCGAAAGACCCAGAAGTGGACGGGTTATCATCACTTGAGATCCTAGTTTTATCAATTTTAGGGGAAAAAGAAGTAACTTTAGTAGCAGAATTGACAGGACTCACCTTTGGTGTAGATGAAATGGGGATCAGAGATCCTCTTTTTGCAATTACAGGGATAGTTGTCGGCTGCTCCTTAGATTTCTTGGTGGGCTGCATCACTTTCTCCCTCTGATTTGTCTACTCTCGAGTCATGACAGCGTATGATTCACTATTCATGTCTGCTACTACTTCGTCATAATCATCCCCTTCATCAATGCCTTCAGTGGTGAAGAAATTAACTCGAGATCCCTCAAGTTCATCTGTTTCATCATCAACCTCTTCAACAAATTCCTCACAATCTTCATTAACCTCCTCATCCTCTGGTTCCTCAACTTCACAGGTTGCATTGACAGGAACTTTAAGAGGAGGTCCTTCAAGCGCTAGCCTTGTTTGAGAAGCAGGAAATGATTTCTGGGCTGAAAATTCCTCCTTGGAACGTCTGCATAGGGAGTATGCTGAGCCAATTGTTTCTTAATGGCGATGAGATCATTTGCAAGTTTTTGTACCAATGGATCAGTATTAGGTCCAGGAGTGGAAGAGGAGGAAGAAGCAGACTTAGATTTAGAAGGGTCTCTCCTCAACTTCCCTGACATGATTAAATCATCTTCAACACTAACAGCAAGAGTTTGATCCTCGGCCAATGTTGCGAGATTAGCCCTTCTCAGTGCATAACTAACTTCAGGCAATTGGGCATTTAGGAAGAAGCATTTTTGAATTTGATCTACAGGTTGAGTATTTGGTGGAATTTTATTAATCAACCTGTTGAATCGAGCCACAAATTCTCTCATGGGCTCTTGTGATTCCTTCTTTATTTGAGAAATTTGGGCTAGCAAAGCATGCACGTCTTCCACTGGTTTGAAACGGTTTTCAAACCTAGTTCTCATTGTGTTCCAGCTAGTGATAGCTCCGGTCCGGAAGGTGATAGAACCAATCAGCAACATTATCTTGTAAAGTCTCAACAAAAAGTCTTACGGAGACGTCTTCATGTTCAACTCCCAGAACTCCGCATGCAACTATGAAGGCTGCGATGTGTTCATCAGGATGTACTTTACCATCACCTTTGAATTTAGGAAAGTTCTTCCGGTTACCTCTGGGTAACTCATGCAAAGGCTGAGGAAGGGCAAGAGGCCCAACATGATGGCCCCAAGGCAATGGTACCGCCATTCTTGGAAAAATGGCTTGAAGAGGAACTGAAACACCAGCAAGAATCAAAGCTCGAAGATTAGGACTGATTTGCTCTGAAGGAATACCACCCGTAGGGATTCTATCTTGGACAGGTGGAGTGCTTGTTGAACAAGCCTTTCTATTTCTCCTTGTTGAAGGGAGAGGAAAACCCTGCTGTTCCAAAAGTTGAAACTGAGAATCTTCAATACCAAGGGCCCTTCTCCCTCGAGTAAAACGTGGAGTCGCCAGATCAAAAGATGATCAATAAATGATTATAGAACTGGAATATGATTCCCCAGTGGAGTCGCCAAAAACTGTTGGTCGTCAAATAGGACTTCAAGAAGAGCAACAGTCAGGGGACAAGAAGTCCCTCCTCTTTAATGGGAGAGGTTCCCTTATTCAGAAATGAACCTATTTACACATATACAAAGCATGATTTTCTTGTAGAACTTGGATATTATGAAAGTGTTTTCTATAAGGATCATCAATCACAAAAGGACTGAGGAATGAAAATGTGAGAACGAGCAGAAAAAAGCACCATTCAGAATTATAGATGACAGAGTAATTCCTTATGCATGCGAGGGTACAGTGAATTGGAATAAGATCATTTGTATCACATTAATAAGATGAAATTTGAAAAGACACAAAGTTCTGTAAATAACATCTACAAGAATACAAAGCTTGCTCAGCATAATACAGACAAATGATCTAACAAGATTAAATGAATAGCTTAGGAATAAAGGAAACCAGATAGACAAAGAATGAAAAATCCTTCTGTATTGATTTCTTTAAGATTTATTTACACTTTCACGAAATAAGCCAAGTTCTTCCTTTTTTCAAAATGGCGAGGAGAGGCCATTATATAAGTTTACAAATTAGTTACTCTCCCGGTAACTACTTCTTTTAACTAATGATTAGTTAAAGGGCTGCAAATCGCAATACCCCAACTAAATACAATAAATTCATGATGAAGAAGAGAAGAAGGAGAAGAATCAGGAGAAGAAGACAAGCGTTCAAGATTGGGAGGGACCCACTGATTTAAGGATCCATTGTCTGAATCTCTTCAACGCCTCGGCTATGTCTCTGCCACGTGGGACTGATGTGTTGGCGGTGGCATCTAACTTGGCAATGATGTTCTCCATGCACGTTTGTTAGTTCACTTGAGTCGGGACTGAAATGAGCTCCGCAAGTGAGTACAGTGTCTGCACATTGTACTGAAATTGGGAAGCCACTGGCGAACACCAAGCCACTGTCATGAATCATCTGTGCCATAGCTGAAGGGTTTGCATCTGTCATCCTTGCCCAAAAATCCCCAAAATCAAGATGGCGAACTTCACTATCCCCGATATCGGGAATGACAGACTCAAGTGGTGAAACTTGTTCCTGCCCCTGGAATTTGATCTTCATGTTGATAGTAACTCTTGAGAGCAAATCTGCAAGCTAGACTTGGGATGGAATCGCAAGGGAAATGGATACGCGCGCAGAAATTTTGGTTGCAAGGGTTCAAGCAATAGATATGCATGAAAGCAGTGTGCAAAAACGCATAGGGGGTGAGTTGCCCCCTGATTATATAGCCATTTAGGAGAGAGAAAGATAATAAATGCTATACATTAAATACATATCTACCAATTTGAAAAGCAAGATATTAAGGTAGAGTGGGAAAAATTAGCACAAATGGCACTTGGTTCATTTGGGACACGAGGGGTGCGAAAGCGCCTTCAAGTACGCTTGTTCGGTCATATTCAAAACGATGGGGGTCTAAAGCTATATGAACAAGAGTAATCCTATTGGGACTAGTACTTGACTGAAAGTTATTTTTATATTTTCTGGGGGATCTTTTCAATGTCTTAAGGACTTCTTGGTACAAACCTTATTGGGATCATACGGGATGAAAAATACGCGGAATACGTGATTTGGCCGAATGGACGAAAAGGGAACAACGGGTCTTTTGAACTTGGGACATTGCTGGGATAAAAAGTTCTTTGGGCCCGAAACAGAATGGACTTCAGGTAAACCATGGTTGATCGGGGAACAGAGAGCCCGAATGAACCTGGGACACGAGGGACAAAAATGTCTGAAGGCCCGAAAAAACACACAAAATGACCCAAAAAAACGTAGATTTTCCCAATTTTCTTAGGACTTTTCACATTATGAATAGGACAACAGAAAAGACACTTAACCTCAAAATTTTAATTTTCAACTTCTTAAAAGGAAGGAGAATTTTGAGTGGAAAACATTCGAGCATAGATTTACAAAACGTACTAGATTTTTCAGTAGCTTATTCTATATCTATCTTCTATGTTCTATATATCTATTTCGAGTATATTTATCTAGTCTACAGAGTCCTGCTTATAGGGGACATTTACAATCATAATTGTCTCTACGATTCTGATGAAATCAAATCGTGCCAAAAGGCCGAATGTATGATCTCAGAGATGGATGGCTAATTAGATAGGTGTAAGATAACTATCCCTAGATCTACGTTCAAAAATCTTCTCATCCTTTCCTGATTGAAAGGGTCATTGATGCCAAATCTCCAGATGTGGTTAAGAATAGATGCACTTCCACCGGTTCTAGAACTTCAGAGAAGTTCCAAAACCATAGGAGAGGATCATTAAGGATCAAAACCGTGACTCAGTTCCGGAGCTATACCCAAGATGTTTCAGAACTAAGTCCAAAGATTTTTGGAACTATCATACTGGAGTTCCGGAACTAGATACTGACTCTGTAATGGAGTTCTAGAACCAGCTTGGAAGTTTTAGACACTAAGTTGTATTGGATTTCATTGTTAAAGGCTACCAAAAACATGTTGAACGCTACATACTTCATTTCTTCGACTGATTAGACCATGCTTTATGGTACAAAAAATTATTTCAAACACACACTTCATAAAAAATTGGATCAAAGATTTTAAACTGTTAGAAGACACAATCAATCAAAAGACAAGAGCAATTACATCAGGTAACTCATATTAGATCAAATAAAAGGTTACAAAATGCAATTCAAACTTAATAAAAAGGATCAGTAAGATGACCATCATCCTATTATACATTTAACGGGCATATTCTGAGCGTCATCATTTCCCCCAAACTTACTTGTTTGACAAAGATCCCTTTACAAAGCATATCATTCTTAAAATAGATGGACAAACTGAGCTCAGAGTGAATCTGGATCAATTTTAGAGGACATGCTCGGGATATATGTGATGGATCTTCAATCTAAATTTGAGGATTACCTGTACTTAGTGGAGTTTTCCTACAATAATAGTTTTCAGATTTCTATAGGCATGACTCTCTTTTTTGCCAAGGAGACATGGGGGTGATGAAGTAGAGGGGGCCTTGTTCACATTACCATCCATATTTTCCCATAGGTCTCATTGATCTGAGGAAGTGTATTGTGCATAACACTTTTTCTCTTTTTAGGACTTGAGATCAGATTTTGCAGGGGATATTGACTTCCCTTCTTCTCAAGGAAACAGTAAGAAGTTCCCACCTTTTTAAGCATCCTTCATAAGATATCTTCAAACTTCTCCTCACTCATAGGAGGTAAAGGTATCAATACTCTTTTATAAGCTGGGCAAAATGAATGTGTTCCTAAAATCATTCATCAAAGGCATGAGGAAGGAAGAAGGTTTACCATAGTGAGCTCTCATGCAGAGACCAATTGAGCTAGCTTATCAATAAAAACTCAGATTCCCTGGGTCCTTCCATGAAATTTGGTTTTGTAGAACAGAGACAAATGCATTGAGCTGACCATTTCCCATTGCCACATAGCAAATTGATCCCGCATAAATCCTGTGTTTTTCTCTAGTATCAAATTACAAAGATAGAATTCACATAAAAGATTTTTCTGCTCAGGACTGGCTAATAAGATGTCATGAATTTAGACCTCATGTGGAAGTCCACATGCAATCCTTGACACCTGACAGTGAATGCCCATTTGTTCTTCTAAAAACACACTATAGGTAGGAACCTAGGGCCTCCCACAAGCAGAGCAGATTTTTCAGGTCCGGGTGTAGTGCACACCATATGAATTTTTGCAGACTACATTTATATTTGAGGATCCTTCATTCCTTATAAAAATTTCACTTCCCACTCTTTTCTTGCCTTCTTTCAGTGACTTCCATCTTGGTCTTCAAATATTCATTTGATGTTTTTGTAGTGCCCACTTCCCTTTGACACCTTTTGATACTGATCATGATATTATCAACTATATTATGGACATTATTATAGTTTTGATTTAGTACGATGTTAGATATTTGATCATGGACTATTGTTGACTTTGATTCTAATTATGATGCATGATGATTATTAGAGGCTTTTTATATGTTGATGATGATATATTCTTTGACATGGGTATATGATGGATTTTATTTGGACATTTGTGATATTTGGATATTGTGAGTAGACCTAGAAATGGAAAATTATTAGATGATGATATAGTTGTTGATAAAACTATAATGATATTGTTAGATTGATTTGATGTTGTTGTGATTCATATATCTAGATGATTTTGGAAATTTAATTATATTTATATTATTTTGGATAGTTCTGATATGGCCACGAGGTCTGAAGGAGGTATTTGTGTTTTGCAGGTTAAAATATCACAACAAACATAGGAGGATTAGAGACCAACCATATTGGAATTCTAGATGAATTCAACAAGGTCACCATGGCAACATAGTTTTGTGTGTGTGTGTGTGTTTGTTAGTGTTAGGGATTCCTGTGGGGGGGATCACCTTTAAATGTGACCAAGGGGATTTTATGTTTTTCTTTTATTTTGGTTCCTTTGTTAATGTTTGCATGTGTTTATTTTGTTGATGCTTTTGCCCTTTTTCATTATTTATTAAATGGTGTGTTAAATATTGTGAGTAATCATATTGTTTAAGTTAATTAATTAAAAGATTTCATAAGAATGTAATTAATGAGAGTTGTTGGCCAAGTTTTAAAGTGTTGTAAAAATGTTGTAAGTAATGTGTAAGTAACCTATATAAGTGATGTGTAAGTTAACTTTTGAGTGTGAAACACTCCACCTTCTTGGAAATTCGAATTTGTCCTTGGAGGCTGATTTTGGAGGCTTGTGGGACAAGTTAAACTTGTCCCACACCTCTTAAATCTTACATACCAACCTTGACTATGGTTGGAGAGTTAAAATTAGACTTTCTATAATGTATTTTGGGATATGACAAATTGTAAGTTTTAATTGCACTCTTCTTACATTTTATTAATTTCAGTCCTTATGGGGTGTGGGTTTTTTGGAGTGTGTAAGTTTATTGTCATATTATTGACCCACCTCTTTATTGTGCATTGGAGAATGAATTTGACCTTTGTGTTGGAGTTTAAGATGTGTGATGTGGCATCCTACATGGATCCACCTCATCCTCTTCTCTTCCCTCTTCTATAAAATTAGAACTCCTTGCTTTGTTTTGGGTTGTTGAACATTTTGCATACTTTCTTTTGGGTGAAATTTTGTTGTGTGGAGCTCTTTGCTTTTAAAAGGATATTGGAGACCCTTGTTGCTTGTTGGTTTGGCTATTTTGGACTATATTTTTGCATTGGAAAGCTTGCTATTTTGGAACTTACAAAACTCCTTCATGGAGAGGTAAGAGCTTGGCTCTTGAAATACTCTTTTTCTTTATGAATGTACATGCTATTGTGTGAATTTTTTAGCATGTTTGTGGGTTGTTTGGGTAGACTACCTAGGAATGGTGTAGGAGAAGGCTATGGGGAATCCATGTGGGGGGCATAAGGGAATGCTAGTGGCATCAGAATTCGTGTGGAGGGAGTTGGGATTGGATTTCTACCTTGGAAAAGAAATGACATTACATTTCTAACTTTGTGGGGGGCATAAGGAAATTTGTGGGGGGCATAAGGAGGGATTGTGGGGGGCATAAGGATATATGGGAGATGTTTTATATTGGCGGTCTGTTACAGGTGGATACCCAATTCCCATTGGGAGGTATAAGTAGCTTCCCCCATAGTTTCCTGCTCCTCTGGCTTTCTTGATGGATCCTTAGTCTTGTTTGTATGTTTTAATGTAGTTGTAAACTACATTCTGATTTGAACTGGATGTTTAAAATGTGAAAATGATGCATGTGTGTTGTGGAAGCCTTGTTTCCATGGGTTGAATCACATCTTCTATTTCATTACGGTTAGGGCATTTGGGCCAATGAAGAGGGATGGCTTATCCTTTTCATAGATTCTTGGTTGGGTGGAGAGCGTTGTCTTTCCCCTGCCTTTGTTGTGATCCAAAAGGAGAAATTTATGTTGTTGTTCTGGAGCAGAGGAGGTTGTTTGACAATTCCATGTGAAATGAAATCTCATTGTAACCTTTCCCACCTTGAAGTGGTTGATCTGTATATTGTTTGTAATGGAAAGATACTTTTTATTAAGCTATGAAATTTATGTATTCCAAGTTGTGAAAGAGATATACTTTGTTCTGATCATCTGAAAAGAAAGAAATTGGAAATTTTGCTTATTTACATTCAACGAATTGAAAGATGTATAGATGTTTTTTTTTTAAAGTAAATAAAGGATTGCAATTTACTTTTCTTTAATTTTCATTGTTGCATTGAAATTGATCAAAAATTTGTGATTTGAAACCTCTGTTTGGAAATTTGAAAGAGAGAAATGCATATGAAGGAATGTGCAATATTTTGTATTTTGAAATACATTAAAAAATTAGAAATCAGACTATGTATTTTGGGTCTTAAATGGTTTGATTAAATCACTTAAATGTATTAGACTGGAATTGGAAATGAATCTCCGTACTTGGAAGGTGAGAAATGACAAATAAATCCTTTAGAAATTGATCTATGTTTTGTATTTCATCTTGGCAAGTAATTTATCCAAAATGAATAGTTTGAACCTGCAATTCAAGAAATAAAATAAACATTAAAATTGAACATGCTATGATGTAAATGAATTCAATTTGAGCTAAAACACTTAAGGAAATATTTCAGACCTTGTAAAATTGGGCTCAATCCATTTGCAATCCCTTTTGTTGTTAAAAGTTGAAAAATTGATTTGCAACTCAATCAAACCTATCAAATCTTGCTTTTTTATCCTAAAACCATCCTAGAACAACCCTGCATGTCTGTTGGGCATGATGAGTGAAGGAAATAATCAAATTTTGAACAAATCCTTTAAGTCAAAAATTTTTACCAGCTTGCATTGTAAAAGCCTGCAGATTGATTTCATGAAATTGACCCCCTAAACCTTATCAAATTCTAAAATTATTGATTTTTGCAAAGAGGGCATCGAGATATTTCTATAAATTCCTCATTTTTCCAAAACCGAGCTCTCTATCAAAAGTAATGGCCTTCTGAAGTTTTACTTCATTTTCGCTTCAAAAATTAATCTAACTATCCCTTAAAAAGAAATTTTGGAAAAATTTCTGCCGCGGACCCCACCAACCTGCTTTTTCCCTTTTCTGCCATTTTGTGGGCTAAAAAGGTTCGAACTTAAGTTTTTTTAGTGCTTTCGGAAAATTCAGGAAAATTTTCCAACTTTTCCCCGCATCTCTGTCGTCCGCAGCCAATCAGAAGCTACCACGTGGGCTTAAGAGGCAACGGTGGAGGCTTATAATCCATTTTAACCTTAGCATTTTAGAAAAAAAAATTGGGAAATTTTTCTAATTTTCATCAGCCTCCCCGCCGACCCTCAGCGAATCAGGTGCTACCACGTGGCATCATGAGACGCTGGCAGAGAAGCGGGTGCGCTTGGAAACTTAAGCTTTTAAACCTTTTTAGCATAATTTCCTAAATCTCTCTGCCGACCCGATGAACCGCAGTGAATAAAATCATGACATGTGGTGGAACCTAGTAGTAGCAGAGGCATGCGTGGATTTTAAACCCTTCCGTTTTAAAACCTGAAAGTCTTAAATTCGAATGTTTCACCGCAAGTCTGTTTTCCCCGCGCCAATCAGAGCTTGACACGTGTCCTCTTTAGGACATCATGGATGCACGGAGGAAAATCATGCTTTTTCCTTGAAGAGGTAAAAAGTGCTAAAATTCTCCCCGCTCCATTGCTCTACGCATGGGAAAATTTTCTTCCCTAGGCCCGCAGGCTCGCCCTTGGGAAAATTTTCCTCCAAAGGTCTGTTGGCCCATAACTTGAGTTGTATGAGGAGTTAGGAAGACTTCTTTATATCAATGGAAAGGTGAGAAAAAATCCTATCTAATGGGAATGATTTAGGAAAGTTTTGAATGTATTAAATTTAAGAAAAATCAGGTTGAACCTTATTATCCTATTAGAGAGTGGGTTGGGTGAAAAATTACTCTCTTAACCTTTTGAAACTTCTAACCCTAAATTTTGGACCTTGTGACCTCTAATAATTATTAATGAAAGAAAATTATACTCTAGTAGATTAGAATTGTTTCGGTACCTGTTAGTGACATTTGTTGTCTTGTAACATGGTTGTAGATTCTTTTAATAAAAAAAAATTATTCCATAATTTTTCCAATCTAATCCTAGGTTGTTCTTAGGTCTCAAGTTAGTTGTTTTAGTGGGCATTACAAGAAAGAAATCTTAGACGTGTTTTTTGTTTCTTTTTTTGTTAATAATTGTCTTTGACAACATAGTCTTGGTGATCACAATGTTGTGGAGTTTGTATATTTCATCTGTAAGAGAGAATATATGTAATTAGCTGGTGTAATTAAGACAAAAGGCATAAATGTCATAAGTATTTAATTTACAATAAGTGTCATCTGAAAAAGTAAAATGAGTCTAATAAAATCATATTTTAACGCTCCTTTTTTATTATAGTAACTAAGATATGAAAATAAATTGAAAAATTGTTATCTAGGGATAAACTAAAAAGAGACAAATGAAAAAATGAATGATAAAAGAGATTATGACTTAGGGAACATATTAGGAATTATATAAAGACACTGAACTATGGACAAATCAAAGAGAAAATGATAACAAAATTTATCTAAATAATGAAGCAAAGCATAATGCCCTAAACAACAATAGTACCAATTGATGAGATAAATGATCACTTAGACACTAAGAAGAAAAAAAAGTTTCAAACCATTTTATCTAATATCTACTTATATATCAAGTCTATAATAATTATTCAGTACAATTATCTAATAAGTAAATATACAATTTGATATATATTTAAATACAATTAGATATACATATTAGATAATTATGTATTAGATGATTATATACATATACAATTAGATATATAGGTAAGTGTATTTTAAAGGGTGGGCTTTGTGATTAGATATCAGCTTCCTGGAACTTATAGCCACATGAAAGAGCTAAGTCGTCGGAATTTGCTTGATTTGACAGGCAACTATAATTTGACAGGCCTTGTTGGAAAGCACAAAAAAAACAGATCAAATCTTGATTTTAGGAAAAGCAAATAATGTTGAACTGTTGTTGGAACGAATTTTTACACATGGATGTGGATTTTCACCTATTGGATGACATAAGGAGAATATCATAAAATCTAAATGAGTAATATGTGTAATTGGTTGTGGATCCTGCGAAAATTGCTGAAAGAATCATGCGTCAAAATCTTGTACATGAGTAATCACTTTTCCCACACGGAGAGTCATGGGTGCATGCCAAACCAGATATCATTGTATAATATATACAAATTGGGTGATTATGATAGCTCAGATCCCATAGCAGGAATTACAAAATCATTTGCGTTTATTGTCATTGGTTCATCATGGAAGAGTGGATGTTGATATCATTATGTCAACAAAATATGAATCAGAGTATACACTTTACCGTTGTTTCCATCTTTACACCTATGCTACATAATAATGAAAGTAATATAAATGTCAATAGTCGTTGATTAAGGATCAAATATAACTTTCACAATCATTTAAAGTATAACGTAGTAAAATGAGAGAGAGGCTTTATTCAATGAATAATTGTCAGAGTTGAGATATGTAGAACAAGAAGTTGAGTGAGATGTTTGCTTTGACAAGAGGCCAAACATAGGAGAATCAAGGATTGGACAGAGACAATATATATTAAAGAAAAAAATTAATTTATGATTTCGTATCTATGTTGGCGTAACAGCGAGGGAAGGAGGAGAGTGGAGAGTTGTGTGTGGAGAGTTGAGTCATGAGGAGCTGTGGTTGTCTTGGATGTAGAGAGATCTCGAAGGGGTGGAAATACGCGAGAGAGGGAGATGTGACAGTGGGTGAGCCGAGTGGTTTGGTCTACGTGGAGTGAGCTGAAGGAAGCGATATGTTGGGTTTGATAGGAGAGATATTGACAGCGAGATCAATGTATGAGATGAGAGGAGTTGGGAATATTTGAGAGTGGGGATATGATCTCAGCGAGTGGTTGAATTGGGTGATGGGAGTCAGTGCAGGGTGTGAGCCCGTGGGTGGATGGAGAACAGCACGGGGCAGGGAGGTTGGTTTGAGAGGAGGAAATGGAGTCGTGTTGGGAGTTTGGTAGAGATAAGTTGAAAGGAGATAAGGTCAGGGAGATGGAGATGGTAGCGTGGGCAGGGTGCAGTTGAGATCTCATTGTGTGGGGATGGTAGCTCGGAGGGGGGAGAAGTGTTGGCGGGTAGTCAGATAGAGAAGGGAGTTGAATGAGGATGAGAGCTTGGCGGTGTGAGGCAGAAGAAGTGAGTGACATGGATTGGGTGAGGAGATAATAGTGGTTGAGCGGGTAGGGAGTCAAGTTGGGTATAAGGGATGCGGGGAGAGTCGAGAGATTTCTCGATGTGGGTGTGGAGGATGGTAGCTCGGGTGGTGTGTAAACCATGGTGAGGTGTGGAGAGTTGAGGTAGACAGTGGAAGGGAGATGTGGAGGAAGAGCTGGGTTGGGAGGATGGTGATTGGAGTCAGTGAGCCATGAGGTGGGAGCTCGGGTAAAAATTTGATGAGGGAGAGGAGCGATTTCAGAGGGAGAGTAGAGCTGAGGTGTGTGGAGGGGACGTGAGGATAGAGTCAAGCCAGATGTAAGGTGAGTGGAATATATTCGGGAGGAAGGGAGAGATGAGGTGAGTGGGTGTGAGGATTTGGTTCGGTGTGGGAGTGGATGGCGCGATGAGGGGGTAGTGGGAGTTTGTGTAGGGCATGAGCTCGTGGGTGGCTCGGCAAGAAGGGAGGAGTATGGGGTTTTATGAGGAAGCAAATCGATGAAGAGGGGAATAGGTGGGTAAGGATCTCGACGAGGGAGATAGGTGAGAGCTTTGTATGGAGTTGAATGAGGAGTTGGGAGTGGGGAGAGTCTAGATCAGGGAAGAGCCGAGCTGTGTGAGGTGGGAGTAGAAAGGAGATGGGGGTATAGTAATAATATTATTATATTATTTTCTTTTCCTTTATTTTTTTAGGTATAAATTACATTCATTTATTTATTTATTTATTTATTTATTTATTATTAATTAATTATTCTTAATAGAAACAACAATAAAACTATTGATCAATTATAAACAACCAAATAAAAATACTTTTCAAAATAACAAACCATTTACCTCGTGACGGAGAAAGATGATAAAATGCAACTTTCATACAAGACTAGTAGAGGATAAACTAACACCATGCAAACAAGTCAATCAAAAAGTGAAATCTTCACAAGCGATATCTAAAGTGGTGAGAACTATGAAACCAGACACCCATTATTCTCACGACACCTGGACAATTTGAGAAAAAGAACTAAATAAATGAAACGACCAGAGTTTGGATCTGGTCCCACTAGGCATGTCAAATGTTAATCAGAGTTTCTTGCTTCCTATCTAGATTAGTGTACGAGAAATCAACAAACACAAAACAACGTCGATTATGCAAGGGCTTAGTACCTTTGAGATGATGATGGATGAGAAGGGCACAAAATTTATGTTGAACTCCTCATTATGATCCTAGCAAACTTACAGCTCAAAGACACTAAAGAAAGATTGATTAGAGATTTTATGCAAGGGATGCCTGACAAAGCAGACCTGGGAAGCGTTAACTTCCTCAGTGGATGTCAACCCCCATGTGATAAAGAATAATGATAAAATACAAGATAACAAATAACATGCAAGCTTGATAAATAAAAGAACCTGACGTTGCGGATATGTAGGTCATGCTCTTGATCTTATTCGAACACAACGTGAAATGAGAACCATGCTACGTGAACTAACGAATCGTGAGCAGAGTATCGTGGGGATTACAATGTTGTTACAAGGACATCATGATGATATAAATGATAAACTAGAAGCTAACATCATTTTCCCAAATTTTTTAACTTCACTTTCCGAAGGGGAAAAGCCCATATTTATAGCCTAATGGCGAGGTTAGACTATAGGTTAAAAGATACTCAAGGTTGAGTAAAGTAACCCTGATTAAAAGAGGTGATGTGATTTAGTGGGGCTCACAATTTGACTTATGAGATGGATGTGATATAATGAGGTGGGGTATTAGGTGAAATAATGTATTCTCTTTTTGAATTTTAAGAGTGAGATGTCAGATAGGTGCATTGTTGCCCATGTTTTGCATTATTTTTGAGATGTGACAATATTTGGATTATCAAATGGGTTATGTAGAATCCATTAATTAATTAAAACCATGAATTAATTATTAAAATGTAGATGGATGGGATTTAGAACAAAAGAAAAGTGGGAGGAGATGTAAATGCGGGATGACGAAGAGGGGTTACACCCAAAAATAGATTTCTATAGTTACTTTATTAAATTAATTTTGGAGGATGGACAACTAAAGTTGGAGAATATCCATAAAATTCAAAATCCTACTGATATGTTTACAAAGGCGGTGGAAAAAGAGAAGCAGAAAGGTTGTTTGGTTTTAGTAGGTCTTCAAGATTGATCTTAAAGAAGAGAAACAAGTTAGAGAAGATTCTAGGATTAGCTTTAATAATGGGTTGTAGCAGTCAATCTCTAAGTGGGAGATTGTTGACGTTGTTGAGCCTGATTGCAAGTTATAGTGGCATTTTAGTTTTCTTTTTCTATTTTTGGGAGGAAATCATGATCATGGATAAAAATAGCATTATCTTATTAATAGAATGTAGTTGTTATTTTTATAAGCATTGTGATATTTAGGTTTCTTGTGGTTGAAGAAAACTTTTATAAGCATGAAATATTTAGGTTTCTTGTGGTTGAAGAAAACTTTTACAAAGAGGTGCACAAGCTATATATATGTGCATGCACTTACTCTTTGGAGTATGAAAAAGAGATAATTGTATTGTATTTTTCAGGAATGGATAAAGGAGAAGGATGACTTGTTTCTGGTAGATGTAGCCCAAATTGGGGTGAACGACGTTAAATCTTTGGTTTATTTTGTGATTGCATATTTGTTTTATTTATTTTTTAATTCCACTTTTATTTCTCATCTGTATTTCAATCCTAACATGAACTATATAAAGTTTATTCAAATTATGTCT
This sequence comes from Taxus chinensis, assembly GCA_019776745.2. Classification (NCBI taxonomy): domain Eukaryota; kingdom Viridiplantae; phylum Streptophyta; class Pinopsida; order Cupressales; family Taxaceae; genus Taxus; species Taxus chinensis. The sequence continues at coordinate 739,394,279 of CM034146.1, read as the reverse complement.
GATGTTCTATTTAACTTAATATAGCCACTTAAATGTTGTTAAAATATAATATTGAATTTTATTATGAATATTAGAAATGAATTTATATTTTAAAACAAGAGAAATTACTTTAAATAAATATTGACATACTTACCCATGTATTTAATACAGTAGAAATAAATTTTAAAAATAATATATATACTCTTTGAGGATGAAATCAACGTTCCTAATATTATCTTAATATATTTCTTCTTCTAAATTATGTGGTGGTGCGAAAGAGTATTACATATATAATATATATTATATTATATACCTACACGAGTTTCATACAAATTATCAACCATTATCCTCACAATTGACGAATTGAATATTTCATTGGCTTTTTCTATATTGAGTTTATTGTATAAGAGACGAAACGATTCTATTGGATAACCAAATAAAGGTGCGGGGCATGTGATATTGGTATGTGTTGTAGTATAAATGCAACAAATTACGCCTGTTTTGACGCCATGGTGGAATATAATCCTTTTCCTGAATTAGGGCAGACAAGGTTGACAAGCCCGCATGCTTTCGGAAGAAGTGACCAGAGGTTGGCGGCTCATGTATTGATTCAATGGCCTACAAGCTATGGATGAATGTATAAAATGAAACATATCAATAACTCGTTTATTTTTGACGCAAGATTTGGTATCGTGTGTGAATAAGTGCGGTTATCGGCGGATTCATGCAATGTAACCCCAATATATGAACTGATGCCACGTCAAATTTCGATTAACAATTCGGCATTGTATTCTTATAAAAGCAATGACAATCTTTTGTAACTGAATATACCGGTTTTGAGTCCACATAGCAGTAGCGATTGTTATATCACATCACAGGTCAGAAAAGTCGTAACATTTTATGTGACTAGTCTTGGATTCCATTCGTACTACCAACCTCATAACGTGCATGGAGGCCATATTTTCAATGGGTGGGTGTCGAGATTATTTCTCATTCGCCACTGATTACTATATAAGGAAGCCAACGCCATAGCATTTTATCCCACTACAACTTCTACTCTAAGTGTTCCTTGAGCCAAAATGGCAAGCAATCAAGCCATGCTTCTTTCTGTTGCTTTGTTTTTCCACCTAGGAATGAGCCTGTCGTTTGAAACACCCGGAAACACGACGAACCAGGTAGTGGAACAACCTCTCTTTGAAAATGCTGTAAAACATCATGCTGGGAAGTCTGAACATGGTGTCGAAATAGTAGAAAGGTCAGCATGTTACCTTTTTAAGTGTCTACAAGTTGGTAGTCGTTTATGCATTTTTCAATTTTAATAATGGAATGTAAAACTAATATTTGTGTTTACTAATTTTGAAGGTGGTTCTTCTGCAGTTGTTAATTCAAAACTTTTATGATTAGTCTTGTATGCATCATTTTGTATACGTATTTGTCGAGATAGATTCCACTTAAAAGCTTGTATCAAAGAATGTACACAAAGACGTTAAATTTATTAAGGAAATTAAGAGGTGGTGTGCAGGGGCATGAATAGTTCGAAAAGGCAGCTGAGCTATTTGTCCTGCGGGACGGGAAACCCCATTGACGACTGCTGGCGGTGTGATCCAAACTGGGTTAACAACAGAAAGAGGCTTGCTGACTGTGCCATCGGATTCGGCAAGAACGCCATTGGAGGTCAGAACGGTAGATTTTACGTCGTTACTGATCCCAACGACGATGACCCCGTCAATCCCCGTCCCGGCACTCTACGTCACGCTGTCATTCAATCTGAGCCTCTCTGGATAATTTTCCAAAGAGATATGGTTATTCAGCTCAAGGAAGAACTTATCATGAACAGTTATAAGACTATCGACGGCAGAGGAGCCAACGTTCATATAGCAAACGGAGCTTGCATTACAATTCAGTACGTGAACAATATCATCATTCATGGAATTCATATCCACGACTGTAAACCTGCTGGAAATACAAATGTGAGGAGTTCCCCCACCCACTATGGCTATAGAACTCGCAGTGATGGAGATGGAATTTCTATATTTGGAGGAAGAGCGGTTTGGGTAGATCACTGCTCGTTGTCAAGCTGTGCAGATGGACTGATAGACGCCATCAGAGGCTCCACTGCTATCACCATTTCAAACAACTTCTTTACGCACCATGACAAGGTGCGCAGTACAAAATTTCTCTGGCATTAATTTTTCTTAAAAGCCTCATTAGCATTTTAATGGTACCGTACTTTTGTTATTTTTAGGTGATGCTTCTAGGTCACAACGACGACTATACACAGGATGTCAATATGCAAGTAACAGTTGCATTCAACCACTTTGGAGAAGGGCTCGTTCAACGCATGCCCAGGTACAAATAAAATCTATCTTTCATTGCAGAAAAAATAGGATGAAGCAAGCTCCATAGTTTGAAATAAAATGGTTAGATTAACGGGGATAATGCAGGTGCCGACATGGATACTTTCATGTGGTGAACAATGATTACACCCACTGGGAAATGTACGCCATTGGGGGAAGTGCAAACCCCACCATTAACAGTCAAGGCAATCGATTCCTTGCTTCTAACGACCACAAGGAGGTATAAAACCTACATTTCCACCTGTGTATGTTTTAGTGTCAAACGGATGTCTGATATTTTTAATATGGATAATGTGCACTAGGTGACGAAGAGGGAAGATACTCCAGACAGTGTGTGGCAGCATTGGAATTGGAGGTCGCAAGGAGATTTAATGCTGAACGGGGCTTTCTTCACTGCATCAGGCGCAGCAGCGTCTTCAACGTATGCGAGAGCATCTAGTATGGGGGCAAGGCCTTCGTCTGTTGTGGGATCTATCACTGCAACTTCGGGTGTTCTCACCTGCAGAAAAGGCTCCAGTTGCTGATAATATAGTGTCTAAGTAGATTTCAGTAAGGCACCTCTATCTTAATAGAGAGTGGATACAATAGCCATATTTAGCAGGGTCGAAGGTATCGTTAGAAAGGGTTGAGCTTTGTGTGTTAAGAATCAACCTTTACTAAATAGTAATATTATTGTTCCTTTTAGTTTCCTTGTACTGGTCGACTCATATAAATGGATATAGTGCTGCACAGTTGGGTTTCTATTTCTTTATCACATCTATTTTAATATTACACCAGTTTAAAAAACAGGCACTTACAGGAACATCATATGTTTATATAAGAATTTTGTAAAAGCCATATAATGCTATTAAACAGTTTACTAACTGCAACTCAGATACCTATGTAACTATGTAATGAATTGGAGAAAAACTTATGAAAATATTCCAAGTTACCTACATACGCCTATAACAAAGTTTACAAGTGAATTTCACTTTCCTAAAATGATTCTTTCTTTTCTTCTATTTTAAATATATTTTGATCGGTTATGGTTTCTTTTTTATTTCTTAATAATAAATTGTCATATTTCCACTGCCCATTCAATTAAAGAGATACTTGGTCAAATAGGGCCATTTCTTTTAAATTTAAAGTAATATTGCGAATAAATAATCTAATTAGACTTAACATTATAAAATAAGATGGCGGATGGGTTTCACTATTTCCTTAGACACCAATAGACTTTAGAACTATAAAAAAGTTGTTCACTCCTCTAATATTTTCATATACATTATTTTTTGGTTTAATTATTGAATATATATTGTCATAATTTTTTAAAACACACACATATATGAACATATGAATGTATATATGTATTATTATTGAAAAATAACATTAGATTAGACCAATTAAAATATATTATTATAATATATAATAAATATTATTAAATCTATAAGATTTTTATTATGACACCCATATTAGCACTTATAACATGGCAAGTGTAATGCCCTCTCCTCTTCGAATCTGATTGTACTATAATTTTAATTTCGATTGATTAGAGGAATGGACCTTATTGTTATATTTTAGTTAGCAATATATTAATAGGATACGACGGATATCGTGATTAATATTGTGTTCTAATTGTTGCTTTAGACTGTAAGCGTGTATTGTGGACCTTCAGGGACAATTAAGGATATGATGATAATCTAGAATGGTCACTTTGTTATATACTGGCATTGGATTCTTGACATATTGAGTATATTCGGAGTATTGGACTAACCACATGGTCTAATTGATTTTGTGATTTGTTAACAATATGATGATATTAGGGATTAGTAATAAGTTGTTGAGTGTATCTAGTAGTTAGGAGTCACAATAGATATAAGGAATTTCATGACTTTTTAGAATGTGAAATTGAATTTTTGATGATTGTAAATTATTTACTAGAGTAGAATTGAAGTGTTAAGTGAGTTGTACATAATTGATAAAATTCATAAATTTGATGATAATTATGTAGCCACACTATACGATGATATTAATTGGCAGATGTATGTGTGTGTTGTATTTCATGATGTATGTTGAGGATTGTCTAATGGATGTTTTATATGCATTGATTCCATGACATATTGATATGGCCTTGAGGCCAAAGAGGTGTTTCTATTTATGATTGCAAGAAAATTATATCACTATACATCAAAAGAGGATAGGGGACCAACCCTAGAAGGATGTTGTGTGTTTGAAAAAAGGGCCAATTGAAAACTTGTGTGAGTGTTTTGTTATTGCTTTGCTAGGTTAGGAGGTTTCCCCATGGGGGGGTGACCTCATATATGTGGCCTATGATGGTGATATTTTCCTTTTATTTATTTTGTGTGTTTCAATTTTGTGGAGCATGTTTTTAATACTTGGGAAAATTTAGTCACTTTATTAACACTTGTTAATGTGTCTTTATTAGCTAAGTTAACTTAAATTTGTAAACTAAAAAGAAGAGGTGGCATGTGGGTAATAAAGTGGGTAGTTCTTGATTTTTTCATGATGATGAATGAAATTTATTACATTTGTGTTGTGTGTACTCTTTCACCCTCTCCAAACCCGAAATTTGACTTGGAGGGCACTTTTTTAGACTTGTGAGACAAGTAAACCTTGTCCCTTGTCTTTGATAATTTTAACGACCCAAATAATCACACACACGAACAACACAGTAAAAGACAGGACAATTTTTTTTTTTGACTTGCTTGACACGTAACATGACGCAACATGTCGTCACCAAGGATACAACTAACACTGTGAACAACTTGTTATGGGGAATGACCAATTTACAAGGACAACATGTTCAAGCACAATTTACTTTTCTTTTAGACATGACAACATAGAAGTTCAACCACAAAACACACTTACAGTTAGGGCCAACCACAATGAGATATTCTTGGGTTTTTTTTTTTTTTCTTAAAAGGACATCTTGCAATTCTTAGCTTACGTTTTCAAGGAGGTTCAAGATATGATTCACACAATTCCTCTTACCAAGCTAAGTTTATTCTTTTGAAACTGAGTAATCATCTTTAAATCTTCTCTATTATGACCATTATTTGTTTAATTCGTTTATTAAGATAAAGGAGTATTTAAATTCCACAAGGCCATCTGCTCACCACTAACGCTACTAAGATTCGTTCTTGCTCACAAGATAGCATGGTTTTAAGTTCAACACACTTAAGAGAAGAGATACAAGGTGCCTTGAAAAAGGGTTAGAGGGAGAAGGTCGAGATGAAACATTTTTAGGACCTCATTAGTTATTGCCAGTATTAAATTGAAGCTAGGGTTCTTAACTAGAACTAACAACAACTTTACTTAGGCTTCGCTAAAAGTATTAACAAGGAGTAAAAGAATTTACTTTCCATTATGGCTGAGAGATAGATTGTGTGGTTTCAAAATTGTTTTCTCCTATTTATTAAATCTTATTATCTTCCAGAACTAACTATAGATTTCCTTTAAGTTCATTTAAGAATTCCACCATGAAAGGGATAGTGTTCATTAGCGTGGGTAGGGGTATCAAGTTATATAATGTTACTTGCAATGATAGTCCTGCCCTTGATTACTTAAAGAATTTCTTTCCCTCAAGTTGGTGACCCCTACGTTACTTTATTTGAAAGAAACTTTTAATTTAACTTCCAGAAGTATTTAAAAATCCCATGTTAGTTTACTTATGACACTTTATTACTAAGTCATGGCAAGGTTTAACTCTAAATTTATTCTCAAGGCCAAGTTGAAGCAACACTCATTTACGAGAACAAAACAAGATTACATCATTTCTTAAAATACTGATACTCCACAAGTCACTCAACCACAATAACCAAATTTTCTTATAATTTCAAAGATGGTCAAACAATACAAGGTTTCCAAAGTTTAGATGACAAAGTCCACAATACTTTATACTAAGACATTAATCCTATTTTAAACTTTCCACTAGACGTTAACAAAAGTTGAACAACATAAAAGTTTTCGAGCAAAGGATCTTCTCAACTGAGGTTGATGACAAAAGTCTACAAATCTATCCCTCATCTACACGCAAAATCCATCTACAGCAAATTTTCTACAAGAGTCAGTTCACGAGAACTGAGCAAGATAAGGCTACACAAAACCACCATAACTATTATCTAACAATATCACAAAAAGGAAGCACTTTATTACAAGAATTGGTTCAAACCTCTAAACACTATTAACACATCAAGTTATAATAAAGTCTTCATCATGCCAATCAAAGAAGGAGAAGACCTTGTACTTCAGTTAGGAGCAAAAGCAACGAAAGTAATAATCGTATGAGAATGGCCCTTGGCCCTATAAGGAGATATAAACAATTTAGCAAAGAACAAAATTCCCATCAAGTAAGTAAATAACAATAGTTATAAGATTGAGATTTGATATATACACCAACCATCTAGAAAATTTATCAAAGGTACCATACGCACAGACTAACATAATATATTTCTAAAAGAACAAGAGTTGATCGGCCCAAGAAAGGGGAACCACGGGTTTCAACAATTAACACTAAAAGTCATACATAATTGAGTTTCAACCGGAAATCAAATAGAGTATACACATAGCATAAGTTTCGAAGTGAAGGCAAGGTATACTATTTTTGACCATTAACTACAAGATTTTCCAATCATCCAAGAAGGGTCAAAGTCTTACAGGCTAGTAGCAAGCATGCGGGAGAAGAAGGGGGTTCCGTCACACAAGAGTATACAATAATGTCATCAACAAATTTTATAACACTAAGGATTTGCAAACCTCCACTACAATACTAATGTTTGGTTAATTTAAAATAAATTACCCATATCCCAAAACAACCAATTTTTACGGCAACCCTTGGTAACGCAGTCAACCGTCGCACAAATAGATACAAAGATAATTTCTAAGTGACTTTATCAAAACAAAACCTTCCGCTATGAATTCATAAGGTTATCACACGAAAGATGAGTTTTTCCCAAAGGTCAATCACATTTAAGGAAATCTCCATCACAAACTATTACGGTAATTACGTGCATAAAAACTGACCAATATTAATTAATAACGTTAACAATACAAGGGAGAAAATAATGCCAGTTAGGAAAAACAGAAGAGTGCCATCAGCAATAATTCACAGAGGGTGATTGGACCAAAACTATTCTAGTGTCAACGAGGTACTGGATTCGCACAATGAAACCTTGAGCTTAGTTGATTCGAAAAGCTAGTTATGATTCAAATTGATAGGGATGGTCAAGGTACTTCTTGAGAATGGCCTTGCAAGCCTAGAAATGTGATGAAAGGTAACATAAGATTCTAAACACGTGATCAGGAAAACATATCGCACACAAACGTTTTCATTCTAAAAGTTTAATACCGAAACTCAAGCTGGCTAGCCCCAAGCATTGATCACACAATCTTACAACCTTTCTTTCTCGATGCCAAAAGGTGATCAAAGGGACTTGCGTAGGAGCTAAAAAAATAACGTCAAAGGACAAACTTGGGTGCTAGGGAGGGCTTCACAATTATCGTAAACTTACTTCCATGATAATGAAAATGCTAGTTTGATCAACATAATAACTTGCAACTCAATCGCAGAGAAGAATTAATACATAAATAAACAGACGAAGTTCTATCACTCGAGCAAGAGAAACATAACATCCAGAGGAGAGGGCACACGCATCCTTTCGATCAACATACTGACAACGATAAAAACTAAAACAAGGAGAAATGAGCAGAAAGGGGAAATCTCCCATCATGACATCCAATTGACAAATCAATGCAAGGAAAAAGTGGTTCGATTTCACAATAATTTTAAATAAAAGTAACAGTAGAAAGGTGTAGAAATATCTTTCCTGTTTCTCCAGCTTCAACAGGTCGTACAGACTCCACACAGGCTAGCATAAAAATTGTAGGTACTGGAATCTGGGTGCACCAGTTCTAAGCGGTCCACTAGTCGAAAGCATTCATTCTTCCACCTCACATGTAAAGTAAGCACCATGACCACTATAGAAAATCCCATTCCAACTGCCAATCCAAAACACATCCAAAACCATGGAAACCCTTCATCTCTCTCTTCCTCATCATCCATTATGGGTACTGGTGGAGCAGAATGTTGTAAATGAGGTAGAGAACAATTTATCTCAAGAGGGCATCCCCACATATGTGGATTTCCTAAATATGATGATGAATTATCAAATGTTAGCATATGACCATCCCTTGGTATCTTGCCTGACAGATTGTTATAAGACAGATTTAGATATCCCAGAGAATCAAGAAGACCAAGCTGTGATGGAATCTGTCCTAAAAGAATGTTGAGAGAGAGATCCAACGATTCCAACCATTTTAAATTTCCCACACTATCTGGAATTGGCCCATTCAGAGTGTTCATGGAGAGGTTGAGAATAATCAGTCCTTTTAGATTTCCAACTCTAGGAAAAAGATGACCACTCAATCTGTTATTTGACAAAACAATGCATGTGAGGCTGTAACTACGTATTCGCAAACCAAGTTTGATCCTTTGATATTTAGATGTAAACCATCCACATAGCTGTCTCCATCCTTTTCGCTCTCACCAATCGTCCAGCTCTCTCTCCATCCAGTTCGCTGTCTCCCATGGCTCTGAAATTGAGATATGTATCCAAGATCTCACCAAACAAAAGATTTGAAGAAATGTCTAGAATTTGAAACTCTTCCATTTGGCCAATCTGTGGAGGCAGTTTACCTTCGAAATTGTTGGATCTCATTACAAGAACTCACAGACTGGAACAATTTGCAATCCAATCAGGGATGTTCCCTGTCAAATTGTTCTCCCCCACGTCGAGCACCTCTAAGTATGATAAATTTCTTAGAGTAGAAGGAAGAAGTCCCTGCAGGTTGTTCTTTCCCATGCGCAATGACCTGAGCTTTTTCAACATGCCAAGCTTCTCAAGAATCTCACCCTTGAACCGATTATCTACAATATTAAGGATCAATATCTCTGATAAGCTGGCTAGATTTGAAGGAATTTCTCCTTGCAAACTATTATTTTGCAGATGCAGAATCCGAAGATTTGGTAGGGCATCCAGACTAGCTGGAAGAAGACCTTCCAAGACATTTTCTCCAACATTGCATAGATCTCCTGAAAATTTCATACTTGCAAAGCAAATTGTGCTTCATGAATACACTGGAATGGAATAGATCCGCCTCAATGAGATCCTCTTCCATGGGTTGCATCGTGAAACAAACAGAAAGGTTTCAATAGAAAATCTTAGCAATAAATCTCATCAGGTCTGCTGGTAACACTCATGTTGTCACTTAATTGATTTTGATACAAAATATCTTGAAGGAGAATCCCGATTTTGAGGGTGCAGTTGAAACTAAACGGATAACAATGAAGTTGGACAGCCTGCTCGTTGGAAGCACTCAAAATGGCTTCTGCCTCACTGTGACCTATCTGCCGCCTGGTTAAGAGTTGTTGCAGGCTATGCCGTGGATTCCTGAGCTGAACACACCTCGAGGCACCCAAAGAAAAGTGGAGGTAACGCGCCTACCTCACTAGCTTGAGGCTTCATCAAACAAAAATGCGCACAGGGAGGAACCAGGGAGGAAAAACGCCATGACAAAAGGATTTTACTCGCCTTTTTGCCCACGCAACAGGACAAAACGTCCCTCAACCACTCCACGCGTAGAATATCCAAGGGAGATCTCACGTGGTTCGAGAGGAGGATGAACAGACAGTCAACAAGAAGTAGGTAAGATTTGCAAATCAGAAATAAATGAGTGCGGCCAGCTAACCAGGGAGAAAGGAAAATGCACTTCAACCACTGCCAAAGAGAATAATAAAAAAAAAAATACAGTCTATATCTCCTCATGTCTAGCCTGTCACATCTATAACCAACTTGGGAGGAAAGAAATGGAAGAAACAACAATTTCACCTCAAAATTTAGCATTACAACGAGGCACTACAATAATCACCTATCAACCATACTTATTATGCATGGGGCTAATTTTTACCATTTTAATGCCTTGTTGAGTGTAAGAGGAAAAATAAAACTCACTTCTATTCTTTTCACATTTATTTTGTCCTTGAAAGGTATGGGGTGCATGTAGGCATGCCATAACCTTACATTTTTCATTTAATTTCCTTGGTATTGGGATTTGAATTGTTCTTTTAGAGTAGAGGAATGATTAAGTAGCACCCTACATGGAGCCACCTGATCACCCTCATTCCTTTTTCTACTTATGGGAGTGAATTTGGAGGAATTGGAGGTTATTTATCCCATTTTTCTTGATTTTCATTTTGGAAATTAGGTCTTGAGAATTCTTTCTTGAAGCTTGAAGGATTTCTTTGGTGCTTTCTTGGTTTTGGAAAGGATTAAATATTGTCCATTCAAGATTGTAGAAGCTAGTATGGAAAATTAGGGTCTACACCTTGTTCTTCCTTTCTTGTTGTATGTTTTGTACATGCATGGGTGTGTATTGTGAGTGGGATTTGTGTAGTATGACCGTAAGATGTGTGGGAGATAGAATCATGGGACCATTGGGGAGGGAAAAGGAAAAAATGTAGGCTTGTGGAGGGAGCATGAGTAGGGAGTTCCACCTATGGGGAGTGAAAAGGATAACATTGCTATACTTTGTGTATTATGCATTGGGAGGGAAAAGGGTTACATTGTGTAGTTTTGATGTGCACATGGAGGTATTTTAAGTGGAACCCGTAACTCATTTGGGAGCTATAAGGAGGTGGTCCCATTGTTCTATTCTCCCTTAGCTTGAATGAAAGCCTATGTGTTGGGTTTTGTGGTTTTCTTGTTGTATTTTGTGTTTAAAAGATTTTCTTTTGATTGATTGTATGAGTGTTCAGTTGCCTTATGGAAGCCATTGTTGTGAAAGTTCTCACCTACATAAAAGGATCCAATTGCTGATAATATAGTGTCTAAGTAGATTTCATTAAGGCACCTATGTCTTGATAGAGAGTGGATACAATAGCCATGCTTAGCAGGGTCGATGGTATCATTAGAAAGGGTTGAGCTTTGTGTGTTAAGAATCAACTATTACTAATATTATTGTTCTTTTCTTTTCCTTCTACTGGTCGAATCATATAAATTGATATAGTGCTACACAATTAAGTTTCAATTTATTTATCATATCTATTTTAAGATTATACCAGTTTAAAAAAAAGGCACTTACAGGAACATCATATGTTTAAATAAGAATTTTGTAAAAGCCATATAATGCTATTAAACAGTTTACTAACTGCAACTTAGTTACCTATGTAACTATGTAACAAATCGTAGAAAAACTTATTGAAAATATTCCAAGTTACCTACATACGCCTATAACAAAGTTTACAAGTGAATGTTTCTTTCCTAAAATGATTCTTTCTTTTCTTCTATTTAAATATATTTTGATTGGTTATAGTTTCTTTTTTATTTCTTAATAATAAATTGTCATATTTCTACTACCCATTCAATTAAAGAGATACTTGGTCAAATTGGCTATTTATTTTAAATTTTAAGTAATATTGCGAATAAATAATCTAATTAGATTTAACATTATAAAATAAGATGGCAGATAGGTTTCACTATTTTCTTAGAAACCAATAAACTTTAGAACTATCAAAAAGTTGTTCACTCTTCTAATATTTTTATATTCATTATTTTTTGTTTAATTATCAAATATATTTTGTCATAATTTTTGAAAACATACACATATATATGTATGTACGTATGTATGTATATATATATTTTTATTAGATTACGTACAAAACTAGATTTTGAAGGGATCGGGAACCCTTTAAAACTGGATAAAGCAATCAAAGCCCAAGTGAGAAACAACAACAAACAGCAGCCGACATGCCCAAAAAGAAACAAACAGACAAGCTAGACCCCAGGGGTAGGGGAAGTATCAAGGGAGCAGGTCAAAACAACTTGACCCACAAACCCCGAGATTCAACCTTTCCCTATATGAGATCTAAGGCTCGTCGTGAGAGGTGACTATCCAACTTTTCCTCTCTTTTTTTTGTTCACCATCATCCATCCCTCCCCCCGTATGATCAACATTTTCATTTGGTTTATATATATGAATATGTATATATGTATGTATTATTATTGAAAAATAACATTAGATTACACTAATTAAAATATTTGTTTATAATATATGATAAATATTATTAAATCTAGAAAAAAAATTGTTACGACACCCATATTAGCACTTATAACATGGCAAGTAGATGAGTTGTCCCATTTACATATTTATTTCTAATTTAAACATGAGATATATTACCTATTTTTACCTTTTAAAAAATTAAAATTATTTTAAAACCTAAAAAGGAAACTAAAATGAATTTGAAAAGATGACAATAAATGAAACACAATGATTAAATTTATAATCTCTAAAAACCTTTTATATAAAGAATAATTGATAATAAATGTTTTTAATTTAATGGGACATTTATTATCTGGATATATAAATTAATAATAAATTCAATCTAAATTTTTATTAAATAATAGAGACATTAAAATAATAAAATACTTCCTAACACTATTTACGAAAACATATAGAATGGTATATTCATCCCTGCAACTCAAAAACACTTAAAATAAATAAAAATAAATTGGGCAAATACCCACAACCCGATTTGGGTTAACCTTTTCAAATAAGATGCAAACAATAAGTAAAATGACATTTATAAGATAAAAAAATCCTTGGAGATGGATGCTAAAACTATCTACTCTTCTTGTGAGTATTCACCCAAGAGTTTGAGCTTACTTCCATGGCACATTTTTATCTCCTTCTTCCTTGACCTGAAAAAATAACAAAAGAAAATGAAAGTGTTAGAGTTAAAATGGGTAATAAGAGAACTCATAAGGATATTTAGGGTTTCTTTAGATTAACGTAAATCTAAGGGGTAGAATATAATCAATCCAATGGCTCAAATTTGAGTGTACATCACTTAAGTGATAGAGATTTTTGGGTGGGAATGTTTTAAATAAAAAGATGTGTGTGTAATGTAAAATGGGGCCTAAGTGGTTTGACTAAGTTGTGCATCTTGTCATTTTGGGGAATTATGAACTTATAATAATGTGTATGTCTTTAACATTACAGGATCATTATCCTTGTCTAATTTTAATATAAAATTGATTACGGTCCTTAAATAAACTAATTTAAATTGGATTTATGGAGGTTTGGACTAGTTATGCACCCTTTCTCATTTGGGGTAATAAATCAACTTTAATTTGTATAGATTTAAAAATCTTAGTATTATTAGTCATATCTAATTAAATTATGAATTTAATTAGGGCCCATTACATCAGCAAATTTCGAAATGATTATTGGGATAAGTTATGAGTGGAAGGAATGAACAATATTTAAACAAAATTTTGGAACTTGTAAGAGAGTTTTTTTTAAACGTAATATTAAAATTGGGGGTCGGGTCAATATAAATTAATTATTAATCATTATTCTAGCCACTGTGTTATTGTGTAAGTTATAGTAAAAAAATGAAATTAACCATAGTTAAGTTGACACCCTTCAAAAAAATATTTCGTATCTTTCTTTGATTGATTAGATGGGTTTCATTAGTGAAGTTTTTGTGGGTGTTGCAAAAGGTTTCTAACTTTTACATTCAATCCTTAATATGTATAGGTAAGGATCCTTAAGCTATACTATTAGCTTCGAGAAATACATTTCTTATGCACTAAAAATATTTTTAAAAAGTTATTAAGGAAAGACACACACACACACACACATGTGTGTGTGTGTGTGTGTGTGTGTGTGTGTGTGTGTGTGTGTGTGTGTGTGTGTGTGTGGGCGCGCGCACGTGTGTGTATATATATCACTCACTATAAAAGATAAGATAAATATATAAACTTTACATTGCACTTAATACATGAGTTTTGATTTTTATCATTAAGTGTATGGAGATATTGGAGCAATATTTTCGTTTTGACTTAAAATTAAGAGGGCCTCTTCAAATTTAATCCTTGAGCACATTCATCTTCTTATCCATTTCAATAATAATCAAAGCCTTTCCCATGTGGAGATCAAAACTCCATCCCATTTCCTATGTAATGCCCTGTTTGACTTTTACCCTGGTTCTTGTCTCGGTGACCTTGTTGCCGAGCATTGAATGGTCATTTTGTACACTGTTGTTGAGTTTCGAAGCTCACATTGAAAACCCAAGTAGTTTGTGTAGGTGCGGCCTTTAGCACTACGGGAAAGTTACTGTAGTAATAGAATTTGTTACCCATACTATAGTCCTTACTGTTGTTGTGTCGACAGTCATGCCTTGGATAAATTTTAGTTATTTAAGGCATATCGTTGATCATTAAGTGTTACGATCCTTATTTCAAAGTAAAGTTGAATCCTTCCCTTCCATTATACCACTTGGTTATGTCGTTAATGCTTTTAATTTTGTTTCTAACAGTTTTTTTTTGTAGCACCTTGTGAGGACCTTCATACTAATGATTATCGTTGTTTGATTTTTGGTTGCTTAAAGAGGTTTGTTAAACATTCTAATGGAATAAAATAAATAAATAAAACCTTTTTTAAGTTATTTATTTTTTGGGCATTTTAATTGAATGGTACCTAATTGTTTGTCCACTTAAAATAATTAGAACGATGGAAACAATGGCTACTTTTGGCATTCGTTGAAGTGGAGGGAAGTTTATGTTGGCCCCAAGTTTTGGAAGGCTATTAATTAAATGTGAAGTTAATGTTTTTACCTACCACCTTCCTTTACTTTTAGCAACAACGTGGCCCTTGTTTTATGGCCATTCACCAAAAGAACATTACCTCTGCTTGGTGTTGTCTCTCACTCTCTTTTGCTAAAATTTTTTGGCTATTAGCTTGAAGTTGGGTGAAAATCACGGCCATTCCTTTAATGTTCTTCAATTATTTTGATGGAACTATGCCTGACACATTTTGTGGGTTTGTATGCCTTGGGAAAGTAGACCGCACTTTTGGTTTCATTATTTATTCTCATCCTTTTCTTCATACTCCTTTCCTGTGCCAATCATAACCACTAACAGAGTATGGACATCCAACAAGCTGAGGTAGAGAAGCTCCCCATGTGTTGTTGTTGCTTGAACCCTAGTCGACGTGGTTCTTGGTTGAAGGCATTTAAAAATCAGGCATGATAAGTCCTACCCTTGCAAATGTTTTTTTATCTTTTATAATTCCATGAAATGAACATTTCTCTTTCCTTTAATGGCATATTGAATGGGATTTTTGGTTGTTTTTAATCACCTTGGGTGTGCTAGCTATCCTTGCTTTCAACATCTTTAACCTTGGTTGTTTTTAATCACCTTGGGTGTGCTAGCTATCCTTGTTTTTAACCTGAACCTCTAGTTTTAATGACTTGCTTAAAAAAAGAGGGGGATTTTCACCTCTTTTCTCTTTTTCATTTATTGGTTGTGAGTAGTATTATATGGCTAGGTATCCTTGCCCTTGCCTTCCCATAGGGTGAATTGGTAATGGGTTTTGATGATGCGAATGCATAGCTTCTTAGAATCCTGGCAAAAATATTGAACACAATGAGACATAAATGTAAATGGTATTAATAGCTCTTATTTTTTTCTTGAAATAGTTCATATTATTTCTATTCATGCATGACTATTCACTTTATTTGTTAACTCTTTCATTTCAAATTATGTGAATAGTTTGTGTGTGAAAAATGATGGTAAGAAGTTTATAATTCATGATCTCTGAGCTAAGTCTTTTCTCTTCTGGTTGGTATTACGAAAATTAATTGCTCTTGGAAAGATTGTAGAAAAACTACTCTTTTTAACTTTTTAGTACTATTGTAGTAATTAGTAAAGGATTCCTCCTTAGAACATGAACCGGGTGCTCTGATTTTGTGAGGCTTTTTAGAAAAACTTCAAGACTGGGGTATCGATGGTGTATTACCTATCATGTATTGAATACCTCGGATTCAAACTCAATAAAACATATATTACCAAACTTTTTTATTCATTATTTCCATATCGTGACTTCGTTTAATGTAATCAGATTGCAGATATATATGATATTGTCAGTTTTGGATTTTGCCCCTAGATCTCTGTTACGATACTTTTATTTGAGATATTTATGGACCCTTCACTCTACCCCTAGATATAGTTACTATGATCTAAAACCATAATCATTTGGGAAGATTTGTCAATATGTTTATTCTTTTGATGTTTTTATTTCATACATTTGTATACCTGAATCGCTGAACTAGATCGACTAAGTACTTGGGTTTTGTTTTCTCTGCGTTGAGTGGTCTCCTCGGTTAGAGGGGATTGATGTCTTTAAAAGGGGAGTTTCATAATCTTAGCTCTATTATAATTACTCTTACGTTAACTTGGTTGAATTATTCATTGCTAAGAGGCTATTGATAATATGTGAATCGCTAGTGAATGTATTTTTAATGGTCATAAGTTAATGACCAAACCTCTGTGTTGGTTTTAGAATTCAAAATGTGTTTGGGATGACTGTAGTAATTATTGAAATAGGAATCTTGTTAACTCATGACATTTGATGATATGTTATGAGGATAGGCATGAGGTTACGAATGGAATATTTATTTAAATACATTGCTGGCCTATGTCGAAAAATTGTTAAAAATTATTAATTAAATTTTGGGATTTCTTTTCCTTTATATTATTTAGATAAGTTGACGAGTATGATGGGCTTGTTGTTAGAATGATGGATTTGGTGATTAATTTTAAATGCATTTGAAGAATGGTTTGTTTATGTTAACTAGTATTACTTATAAAAGATCATGTAAGGAGGAGGTGGTAAACTCCTTGTTTATATTGAAACTACGGATTATTTTTAAGGAGGGTTACAAATCCCGTAATATTATAAAACTCAAAAGGATGTTTCAATGCTAATCTTAGATTAAATGGACTTGAGAGTTAGGAGGATTTTCCATGCCCCATGCTTTGTTTATCAAGTAAGTTGGTTGTTGAGTAATGTCCATCTTGGGGTTTTTCAGCTATCTTTCTTCTCTTATCATTACCTTGTGGAGTCTCTTTTCAATGAGAGAAATTAGTTTGTGGGTTGAACTTTAGTTTTCAACTTCTTTGATCACGTCAAGGTTTTCCCTTCTTACACTTGTTTGGTTGCTCTAGCTTTTAGGCCAACGAAACCTCCCTCCTGGAAGGACTAATTTACCTTTTTGTTTCGTGTCTATCATTGTAACTAGTGTGTTTTGTGCTTCTAAAATATTTTAGTCATGGATGGATCGGGTATTATATTTCAATCACATAATCTATAGTATTTCATGATTGAAATCCCAATACTCTTGAATTTTTTTCCTAACTTATAAAGTCTAAGGTCTTGCCTTGGTTAGTTGAGATATTGCTCTTAACTAGAATATTTGACTTCTTGTTGGCTAGTGAAATTTTTTATCTCATGTGAAGAATTTTGATTAGTGGTTTGTGCTTTGATCCATTTCTTTAAATAGAAAGTTCCTTTCATGATATTGTTAAATGTTGTCATATTATTTCAATGTGTAGCCTTATAATGCTTAGTTGTCACAAACTGTCTCAAGTTAATACTTGTGCAGATGGATTTTATGAGTAGATAAAAATAAATATTTGTAAATGTTCATCAGTTGATTTATAAAGTTCCTTGTAAGAATGTCTAATGTGTTGTAAATATTGGAATGGTGCTTGTAAAGGAGTTTGGAAGGCCTCTTGCCTTTGTTATTTTGTATTTGTGAAATAAGGTTGTCTTATCCTTTTGTAACAAAACTTGTAATTATTATTGTGAGGAATAAAATTCAATCATCACCTTATTATGAGTATTATTTTTTTGATATTATATCAGACATGAAAATGTTGTAGCATGGCTTGACCAATTTTTTTACCTCCTTGTTCTCATCAAAAGTTCAATCGAATATTTTGACACCTTTGGTTCGGGTGCCATGTTGAATAGAAATATTATAACCATGTTTAGTTTTCTCGATAAGTAATGGTAATTTATTCTTTCGAGTCATAAAACTTTCTGGTATAATAACCCTCCATGGTGTAACGCCCACTTATTCTGACACAGAAGACTACATAGAAAAACATAGGAAATTTTTTTATGACTTGCTTGACACATAACACGACACAACATGTCGTTACCAAGGTTACAACTAACTTTATGAACAACTTGGCACAAGGATGACCACAAAGGTAGTACGAAAATGTTCACACCCATCAAGGACAATTCACTCTTCTCTTTGACAAGACACCGCAAAATACCAACCATAATACATAGTTACAGCTCAAGACATCCCACTGTGAACACCTTCTTAAGGTTATTTATTCACCAATATTCTTCCAAGACTTGAATTTGGAATCGATAAGGTTCAAGTTTGTTTTGAAAAATTATACTTATAAAGTCTAGATTCATTTATTTTATACTAGGGATATTAGGCTTTGATAAAACTTTCCGAAGAGGATCATATTTAATATGAAAATTATTTGATTGATCAGTTATTAGATTAACACTAAAAGGGGGTGGGGTGAACCAATCCCCACAATGTTATCTTAAACAAACACAAGCTACAACATCTCGTTCCAACCTCCATTAGACAAGGAGACGAGTGTAATCTCCTAACAAGGGAGATACTGTTTTAGGTTTGGATCAACAACCTCCTTGTGCAAGGATCAAAAATTAACTCTACTTAAGAGAAGGTTAGTGTGATATGATAAATTTAATTCATCATCAGATCTTTATAGTTATTATCCAGTCTTTTAATGATACTTAAGAGTTTAACTAGATTCGGGTAAAAACTTCATTTAGCAACTCTTGATTAAGCTTGACAATGGATACACATGGGGTTCCTAAAATGGAAGTACACAACATAAGGTTTCACAAAAAGAGAATAAAGTTTAATCCGAATTTTTAAGGTTAATAGGGGTATATTTTTTACTCTAGTAGAAACTCCTTTCTTTCCAATTAAAGACTTTTAAATTTATCAACAAGTAACATGAATTCATTATTATTTTATTTATTTATTCATCTATGAATTCCATTTCTTTTCTTTTCTTTTTGATTATATTTTTAGAAAAAGGGTCTCTACGCACTAAAATATACATAGGATTCAACTGATGTCAAGACCATGAAGGATTAATAAGGTAGGAAAGTTTTATGAATTGAAAGAAGAAATACCATTGCTAAACAAAAGAACTAAACATGGTTACGAAATTTCTATTTGACATGGCACATAAACCAAAGGTGTCACCAAATTCAAAAGAAATTTAGCTGAGAATAAAAAGGTAACAATTTGGTCAAGCCATGCTACCACATTTTAGGACTGATAAGTAATATTACTGTAAGAAAAACTCATAAAAAGTAAATATTGAATGTTATTTCCCCCAAAGATAATTACAAGTTTAACTACAAAAGAACAAGACAACTTTATTTCCCAATTACCGAACAATCCAACGAAAGAGGCCTTCTAAACTTCTTTACAAACACCATAACAAGATTTACAACACATTTGAATTTTGTACAAGAGACTCCATAAATCAACCCAATGAAACCTTCACAAGTATTTCCCTTATCAACACACTCAAGCCATCTGCATAAGTATTAACTTGATTCAGTTCACGAGAACTGAGCATATTAAGACTACCCATAGAAACAGTAAGCTAACATTTAACAATGTCATGAAAGAAATTTCCTACTTCAGGAATGGATCAAAACAAACCATGAATCAACTTTTTCACATGTGGCAAAGATTCACACCAGACAGCAAGAATGAAGCCAATTACTCTAGTAAGAATGATCTCTCAAATAATCAATTCAATACCTCATTGGTTAGGAATAAAATGTCAAGAGTATTGATATTTCAATCAAGTAATCCTATGGATTACGTGACTGAAATCTAATACTAAAATCAGACACAAAACGCCATAATTCTACTAACAAACCTCATCAAAAACATCAAATTTTCTAAATAATAAAATGAATGAAGAGTGACCCCAATGTCATTAATAATTTTACAAATTTCCAACAATATCATACATATTTGAAAGTTGACTACATTAAGTGAAGTGACAATATGGGACATTTAGTAAAAACATATGATAATACAAGATATTTGAGTTTGAAAATAAAGGTATTCGATACATGGTAGGTAATACACCATCGATACCCTAGCCTCTATAAGACCCTACCATGCATTGTAACCACAAGAAAAAAAATAGCACATAACCATTTGGGGTGGTTACCCAGTATAATCGTGATTGAAAAATCCAAGAGCTTTGAGTCAACGGTGAAGTGAATAAAATATTAACAATCCACATGGCCCTTTGGAACAACGAAAAACTTTACCATATACTTGATCTACCATTAGCCATGAGGGCAAGGGAGATTGGACAACATTAGGTTGAACAATATATTACTAGCTAAATTCAAAACTAGAAAACCTTAATATACATTAGTACAAAATCTCATGGTTCTCCCCTTTCTTCCAATACTACAAAGAGTAGCTCTTTGTTCTAATATGTTAACAAGGCACATAATGACATACTCTTGAAACACAATTGAACAGAAACCCCAAGTTTTCCTTTTATTCTATTGATATAGAGAACGATGTTCCATACTAAAGGCATTATGGATGTTTGTCATTATTAAGGTAAAAAAAAATATGTTGCCACAATTTTTTTTTTAAAAGGACCAAACTCGTACATCACAATTACAAACCAAATGCCAAAAGGAAATTATTCATATTACAAACTTGTGCAAAATTCCAAATATTTCACCTCATTTAAATAATACAGAGAACAATCCTTAGTTTATAAACGTCATCTAAGCATTGATTGAATTCCATAACAACACAACTGAGGCTACACGGTTTATATATTGAAACGATATCCCATAACGAAATCTTATAAGATGATTGTGAATATTAAGGTAAATATACATTACCTTAATCAAAACAAATTCTATGACTGAGAACACTGATATCGATTCAATATCTTAAGGTGGGTAACATACTACCTACCCAACGAATGTCCTAAGGATCCCTTTGTAAAATAATAGAGTAAATTTTTCTCATTTAACATAAATTGTGTCTATACCAACATAATGCTATGGATTCACCCACAAAACCGTATCAGCTAAGCTAATATTAGCTTATTCAAAAAACCATAAAAAAAGAGATAAGGATTCCATTCAATAAATCTAACAGAGTTTTCCCTTTCTATAATAGAATGGTTTGAACTAGGAACTTTTTGTTAAACCAGAAGATACGATTCCAGAGGTATAAACGAAAATTTTCTCAAACAAAAAAGTTGTCTGGACAAGGGCATTTGTTATTAATAACAGAAAACCCAAATGGGTTTATGGAATATATAATCCTCAAAATTATAAACTTGGAATCAATCCCAAGCAGGTCAAACAACCAATACCCAGGAAAGAGTTTTCACCAAGCAATAAGCTTGAGAAATACCCATATTTGAATCAGAAGATCTTGCATATTAATAACCAGAGAAACTCAATTTTTACTGGGTATTCTGCATAATACAATCCATAGAAACCTCAAAACAATATATATAAATTCACTCAAAAATAGCATAATTCCAACTGATACAGTCATTAATGTAACTTTATAAAGCACACATTAATGCCCAGATTTTGATATTGGAATAAAATGAAAACACCTAAAGACACTACCACTTAAAACCTAGTACAAAAATATTAAAATAATGAACTATTGCAAAGATTTCATTTATGTAACAAGTAAATGGAATAAGCTTTAAAGAAGGATAACATTTTTTTCGTGAAATTGAAAAAGGATAGCAAAATACTTAAAGGGCTAGGCTTAACATGCCTATTTTGGAGCCTCCACAGTGGTACCCACGAGCTTGCTGGGCATCCAACACACCACTATGGCTTCCACATTGGCAGAGGCAGAGATTCACGGCCAGAGCAGGAGTAGGGGTACAACCAGACTCCACAACCTTTTCAACATCCTCCCAACTTGTGTGAGAGTGGAACATGGAAAGCCATCGAAGCATAATGGGGATCATATTTTTGCCAGGTGTGGAACCACCCAAAAGGCATGAAATGATGAAAAAAGGCCTCAAAGAGATGTGTCACAATGTGTTGCCATGATTGTAAGGAAAGCACAAAATGACCTATTAAAATAAGGTCCCATGTTCACTGAATGCAACCCAATAGGTGTCCAACCTGCTCCGCCCACACAACAAGGAAAAAAAAGAGTCTCTTCCCACGAATGCATCCCTCCAAAACAAAGGAAAGTTGTAGGAAGATATACCCATCCATATACATTCAAAGAAATTAAAGGGGGTCAGACATTCCAACCACTGTCATCTAATACAAGACAAGGATATATATTTTTTTGAAGCCCATGCATTGGCGATAGGTCACTTTCCAAGACGAACAAATTTGGTGGATAAAAACATTAATTTTAGCATTGATTAAGGGTCCTTCACCATTTTAAAACAATAAAATAGTCCCCTACTACAAAGGCACCACTACCAAAACTCTCTGCCCAAAGTGGCATTACACATGGTCTTGGCATCAGTGCTATTCTAGGTATATTTTAGTGGGTTGGCAATCCTTTTTCTAAAATTAATCAAAATTAACATGAAATGTATACATAGATGAATAAATAAATAAGATAATAATGAAGTTGTGTTTTTGTAGATAAAATTGAGTCTTTAATTGGAAAGAAAGGAGTTATCTACCGATGTAAAAGAATATATCTTCATTAACCTTAAGTTACAAATGAAAATTTATCCTCATTGTTGTGAAACATTAAGTAATTTTAACAAGTAAGATTATTGTTGGCTTTTGGGGATATAGTTAGATCTTAGTTAGTAGGGGCGTTTGAATAAGAACACATTAAGTCTAATGCTTCTATTTTTGGAACCCCATGTGTATCCTTTGATGAATCTAATCAAGAGAATGCTAAATGAAGCTTTTAACCAAATCCAGTTGAACTCTTATGTCTCATTAAAAGACCAATTATTTACTAAAGAGATTATGATGATGAGATAAATTGACCTTCTGACTCTAACCTTTGTCATAGTACTTTATAATCTTCTCTTAAGCGTGGTTAATTGTTGACCCTTGTACAAGGAGGTTGTAGTTCCGAACCTTAATGGAACTCCACTTCAGTTGGAGCTTACACTCATCACCTTATGCAAAAGAGGTCTAAATCAAGATTTAGTATCTTGGGTATGATTAAGCAACCTTATGAGAGATGGAAGGTGTCCCGTTTGAGAAAACATATTTAGCTGGTTTTGCGAGTCTTTAAATAAGCCTCATTCTGAAAACTTGATCTCAAGATAATTAGTCAATACTATAAAATAAATAAGTTCACCTTTGTAAGAAGAATTTCTTGAATCCAACATGAATCTTTTAGATTGTAAAGTCAGGTCTTGAAAGACAATTTTAGTAAATACATAACCTTACAGGATTTTACACCATGGGGTGTACTCAACTGTGAATGTGTATTGTGGTCAGGTTGTTTCGCGGTTCCTTGTCAAAGAGAAAAGTGAACTGTCCTTGATGGGTGTTGGATGTTTCCATGTTTCCTCTATGGTCATCATTGTGTCAAGTTGTTCGAAGAGTTAGTTGTAACCTGTGTGACCACCTGTAATGTCATTCTATACTTCAAAAAATTTAAAAAAATGTTATGTAGTATTTTTCTATGTTGTCTTATGTGTCTAAAATAGTAGGCATTACACTTGGCATAAAAGTGGAGGTTCATGCTCTCGAACCTCTAGGACATATTGGAGTTGTGGTGGTGTTACATGATGGTGGTGGATATTGGAAGAGTAATGTGATATAAGTGTGATGTGAACTATATCGCAATTGTGATATTGTGAATGCACATGTTGTATATGTCACTTAGTACGTAACTGATGGCATGTTGATGTGTTAAAGATGAGAGTATTCTCTCTCCTTTTCAGGAATTCTATGTGAATTTGAGTGTCAAGCACTTTCTTGTTGTGAGTGTGGAAGAATTGTAATTCTTGATTTTGGAGTGTTGGATCCTTTTGGCATTTGTGATGTGTGGGTGTGCTGATGTGTTGTACGACAGGGTTTGTTGTAGTGAACTAGATTTCATAATGATGTCATTATCATTTATGTAAAAATGTGTGTATTCCCATGTTATATGGCAGCTAACTATATGTTGTAATTGTTCTCATCATAATTGTAATTCATGTAATATGTAATGATTCATGTTGTAAATTTAGGGACATATGGTGGGTATATGATCCCTATCATACAATGATTGCACTTTGGGTGCAGCATGTGGTGATATGGTGTGTGGTTGACCATGAATATAATGTATGTGACATACCTTGTATTGGTGCCATGCATAAGACGCTATGTTAATGTGCGTGAACTACCATTGTGTTAGTGATGTAGTTACATGTTATGTTGTGAACCTTACGCTAACTGACCTTGAGGGAAATTGGTAAAAGTGTATGTTTAGAGTGAGGGAATGTGTACCATGGATCAATAACTTGATATGACCTTAGGCTCAATAGATGAAGACATATGCTCCTCTGTTTCTCTCTCCTTGTGGTTGTTGTATGGATGCAACCTCAGTGTAATATGAATGTGTTTAGTCTTGTCCAAGTGGTGGTAGGATGATTCAGATAGAGATGATGAAAGTTGTATTATTGTTATGATATTTTATGAGCCGAGGCTTGATGTTACAAGTGCTACCAACTCATTGAGTACCCCCTTGGTGACCAAGTAAGGCCACATAGTCACCGTAACTTGTTATTCTTATATGTGCATTTTATTCGTAAATTGATTTTTCTTTTTTTTTGTAAGACCAGTAATTTTCTTGATTGCAATGGTTTATATTTTTGGGCATTTCCTTTTTTTATGGTACTTATTGACCAAAATAAGCTCACACTTATTTTGGGGTCAACTGTCACCATTTTCCCTCTTTTGTGCTACAATCTAAATTTTTACATATTTTAAGCACTTAAGTCCCCTTAAAAGCATTTTCATCAGATAATAAATTTATTCCCCTTTCTAGAGATATAAATAAGTCCTTTTAACTCCTCATATTTTACAAATTCTGGGCCGACAGGCCTAGGAAGGATTTTTTTCCAAAAGCGGGCCGACGGGCCTAGTGAAGATGTTTTGCTAATGGAAAATTGTAGACCGGTGGGGTGGCGGGAAATTTTTTGAAATTTTTCCACTTTTTGCAAAGGGGCACAAGTATAATTACGAGCCCGTGGGTCCAGGAATGATTTATTTTTGTCTAAGTGGAAAATGTGGACTAACGGGCCCAAGGATGACTTTTTTCCAGAAGTGGGTTGTGGGGCCGAGGAGGAAATTTTTCCCAAGTGTGAATGTAGAGATATGTTGAGTTGTGTGTGATGTTTTGGGAGAAGTGTTGTGGTATATGTGTACCGGTGGGTCTGCAGGGGACTTTGAAAATTTTTCACTTTTCACAAAATGGCACAATTTTCAAGTGCAGGCCCACGATCCCGTGGGGTCTCATCGGCCGTTGAAAATTCACAGACCCGCAGAGAGTGCCACGTGTCTCATCGACAAAAATCCAATCATAGAATCCAAAGTGGATACCTTAAACAAGTGTCAGGCTTCCACTTTTCCCAGGTCTGAAAGAGAGACATAGTCGATAGTTGAAAAGTTAAAATGAGGCAGAGCTAGCGGAAGGTGCCACATGTTGTCTCAATGTAACTTAAAGATTAACTCCAGAGGCAGTTCCCCACACAAGAGAAGGTTGGCCACATGGTTAGAGTTAACAAAGGGGAAAGAGAAAGCATAAATTGACTAAGTATAATAAGACTAGCAGAAGGAGCCATGCATCAACTCAACGTAACTTCAAAGGTAAAATTTGGAGTGAGTTTCCAAATGAGCATGAGACTTCCACATCTCCTAGGTCCAAAAGGGAGACAAAGTTAGCCATTTAAAATGACTAAGTACAAGGGTGTCGGAAGAAGCCTCCACGTGTCTCGTCGATGCAACACCAAGGTTGGGTCCGAAGAGTGGGTTCCTAAATGTGCACAGACTCTCCACATGTCTTGGGTCCAACAGAAGTCAAATGGATCGAGGCTTGAATCGTCTAAGTATAGAGTGCCAACAAACAACACCACATGTCACATCGGCACAAATTTGAATGCACGACCCAAAAGAGAAGAATGAAGCAAGTGTTAGCCCTCTATGTGTCTAGATTCTGAAAAGGTAGAAGTGTTCATTGAAAAATCTAAGTAGAGGCAACCCAGCAGAAGGAGCCACGTGTCAGAATGGTAAAACTTCAAAAGTAAAACTCAGAGTAGGTTCCCAAATGCGTGTTGAGCTTCCATGTGCCAAGGGTCAGAATTATGGCCATGCCAAGCAAAAGAGACTTAGTTGAAACACAAAGAAATAGGGCAGAACCACAGAAGGAGCCGCGTGTCTGTTTGGCACAATTTCAAAGGCGCGACCCAAAAGACATTTCCCAAATGAATGCCAAGCAGCCACGTGTTCCAGAGTCTAAGGAGGTAATTTCAGCCATTGAAAAGTCCAAAAGGCTTGTGGAGGCCTCCACATGTCTCATCCGTACAACTTCAAAAGCAAAATCTGAGGGCAGTTTTTAAATAAGTGCAAAACCTCCACATGTCTCGGTTCAAGCATGACATCTCCGCTAATAGGAGGAACTAAGGGAAAAATACAAAGAATAAAGAGGAGCCCACGAAAGTCACCACGTGTCAGTTTGACGTAATTTCAAGAGTGAAAGGAAGGGGCTGAATCTTCAAGATGCGCGAGGCTACCACGTGGGTCTTTCATGGATAGAATCTTTCAAATATTGCGCACCTGCGACCTTGATCTTAAGACAACCACATGTTTTGACTGGAAACTCAGATTTTGGTGGTAGAGGAATTTTTAGAAAGATCTCGGCTCCAGTTTCTCACCTACCTCCATTAATGTTTTGGCCCGCTAGTTTTGATGGCTATCAAGTCTTCCACCTTCCACCATGATGAAGAATGGGCCTCTTTCTTTCTCAGTAAGGGACATTGAAAGGGTGTTGTAGCGAGACTCTTCATTGTGGTAGGTGGATTTCAATGCTTTTTGAAGTGGTTGGAGTAGGTGGAATTCAATGCATATCTTAAGGTAGTTGAAGCAAGATTCAGATTTCCCCTCTCTTCTTCTCTCTTTCTTCTATATATTGTAAAGGAGGGGTATTTTCAAAGGATTGGTCATTGTTTCTCTTCTTCCTCTCTCTCTCTTTCTTCCTTAGGGTAAAATGCAGAGTTTAAGCCTCCTTTTAGAGCTATGTAATGGAATTTCCCTTGCCCCTTGCCCACTGATGATGTACCATGTAATTTTTGGAGAAATAAAATGTGTTTCGTGATGTATCTGTCCATCCTTGCTTATTTTGTTGTCTCTTCTTGCATCTCATCATTATAGGGTATACCATGCATACTGTGCTATTTATTGTAGGGTATTGGAGCTATGTTTAATGGGTTTTGAAGTGGTGCTCCATGTGAAATTCATCTCTGGCTCATGGTGCATCTTGTCCACCCTCTCCTTTACTCACCTCTCTGCACTTTAGGAAGTTTGGATTTGTGACCAGCCACTTCCTTTTCTAGTGTATCACTACTTAGTGTAGGCTTTCTTTCACCCTCTCTCTCTCTCTCTCTCCCTGTCTCCTTGGAATGGTTAGATTAGGATTAGATTAGTTTTCCTACACAGGAGTAGCTTATGGTAGGTAGATTAGGAAGCAGGAACTAGCCTTCTCTGGAGGTCCATCTCAAGTCCGCAAGTTCCACAACTTGAGAGATGGTCCAATGTTGTGCAATCACACCAAATTCCCCATTTTAGAATTAGGACATTCGGGGGTGCTGTGATTCTGTACTAACAATACGAACATGCAGATTTTTGCACTAACTATGGCTGTTTGGACTTTTGTTTTACTTTGATTTGGATCTTCTTTAAAGTTTTAAAATTTATACCGCCTTGCCCAAGGCTTGTACCTTGCCACTTGACATTTGAATCAAATTTCTCTTCTGGTTCTACTGTTATGATGTGTGGAATAAGGTCATGAGATGCACCATGGAATTGTTGGACCTATGGACCCGCTTTGTTGTATGGGGGTATGCCCCAAGGAGTTTACAGATAACTAGTGGATTTTCAAACCACGAGATATTATGTCACTTGATTTAGGGGTTTCTGGACTCTATGTGCCTAGGGCCATAGGGAAACCAACCTCTTTGGGGAGTGAAAAGGAAATAAATTTATTTATTACTACTTGAGGGAGGCATAAGAGACTTGAGGGAGGCATAAGAGACTTGAAGGAGGCATAAGAGATTGAAGGAGGCATAAGATATTTGTGTGTGTGTGTGATTGATGCTTTGGGAGGTATGTAAAGATGTTATGATGTTTTAGTTATGGTGTTATGATTTATGTTTTACTCATGTTAGTTGGATTCCTTTTTTGATGTTGTGGATATGGCATTGATTCCCTTGTTGACTCTATGTACATGTAGCTAGTTTCTGATTTATGTAAAATATTCATCTATGGACTTGTGGAAATTTTAGGTTGTTGTAGTACACTTGTGTGACAAGTACTATGTTATGTGGACCGAGTCTATTCTCTTCCATATTTGGTTAAGATTTTAAGATGCGGTACATACATGAAAGTATGTAAGACTATGCTTGTGAATATTTCATGTTGTGTATGACCCTGGTAGGGTGTTGTGATTGCAGTTCATGTTGGGCATCAACAAGAATGAATAAACTAAAATTCTACAAAAATGAAATTTTAAAATAACCTAAGTTAAGAATAATGTAAAAGGGAAAGATAATTAATTAAATAATGAATTAAAAGAAAACTGCCAATCTTCATAGAACCTTGAAAGTTAAAATTCTTGCCCAAAATGTTTCTAAGGCTACCCCATGGATGTGCTTTAGCGAATGAAAATTTTCACTGTAGGGTGCACTTTCACCTTTATTTGTTCCTTGATGCTTACCACCATTCCTTCCTTCAATGTTGTGTCGCACTGAGGACGATGCTTTCTTAAGGGGATGAGAGTTTAATGCCCGGTTCAACATTTACCTTGGTTCTTGTCTCAGTGACCCTGTTGTTGAGCATTGAATGGTAATTTTGTGCCTTGTTGTTGAGTTTCAAAGCTCACATTGTGAACCAAAGTACATAATTGGTGTAGGTGCGGCCTTTGGCCCTACAGGAAAGATACCATAGTAATAGAATTTGTTATCGGTACCGTAGTCCTTACTGCTTATAGTGCCTACTTCCCTTTGAAACTTTAGATATTGATCATGATACTGTTGACCATATTATGGACATTATTAAAGTTTAGATTTAGTATGGTGTTAGATGTCAAATCATGGATTATTGTTGAATCTGATTCATATATGACGCATGATGATTGTTAGAGGCATTTTATATAGATGTTGATATGCTGTTTGACATGGTTATATATATATATATATATGGATGTTTTTAGGACATGTGATATTTGGATATATTGAGTGGACCGAGAAATATGAATTTAAAATTGATGATTATATAGTTGCTGATGAAATTGTAAGTGATATTGTTGATTTTCTGGATGTTGTTGTGATTCATATATATATTGATGATTTTGGAATTATATTATATTCATTTGAATGTTCTGATATGGACATGAGGCTGAAGGGGTATTTGTATTGTTCAGGTTAAAAATATCACAACAAACATCGGGGGATTAGAAACTAACCACATTAGAATTCTAGATGAATTCAACAAGGTCACCATGGCAACTTGTATTGTTCGTGTGTGTGTGTGTGTGTGTTTGATTGTCAGGGATTCCCATTGGGGGGATCACCTTTAAATGTGACTAAGGGTTATGTGTATTTATTCAATTGGTTCCTTTTTATTGATGTTTGTATGTGTTTATTAAGTGATGTGTTTACCTCTTTCATTATTTATTAATTATGGTAAATTAATGTGAGTAAACATGTTGTTAAAATTAATTAATCAAATTGGGACATAAGAAAGTAATTATTCAAGTTGTTGGCATAAAATTAAAGTGTTGTAAAAAATGTGTAAGTGATGTGTAAGAGATGTGCAAATTAATTTTGGAGTATGAAACTCTCCACCTCCTTTTGAAATTCGAATTTTTTCTTGGAGGCTGATTTAGGAAGCTTATGGGACAAGTTAAACTTGTCCCATACCTCTAAAATTTGCATGTCAATCTTACCTATGGTTGGAGGGTTTAAATCTACCCTTCATTATGTAATTTTGGAAGTCAAGTTGTATACTTTTATTGCACTTTCTTACATGCTTTCAATTTTAGTCCTTATGGGGTATGGGCTTCATTTGAGTGTGTAAGTAAAATTGTCATTTATTCACCTGCTTATTTATTATGCCTTGGAGATTGAAGTTGACTTATGAGTTGGAGTTGAGGATGTGTGATGTGGCATCCCACATGGATCCACCTCATCCTCTTCTCTTCCCTCTTCTATATATTCGAATTCCTTGGCTTGTTTTTGGGTTTTTTTTTTGCTTCACTTTTTTCACTTCATTTTTTGCAACTTGCTTTGGGTTTTTGGAGCTCTTGCGAATCGGGAGAAATTTGGAGCTTGTTGCATACTTGTCGGTTTTTTGATCTCTGGGTTTGTGTTACATTGGAAAGCTTTTTGTTTTGAACATGGAACAAACTCCATCATGGAGAGGGAAGAGCTTAGCTCTTGGAAATACTCTCCTTTTATTTGTATGCATATATGTGAATGGTTGAATGTTTGAATGTGTTGTTTTATTTTTTGGATGGTTGGGTAGATGACCTAGGGATGGTGTAGGAGAAGACTATGGGGTATTTTTTTGGAGGCATAAGTGTTTTGGGGAGGTATAAGTGTGGAGGGAGCTAGGATTTGGGTTCCACCTTAAAAAGAAATAGCTTTCATTTCTTTACTCATAATGGGGTCCCATAAGAGGTTTTGGAGGCATAAGGAAATGTGAGGAATAAGGGGTACTTGGGGGAGGCATAAGGGCATGTTAGGGATTTGAAATGATATATATTTTGGCAGTTTGTTCTCAAGTGGTGATACTCATTTCCCCTTTGGGAGGAATAAGCAACATCCCCCATAGTTTCTTGCTCCTTTGGCTTACATGATGAATCCTGAGTGTTGTTTGTTGTTTTATTATGTGGTGGAAAACTGTAGTTTAATTTTGGACTATGTTTTGAGTGAGAAATTTATCTTTGTGTTGTGGAAAAGCCTTTTGTTGCCATATGGTTAGGGCTTCCAATAAAGAAATGATTCTCCTTATTGCAATTGGATGTCTTGGGTTCAAGGTGCCAATGAAGAAGGTTGGGGCATTTCCTTTCACCTATTGTGATGTGACCAAATTGGAGAATAAAGAAAAATGGAGGATATTCATGTTGCTATTCTAGAATTGAGGAAAGAAGAAAGTTTGACAGTCCTTGCTGAGATTATTTCTTAATGTAACCCTTTCCCACTTTGAAGTGGATGATATTGTATATTTTTTATGATGGAAAGATGGTCTGTATGGGCTATGAAAGTTGTAAATTGAATTGTGAAAGAGATATACTCCGTTATTTTTGAATTTTGAAAATTGATTTTTTATATTGTAATTGAGGAAGAAGACAAAGTTCACAGTTCCTTGCGATATATTGTAATTTCCCCACTTGAGTGGATGAAAGAAAAGTTAATTGGAAATAAAGAATGTAAAGACTCTTTGTATTATGTTTGTAAATAAAGAAAGATTGTATTAAAGTTTTACTTGATCATAATAGACAGTGGTTATTGTTCAAAAGATATTGATTGGAAATATGATTGTTAAATGTATTTTGAAATCTCTGTTGGAAGGATGAAAAAGTGAATACGTATGAAGAAATGTCATAATAATCTTTTTCTTTAGAAAATAAATGTTTTAGAAATTAGAATTGTAATTTGGCATTTGAATACTTTGCTTGAGTCAACTTAGTATGTTATATTGGTATGGAATGAATACATAGTTTAAAGTTGGCAAATGAAAATAAATCTATTCAAACTTAGATCTCTGTTAGATAGCTTTCATAACTGGTTAATTATTATTCAGAAATTGAACAGAATGACCCTACAACATCAAAAAAGACAAAATGAAATATCAAATTTTATTTGTAAGGTCAAAATGACCCCAAACATACCAAAATACTTATGAAAATTTTATAGAACCTTTCAAATCAGGCCAAATGAAAAATTACAGACTTCTTGCTGTATAAAATTGATAAATTTCCAATGTAAATCAATCAAGAAAAATTAACCTTGCAATCTATCCTAAAATATTCCAAGTAAAATCCTCCATGCCTGTTTGGCAAGTGGAAAAAAGAATTAACGACAAATTTGAACAAAATTGATAAGTTAAAAATACAATGTTCACTTTCTAAGTGACAAAAAGACGTTTTCTCAAAATCTGACCATTTAAAATTTATCAAAATCAAATTCCTAAGGTTTATGTGAAAAGAGGACGTCGAGATATTTCAAGAAAGTCCTTATTTTTCAAAAACCAAGTTCCCAATCAAAAGTTATGGCCTTCTGAAGTTTTTACTTCATTTTGGGCTCAAAATAATCTAACTGTCAAATTTTAAATGAATAAAATATTCTTGGGCGGACCCGCTGGCTAAAACTTTTCTTTTTTTTTTCCCCAAAAGGTGCAAAATCATGAATTTTTCTTCGCCACTCCACTAGTCCACTTTTCTCTTGGAAAATTTTCTCTCTGAAGTCCGCAGGCTCGAGTTGGGGAAAATTTTCCTCCCCATGCCCTCACCAGCCTGCTCTTGGCAAAATTTTCACCCCAAGTTCTGTCGGTCCATAACTTAAGAAATATAAGAAGTTAGGAGGACTTCTTTATATCACCAAAAAATGTGAGTAAATTACCTATCCAATGGGAATGTTTCCAAGAAGTTTTAATTGCATTAATCATGGTAAAAATCAAATTGAATCTTTAACCAAGTTCTTGGAGTGGGTAAGTAAGAATTTACTCTGATGATTTTAAATATGTATTATTTTCCCCCACTATAATTAAACCTTGCTCTTGTCTTAGATCTTGTGGAATTGAATACCTTGGGTATTTAATTGTTTTGGTCCCTTAGCCCTAAAATTTTAATCAGGGAATATTTAGCTAAAATGTCAATGCAATCAGTGATTAAATTAATCCCTAAGGAGATTTGAGCTAGGTGTGGACTTATTACACTTGTTGCTTTATAATGTGGAATTATTAATTATTAAAATGGGAAAAGTTATCAGTTGAATTTAATTGTCCTTGAGACTTTGGTTGTTAACACTTTCAAAAGAAAAATTATTCCATAATTTTGTAACTAAACCTAGGTTGTTCATGGGTCTCAAGTGGGAGATTTTAGCAGACGTTACACTTGGTATCAGAGCTGTGGGTTCAAAGATTGGACCCTTGGGTACACTAGAAAACTTGAGACATGAACTGTAAACCTAGCACATTTTTGAATCTAAGAAAAAAAACTTGTTTGAAAAGTGAAAAAGAAATGCGTATGAAAAAAAATTACATTACTCTGTTCATTTGAACTACCAAAATTAAAATAATAAGTTGTTTGAATTGTTGTACTCACTCAAGGGCTTTTTGTTTGAACCCGGATAACTAATAATGTCAAATTAAATTCTTTTTTGTGAACTTCTAGTGTAGTGGAAACTTGGTTCCCCTTTGAAAATGTGTTGTTTTACAAGTCCTAAAACTTGATTAATTGTATGATGCATTAAGCCATTTGTTGAGACCCTTCCTTATTGGAGTTATTGGAATGGTAAATTGTATTGTGTGAATCTTGTGGTTGGACAATAGTGGTTGTGTCCTGGGGTCGGGAAGAGTTAATTAGAAGTTATTTTAGATATTTCTTCCTTCAGTAGTTAGGAAAGTTCGTCTGGTTGTGAGTTTTTCATTTTGTTACCTGTATGGGAGAGTGGCCATTAAGTCTAGGTGTCATTTATGACCCAATCCTGTGCATGTGTCCTTGGAACTAACTTGGAGGTAGAGTAACCCTATTGGCAGCCATGAAGGGCTGCGCAGTGAATGTGGTGTTAAACGTTTTGTATTTTACATTCGTAAACTTGTGTTATTTTATCAAGGACCAAAATCTTATGTTATGATTGGATTGAGAAGCTTTGAGGCTCTTCTAGTTATTTATATTTTTGTGAAGAATTTTCAGAATTTGCAATGTGGCTACTTAGCCACTTTCCTTGATTGCCGATATTTCTTGGATTTTATTTTGATTGGTGACTCGGAGCTCATTATTTTGTTGGCTACTTAGCTAAACGTTACATGGATTTCTTCTTGCATGATGATGATTTGGTTTTATGCTACTTGTATTGATAAATTTTTTTCATATGGGGGTACACCCTAGGTGTCTTGAATGTCCGCTTAGGTGCTTAAATTTATGCCTTGGTTTTAGATGCACAGAACCTTGAGTGTATCTAGGATCTTAGAGTGACCTTGTCATTACTTGACCTTGTTGGGAAGAGAGTTCATTGTGTTGTGCATTCTAGTTGGCAAACCTATTAGCAGAGGTGGTGATTCTCTTATAATCCAGTAAGAGCTTGAACCTCATCGAAGTAGAGGTGTTTAATTGTGGGTACATGAATTATGGTGGAATCAATTTGCTGTTTGGCTAGCTGCGTATGTTAGTGGAAAATTGTTTGTCTGGTAGTGGCTTCTCTTCGATGGCATGCTATGTTTTATCAAGAGTTCCTCATTTCATTATATTAAGTAGTGACTTGAGGATTGTATACATCTTGGTAATTATGGTTAGATTTAATCCCATTCGATTATTGTGTGTAAATTAAGTGTTTATTGTTTTCCCTCTCGACCTATAAATAAGTCTACGCTTTCCTTAACTTTTTTTAGTTACTATGAATAACACTCTATGACCTATTAATTTTGGATTACGTGGAGAAACTTATGGATGCTTTGAGTATTTTCAACCATGACATTGGTGATGATAGTGTAATTAGACCTTGATAATTTAATCTCGGTGGTATTTAATAATGTGATTCTTCTTGCAAAACTGTAACTCTTGGTCGTAAAGCCATGTTGAATAGATAGCTGAACTGTCTACTTACATTTGATACTTTCTAGCGTGTATGTGGTGTTCTTATAGTTAAAATATTTCCTTGTCATTTTGATTGCTTGGTTGGTGGTATCCTATGTAATATTGGTGTAGATTTGAAAATTTTCCTTGTCTTATCAGGTGAGTAAAATGTTTTCACCAAAATAACAAACATTGTAAACCCTAGTAGATTAGTAAAAAGTAATTATGCTTCCTTAATGTGCCTCCCTTATAACTTCTTTTGAGAACTTGTAGAAAACCCACTAGGAATGTTTTATGATACTTGTAATTAGTGGGAAAAAAAAACTTTGAAATATTGTTGTGATCCATGTTGGTTGATTGTTTCTTAGTTCTTACAAAAGTAATAATGTGTTTTTCTATGTTGAATGTCCAGTTGTTTTCCTTAGAATTAAAAATGTGATGTGTTGATTTACCTCTCTCTCCCATAAAAGTAACAGTGTGATATGTTTACCTTTCCTTATCATTAAATTTTTAATTGATAAGTTGACTCACCCAAACATCATAAAAACTATAATTAAGGAGATTTGGCCTTGAAGCTTAACAAATAAACTGGAACATAGAAAGAGAAAATGGTTCTTGCTTTAACCTTGGTAGATTAATAGAAGAAAAAAAAACATGTAGAAGAACAGAAAAGGAAAAATTTTTCCATCTACCTCCCCTAGGAGTAAAATAAATGCTTTTTCTCTTTTCTGACTTTATAGAATGGTGAGATATCATGCACCCTTAGTGGTCCTTATAACACAAAAGTTGTGATGTCATAATAGGAGGAAGTGTAATTAAAGAAAACTCGTAAAGGAATGTGCTTAGAAAATGAAACTACAACTTTTGACTTAATTAGTTAATTTATAAATATAGGTAAGATTTATGTGTATTGAGTGCAATGTTTAGTTGAATGTGTAGTTTTGTCGCCTACATGAAATTGTGAAATACCTGGTGGATAGCAACGTGTTCTAGTTTCTTAGTACTTTCTTATTCATAGATGTACG
This sequence comes from Taxus chinensis, assembly GCA_019776745.2. NCBI lineage: Eukaryota > Viridiplantae > Streptophyta > Pinopsida > Cupressales > Taxaceae > Taxus > Taxus chinensis. The sequence goes on along the minus strand of CM034146.1, from coordinate 739,357,932 downwards.
TGACTTTCTTGTGGGAGTTTTGGGTCATCATACCCTTATCATCACGTAGCTCAACGAGTGTGAGTTGTGGTCCTTTTGGATTGAGACTTATCTGTTGTTTAAGAAGCAACCTCCTTATGTGTTGTCTTGTCCTTAGAGACCTAAGTTATTATAATTTTAAGGCAACATATGCTAAGGATACAATATAACTTTGGAAAGTATTCTTTTCTTCATATTTTCTTGGGTCACCTTGTTATTGCTACCCCCTTTTCCATTAGGATGGAAAGTGCAAGATGATGTTATTCACTTTTTAATACGAGGCACCCTTGGATTGTAGTTGGACCCCGTGTTACTTTTTCTTCTCCCTAGCTATCTTGAGTGGTCCTTAAGTGTTTCTTGTGCTTTCTTTATGGTTATTCCAGAGCTTGAGTAGGAAATAAGATAAATAAATCCCATTGTGCTATAATGTATGGTACTTCTTGTATTGATATGTTAGTTGCTAGGGGAGATATTATTTTGCTAAACGATTGAATTCTTTAGATTTGGTTGGTATGGTGTGTTCGATTCTTAAAAAAAAAAATTAAAAATCAGACGATAGGAAAACTTGTGGTCTTGACTTTGCTTGTATTACCATGAAAAATTAATTGTACCCTCTCAAGTTTTAGAAGTGCTTTCCTTAAATAGTTACTTGATTTTAAATGTTTTGTTGATTTAGGTGTCCTTGTTGATTAACCTCATCCTGTGTGATCCTCAAATTGTGGGACCTTGAGTAGACCTGTTTCTCATGTAAAATTTGGTCATAGTTTATTTTTGCTAGCCTTGTCTGGACAACGAACCCTTGAAATCATGGCTTAAACTTAGTAGAAACCTTAACTTTTAATTATTTTAGCATGTTGTATTCATTGGGAAACTATGTGGTCATTCTCAAACTCATGAAATTCTCCTTATTATTCCTCTACTTGGTGGTTACTCTTAAGACTCTTTTGAAATCTTCATGTTATGTTGTTATGTGTGGTATCTTGGTTGATAGCGTAAATTTACTCTCTAGATTTAAGTGTTTGTAGCCTTGCATGAAGAAAGTTTAGAACTCATCCCTTCTAATCTCCCTTCTTCTCGCTGAATTGCATTGGAATAAACTTAGGTTCTGTAGACCCACACTTGTTTGAAGCAAGCAATCCCTTAATGGAGTGATCCTTTTTTCTATTGCATTTGTTCCTATCTCTCTTTCTAGTGACTTCCAAGAGGAAGTGGAGTCTAAGGGGAGGGGGATGTAGTTCCCACTTCCCTTCGACACTCTTGATATTGATCATGATACTAGCTGACTATATTACTGGAAATTATTATAGTTTTGATTTAGTATGGTGTTAGATTTCAGATCATGGATTATTGTTGACTTTAATTCATATATGATGCATGATGATTGTTGGAGACATTTTATATAGATGTTGACATGTTGTTGGACATGGTTATATATATATATATATATATATATATATATATATATATATATATATATTTATGGATGTTGTTAGGACATGTGATATTTGGATATATTGAGTAGACCAAGTAAATTTAATTTAAAAATTATGATATATATAGTTGCTGATGAAATTGTAAGTGATATTGTTGATTGTCTAGATATTGTTGCGATTCATATATATATTGATGATTTTGAAATTATATTTATATTAATTTGGATGTTATGATATGGCCACGAGGCCGAAGGGGTATTTGTATTGTGCAATTTAAAATTATCACAACAAACATCGGGGGATTGGAGACCAACCACATTGGAATTCTAGATGAATTCAACAAGGTCACCAGGGTAACTTGTATTGTTCGTGTGTGTGTGTTTGATTGTGAGGGATTCCCATGGGGGGGGTCACCTTTAAATGTGACCAAGGGTTATGTGTATTTATTTAATTGGTTCATTTTTATTGATGTTTGTATGTCTTTATTAAGTGATGTGTTTACCCCCTTTCATTATTTATTAATTATGGTAAATTAATGTGAGTAAACATGTTGAAATTAATTAATCAAATTGGGACATAAGAAAGTAATTATTAGAGTTGTTGTGTAATAAATGTGTAAGTGATGTGTAAGATATGTGTAAATTAATTTTGGAGTATGAAACATTCCACATCCTTTTGAAATTTGAATTTTTCCGTGGAGGCTGATTTTGGAAGCATATGGGACAAGTTAAACTTGTCCCATACCTCTTAAATTTGGATGCCAACCTTACCTATGGTTGGAGGGTTTAAATCTAGCCATCATTATGCATTTTTGTAAGTCGAGTTGTATGCTTTTATTGCACTTTCTTACATGCTTTCAATTTCAGTCCTTATGAGGTGTGGGTTTGATTTGAGTGCGTAAGTAAAAATTTCATTTATTCACCTAATTATTTATTATGCCTTGGAGATTGAAGTTGACTTATGAGTTGGAGTTGAGGATGTCTGATGTGGCATCTCACATGGATCCACCTCATCCTCTTCTCTTTCCTCTTCTATATATTCAAATTCCTTGGATTGTTTTTGGGTTTTTTTTTTTCGCTTCACTTTTATCACTTCATTTTTTCGTGACTTGCTTTGGGTTTTTGGAGCTCTTGCAAATTAGGAGAAATTGGAGATTTTTGCACACTTGTTGGTTTTTTTATCTCTTGGGTTTGTGTTGCATTGGATAGCTTTTTGTTTTGAACTTGGAAAAAACTCCATCATGGAGAGGTAAGAGCTTAGCTCTTAGAAATAATCTCCTTTTATTTGTATGCATATGTGAATGGTTGAATGTTTGAATGTGTTGTTTTATTTGTTGGCTGGATGGGTAGATGGCCTAGGGATGGTGTAGGAGAATACTATGGGGAATTTTGTGGGAGGTATAAGTGTTTTGGGGAGGTATAAGTGTGGAGGGAGTTGAGATTTGGGTTCCACCTTACAAATAAATAGCTTGCATTTCTTTACTCGTTATGGGGTACCATAAGAGGTTGGGGAGGCATAAGGAAATGTGAGGAATAACGGGTACTTAGGGGAGGCATAAGGGCATGTTAGGGATTTGAAATGATATATATTTTGGCAGTTTGTTCTTAGGTGGTGATACCCATTTCCCCTTTGGGAGGCATAAGCAACATCCCCCATAGTTTCTTGCTCCTTTGGCTTACATGATGAATCCTAAGTGTTGTTTGTTGTTTAGTTCTATCGTGGAAAACTACAATTTTGTTTTGGACTATGTTTTGAATGAGAAATATGTCTTTGTGTTTTCGAATCCTATTGTTGCCATGAGTTAAAAAAACACATTTCCTATTGTAATGTGGCTGCGGCTCGGGGGCCAATGAAGAAGGATGGATTCTCCTTTTTCATTGGATGTCTTGGTTGGGTGGGAAGCGTTGCCTTTAACCTATTCTCTTGTGACCAAATTGGAGAATTATGGAAATTCATACTGTTGTTCTAAAACTAAGAAAGAAGACAGTTTGACAGTCCTTACTGAGATCATTTCCTTAATGTAACCTTTTCCCACTTGAAGTGGATGACCTTGTATATTATTTGTGATGGAAAGATTGTCTGTATGGGCTATGAAAGTTGTAAATTGAATTGTGAAAGAGATATACTTTGTTTTTTATTTCTTTTGAAAGAATGTGAAGGAAATCATATTCTGTATATTGTAATTGAGGAATGAAAGAAGAAATTGTAAAGGTATCTCTTTGAATCAATAAAGGATTGTTTTAATTTAGTCAAATGGCATTATTGGGTATTGAAATCTTATTGTTGAATGTATTTTGAAAATTTTGTTGGAAGGATTAAAAAGTGAATACGTATGGAGAAATGTCATAATAATGTGTTATTTTTTAAATAAATGTTTTAGAAATCAGAATTATAATTTGGCATTTGAATACTTTGCTTGAGTCAACTTAGTATGTTAGAATTGGGCTGGAATGAATTCATAGTTTAAAGTTGGAAGACTGAAAAATAAATCTATTCGAACTTGATCTCTGTTAGATAGCTTTCATACTGACAATTATTAATCAGAAATTGAATAGAATGACCCTAAAACATAAAAAAATACAAAAATGAAATTATCAAATTTTTATTTTTAAGGTCAAAATGACCCCAAACATACCAAAATACTTGTAAAAATGGTTATAAAAACCTTTCAAATCGGGCAAAGACAAAATTGCATACTTGTTGTTGTATAAAATTGATAAATTTTGAATGCAAATCAATCAAGTAAACTTAACCTTTGCAATAAATCCTAAAATATTCCAAAGTAAAATCTTCCATGCCTTTTTGGCAAGTGGAAAAAGAATTAATGAAAATTTTTGAACAAAATTGATAAGTTAAAAATACCAGTTCACTTTCTAAGTGACACAAAAATAGGTTTTCTCTCAAAATTGACCCTTTAAAATTTATTAAAATCAAATTATTAAGGTTTCTATGAAAAGAGGACATCTAGAGATTTCCAGAAAAGTCCCACATTTGCCAAAAAAATAAGTTCCCAATCAAAAGTTATGGCGTTCTGAAGTTTCTACTTCATTTCGGGCTCAAAATAATCTAACCGTCAAATTTTAAATGAATAAAATATTCTTGGGTGGACCCGTGGGCTAAAATTTTCCTATTTTTTTCTTTTTGCGCAAAAAAGTGCAAAGTCATGAAGTTTTCTTCCCCAGCTCTGTTGGTCCTCTTTTCTCCTTCAGGTGAATTTTCTCTCCGAAGTTCGGCAGGCCTGAGTTGGGGGAAAAGTTTCCTCCCCAGTCCCCGCATGCCCACTCTTGAGAAAATTTTCACCCCAAGTTCTGCTAGTCCATAACTTGAGAAATATGAGGAGTTAGGAGGACTTCTTTATATCACCAAAAAAAGGTGAGGAAAATTTCCTATCTAATGGGAATGTTTTCAAGAATTTATTAATTGCATTAATCATGAAAAAAAATCAAATTGAATCTTTAACCGAGTTCTAGGAGTGGGTAAGTAAGAATTTACTCTAATGATTTTAAATATGTATTCTTTACCCCCACTATAATATAAATCATGCTATTTTCTTAGATATTATTGGAATTGAATACCTTGGTTATTTAATTGTTCTGGTCCCCTTAACCCTAAAATTTTAATCAGGGAATATTTAGCTAAAATGTCAATGTAATCAATTGATTAAATTAATCCCTAAGGAGATTTGAGCTAGGAGTGGACTTATTACACTTGTTACTTTATAAATGTGGAATTAGTAATTATTATAATGGGAAAAATTTATCAGTTGAATTTAATTGTCCTTGAGACTTTGATTGTTAACACTTTAAAAAAAAATATTATTCCATAATCTTGTAACTAAACCTAGGTTGTTCATGGGTCTCAAGTGGGAGATTTTAGTGGGCGTTACACTGCTGTTGTGTCGATGGTCATTGCCTATTTGATCAATTTTAGTGATCCATAGGAATAACCATTGACCATTAAGTGTTGCGATCCTTATTTCTAAGTAAAGTTGAATCCTTCCCTTCCGTTATACCACTTGGTTCTGTCACTAATGCTTTTAATTTTTGTTTCTGAAGGTAATTTTTTTACCAACACCTTGTGAGGACCTTCATACTAATGATTATCGTGGTTTGATTTTTGGTTGCTTAAAGAAATTTGCTAAAACGTTCTAATGGAATAAAAATAAATAAATAAATAAAACCTTTTTCAAGTTTTTTTTTGGCATTTTAATTGAATGGTACCTAATTGTTCAGATAAGTTTAATTAAATTGTTTTGTCCACTTAAAATAATTGGAACAATGGTAACTATGGCCAGTTTTGGAATTCACTGAAATCGAGGGAAGTTTATGTTGGCATCAGGTTTTTTGAGTGCTATTCATTAAATGCCAAAGTTAATTTTTACCTACCATGTTCCTTTACTTTTAGCGGTGACCTGGCCCTTGCTTTATGGCCCTTTTACCAAAAGAAAATTACGTCTATTGGCTGATGTCTCCTCACTCTCTTTTGCTATTTTTTTTGTGCTATTAGCTGGTAGTTGGGTGAAATTTAGGGCCATTCATTTAATGGTCTTTAATTATTTTGATGGAATTGTGCCTGACATGTTATGTGGGTCTATGCACTTTGGGAAATCAAAGCGCACTTTTGGTTTCATTCCTTATTGTCATCCTTTTCAACCTACTCCCCTTCTTGTGCCAATCATGGCCGCCAAAAAGAGTATGGACATCCAACAAGCTGAGGTAGAGAAGTTTGGCATGTGTTGCTTTTTTCTTGAGCCCTGGTTGACATGGCTCTTGGTTGAAGGCATTTAAAAAATGAGGCATGATAACTAAAGGGATTTTTTTTTTTTTTATCACCTTGGGTGTGCTGATTGTCCTTCCCTTTCTTTCCCCCTGAACCTCTAGTATTAATGACTTTATTTTCAAAAAAGAGAGAGGGATTTTTCAACCTCTTTTCTCTTTTATGTTTATTAGATGTGAGTAGTATTATACGACTCGGTATCCTTGCCCCTCATCTTCCCATAAGGGATAAACTGGTAATGGGTTTTGATGATGCAAATGCATAACTTCTTGGAATGCTGGAAAAATATTGAATGCAATGAGACTGAAATGTAAATGGTATTAATATCTCTTATTGTTTTAACTTTGAACTAGTTCATGTTAGTTCTATTCATAGCCATGGATATTGTAACGCCCTAAAACGAACGCCGCGCTCCCGGCGACGACGGCGACGATGGCGCCGCAAAAAAACAAACGTCCCGAAAATGCGACAAAGTTTTTTTTAAAGAGTAAGCAAGTTAGTGGTCCTTGTTTGGTTTATTTTAATCGCAAGTTTTGTGGCCTGCTTGGTCTTGGGAACTGATAAGCTTCAAACTTTTATTTTGTATTTCGATCGCAACACAAGAACTACATGATCGTCGCAATTCTATTCGCTAGAGATTTACTTCAATATTTGATGTATTCGTCTCCTGATATAACAGTTAGATATAAAAAAAAATCCCTCTTTAATTATATCCAGTCCATCTTATGACCCTATTGTCTCCATTCTCGAATTTGCACACGATGATGATACCATCATGTGTATGGTAACTATTTTCGTACCAAGAAGGCTCATCCCAAAGACTCCATACCCTCTGAATTTTTATTGACATACTTAATCACATAAGGGAATCTTAATTCTATAGAGAACAAAAGATGTTGGGGTAAGGGTGTTGTGTAACATGATTGGGATGGTAGTAACGCCTAGTCACAATAGCAAATATAAGAACCAATGACCTAAGGAAGTTAGTCGAGCAAAATTTCTTTTTTTTTAGACATGTTATTATTATGTGTTATCCTAATAAGTACACTTCTAATAAAAGATCCATTATCGGTGGGGATAGTGAAACCTTATTTGACTATATCCTAAGTGGTTTGTTTTCTTGGATATCTCTTAACAAAGAATTAGATACTTTTTTTTTTATTTATTTAAGTGATATACATATATAGGTATATTATCAAAATTCATACTCAATAAGTCTAACCGCCTATACTTACATTTACCATTTGAATTTTGGTAGGAATAAGAGTCAAATGGGGGGGAAGCATTTCAAACTGTGCTTTAAATGCTACGGTTGGGCGGTGAGTCATCGACCCCCTTGTCGTCCATTAATGTCTTCATTCTTTTCAACTTGCGTGTAGTCTTTCCTCAACCAGCCGCCTGTAACATGAATCACGTTATTTTGCACATGGGTGCACTGTACAGCCTCCCTGGCAGCGTGGAAAAGAGAAAGAGGGGGGGGGGTGCATAGCAGGGTAGGTTGTTCAGATGTTTTCCCACTATCCTGGCGCGCGAGAAGACTAGTTTCTCTCTTTTTTCTGTCCCTGGCGCGTGGAGAAAACTGGTTTCTCTCTTTTCTTTTGTCCCTGGCGCGTGGACAGAGGGTGAAGATCATGAAAGAGCTCCAGCGCATGGGAAGGGCGTGTTACCTCCATTCCATTGGGTGCAGCAGGGTGTAAACGTGGAGACAGGCCTTGTGTTTCAAGTTATCTGTCAGGCATATCTACTGAAACGTATCATCATTTCTGTTTATATATAGCAGTTATTCTCTTAGACACGATTAAAGGGTGATTGATTGGTCTTGAGTTTTGAGACTAACTTCACATTTGTTTGGGCAGTTGCGAGGCCTGCCATGTAGCTTGATATTTGTGAAGCTAAGACCACTCACAGTCTACTAATCTGAAAAAAAAATGTTTAAACCATATTTGTAGGCATTGCAACAATTTAATTATTCGTTGTGGAAGAAAATTCATACTTTTGCAGTTCATCGATTACATCTCAAAACAGGTTCGCCTTCAAGGAAGGGAGTCTCATGGAAGTGGGTCTGTATCTTATCAGAGCATTCATGAAACGTAATTTGCTTTATTACAAGAGCATTTCAGCGTATGTGATTTTTATTACTGTCTTAATATACAACTAATTATACAGAGGCCTGTCATTATATCAATTGTTTTTTATGTAACATGGACGTATGACATCCCTTTTTTTTGGTATTTAGCTTATTCCTTTCTGCAGTTCGAGCTTGTGTACCTAGTTACTGCAAACAGATATTGACGGTATATTGTTATGAGTAGGATCTAAAAATAATAAGTCCATTAGTGGTAATATTTCATAGATATGGGTTGTATTGAAAATATTAATTCCTTATTATGTATTTGGGAACATCGGTTATTAAACTTAATAAGTTTATAGCCTTTGCATTAAAATTTCTTCTACGTAATTTAATCAACCTGCATGGTTTTCAAAGGGATTCGGTTTCATTCCCCTTTTTACATTATGAAATGGATATATAAGAAATTCATAAGTGAGAATACACTTAATAGAATTAGGACACAATTTACTTCATTTGCATATTGGAAGCCATTTAAAATTTGAGACTTTTCTCCATAATATAAGAAGAGAAAATACACTAACGTTCCACTTTCCAATACATCTCCTTTTAAGCAACAAAATAAGATCTAACATGCATATTCTTTGTAATTTCTTTCCAACATTCCACAAAGAATTCAACAACATTTTCAATAAATTTTAGAGCAAGAAATACTATCATTTCAATGCAACTTTTCCTTCAAATCTTTTACAACATATCCTACTTCATGTGGAAACAAATTTGCAATAATGGAAGCTAAAGTAAAGCAAACAATATTACATTTTTCCTCCACTCAAGGTGGGTAAATACATGATGTTTTTACATTGTCAACAACAAGGTTCTTGTGCTCCAAGGTGTTCTTCATCCATGCTCCAAGTTCCAAGTATTTCAATCACAACCAAGATAGGGGGAGAGGCAACACTCTCCTCCCAACCAAAACTCAATGGAGAAGAGAAGCAATCTCCTCCATTGACCCCCGAGCCCCAAACACAACACAATGAAGGGTGGTCTCCAACTCAAGGCAACAATACTTGCTTCCACAATACAATTTCTTCACAACATTCAAAGTAAAAAGAGGAAACAACAAGGAAACACAAATAACACAATACTTTGCACAACAAGGCTTTCATCCAAGCCAACAAGAGAAGGAACTATGGGAATGTTTTTCCTTATGCCTCCCAATTGAGATGAGATGCCCATCCAAAACCCTCCACAATAAAACACAAGCCCCTATGACTCTTATGCCTCCCTCAAGTACCCCTTTTTCCTCCCATACTCTTATGCCTCCCTCCTCTTATGGCTCCCTCAAAGACAAGGTAGAATGTAAACATTCTTACCCAAGATGGGCATCCCTCTCAAACTCCCTCCACAATATCCTAATCTACTCTTTTGCCTCCCTCATGAGTATTCCCATAGACCTCTCCTATACTACACAATAAGCATTCTATCCATTTTTCACAATACACCAAAGTAAACATGCATTTTTCACAATTTTAGCATAGAAGCAACAATAATATGAAAGCAAAACAAAGGAGAGGGTTTCCTACCTCTCCATTGGAGAAGCCTAAACCAAGAAACTTGTCCAAGCTCCTTCCCAAATCAATCCAAGCATGCAAGTCCAAGCACTCTCTTTTTTTTCTCTTCTCCCAATTCTTTTCTCTCCCAAAATAACAAAAGAGAACTCTTCAACAAAACAAAAACAAAACTCCAACCCCCTCAACAAGAGAGGAATTTTCCATAAATAGACAAGAGGAAGAGTGAGGGTGATGTGGCTCCATGTAGGATGCCACATCACACATCCTCAAACCACCTCCCAAAGTCAACTCAAATCCCAAAACACCATAAATGGGTGGTTGGGTTGAATGACAACTCATTTCCACATCCATCCCTTCCCATGTGCCTTAAGGCACAAATAAATGCAAAATGAAGAAAAGTGCACTCCAAAGTCATATTTCCCTTCCCAAAACAATAAATAATCCCCTTTTTGGATTCCCAACCCATAGATATGGTTGGTAAGGGGTTTTGGGAAGTGTGGGACAAGTTTAACTTGTCCCACAAGTCCCCTAAAATTGCCCTCAATCTCAAATTCGAGATTCAAAGGATTTGGAGTGGTCAACACTCAAAACCAAGACATTCAATACATGAGGAAACACAAGGCTCAAGGAGCCAACCATCAAAATTTATTACACCCACTTGACTTCCCTCCAAAACTTAAAAATTTAAAACAAGGTATTACATTAATCTAAACACACTTAGCAAAGTACTTTTAAAAAAGATATCACAAATAAAATCACCTACTAAAGCAAGTTAAAACAAGTAAATAAAATTCTTACCCCCTTGGTCACATTAGAAAATTTCCCCCTCATGGAAATTTTCTTAACACATAAAAGAATAAAGGTAACACAATACAATTTACTAGTTGCCTTGACGACCAATTGTTGTAACCACCCGACATCCTGTTGTGTTTGGTTCCCAATCCCCCTCATGGTTGTGATCATGCTGTGTTTCCTGCAAAATGCAAAATACCCTCTTCGGCCTTGCGGCCATGTCAAAATATCCAAAATAACCATATGCATGAAATTTATTAACATCTATACGTAATTCAAGCAATCATTATTTCTAGGTCTAAATCACAACTTAATTATGCATTTCATCATTATCCAAATTATAGTAATGTAAATTCAACAACTACATTCTATTCAACATGGCGAAGAAATCCAATGTTAGAACACATGCAATATATCCATATAAAAATAATATCGGAATCCAATAGTCTGTCCATGAGTCAGTGTAGATCATACTGAAAACAAAATCCAATCATAATCCAAATGCATCTAGTCACAAAACATCATGCTAATCAACATAAGTATAAATCATGTCCATATCCAAAGTCTGCATAACTCAAAATGGTAATCAACTAAGTGTCGTAGGGAAGTGGGCATTACATCCCCCTCCCCTTAGACTAGACTTCCTCCTGGAAGTCACTGAAATAAGTGTGGAAACTGAGCTCGCAATGATGTAGCATCCTCCCAAGTAGCAGCAGTCTCATCATACCTGTCCCATTGGACCCAAACCTGATCAATCTCTCTGCCGCGAAGGCCCAGGGTCCTGCGATCTAAAATGCGCATGGGCTCCACCATCACCTGCCCCTGATCCTGCACCTGCAATGCAGTCCAATCTAGCACATGAGAAGGATCAGAAACATATCTCCTAAGCACAGAAACGTGAAATACATCATGGATGCGTGATAAGCTAGGTGGCAGTGCTAGACGATAGGCTAAGGGGCCGAGGCGCTCCAAGATCTCAAAGGGACCCACAAATCTAGGAGCAAGCTTAGAACCTTTTCCATAACGGATAGGGCTCTTATGCGGTCTGACACGAAGAAACACCTTCGTGCCTACCTCAAAACTGCGATCTGTCCTATGTTGGTCTGCATACTTCTTCTGTCTATCCTGTGCCTCCTGCAATCTCTGTCTGATCAAGGTAACCTGCTGCTCCATGTCCTGTAATAATGCTGGTCCAAGGGAAACCCTGTCCTCAATCCTGTCCCAACTAAGAGGTGTCCTGCACTCTCTACCATATAATGCCTGAAAAGGAGCCATGCCTATAGAACTCTGGAAACTATTATTGTAGGCAAACTCCACCAAATACAGATACTCCTCCCATCTCGACTGATGATCCATCACGTACATCCTGAGCATATCCTCCAAAATCTGATTCACCCTCTCTGTCTGTCCATCGGTCTCAGGGTGATAAGCTGTGCTGAAATTAATCCTCGTCCCGAGGGCATACTGCATGGTGGTCCAGAAATGGGAGGTGTACAAAGGGTCGCGGTCGCAAATGATCTTCCGCGGAATCCCATGTAGTCTGACAATCTCATCAAGATATACTCGTGCCACTGCACTAGCCGTGTAGGTAGTCTTCACTGGAGAAAAGTGAGCTACCTTCGTCAATTTATCCACCGTGACCATGATGGCGTCGTGGTGGTATCTCGACGTCGGCAACCCAACAATAAAATCCATCGAAATGGTGTCCCACTTCCACTCTGGTATGGCATGAGGATAGAGAAGGCCAGCTGGATGCTGATGCTCGGCCTTCACCCTCTGGCACTCTAAACAGCGGGATACAAAAGAAGCTATGTCTCTCCGAAGTCCTCTCCAAAAGTACAACTGTCTCAGGGTGGCGTGCATCTTCTTCACCCCGGGATGGGCTGAGTAAGGTGCACGATGAGCCTCTGTCAAAATGTCATGTCTCAAGCCTCCATCTCTAGGAACATATATCCGACCTCTGTGTCTGAGAAGACCATCTGCCTCTAATGAAAATCCATCAAATCTCCCCTCAAGGGGTCTCTGAGACTCAATCTCTGCTCTGGCTGCAAGGTAGAAACTATCCTGAGGAAGCTGCTGCAAGATCCTACTCCTCAAATCTGTACCCACTGAGGTGGCCATAGCCACATGTCTCCGTCTACTCAAGGCATCTGCCACCACATTCTCCTTCCCCTTCACATGCTCTATCTCCATGTCATACTCACAGAGTAACTCCATCCAACGCCGCTGACGAGCGTTGAGATTGGGCTGTGTGAAGAGGTGGCGGAGACTCAAGTGATCAGTCCTGAGTGTAAATCTCCGGCCAAGAAGAAAATGTCTCCACCGCACTAAGGCATGTACCACTGCTGCAAGCTCAAGGTCATGGGTCGGATAATTGAGCTCATAATCTTTGAGTTTGCGGACTCAAAGGCAACTACTCTACCCTCCTGCATTAACACTCCTCCAAGTCCTGCCAAGGAAGCATCTGTGCATACGAAAAACTCTCCATGAGGATCTGGCACTGCAAGAATAGGTGCTCTCGTAAGGCATTCCTTCAGTGTACTGAAGGCCTGCTCACATCTATCTGTCCATACAAACTTCTTCCCTTTCCGCTGAAGAGAAGTGATGGGGTGCGCAATCCGAGAAAAGTCCTGAACAAACCTCCTGTAGTATCCTGCTAGACCCATGAAACTACGCACCTCGGTCACACTAGTGGGTGCTGGCCAATCCATGATGGCTCGAATCTTGGAAGGATCGACTGCGATACCTTCCCCAGAAATAACGTGGCCCAAATACTGCACCTCAGTCTGAAAGAACGCACACTTCTCCAAGTTCCCGTAAAGGCGCTGCTCGCGAAGACACTGAAGAACCTGGCGAAGGTGCTCCTCGTGCTCCTCACGTGTGCGTGAGTAAATCAGAATGTCATCAAGGAAGATGAGCACGAAGCGATCAAGGAAGGTCCTGAATACCCCATTCATCAAACTCATAAACACTGCGGGGGCATTCGTCAAACCGAAGGGTACCACTGTGAATTCGTAGTGGCCATATCTCGTGCGAAAGCTGTCTTGTGAATATCTGTCTCCGCAATCCTGAGCTGATGGTATCCTGACTTAAGATCTATCTTGGAGAAAATGGTAGCCCCCTTCATCTGATCAAACAAATCGTCAATGCGTGGAAGGGGGTAACGATTCTTGATCGTTACTTTATTCAGCTGACGGTAATCAATGCACAACCGAAGAGATCCGTCTTTCTTCTTCACGAAGATAACTGGTGCACCCCAAGGGGATACACTAGGACGAATTAGGCCTTTCTCCAGAAGGCCCTCTAGCTGCAACTTGAGCTCACATAACTCAGGAGTAGTCATCCGATAGGGTGCTCGTGAGATAGGCTCTGCGCCTGGAACTAGATCTATATGGAAGTCGATCTCACGTGGGGGAGGTAATCCCGGTAGCTCCCCTGGGAACACATCGGCGAACTCTGATAAGATGGGATGATCATCGAGGGAAGGTCCTCTCGACTCATCCTCTGATCTGTCACTAACTGTAACAGCATACAACTGGCAACCCCGTCGCATACACCGCTTAAGCTGCATAGCGGAGATGGTGCGAATAGAAATGGGTCTCCTAACTCCTGATATCACTAACTCCGCCCCAAGATCATCAATGCAAGCAATAGTCTTATGGTAACAATCCACTCTAGCTCTATGAGCGGACAACCAATCCATGCCTAAAATGATGCCATAAGATCCTAATGGAAGGATCCGAAGATCAGAAGTAGTGGTGAAGGGTCCCAAATCCACTACACACTCCTTGACTAAGGAGTCTACAGAAATCTTGGCTCCAGAAGCCATCTCAACGTCCCAACTAGGGCCCTGCCTAACTGCCACCAGCCTACAACGCTCTACTAAGGATGGTGCAATGAAAGAATCAGAAGAACCAGAATCAAATAATATAGAGGTGGAAATACCACCAATACTACCTGTCGTCTCAATCACAGTACTCTGATGCTCAGCCTGGCGGTTCTCGACCGCTGCGTAGATCCGATGACTCCATGCCATATCTCCAACAGTAGGCTCTGAGCTCTGTGTCTTACCCTTGGTAGGGTTATGTGGGCAATCTCTCCAAATATGCCCAACAACTCCGCAACCATAACAACCGCCTGGTCCTCTCCAGTGGGAAGCAGCTCCAGCTGGTACTCTAGATGACTGAGATACAGATCCTGATGATCCGGCTATGGACTGCTGAGGTCTCTGCTGACGAGCTCCTACTGACTGAGCTCTCGGTGCACCCTGTGTCCTGATGGGACCCCTAGGAGGAGGCCCCATACTACGTCCTCTCTGTGCATCGAATCTCTGAGGAGGTCGGTAAGGTGGGCGGGTCTGCTGCTGCTGCTGCTACTGCGTGGTGGCCTAAATGAAGCTTGCCCTGAACTCTGTCCACCCCGTGGAGGAGGAACTGACCCCTTCGACCTACTATCCTGCATCTGCTGGATACGGCTCCGAACTCTGTCTCTAGCCTGCTGTGTCTTTCCCCGTGTCTCCTCTGCAATATAGGCCTTCTCCACGGCCTCTGCTAACGTCTGTGGGCAGTGAATGCGCACTGCGCCAGCTAAATCCAAGTTCAGGCCCCGGATGAACCTGTGAATCCGTACCTGCTCATCCTGCATATAGTCGACGTACTGAAGTAGGTCCAGAAATCGACTCTCATACTCAGCTACTGTCATCGATCCCTGACGGAGGTCATGAAACTCGTCTATGCGCTGCTGGATAAATCTCCTGGGTAAATACCTGCTCCTGAAACGCTCCTCAAACAGCTCCCAGGTAATCGTCTCTGAGTCGACATGGAGCTTCTGCTCCTCGGTCCTCCACCAGACTCCTGCTCCATCCTTCAGAAGATGGATCGCAACACGAGCTTTCGTGTTGCTACTACAAGGACAGAGCTTGAAGCATCCGCTCAAGCTCACTAACCAGGCCTCTGCCTGAAAACCACCTGTATCACCTGAATAGTGAGAGGGTCGCAGCTTCAGGATCTCCCTGATATGATCTGCAGCCGAAGTATGACGAATCCTAGATCTCTCTGTATGCTCCTCCCTCTGTCTAGGGCTCCGAGACCTGTCCCTATGTCCTGAGATCCTGTCCCCATGTCCTCTCTGTGGTGACTCTGCCCTAACCGACTCTGTACGGAAATTCTCTGCTCTGTGCTCCTCAATGTGTCGAGGGGATGCCTGGGCATCTACTGATGGCTCCAAACTATGTCTAGCAAGTCGTCCTCCCAAGGGCTCTCCGCGTATAGCGGCATTGACATCCTGGAGTGTCTGTAAAATCTGAGGCAGAAGGGCTGCTACGGCCTGCTCTGGCGGTGGTATGTCTAGGTCTATGTGAAGAGACCCCTCGCCCAATCCGCGCCTCCTGCACAGATCAAGGCGAGAGTTAGTTCATCGTTCTAGGTCTTGTGCTAGTTTTTTAAAATTTGCTGTTTACTATAATTATCAACATTGTGGTTTTATATTTTAAAAGTGTTAGTTCTGTACTAAGTTGAAAGTTCCTGTTCTGCGTGTTCAGCGTGTGCCCAAGGGTCCCAGCTTTGAACCCCTGGCTCTGATACCAAAATGTAACGCCCTAAAACGAACGCCACGCTCCCGGCGATGACAATCGCGATGATGCGCCGCAAAAAAACAAACGTCCCGAAAATGCGACAAATTTTTTTTTTTTGAAAGAGTAAGCAAGTTAGTGGTCCTTGTTTGGTTTATTTTAATCGCAAGTTTTGTGGCCTGCTTGGTCTTGGGAACTGATAAGCTTCAAACTTTTATTTTGTATTTCGATCGCAACACAAGAACTACATGATCGTCGCAATTCCATTCGCTAGAGATTTACTTCAATATTTGATGTATTCGTCTCCTGATATAACAGTTAGATATTAAAAAAAAAAAAATCCCTCTTTAATTATATCCAGTCCATCTTATGACCCTATTGTCTCCATTCTCAAATTTGCACACGATGATGATACCATCATGTGTATGGTAACTATTTTCGTACCAAGAAGGCTCATCCCAAAGACTCCATACCCTCTGAATTTTTATTGACATACTTAATCACATAAGGGAATCTTAATTCTATAGAGAACAAAAGATGTTGGGGTAAGGGTGTTGTGTAACATGATTGGGATGGTAGTAACGCCTAGTCACAATAGCAAATATAAGAACCAATGACCTAAGGAAGTTAGTCGAGCAAAATTTCTTTTTTTTTTTAGACATGTTATTATTATGTGTTATCCTAATAAGTACACTTCTAATAAAAGATCCATTATCGGTGGGGATAGTGAAACCTTATTTGACTATATCCTAAGTGGTTTGTTTTCTTGGATATCTCTTAACAAAGAATTAGATACTTTTTTATTTTTATTTAAGTGATATACATATATAGGTATATTATCAAAATTCATACTCAATAAGTCTAACCGCCTATACTTACATTTACCATTTGAATTTTGGTAGGAATAAGAGTCAAATGGGGGGGAAGCATTTCAAACTGTGCTTTAAATGTTACGGTTGGGCAGTGAGTGGTTCATCGACCCCCTTGTCATCCATTAATGTCTTCATTCTTTTCAACTTGCGTGTAGTCTTTCCTCAACCAGCTGCCTGTAACATGAATCACGTTATTTTGCACATGGGTGCACTGTACAGCCTCCCTGGCCGCATGGAAAAGAGAAAGAGGGGGGGGCGCATACAGCAGGCAGGTCGTTCAGACGTTTTCCCACTGTCCCGGCGCGCGAGAAGACTGGTTTCTCTCTTTTTTGTCCCTGGCGCGTGGAGAAAACTGGTTTCTCTCTTTTCTTTTGTCCCTGGCACGTGGACAGAGGGTGAAGATCATGAAAGAGCTCCAGCACGTGGGAAGGGCGTGTTACCTCCATTCCATTGGGTGCAACAGGGTGTAAACGTGGAGACAGGCCTTGTGTTTCAAGTTGTCTGTCAGGCATATCTACTGAAACGTATCATCATTTCTGTTTATATTAGCAGTTATTCTCTTAGACACGATTAAAGGGTGATTGACTGGTCTTGAGTTTGAGACTAACTTCACATTTGTTTGGGCAGTTGCGAGGCCTGCCATGCAGCTTGATATTTGTGAAGCGACCACTCGGTGTCCTGTAAAAAAAAACCAAGATGTAAGCAACATTGACAGTATTTGTGATCAAGTTGTCTATCAGGCGTATCTACACTATCATCATTTTTTTTTATTTTTATATTTAGCAGTTATTCTCTAAGGCACAATAATGTTTGACTGGTCTGAAAAAACAAAGGCGTTTTGAATTTGTGAAGCCCATCATTTGTAGGCATTGCAACAATTTAATTATTCGATGTGGAAGAAAATTCATACTGTTACAGTTCGGTATCGAGTACATCCTCAAAACGGGTTCGCCTTCAAGGAAGGGAGTCTCATGGAAGTGGGTCTGTATCTTATCAGAGCATTCATGAAACGTAATTTGCTTTGCAATTACAAGAGCATTTCAGCGTATGTGATTTTTATTATTGTCTTAATATACAACTAATTATACAGAGGCCTGTCATTATATCAATTGTTTTTTATGTAACATGGACGTATGACATCCTTGTCGTTTCGCCAGCTCCATTAATGTGAAGCTTTTTTTTTGGTATTTAGCTTATTCCTTTCTGCAGTTCGAGCTTGTGTACCTAGTTACTGCAAACAGATATTGACGGTATATTGTTATGAGTAGGATCTAAAAATAATAAGTCCATTAGTGGTAATATTTCATAGATATGGGTTGTATTGAAAATATTAATTCCTTATTATGTATTTGGGAACATCGGTTATTAAACTTAATAAGTTTATAGCCTTTGCATTACAATTTCTTCTACGTAATTTAATCAACCTAGCATGGTTTTCAAAGGGATTCGGTTTCATTCCCCTTTTTACATTATGAAATGGATATATAAGAAATTCATAAGTGAGAATACACTTAATAGAATTAGGACACAATTTACTTCATTTGCATATTGGAAGCCATTTAAAATTTGAGACTTTTCTCCATAATATAAGAAGAGAAAATACACTAACGTTCCACTTTCCAATACATCTCCTTTTAAGCAACAAAATAAGATCTAACATGCATATTCTTTGTAATTTCTTTCCAACATTCCGCAAAGAATTCAACAACGTTTTCAATAAATTTTAGAGCAAGAAATACTATCATTTCAATGCAACTTTTCCTTCAAATCTTTTACAACATATCCTACTTCATGTGGAAACAAATTTGCAATAATGGAAGCTAAAGTAGGCAAACAATATTACATTTTTCCTCCACTCAAGGTGGGTAAATACATGATGTTTTTACATTGTCAACAACAAGGTTCTTGTGCTCCAAGGTGTTCTTCATCCATGCTCCAAGTTCCAAGCATTTCCAATCACAACCAAGATAGGGGGAGAGGCAACACTCTCCTCCCAACCAAAACTCAATGGAGAAGAGAAGCAATCTCCTCCATTGACCCCCGAGCCCCAAACACAACACAATGAAGGGTGGTCTCCAACTCAAGGCAACAATACTTGCTTCCACAATACAATTTCTTCACAACATTCAAAGTAAAAAGAGGAAACAACAAGGAAACACAAATAACACAATACTTTGCACAACAAGGCTTTCATCCAAGCCAACAAGAGAAGGAACTATGGGAATGTTTTTCCTTATGCCTCCCAATTGAGATGAGATGCCCATCCAAAACCCTCCACAATAAAACACAAGCCCCTATGACTCTTATGCCTCCCTCAAGTACCCCTTTTTCCTCCCATACTCTTATGCCTCCCTCCTCTTATGGCTCCCTCAAAGACAAGGTAGAATGTAAACATTCTTACCCAAGATGGGCATCCCTCTCAAACTCCCTCCACAATATCCTAATCTACTCTTTTGCCTCCCTCATGAGTATTCCCATAGACCTCTCCTATACTACACAATAAGCATTCTATCCATTTTTCACAATACACCAAAGTAAACATGCATTTTTCACAATTTTAGCATAGAAGCAACAATAATATGAAAGCAAAACAAAGGAGAGGGTTTCCTACCTCTCCATTGGAGAAGCCTAAACCAAGAAACTTGTCCAAGCTCCTTCCCAAATCAATCCAAGCATGCAAGTCCAAGCACTCTCTTTTTTTTTCTTTCTCCCAATTCTTTTCTCTCCCAAAATCACAAAAGAGCACTCTTCAACAAAACAAAAACAAAACTCCAACCCCCTCAACAAGAGAGGAATTTTCCATAAATAGACAAGAGGAAGAGTGAGGGTGATGTGGCTCCATGTAGGATGCCACATCACACATCCTCAAACCACCTCCCAAAGTCAACTCAAATCCCAAAACACCATAAATGGGTGGTTGGGTTGAATGACAACTCATTTCCACATCCATCCCTTCCCATGTGCCTTAAGGCACAAATAAATGCAAAATGAAGAAAAGTGCACTCCAAAGTCATATTTCCCTTCCCAAAACAATAAATAATCCCCTTTTTGGATTCCCAACCCCTAGATATGGTTGGTAAGGGGTTTTGGGAAGTGTGGGACAAGTTTAACTTGTCCCACAAGTCCCCTAAAATTGCCCTCAATCTCAAATTCGAGATTCAAAGGATTTGGAGTGGTCAACACTCAAAACCAAACATTCAATACATGAGGAAACACAAGGCTCAAGGAGCCAACCATCAAAATTTATTACACCCACTTGACTTCCCTCCAAAACTTAAAAATTTAAAACAAGGTATTACATTAATCTAAACACACTTAGCAAAGTACTTTTTAAAAAAGGATATCACAAATAAAATCACCTACTAAAGCAAGTTAAAACAAGTAAATAAAATTCTTACCCCCTTGGTCACATAGGAAAATTTCCCCCTCATGAAAATTTTCTCAACACATAAAAGAACAAAGTTAACACAATACAATTTACTAGTTGCCTTGACGACCAATTGTTGTAACCACCCGACATCCTGTTGTGTTTGGTTCCCAATCCCCCTCATGGTTGTGATCATGCTGTGTTTCCTGCAAAATGCAAAATACCCTCTTCGGCCTTGCGGCCATGTCAAAATATCCAAAATAACCATATGCATGAAATTTATTAACATCTATACGTAATTCAAGCAATCATTATTTCTAGGTCTAAATCACGACTTAATTATGCATTTCATCATTATCCAAATTATAGTAATGTAAATTTAACAACTACATTCTATTCAACATGGCGAAGAAATCCAGTGTTAGAACACATGCAATATATCCATATAAAAATAATATCGGAATCCAATAGTCTGTCCATGAGTCAGTGTAGATCATACTGAAAACAAAATCCAATCATAATCCAAATGCATCTAGTCACAAAACATCATGCTAATCAACATAAGTATAAATCATGTCCATATCCAAAGTCTGCATAACTCAAAATGGTAATCAACTAAGTGTCGTAGGGAAGTGGGCCTACTCTTTTTAAGTTTTCAAGGACTGTTGTAGTAATTAGTAAATGATCCCTCCTTAGAACATGAACTGGGTGCTCTGATTTTGTGAGGATTTTTACAAAATAGTTCAAGACTGGGGTATTGATGGTGTATTACCTATCATGTATTGAATCCCTTGGATTCGAACTCAAATAACATATATTACCAGACTTGTTTATTAATTGTTTCAGTTTTATGACTTCGTTTAATGTAATCAGATTGCAGATATGTATGATATTGTTCGTTTTGGATTTTGCCCCCATATCTATGTTAGGATACTTTTATTGGGGATAGTTATGGACCCTTAGCTCTACCCCTGGAGATAGTTACTATGATCTAAAACATAATCATTTAGGAATATCTGTCAATATGTTTAGTCTTTTGAGGTTTTCATTTCATACGTTTATATACCCGAATCTCTGACCTGGTTGTAGTTACATTATAATTTACATCGTCTAACCTATATGAATTTGTGGCCTCTATTCTCAGTTAATATTTTCATTCTGGAAATTTTGTAAGTTTCTGATCTCAAATGTGATGTCATTTTTCTTTTGGGAACTATTACTAGATCGACCGAGTACTTGGGTTTTACTTTCTCTGCCTTGAGTGGTCTCCTCGATTAGAGGAGATTGATGTCTTTGGAAGGGGATTTTCATAATCTTATCTCTGTTATAATTACTCTTACGCTAAATTGGTTGAATTATTCCTTGTTGAGAGGCTATTGATAATATGTGCATCGCTAGTGAACGTAATTTTAATGGTCATGAGTTTATGACCAAACCTCTGTGTTGGTTTTAGAGATTTAAATGTGTTTGGGATGACTTTAGTATTTATTGAAATAAGAATCTTGTTAACTCATGACATTTGATGATACATTATGAGGATAGGCATGAAGTTACGAATGGAATATTTATTTAAATACATTACTGGCCTATGTCAGAAAATTCTTAAAAATTATTAATGACATTTGGGGATTTCTTTTCCTTTATATTTTTTAGATAAGTTGACGAGTATGATGGGGTTGTTGTTATAATGATTGATTTTTTCATTAATTTTAAATAAATTTGAAGAATGGTTTGTTTATGCTAACTAGTATTACATTTAAGAGATCATGTAAGCAGGAGGTGGTAAACTCCTTGTTTAGACTGAAACTATGGATTGTTTTTAAGGAGAGTTATGAATCCCACAATGTTATAAAACTCATAAGGATGTTTAAATGCTAATCTCATCTTAAATGGACTTGAGAGTTAGGAATATTTTCGCTACCCCATGCTTTGTTTATCAAGTAACTTGGCTATTGAGTAATTCCCATCTTGGGTTTTGTCAGCTATCTTTCTTCTCTTATCATCACCTTGTGGAGTCTCTTTTGATGAGAGAAATTTGTTTGTGGGTTGAACTTTAGTTTTCAACTTCTTTGATCACATGAGGGTTCTCCCTTCTTGCACTCATTTGGTTACTCTATCTTTTAGGTCAATGAAACCTCCGTCCTGGAAGGACTGATTTACTATTTTGTTTTGCAACTATGATTGTAATTAGTATGTTTTGGGATTCTCAAATATTTTAGTGATGGATGGATCAAGTATTAGATTTCAATCACGTAATCTATAAGATTACATGATTGAAATCCCAATACTCTTGACTTTTGTTCATAACTTATAAAGTCTACGGTCTTTCCTTGGTTAGTCGAGATATTACTCTTAATTGGAATATTTGACTTCCTTCTTGTTGGTTGGTTAAAAATTTTATCTCATGTGAAGAATTTTGATTAGTGGTTTGTGCTTTGATCCATTTTTTGAAATAGAACATTCCTTTCGTGATATTGTTAGTTGTTAGCATATTTTTTCGACGTGTAGCCTTATCATGCTTAGTTCTCATGAATTGACTCAAGTTAATACGAGTTCTTATGGATTTTACGAGTAGATAAAAGGAAATATTTGTAAGGGTTCATCGATCTATTTATGAAGTTACTTGTATGAATCTATAATGTTTTGTAAATCTTGGAATGGTGCTTGTAAAGGAGTTTGGAAGGCCTCTTGCCTTGGTTTTTCTGTATTTGTGAAATAAAGTTGTCTTATCCTTTTGTAACAAAACCTGTAATTATTATTGTGAGGAATAAAATTCAATAATCACCTTGTTATGAGTATTCTTTTCGTGATATTATATAAGTCATGAAAATTTTGTAGCGTGGTTTGACCAATTTTGTTACCTTTTTGTTCTCATCGAAAGTTCAATCAAATCTTTTCACACCTCTTGTTCGAGTGCCATGTTGAATAGAAATCTAATAACCATATTTAGTTTTCTCGATAAGTAATGCTAATTTTTTCTTTCGAGTCATAATACTTTCTAGTATAATAAACCTCCACGGTCTTGGCATCAGTGCTATTCTAGGTATATTTTAGTGGGTTGGTAATCCTTTTTCTAAAGTTTATCACAAATAAAATTAAGCGAATACATAGATGAATAAATAAATAAGATAATAATGAAGTTATGATTTTGTAGATAAAATTAAGAGTCTTTAATTGGAAAGAAAGGAGTTATCTACAGGTGTAAAATAATATACACTCGTTAACCTTAAGCTACAGACTAAACTTTATCCTCATTATTTTGAAACATTAAGTAATTTTAAAAAGTAAGATCATTGTTGGCTTTTGGGGATATAGTTTGATCTTAGTTAGTAGGGGAGTTTGAATAAGAACACATTGAGTCTAATGCTTCCATTTTGGAAACCCCATGTGTATCCAGCTTTGACAAACCTAATCAAGAGAATGATAAATGAAGCTTTTACCCAAATCTAGTTGAACTCTTATGTCTCATTAAAAGACCGGTTAATTACTAAAGAGATCATGATTATGAGATAAATTGACCTTCTCACTCTAACCTTTGCCATAGTACTTTGTGATTTTCTCTTTAATGTGGTTAATTTTTTACCCTTGTACAAGGAGATTGTTGTTCTGAACCTTAATGGCACTCCACTTCAGTTGGAGCTTATGCTCATCGCCTTGTGCAATAGAGGTCTGAATCAAGATTCAGTAGCTTGGGTATGATTAAGAAACCTTGTGAGAGATGGAAGGTGTCTCTTTTGAGCAAACGAATTTAGCTGGTTTTTCCAGTATTTAGATGAGCCTCATTTTGAAAAATTGATCTCAAGGTAGTTAGTAAATAGTATAAATTAAATAAGTTTACCTTTGTAAGAAGAATTTCTCGAATCTAATGTGAATCTTTTAGATCGTAATGTCAGGTCTTGAAAGAAATTTTTAGTAAATACATAACCTTAAAGGATTTTACACTGTGGGGTGTACTCAATTGTGACTATGTATTGTGCTTGAGTTGTTTCGTGGTGCCTTATCAAAGAGAAAATTTAACTTTCCTTGCTGGTTGTTGGATTTTTGCGAGTTGCCTTTGTGGTCATCGTTGTGTCAAGTTGTTTGAAGAGTTATTTTTAACCTTTGTGACCGCCTGTAATATCGTTCTATACTTCAAACAAGTCAAAAAAAATGTTATCCAGTATATTTTCTATATTATCTTTTGTGTCTAAAATAGTGGGCGTTACATCCTATATGATCATATTTTGGGTATGAATATTTAATAAGATTACATTTCCGATAGTAAACTGTTGGTACACCAGTGTTTATTGTCAAAGGTTTGACAACCACACACGGATACATGTACGCACAAAAATACTAAATATACGTCTTTGTTTAAACACTGATAATAGAAAAAATCCATGAGGTGGCAGCAGGATACAATTTCCCATTTCGTATGGCCATCAAATTTAACACATGAGCAGACCATCCTAGTCCAGTCGTCAACTGAGAAATTGAGAGATAAAATCATCGGTGACTTAGTATTTAAGGTGGCATTGGTCAATAGATTACAATTAAACCCTATTTTTATGTCGAAACACCCTGTCAAACGAGATAAGACATACACCAGGCGTGAATCCTTAACATTTCTAAGCTCAACAGGCACATGCAGAAGGTCAAACCAAGTGACTATCTATAAAATGAATGGAATATTTTCAAATAGCTTGATGGTAGAGAAACAATTAAATAATTTCCACTCTCCAATTTCCTCTCTACTTCTTTACAGCTTTCTCTTCATTCTGATTTAGTTAT
The DNA here is from genome assembly GCA_019776745.2 of Taxus chinensis. Classification (NCBI taxonomy): domain Eukaryota; kingdom Viridiplantae; phylum Streptophyta; class Pinopsida; order Cupressales; family Taxaceae; genus Taxus; species Taxus chinensis. Next base: position 739,332,693 of record CM034146.1, on the reverse strand, counting down.
CCTGCGCAAGTAGCAGCAATGGTGACCATAAAAGTACATGGTTAACCCCAATTGACATGCACTACAAATGTGTTGGCTTGTTTTTATGAGAAGGAAACTGGTTATGAATTTATGACAGTGGATATGGTTACTGGCGCTCACAAACAACCATCCTTCCTCGCTCTCAATGTAAGTAACCCCACTTAACTTCATCCACTTTAATCAATTTCTCTTCTTTAAGCATTTTTACCATTGGATTTGTGTGGATGCAGCCGTTGGGCCGACTGCCAGTCATTCAGGATGGTCATTTCACCTTATTTGGTTTGAATGAATTTAATTTTCTGTTTGATTGGATGTAACTGAATTTAGTTTGAATGGGGTTTTCAATATGCAGAGTCGAGGGTGATAATAAAGTATTTGGAGAATAAGGAAGCAGGAAAGGGCAGCAATCTGTTGGGGAGTACATTGCACGAGCAAGAAATAGTTGAGTAGTGGTCTCAGGTGGAGGTGTAGTCGTTCAAACCTTCCTGTACTACAATTATTGTTCAGAAAGTGTTCGCTCCTATGATGGGAGGAAATATTGATGAATCGGTAGTACATAGAAACGTCCACATCCAAGCTGAGCAGTGTTTTTTTTGTATACGAAGAGCTGGCTTTCTAGGAGGAACTACATTTCTTCAGCGGCATTTCTTTAGCAAAGCCGATCCTACGCATGGCTTTCGTACTCCACACTGCCTGATAAACAAAAATGGAATAGGATACATTACCAATGTCATCCCCTAGACCTAATCTCACATTCTTGGTGGGACAATTCACATGCCTATCTACCAGAGCACTTCGTATCTACAACATATTGACAAAACCTTTGCCAATTTGGTGCATAGGCTAGGAGGAAGTCTCCGCAATAATCGTCATATTTGCCATTAAATATTTGAAGCGACTTCCATTTTCCTGTTTCTCCACATGTTTAGTAACACAGAACTTTATGGCATTAGGGTGGAGGGTTCTTGAATATAGAGATGTGAATCCTTGCTTTGAAATTTGAGAGGTTACAAAGGCCTTTTCAGTGAAATGGAATGACACTTTCAGTATAGCATCACTTCTAGTCCGGATGCAGTCCATGAAAGCCAATCATTTAGTCTATCAATGAATGAGAATATTACTTTTGAGAAACAACTTCTACATGCCATTAGATGCATTCTTCCCACTTGCAAACATATCTGTCCAAAGAATTTAAAAAGTAAATATCAATCTAAGAAACTGGCCTACTATCTGTAGGGTCTAATTGTTATGGACGTCCATACAAAAAGCTCTCTTAACGATGGTATTTTAGACCTGAGCTAGGAGTCCATGGATCATTATGTTAAGTGACCAAGTTGGCACCATTCATTGTAGTATGAATTGCTATGGGTGATAACCGTGTGACTGTATCATTATTTCATTGGTCAAACATTAGTACCATAGACACAAACGTGCCCATGCTCATCAACTGACAAAGTTTATCAATTATATATGTATTTCCTCGCTACATATATCTAACTGATAGTTATATTTTTCAAGCTTTATGAAGCTAAACGTATTCTCGGCGGTGTTGCAATGGTCAAGAGCATCTATATTATCAACATTATAACATGCTTGCATTATTATACAATTAAAATGAAGGACAGGTCTAACAAGTCACAATTCTGGCCATCGCTCACAACTTTCCACATTAAATTCTATTAAATTATTAGGGAAATTTACATGTTTTTGATATTTTTTCAGCATGGTTTTTGCCTTGAGCATCAAGTAAAGGTGATTGTATTAAGTTATTAGTGAAACTACATGTCTGAGTGGCACCATGTGCCTTCACATGGTAATCGGAGTCACCTACTTCATCCCTATCTCCATAAAAAAAATCCAACCCTCATACCTAATTACCACTTAGAACAACTCGCTTTTAACTTATTTACTTTATTAGAGTATTTTTTTAACTCAATTCCATGTTGGGCACTACATAGTGTCCTATTCAATTTAACATATATATATATATATATACCATATGTTTGTGTGTGTGTGTGTATCTAACTTAGTAATATTATTCACAGATAAATTGTTTTTTACTTTTGACACCCTTATACAAATGAAGGGAAATCATTTTCTTTACTTATCCAAGAGAACCTAGTTGTGCAATATGTCAAATATTTTTTTTATGTAACAAAAAATTGACAACATTTACCATTTGAATAATTTAGCAAAGGGGAGGGATAAGAATCAGAACTTACTCTAAAACTTTAAGTGCAACCCATTAACTAATTACTTTTTAAAATTTGTCTGGAATACAACAAGAATCATTGAAAGAAAATTCCAAAACCTATATTCTTTTATATGTGTAGGATTGATAAATCAAATACACACTTGGATATAGATTTACAAGGGCCCTTAGAAGGAGATGCATTAATCCAACAAGCCCTCAATCTTCACATGGGAATTTCTTTCTAACATTTCCACTTCTTAAGGGTAAAGGAGTGAGGCCATGGAGACTTCCATAGGGAGCTATGGACAATGGATTACAAACTTTCCACTTTTATACAATAGGGTACACACTATCCAAATGAAAATATTAAGTTGTCTACTACATAATGTATACTCCTCCTTAAGATTCAACTTTGCGCTCTTTCATCTCATCAATTTCAATCATAATTCATTGAAATGGGGATTAGGCAACACTCTCTGCCCATCCTTTAATCTAAATTACCCACTTTAAGGAGATTTCACCATTCTTATTAGCCCCCGTTAGCCTTTCATATGGTTATAGACACAAGGTGTGTATATGCATACTTTGAATATACTTCAGATACATAGTAGGCTTCCACAATAATACACACATACATCTATTTCAACACTCATGCAATATTTCAACACTCAGGATCACATTTCTATTAAGAATTTGTTCAACATAGATGTAAGCGATTTTGCATTATTTCTCTTATAGGTTTGGCACAAATAAGCATTCACCTAATGTGGTTCAGTAATCAAAATAGTGGGGGTTGCATAATAATATTAAATGGAGACAAGAACATTGGAGCCTTCTACTTATGTGTCCCATGTGGGAAGAGAATCCACCCCATACCTCCAAGTGCACTATACAAAATGGGGGGGGGGGGGGGGTTCAACACCCGCATTTCATCTATTTTCTAATTTAAAATTAACATATAACCCTTTACTTCCACATAGGTAGAGCACCTCTCCCACACACCCCGAACATTTTCCTCACTAACTCCTTATTTTAACCTCCAAAAAAAAATTGAACTGCATTTCGGCTTCTCCCAATTACCACTTATTAAAATTTTATTTATATCTACCCATTTTACCTAACATATTATTTGCAATCACAACACACATTAGTTTAATACACTCATATATATTTGAAATTATATTCACTACTATTATACATATATTCATACAAAGAGACAATAAGTGAGATCCTACCTCTCCATTATATGACTAAGTACATAAATCCTCACACATACAATGCTATCAAGCACCTTCAATCTGATAAAAATATTACACACTTAATGGGGTCAACTCCCAAAGCTCTAATCATGTAACCCCCAATCCAACATTCTAAAAAAATGCAAGTGTAGAAGATGAGATAAGTAACCCCAATTAATCCAAATTTCACACCAATAAATAGAAAAGGAAATGATGATGATGAGATGGCTCCATGTTGGATGCCACTTCATCATTCCTCAATTCCAACTCAAAAATTCAGCAAATAAAAACAAATGCTAAGTAATCAATAAGTAAGGCTATGACATGCACAAGTGTACACTCTAACATGCACTCCATACCCTCTAAGGACATATTAAATGAGGTAAGTAGAGAAGTGACTTTATTTACTCTTTTTCACTCAATAAATGCATTACAATCCTAAAATTAACTCCATACTTAATAAGTATGGTTGGTGGATGAATTTGAGAAGTAAGGGACAAGGTTAAATTGTCCCAAAAGTCTCAAAAAGTGACGTCTAAGGAATAATTCGAGAGTGGAAAAGGAAGAAGAGTAACGCCCAAATTTTACATGCACAAATACAACACTAAAAATACCAGTTCTTTTATACTTACATTGTAGTACACATGACACTACAAGATATCACTTAGGACTATGCATAACACATGCTATGTTTGCACGACATTAACCCACATAGATAACATGAAAACATGTGACGCACATCAAGAATATCCTTTTTTTACAAGGCACAACATAACAATTCAACTACATTATACACTTATAGATAAGGTCTTGCCACAAAACGATATTTTAGGATAACAAATTTATTAACATCATGTTTTCCCTCATTAAATTAAGTTCTAAGAAGGCTCATATGTGACAATCATACAATCTTTTTTCCTTTTTCTAGATTTCTTTTATTTTCCTTAGCATTTAACTTAGGGTGTATCTTGTTGAATAAGGTTTGTTGGTATCCAAATTTTTTCTACTTTTCAAGATGAGAAGCGTCACAAATTTGACATGGAGCTTAAAGATAGATAGATCATAATGTATGTCATTTTATAGCCAGGGATGAGATCTAATTGGCCCTTTGTCACTCAGATTGTGGAGAGATGGATAACACCTTCAAGAGGATTTGACCTATCCTCACTACTTTAGGTTGTGCCTCTTTAACCAGGGTGAGAGGACCCTTACTGTAACCTCTTTTTGATGAAGGACATGGAGATATCCTTCTTTTGCACAAATTTTTTTGAAGAAAACCTTGGGAAATTGTCATCAATACTCAATAATTTAACTCTCAAGAGTTGTCACTTCTAAAAGATGGAGATACTTTCAAAATAAGGCTAAGGTTATCAAAGACATTAGGGAATCCTGATTGGTTATGCATATTTTGGTAGTAGAATTTATACGTTTGTGGAAACATAGGGAAAGAAGGGGTAGTTTAGGATGGATTCATTTTTTTTTTATAATTTTGGTGGGAGATTAAGCAGGATAAAATTGATTAGACCAGATCTTTGAGATACTTCACAACAATTTGAAAGCTAAATGATAGAAAGCTTCGGAATAGCTAAGATATTAGTTCGACCAGAAGGTGTGCATCAATGGAGTCCCATATTTACACGGTTTCACACAATCTCCAAGAATTTAACATGAAATATTGAGCTAAAGACTCAATAAAACATAAAATACCCTTGGTTCCTCATGCCTAAGATACACTCGAAGGCTACAAATAATCTTTATCAAAAAATGACAGTGAAGTGATTTTAAATTGTTTATCTCATCACAGGGTGAAAGATCTTCATGAAATGAAATTGTAAATGCCACTAAACTGTCACAGGGATGAGATCCTGTGTGATTCAGAGGGACTTTAATACAAGATTGCAATAGGAATAAGAAAAACTACTTCCAGACATTCTGAACTAAAGAAGACACAAATTGCTCCAAGATTGACACAAATTAACTTGAAATTGATTAGATTCATGAGCAAGGGAATTTTCATTTGAATAGTCTCATAGCTTGTCAATGGATGTACACTCACAACCAACTTGATGTGATTGAGATGTAATACACAGGAAATTAATAGGTTTCTTGGATTGGTCTCTTAAGAAGACGGGCTCTCTCAAATTTTCTCTTAAGAATTGAACCCCCGACCCTTTGCAAGAGTATTATCATTGCATTTATACATTTCACCCACTCACTCATCCCAAAATTCCCCCCCCCAAAAAAATAAGAATATTCGAGGGACCTTTTCTTGTTACCAATTTTCCTCAGAAAGTGACATTTAACAAATTCACATCCCAAAGCTGCCAAGTGGACCAATTATGAACTAATCACATTTCTCAAACCCTCAACTAATGACTAGGATGCCATGCCACAATTTTTTGGCAGTCCTTCTAATCATTCTGATTCTGTCATGTGAGAAATACCCATTTTAATCATTTTTCGGAGGCTCTGTATAGTTGGATCTGATAGGTGATCCTTTTCACTCTTGAGACAACACCTTTTTCATCTTTTACACCTGCAACCTCTATTATTTCATCCTTTTCCCTCTCTTTCCTCTATAACTCTTCCCCACATCCATCTTCTCTCGTAATTCACATTTTTTCAAGTGCCCCATAAATTCCAATTTCAAAATATCAACCTTAAAAATTCTTCGACTCACAGATCAAGTTCTAAATCCATTCAATGGCACTTTGCATACAAAAATGAGAAGGAATTTCATCAAAAATGATGAAAAATAGTGTGTATTCGCATCTCCAGGAGTCTTGGAGAAAAAATGGTGGAAAAATAGGTGAAATGCATAGAAACCGTTCATTCTACTGCTTCTCAACTCTATATTAGATCCATCCACGTGTTTCCTTAGCGCAACTACGAAGGTGAGGTACAGAGGTAAGTTTCCAAACAAGCACAGGCCTTCCATGTGCCCCAGGCCCAAGAAAATCATCTTTTGGGATTTGAAAAGTATCAGTATAAAAAGGATCTGGTAGAAGCCTCCACATGTCTCAATGGCACACTTTGAGATGGTCCCCAAAAGTGGAGACCCCAAACAAGCATGGGCTCACCACGTGTTTCAGTTCGGTAGAGTTTATTGAAAAATTTGAAGGACCAGCGGAAGGTGCCATGTGTCTAGGGTCTGAGACAGTTTTCCTTTGCCATTGAAATTTCCAAGCAAGGGCAGAGTGAGTGGAATCCTTCAAGTGTCCTCCTGGTGCTTCTTAAAAATAAAATGTAGGGGCCAATCACCAAACAAGCGCGAGATCAGCACATGTCCCCTTGGCACTACTGTTAAGGTGAGACCCTAAGGAATATCCTTAAATGAGCATCAGCCCTCCACATGTCCGTCGCTTGCCAAAGCTTCACCGGCTGCATGAAAAAAGGGTATGAGTCTGGGCAAGGTAGTGGAAACCTCCATGTGTCTCCCTGGCGTGACACCAAGGTCAAACCTAAAGGTGAATTTTTAGATGAGTGCTAGCCCTCCACGTGGACAAGTTTTGAGTTGAAGTGGGTCGTAGAGTTTCAAAGTGTCTCGCTGATCCGCATCTAATGAGAAAGGGCCACGTTTCCAAAGATACTGAGATATGATTTTGACCAAGAAAAAAACACCCGTCAAATCGTAAAATGCCAGAAAATCACCATTTGCACCCAGAAATGAATTTTTCTTCAAGGAAAGAGAATTTAGAAATTATATAAGGCCCAAAATTGATCCTCTGAGCCACATTCAATCACATTTCCATAGATATTTAGACAAAAATGATTGGGAAAACAAAACGTGACTGTGGAAAAATGGAAGAAAGGGAAAAAACCTGATTTTACGCCCAAGTTACAAATTCTTCCACATGGACAGAGGAACAGAAAATAAATTCTAGATTTAACATTATCCTTGACCAAAGGAAGGGACTGATCGTGGCAACCAAATGGAGGTTAGAGATTTCATGCATCAATACGGGGAGATAGAAAAGACGATAAAGCCCACAAATTGAAGAATTTCAAGGACAAATGGGGTGAGATCAAATTGAGCACCAACATCAGCTCTGACTCGGGGATGGTCACTCCCTATGAGTGCCATAAGAACAAATAGCAAAAAAAGTTCCAAAACACAAACCATTGGGTAACAGAGTCAAAGAATAAGCTTACAAAGAATAATAATAATAACCAACTCCCCCAAGAATGAATTGAGAAACTAACATAATGGCCACCAAGGACAAGAATAAACAAAAACAAAAAAACACAAAAGTAGAAAGAAATCAGAAAACTATACACTATATAATGGAGTATACCTTGATTCTAAAAAATCAATCAAGGAAATGTTTCAAATACCTTCCATTAACAAGTAATTCAAGCAATTCCCCATCTAAGTATTTTAAGAAGAAAGTATCTTCACCAATTCGAATGTCAATTGAATAAGGGCACATCCATAATGTATCAAAATTTCCATGTTTTCCCTTATCCTTGTGCCTACTATCCCATAATACCACAAGATATCCCACACTGAAAGCTTTAGGAGTCACCTTTTTATCAAATAACTTCTTCAACTTTTCTCTGGACTTCACATGCCATTGATGGGATGCCCTTCTTTCTTCATCTAACTCAATAATCTGATTGATTCGAGCATCATATGGACTAACTTCTTGATCTTCAATTTGTTAAACAAACTGAAATGAAGACAATTGCAAATGAAGGGGCAACAAAGCTTGAGTTTCATATACCAACTCAAATGGTATTTTACCAGTAGCTCTTTTGATAGTGATTATGTCATCCCAAATAGAAAACTTTAGTTGCTCACTCCACTTCCTTTTTTTCAAATCCAAGGTTCTTCTAATGATCTTGAACAAGTTTTTATTGCTAGACTCAGCTTATCCATTTCCTTGGGGATTGTAGTTAGAAGCATATGTCAAATTGATTCCATACCCTTAGCACATTGTTACCAAAGGTTTGGCTCTAAAAATCATGGCATTATCAGCAACAATCTTAGTTGGCACTCCAAATTGGCATATGATTTGATTTAGCATGAATTCCATGATGACTTGGTGTGTTTCTTTCTTGATGGGGATCGCTTCCACCCACTTAGTTAAATAATCAGTGGCTACAAGAATCCATTTATGACCATAACTGGAAGGATCTGAAATCTCGCCAATGAAATCCATTCCCCATTGCTTAAATGGGGCTTTAAATGACACATGTTATAAAGGAAGGGAACCTAAAGCTTTTAGTCTTCTAGAAAAATGTTGGAAACTTTCACATTTCCTAACCATTCCTCAAGATTTTATGTGCTATGACTCTTCTAGAAAAATTTCCCCCACAAAATCCTCCATGGAGATCAACAATTATTTTGGGGGTCTCATATTTAGTGATGCATCTCAAGAGCACTCCCTCGGGGTTCTTCAAATCTAACCCAAAATTAGTAATGACATATTTTTGGGAGGCTAACTTAAGAGCTATTTTCTGATTTTTACTCAAATTTTTAGGGCAGCATAGATGTCTGAGATAAAATATTATATATTTGTACCATTCTGAGCTTACCAATTTTTCAAGGACATCCATCCTTTCTCCTTCTACTTCATTCACCTCAATTGTTTGCAAGTTTCTCTCAGCCATAATCTTAGCTAGGCCCAAACCTCTTATCAATTTCATACTTTGGATATCCATGTTATATTCCTGCAACTTTTTTACCCATCTACATCTTTTTCTTGAGACCTCCATCTCTGATAAGATATCTTTCACCATGGTGTGGGGAACATAAGAAAAAAAAATAGAGCTCAAGATGTAAGGTCTGAAAACCTTTTTTTCTTTCACCAAGAAAAATTCTTTCTTCTCCATGATGGTGTACTTCAACTCAACTCCTTACAATGCCTTACTGAAAAAGGCAATTGGTCTCTCATCCCCTTCATCATCCTTCTACAACAAGAAAGATGTAATGGTGTTTATAGAAGCAAAAGAAAACATTTGAAAAGGCTTCTTGTAATTTGGAGCTTCCAAAATAGGGGCATGCTTTAATGCTTCTTTGATCCCATTGAAAGCTTGAATGGAAGCTTCTTCCCATTTGATAACTTGGTCCTTCTTTAGCATGCTAGTAATGGGGATGGCCAGCTCAGTAAAGTTAGACACAAATCTTCTCATAAAGTTTATTTTTCCAAAGAAGGATTGAACTCCCTTCTTAGTTCTTGGAATTAGAACCTTGTTGATGGCTTCCACTCTCTTAAGATCAATCATGACCCCTTCCTTTAATATAATGTGACCAAGAAGATTTTCCTTTTACACTCCAAAATGTAACTTCTTGGGATTCAACAATATACCATACTCTCTATACCTTAACAACATTATCTCCAAGTGGTGCAAGTGATCATTTATTTTTCTGGAAAACACAATTACAACATCTTGATAAAGAACAATGAAATCATTAATATAACCAACAAACACTACATCCATTGCTCTTTGGAAATTTTCTCTAGCATTCATTAAGACAAAAGGCATCCTAACATAGACATAAGTTCCCCAAGGAGTGGTAAAGGAAATCTTTATTCTTTCTGAATACTTCACAACAACTTGATTATAGCCAAAGAAACCATCTAATGTGGATAACGATTCAGAACTAGTTACCAATTATAGCATATTCTCCATGTTTGCAGAGGATAATTATCTTTCAATGATGCTTTATTCAAGTTCCTAAAGTCTACGTATAACTTTATATCACCATTATTTTTTATGACAGGTACTAAATTTGTAACCCAAGCTGAGTACCTTGTAGGTTGAATGATCCCTCAATCCCTCAACTTCTTCAATTCTTATAACATCTTCAAAGGAAGGAGTAGATTTATCGGCATTTGTTTTTTCCTGAAAGGCTTGGCATTAGATTCAAGAGGAATTTCATGTTGGAAAAAAACTTCCATGTATGCCTTCAACTCAGAGTATGACCAAGCTAGGTATTCTTGATATTTCTCCAACAATTGAACATAGGATTTCTTCTCTTCCTTGTTCATATTGCTTCCTAACCATATTTTACGTGGTTTTTCCTTTGTGCTCAAGTTTTTCTCTTCCACATCTCTTAAAATTGACATAATTCTGTTAATAATGCAATCAACATTATCAAAGTTTGATTCAAGTGCCACCAAACCTCTGGGAATCGTGTTTGTCTTCAACGACATGATGTCTTTGCCAAATAAAGTTTCTCTTCCCTCAGCACCACACACCATTGGTTCCCAATCTATATTTTGGTCAGCAAACTCACCTTAATTCTAAAGAAACCATTTCACCTGGGAATCATCATCGAACACTTGCAAATTTTTAATGTTGTCAGGGACAGATGACCTTTTTAGTATTTCAACATCATACTCACAAAATGGATATACAATACAATTTCCAAATCTGAATCCTAGCACTGCTAACGTTTCTATAACAACATTAAAATTTCTATCATGGTGCACAATATTAAATGAGTCAAAAATTTCAATCAAATCCCAGACTGCATGTTTGTATTGTTTTATTCTCTGATTTTTAGTAGCATACAATTTTCTAATCTACTTGACAATCAGTTCTGAATCTCCTTTGACAATAATATCCTTTACACCATATTTCCATGCAATTATCAAACCTAATAACAATGCTTCATATTCAACAATGTTGTTAGTGCATTCAAAGTTTAGTTTGAAAGAAAAAACAAACTCTTCCTGGCCTAGATAAATCATAACAATACCAGCACCATTTCCAAACTTGGAACAAGCTCCATCAAAAAATAAGGTCTAAGGAAAACCTACTTGTTCAAAATTTTTAGATTAATCAATCTTGTGCTCTTTTCCATCAGCAAATCCAACAAAGTTATCAGCATCTACATCAGCATATAACACTTCATAAGAATCATTATTGGGATCTTCAATGAGGTGCAACATCTTCTTCTCTCCATACAGCTTTATAAGGATGCCTTCTATTGGAATGGTGGAAAAAGACATCCATATGAACACTTCCACCAACACTTACAGCCCACTTTCTTGATAACATCATGCCCCATTTGGCAGGGAAATCAACAATAACAACATCAAGTTTCAATTTCTTACCCAGATAAGCTGCAAGTTATACCACCAAACCTTTTACACATCCTACAACTGGCACCTCTCTAGAATCCATTTCAGTACACTTGTCATAAGCTACTATCACTTTAATGTTCAATTCATTCATGACCTCTAGATCCATAACATTGCATGATGCTCCAGAATCAAACATACAATTGTGCAGCAGTCTGTCCTTAATAATCAACATTGTAAAAAATGGATCAACATTTAATTGAGACTCAACCAAAGATGTTCCCAAGTAAACTTTAGGTGGTTCAACTATCTCCTCCAATGCTGGTGGTTTTTCTAGGTCTGCAATGGCTAGAGAAGGAGTGTCTATATTATTTCTATTTTTGCCTTGGGTACTCCTATCATTTTCCAATCCCAAATACTCAAAGGCCCTCTTGTTGTGCTCAGGAATCCCAAGCAGTTCAACAATTGGAACAAAAATCTTGATCTGACTCAAGACTTGGGCAATGTCATAAGGAATGTATTTGGGAAAAGAAGCATTTGGAGAAAGATTGAAAAACTCATTGAATGACACAAGTTTTTTCAAATTTTGGGCATGGGTGGGAACACCAGTTCTATTTGAGACAACAAGGCCTTTTCTAGATGCATCTTTCTTTAAAGTTTCTTTTGGGATATTGGTGAGAACTAGGGTTTTTGGTTTGGGTTGATGCCCTGCCCCTTTGATAGCTTTACTTCTTGTGTTATACTCTTTTTCTTGGGCAACAAAAGCATTCATTAACAACTATCTATCCTCTTCCGATGGGATTCCTCCATCATACTTCTTAATCATTAGAGCTCTTAGGTACTCAAAATAATTATTAGGAAGTTCAAAAACTTGTACCATATTTATTTCTAAAGTATGAGAGGGAGGAAGAAGAAGTACCCGATGAATGTAATCTCAAAAACTTACAACAATTCTTGCACTTATTACTTCAGTTGAAGTTGCTCCTTGCTATGAGCTTGTAGAGAAATCCACTATATTGCATCATCATCAGTGTTATCATCATCATCAGCTTCTTCAACTTGTTGATCTACTTCATATGATAGGTGGGGTGAGAAAAATTTGGCACACCAATCAATTTCATTTGTCTCTTCAACAACAACAACTCTGGCATTTAGAGGATTAGGCACTACTTTATTTTTCCTATCTTGGGGTTGTCTACCTCCCATGGGTCCTTTACCTTTTTCATCAGATCTCTGACCATTTCTAGTATGATTTGCAAATTTGTCTTATCCTTGTTGCCTATGGTGACCTTGAGAACCTTGTCCAATTCCTTTCTCTTCCTTGGCTAGCTTATAAGAGATTTCTTTGACAGCTCCAGCCAAAGTCTTTACAACTTCCTCAAGATCCACAACCTTACTTGCTTGAGCCTTCTCAGGGTTGATCAATTTAACACCCTCCCTCTTAGGAGGTTTTCTAGCTAATTTAATGTTGTTCTCAATTTTCATAGCCATGGTAAATGCGTGCCTTAAACTTGTTGGGTTCTTGTCTCTTAAATAATAGGCAACTTTCTTACCAAAAGCATCAGAGTATTTTATAAAATAAGAAACATCACTTGGCCTTAGGATCATAGGAAACATATTTAGGGTCTTATTGAACCTTGTATTGAAGTCATGAATAGACTCATTATGATTATTTATTATATTTTCAAATTCTAATAAAAAAAACCTAGGTTCTGTTTTATCTCCATACTGTAATCTAAAAGTGTTCTCCATTTCTTTCCAAGAATCGATGGAATTATCCAGAAAATATTTATACTAGTCCCTTGAATCTTCTTCTAGAGTATGTATAAAAAATTTAATGTTCACATCCCCAAATTTTATTTCAAATTCCTCCATCATATTGACAAAGAGCTTCAAGTGCTGATCACTAGTGATTGCATTATTTCCTTGAAACTTAGTCAATCTATTTCTTATATCTTGTTGCACAACATTTGGATAGCCAACCATACCTCTAAAATTGATGGGAAAAAAAGTATTAATAACAAATGGAGGTATGGGTTGAGGCAGAGCCATATTATTTTGAGGAGGTGAGCTTGGAGTAGATGCAAACTAATGAGGAGTGAGAAGTCTGTGTGGTACATGGATGCAATTATCATAATGAATTATCTCTAAAGGCTCTATTTCTTGGAAGATACTATCAACTTTCGAGAATACAGGGACATAATGAGATGAAAATATTTCAAATACAAAATAAGGACCCTCTCTAGTTCAAGAATTTATATTTACAAAGAGACTACCTGATTCAGAAGCACTTGAGGAAGTATTGCAATATTTAATCATAGGCTGATTAGTTTCATCAATGGAGATCTTTTTTCTTGATGCTTGATCTCCAACAACCTTCCAAATTCTTATTGCTTCTGAATTAGAATTTCCCAAGTCTGGAAACAACCTTCTACTAGGGTCCTGTGTGAAGAAATATCTTCTTCCTTCCAGCTTTGCAGAGATTAATGAAAAATATTACTTGATATATGTTAAGACACTGGTATTTATTATGAATTTAAACATCAAGGAGTTTCCGCTAAGGATTTTCACCTTAGTTTGTGTAGATGCACTATGAAATACCTATCAAATGTATTTCAATAATAGATTGATGAAAATATTACAAGATCTTCTCTTCTTCTACCCAAATTTATCAATGATGATACAAACTTTAGTGTAATAAGTCTATAAGCTGGAAATATTGCACTCAAAACCTACAACTTTGAACAATTCTTACATATCTGAATAGATAATAATGTTTTAGGAATGTATTTGTAGTTAGATCATGTAAGAAACATTACCAGGGTCGGTATGTGTACACCTTTGTTCAAATAGTCCCCCACAATGGCATTATGAGTGTTGGTATCCAAATTTTTTTTCCTTTTGAAGCTGATTAGCATCACAAATTTGACATAGAGCTTAGAGACAAATAGATCATAATGTATGTCATTTTGTAGCCAGGGATGAGATATAACTGGACCTTTTTCACTCATATTGTTGAGAGATGGATAGCACCTTCAAGAGGATTTGACCTATCCTCACTACAATAGGTTGTGCCTCTTCAACCAGGGTGAGAGGACCCTTAGTGTAACCTCTATGTGATGAAGGAGATGGAGATATCCTTCTTTTGCATAAATTTTATGAAGAAAACCTTGGGAAAGTATGATCAATACTCCATAATTTAACTCTGAAGAGTTGTCACTTATAAAAGATTGAGATAATTTCAAATCAAGGCTAAGGTTACTAAAGACATTATGGAATCCTAATTTCTTCTGCATATTTTAGCAGTAGAATTTATATGTTTGTGGAAACATAGGGAAATCAGGGGTAGTTTAGGATGGATTAATTTTTTTTGAATAATTTTTGTGGGAGATTAAGCAGGATAAAATCTGTTATACCAAATATTTGAGAGACTTCACAACAATTGGAAAGATAAATGACAGAAAGCTTTGGAATAGCTAAGATATTCCTTTAACCAGAAGGTATGCATCAATGGAGGCCTATATTTTCACAGTTTCACACAATCTCCAATAATTTAACATGAAATCTCGAGCTAAAGACTCAATAAAAAATGAAAGACCCCTGGTTCCTCATGCCTAAGGTACACTCGAAGGCTTACAGATAATATTTATCAACAAATGATAGTGAAGTGATTTTAAATTGTTTATCTCATTAGAGGATAAAATATCTTCTTGAAATGAAATTGCAAATGCCACTAAAATATCACAGGGATGAGATCATGTGTGATTCAAAGGGACTTTAACATAAGATTGAAATAGGAATAAGAAAAAATACTTGCAGAAATTCTGAAAAAAAAAAAGACACAAATTGCTCCAAGATTGACACAAATTAACTTGAAATTGATTAGATTCATCATCAGGGGAAAGTTCCTTTGAATATTCTTAGAGCTTGTCAATGGATGTACACTTGCAACCAACTTGGCATGATTGAGATCTAATACACAGAAAATTAACAGGTTTCTCGGATTGGTCTCTCAGGAAGACGGGCTCTCTCAAATTTTCTCTTAAGAATTTAACCCTGACCCTTTGCAAGAGTATTCTCATTACATTTCACTCTCTCACTCATCCCAAATTTCCCCCTAAAAAAATAATAATATTTGAGGGACCTTTGCTTGTTACCAATTTGCCTCAAAAAGTGATGTTTAAATAATTCACATGTAAAAGCTGTCAGGTGGACCAATTATGAACCGATCACGTTTATTAGACCCTTGACTAATGAGTAGGATGCCATACCACAAATTTTTGGTAGTCCTTATAATCATTTTGATTTTGTTATGTGATAAATCCCAATTTTTATAATTTTCCAGAGGCTCTATTTATCTGGATCTGACAGGTAATCCATTTCACTTTCGAGGCAACACCTTTTTCATCTTTTGCACATACAACCTCCATCATTTCATTCTTTTCCCTCTCTTTCCCCTACAACTCTACCCCACATCCAGCTTCTCTGGTAATTCATTTTTTTACAAGTTCCCGAGCAATTCCAATTTTAAAATATAAACCTTAACAATTCCTAGACTCAATAATTAAGTTCTAAATCCATTCAATGACACTTTGCAGATAAAAATGACTGGGAATTTCATAAAAAATGATGAAAAACAGTGCGTATTTGTATCCCTAGGGGTCTTGGAGAAAAAAAGGTGGAAAAACAGGTCAAATGCATAGCAACCATTGATTATAACACTTCTCAACTCTAGATTAGAGTCGTCCACATGTTTCCTTGGCAGAACCACAAAGGTGAGGTACAGAGGCTAGTTTCAAAACAAGAGTGGGCCGTACTGTACTGCCGGAACAACATGACAAGTGCCCCAATGATGATACAGGTCTCCTCGCAAGGTGTTCGGGATCCGGAAAAGATCTCCAAGTGTGCGTTAACATCCCGCATGCCCCGCTTAGCCCCCACGTGCTTTTTTTTCCCTTTTCCCCTCTTTTCTTGGCCTTTTGCTCTTCAGTGATGAAACCGCCGCCCTGATCAGGTGTGTGGTCTCGTCCTGTAACTCCTATAACCACTGCCCTGCTCAGAGTGGCGGTCCTTTACGCGTTTTCCAGAAAGTGTTTTTAACGCAACTCACGTAAAAAATCAATGATTCACCAGCTTTTTTTGCCGACTTGGGCTTGCATTTATGTTTTTGGTCCCCTGGAATAGTGTTTGGCCATTGTTTATAGTTTTAGAGTTCAATTTGGTTTTGATCTTTGGGTGAATGAAAAGCTATAAATAAATGGCTTGTGCTCAAACAAAGGGTCTGCCCCTCATTCACTTTTCATGCTCTCATTTTCAATAGTTCAGTCTATTATTTTTGCTTAGAAGCCATAGTTTCAATTCTTTGCATGTTTAGTTAGCATTGTTCAGCTGTTGGTAAGCCACATATCCATCTTGTGCAGGCAGTGCTATTATTTCACCCAATCCATTGGAGTAGAATAGCTTAGGAAGCCATTAAAGTTGCAGGTTTTGCTCCTCAAAACAGGATAGTTTCAGGTTCTGGACGCTTTATGTTGCATGACTCACAATAAATCCCCACTAGGAATTGCATAAGCCAAGCTCTGTACTCTTGCGCTATCCCTCTCCTACTCGCATTATATTCAGTCTGCATTCTGAGCTGCCTTTGTCCCAATATCTACTTCTGTTGATGCTAGCATTACACGCTTTTCTGGATTCACATGAACACAAAGGAATGAGGAGATCACACTGAGGGGACAAGATCATACACACCATTGGATTCGCCACTGTTCTGCAGAATCCAGGTTCTAGCTTTCAAAGTTCTAAAGTTAGAAATATATCAAATAGAGTAGATAATCACTTCTTTTCAGTTAAGTTTACTTTCGATATTGCCAGGGAAGCTGTGGGGATTGATAGTTTCTGAGAAACTATGATTCATTCCTCACTTCTGAGGTAGGATCGAGAGTCTGGCAAATAGATTAAGCAAGTTATTTCATTATTTAGAATAGATCTACAAATTACACAGACAAATAACTACACTCGGTTATTTTGTTTGTTTTAAGTTTTATCTTAGTTGTCAAATTCTAGATACGTTTAAATAGTTGCTTTCTTAAATTCTTAAGGTTTCTCAAAAAATACAAAAATAGAAATTATATATATGTTCTAGATTTATTCCACGTAGTTAAAATTTGCTTTGTTGCAGTTAGATTTACATTATTGTTTTGTATGACAATCACGGGACCCAGGGAGCCCAGGGAATATGTATTTGAGCCAATTGTGCCTCAACCCAATCTTGTCACGACAATAGTTGACATAGACCAGAACCTTAGAATACAAATCTTCCAAACAACAACAGATTTACGACAGATCAGCTCTCAGTTGAGGGGATTAAATATAGAAGACGACCAAGCACACATGTTTTGGTCAAATCAACCGAACTACAGATTACCCTAGGAAAACATACACATGACTGTAGAAGGGTTCGAAAGAGAACAAACCTTTGGTTGTGATCCTTTGGTCCCACAGCCAGATGCAGGAGACACTCTTCTAGATATAGATACCAGCCTAAGAATCCAGGTTGCAAGAACGCCTGTGAGGTACTCTGAGAAGATCGCGCAGTTATTGATCCTAAATATAGAAGCTGAGAAAGCATATGATTATTGGATACTAGGGATTAGGACTTGATTTCGTACATGACCATAGTAGGACCCGCAACAACCAAGAGTCTACGGTTGTGATCCACAAATCCCGCAACCTAACGAATCCATAAGTCAATCAGACATAGACACTGGCCTACGTATATTAGTATTCAGATCTACCCCACTTCCACCCACCATCGTCGAACAGTTATCCTTACTAGATATAGCGGCTAACAAAGCTAGAGAATTCTAGACTAGGCCAGAGAATCGTCCGTAGAGTCAATTGTATTCATCACCCACCATATGACCTTATCTGGAGACATACACGAAACTATCCCAGGTCATTTTCCACGTATTCCACAACCCATAGATCGAATCACGCCAGAGCTCGATATTGATTGGAGCCTTCGAGCAGTCATCCTTGCCGATCGATCTATCACACCAGTTCAGGTTAGAAGGGCCTTCTTTGCCTTAGATTCGTAAATTCCACTAGTGCGTATTGAAGACATTAGATTGCCTAACTAGTTTGTCTGCATCCCACGCATATTCCATCCCCACCGGCTGTCTCGGCACGACCTCAGGAGGTCGGGTACACGGAAGAGTTACCTGTAGATTCCCACGCTCGCTTGTCGCTTTTCCGGCGTACAAAATTGGTGAACCCGACGTGAAACAAACAAAATTAGTGAAGCTGACGTGAACTTCCTACTTTCTCTTGTCCGGAGTCATAGTATTACGTTTTCTTTCAAGTTTAGTTTACTTTTCATCTTCTCCACCTCATTAGCTTTCACAAATCATTTTCACTCTCTCCCATTATTCTGCGGGTATTCATATACCCCCCGAATATGTCAGGATTCGATGCATATGGCAGACCCCTCTTGGGTCTTGAGGCATACTACGCCCAACAGAATAGACAATCATCACCCTCACTCTCGGTATGGGGTGACAACTACTCAACTAATCAGTTGTCAACACAAACTCCAAGAATCAGATATAATTCATCTTTTCAAACTGAGGAGTTAGATCAACCCCCTCAAAAACAACAAACAGAGCCTTCAGGCTCAAATAATATGACGTTCACCGGAGAATCTGGATCATCTCCTCAGATGCTACTTAGACCACAAATTAGTAGACAATCAGACCCATACCTGGTCTTAGATGATGAACAGTCAATACGTTATCCTAGGAGTGAACAGCGCTCTCAGGGTATATACCCACCTGTAGGGAGTTTACAAACGCAACCCGAGGTCTCTTTTCAAGAAAATACCTCTATACCATTGCATATAGGAAATACTCTCAGAGAAACTTGGCAAGATAGCGAGCAGTTCATAGCAGGATATCACATGCCTATACAAAACCATGGTATACAACAAACGCCACCAAGGTAGAATATCGTGACTTCACCAAATGAAGTCATTTCAACGTTAGTAGAAAAAGTGAGAGGGTTAGAACTTGCCCAAGCAAGTCAAAATTCGCAATTCATGCAAACAGGGGGTTCCAATCCTCCATGCCATCCTAGCCAAGTAGATCTCCTCACAGGAGTAGGCACGTTAGGCATGCCTCCTCAGTATCCACAACAAACGCCAACTAGGCCCATCATCTCTAACACCATTCCTCCCGGTCTAGTATCAAACAATCCATTCCTGGACAATACCCCGTCATACTTAAACATGTACTCCAAATCACCACAAGGAGATATGTTCTCCTCTCCCGGCATGCTTGCTCAAACACAGGTGTTTCCTTATGCCCCTACCAACACATACGCTGTGCCATATCAACAACCCATCCCACCACCACTCCCTCAGCAACCACCATCAATGGTCAAAACCTATGCGATAGGGACTTATTCAGAATATTTGAAAGAGCCCTTAGACTTCGCCATACGAAGCGTCATGCTTCCAAGACCCCTTCCCGATTTACCCAAGTACAAAGGTGAGGGAGATCCAAATGCGCATATCAAAGCTTACGCTACAGCCATACGAGAACTACTCCCTTGGGATGGGGTTGTTGCTAAAATATTCCCCAAAACTTTGGAAGGCATCACTCTTGATTGGTATTATAGAATACCTGAGGCTTCCATCCATTCATTTAAACAACTCGTATCAGAGTTCATTAAGGCATTTGACATGAACAAACTGTTAAGAACAAGAATTAGGGAGTTCTTACACATCAAACAAGAACACAACGAATCTGTCGCCCATTTCATCCAAAGGTGGCGTACAGTCCTTTATTCCTCGGCAAGTGCGCCAAACATGGATCAAATGGAACTATGTGATTTATTCCTTCATTCGCTTAGCAGAGAAGTGAAGGAAGAAGTCCAGAAGTTCCCATTACAAACTTACGATGAAGTACTAGAGAGTGCTCTTCGAATAGATCAAGCAGCAATTGATAGTGGTCGCAAAGACATATGGAGCAAACGGGAGGTTAATCACCCCTAATCAGAACACTACAAATTATCCCACCACTACAAACGTCAATCAAGGACCTAAAATCCTTAACAAAAATCGGGGTGTAACAACAGATGGAGTAACCGACCAGCCCAAAAAGGTAAATGTTGTCAATACTCCATCACAAACAAACAACCAACGAAACAACAACTTTACCTCGACAATCAATACAGTGGATTTTAACCATCCACAACAACAATAACAACAACGATGAAATCCCATACAAGGGCCAAGCCAAAACTCATTTGGTTATCAAAACCAAAATCAAAGCCAGAAACAACAAATGCAAAACTTTAATCCTAATAGGCAACAGTTTGATCAGAGTTTTAGGCCACAATATACACCAAACCAACAAACCAGGAATTACAATCCCAATTCATATTGTGGTTTCCACAAAATTCGAGGTCATGATACTAGAACGTGTCGTGACTACAATAAATTCATGCAACGTTTGCCAGAAGAACAAAGACAGTTCTTCACAGATTTGTTTTTGGCAGATCCCATGTCACCACCACCAAGCACGCACGCAGGGGCAGTTTCCCCTCAGAATGCTCCCCTCAAGATCTTTAACGATCCACTCCCAAATCATAATAATAACAGACTAAATCCAACTGGGATGAACAAGGGTGCAATGATGGGAAACAATGATCATGAAGCCTCGACTTCACTAAATCCATCAGTTGTCGCCACAATTAGGAAATCAGCCGAGACCCAAGATAGTCAGTTTAGTAGAACTAGACACTGAACTACCTGTCGAAGCTATAACAAGAACACGAGAATATTTCTCTCAACCAAGCCCAAGTCACCTACCAGAAACAGATAAGAGTCAACAAATAGTAGAAAAACCCGTGGGTGCCTATGATTTAATTAACGACCTAACAAAAACCTTCTCGCACATTTCATTTTTAGACTTACTAAAAAACTCTCCTGCTCACAGGGCTGCTCTTTTAGAAGCATTAGGTTTAGGTCATTTAATTAACATCACTCCACCTCCTGAAACATAGGTAAATCATGTAGACTTTGATGTTCATCCTCCAGGGCAGTCCGGACAAGGATGTCGAATTCATATTCGAAATAAGTAAAATGCCTACAGATGTTGAGATTACACGTCGAGGCGATCCAGCCTTACACTTACAAGTATGGGTTTATAATAACTACGTAAAACGAGCAATGGTTGACGATGGGGCTGCAGTTAACATAGTCCCCTTCTCTTTCCTTCAAAAATTAGGATATGGGGAAACAAACTATTCCACCACTCGAAATACATTGAGAGGCTATGATAGCCTTAAAGCCACTTCGATTGGAACTATAATACTACCAGTCACCTTAGGACCCAAAACAATCCTGACTGAGTTTTATATTATAGATCAGGGAAACTAATTATAATATGATCCTCGGCCGACCATGGATACACCGAATGAAGGCAATCCCTTCTACGTTATTCCAAGAAGTAAGATTCTTGCATCTAGGAAAGGTGTTTGTAGCCAAAGGCGATCCAAAACCTTTCGATATACACCTAGCTGACTTAAAGAAAAGACCAGGTGTGCACTCGGAATTTGAACTTCCAACAAACCAACTTAATAAACCCACTGACGCAAAACCAGAGGAGAAGTTGGTACCTACAATGGATCTTGAGACTATGAATCTAGTCAAGACAATCCCCAGCCTCAAAAGGCGAGGCTAACATTGTAGAAATGGTATCATTAGGAACTACTGCAAAAATCATTGAATTACTAGAACAGGATCTACCAATGTTTCTACCATTTGATTCTGTGGGCATGGGAAATTCCCTAGGTGTTGGTTCTCTTCCAGCTGAGGATCTCTGTATGGTGGAAGTAGAATGCGCAAACACAACAAATATCCCAACGTCCGTATTCCCAGCTAAATATTGGACTCTCCATTTTGATGGAGCTAAATGTATGTTATGGAGCGGGGGCTGGTGTAATCTTTACTTCCCCTGAAGGAAAGGTCCTACCATTCGCCTTCAAACTCAATTTTGAATGTACAAACAACGGCGCTGAATACGAAGCCCTCCTCCTTGGCCTCATTTTAGCCAAGAGGATCGGTATTAATAACATCAGAGTATTAGGAGACTCACAATTGGTAGCAAACCAAGTCTCTGAGATATATGAAACCAAAGCCGAGCATTTACAGCTTTACAAAAAAGCTGTATTAGATTTAAGCAAGGAATTTGACTTCATATCAATTGAAACAATCCCGCGAGAAGAAAATCTTCTCGCTGATTCAATAGCAACTTCCGCATCACGTTTTACTCCAAGCAATAAGTTAGAGGATACCCGTTTCATAGTATCCCTTCGTGATGAACCATTGATAAAGACAACGACAAATTCTCTTTTAAACAAAAATGAATCTACTATCCTAGACCATGTTGATAGTGATATGGCCACTTTGGATTACTTAAACGCCTATGCGGCACTACATCTCTCCTATCATATGATAGATTTGTCCTTAATCCCACATTCATCTTCTTACTGCGGAAATCCCATAATGGAACCTAGCGTATACACGGTAGAAAGTGGGGACGATTTGGATTTACCTCCAGCCCCACCTGAGTTTGAAGAAGGTAATGCCTCTTTAATCAAAGAAACAATTGATGTTAACATCGGAACGGAGGATGAACCAAAAATATTGAAATTAGGGTCCTCGTTAACCCCAGAAGAAGTAGAAATACACACTCAGATCCTCAAGGAACATCAGAAAGCTTTTGCATTTAATTATAAGGAAATGACAGGCGTTGCACCACACATTGCAGTGCACAACCTCGTCACTAAATCTGATGCAAAACCAGTTAAACAAAAATCAAGACCCATGAAACCCAAGGTGGCTCTCATGGTGAAAGACGAAATAATAAAACTCCTACAAGTAGGGTTCATCAAACCAGTCGATTACTCTCAATGGGTATCTAATATTGTTCCCGTTCTCAAAAAGAATGGGAAGATACGCATCTGCATAGATTTCCGAGACATTAACAAAGCATGTCCTAAGGACGACTTCCCATTACCATCCATAGATGTCATTGTTGATGCAACAGCTGGATTTGAACTCTTGTCTCTCATGGATGGATTCTCGGGATACAATCAAATCAAAATATCTGAACAAGACCAAGCCAAAACCACGTTTATAACTCCTTGGGGAACCTATTGTTATGTTGTTATGCCATTTGGCCTCAAGAACGCTGGTGCTACGTACCAGCGAGCTATGACATATATATTCCACGATTTAATTCATAAAATCATGGAATCCTACGTAGATGACTTGTTGGCTAAGGCCAAGAAGCATTGTGACCATCCAGAAGTACTCCACGTCATTCTTTCACGCCTAATAGAATATGGAGTCACACTAAATCCAGAGAAATGCGTCTTTGGTGTAACAGGAGGAAAGCTCCTAGGTTACATCATATCGTCACGAGGGATAGATGTTGATCCAACCAAAATTCGGGTTGTCCTCGAAATGGTCCCACCTTCGAATGAATCTGGAATCAGGTCATTTCTCAGAAAACTGGGTGCAATCCGGAGATTCATCCCAGACTTAAGCTTCGCCATTCATCCAATCAACAATTTACTCAAGAAGGATTATAGCATTGATTGGACCGAAGACTGCAATGAAGCCTTTGATGCAGTTAAGCGTTTCCTGTTATCACCACCTACGCTAATGCCACCCAAGCTAGACCGCCCGTTAATTTTGTATTCACGAGCTACCGATGTCTCGCTGGCCTGTATGTTGGCCCAAGAAGACAATGACAAAAAGGAACGCGTGATTTATTTCATTAGTCGAACATTACTTGACTATGAAACACGTTATACACAGGCAGAACGAGAATGCCTTGCCATAGTCTTTGCTACTAAACGCTTAAGACACTATATGCTGAATCAAGAAACGAGGGTCATGGTAAAAACGAACCATTTACGAACTTTCCTCACACAAGGATCCTTGTCTAAAAAAGCTGGACGTTTTATAACCTTAATGGGGGAATTCGAATTAACATTTGTAAATCAGAAGTTGGTTAAGGGACAAATCATTGCGGATTGGTTAGCTGATAACCCATTAGATGGAGGTGATTTAGTAGATTTAGATTTTCCAGATGAGTGCGTATACTACATCGAAACCCGACCCTCTATCTCTGAGTGTCCTGGTACACTGATATCATTAATTATATCATGGACCATACGTACCCAGAAGGAGCTACACCACAACAAAGAAGGCGGTTACGTATTATTGCAGCCAAATACGTCATCATAGAGCAAGTACTCTACCGAAAAGCATTCGATGGAATGCTCTTGAGATGTGTCGACACAGAAGAATCCAAGAAGATTCTCCATGAATCTCACAGTGGAATGTGTGGAGGTCACTTCGGTGGCCATGCCACCGCTCGCAAAATACATCGAATGGGCTATTTCTGGCCCACCCTAGAACACGACGCAGTGGAGTTTGTACGCAGGTGTCATAAGTGTCAAGAATTCTCCCACGAAATTCATATGCCAGCACAAGCTCTACAACCAATTGCTACTCCATGGCCCTTTTCTACATGGGGTCTTGATCTGATAGGGAAATTCTCTCCCTCATCTATAGATGGCCATAATTTTATAATCACGGCCACCGAATATTTCACCAAGTGGGTAGAGGCTATGCCTCTTACTACTGTACCAGGTTCTGTAATCGCCAAGTTCATTTTGAACCAAATCATTTGCAGATACGGTATCCCACAAATCATTATCTCCGATAATGGAACTTCTTTTAAAAATGAAGAGGTTCGCGAGCTATGCAATAAATTTAAGATAAGCCATCATACGGCTTCCTTGTATTACCCTCAAGCCAACGGACAGGCTGAAGCGACGAACAAGACACTAAAAGCCATTCTCCTTAAAACTGTGAAAGAAAACAAACGAGATTGGCATTTGAAGTTATATCCGGCCTTGTGGGCCCACCGAACCTCAATAAGAACACCAACGGGAGCAACTCCTTTCTCACTAGTGTTCGGGGCAGAGGCAGTTCTCCCACTCGAGGTTGAAATACCCAGTCTCCGCATTTCATTACAAGGGATTCTGGATGAAGACGCTTACAGAGAAGCACGTCTTTCCCAACTAGAAAGCCTAGATGAAACTAGGTTAGATGCCGAACAGTGACATAGAGTTTATGCTGACCGGATGTGCCGGCAGTACAACAAGAAGGTCTATGAACGCGACATATACGAAGGTGATCTAGTTCTAAGGCTAGACAGCCGGATCGACAAGAAGACCGGCGAAGGAAGGAAATTCTGGCCCAAATGGTTGGGCCCATACCGAGTCATGAAGGACTATGGAAATGGTGCATACCTCTTATGTACGCTAGAAGGTGAGGAATTTGGCGAAACAGTCAATTCCCTGCACCTCAAGCGGTTCTACGCATAAGCAGCTAGCACTACTTATATAACTATCTACATTGCATTTTCATACAGATTAGGATCATGTTGTCCATTTGTTTTGTACACAAATTGTGATCAAGGAATCTATTCTCAAAGCAATTCATTACAAACTCATGATGTTGTTGGCATAAACTCTTTAATCGTACCTCTCCATTTTCATGATGTCATCAAATTATCTCGGAATCATTTTATCAAATAAAGCTAGATATGACAAAGTCTTAAACGGTAACCATACCAAGATCTGCAGGCTTGTTCTCACTTTTAGTTTCTTCTTAGGATAGGTGTCTTGCCTATGGTCTGTTCTAGAAGCTTCATGGTGTCACATCTATCCCATATATATGTCTCTTTGGAAATAAGCACATACTGACGTTTTACTCAAGAAAACAAGTCAAACGTTGATCAAACAGAAAATTTTAATTTTACACATTTCCTTGCCCCACCAACCTTTGGTGATGAGCTTGCGTCTCTTACTAGTGACGTAGGGTTGGGAAAGGATGGAAATGCCCTTACTCGCCTATGCTTTGCCCACGGTGTTAAACCCATGCTTCTTACTAGTAGCATGGGGCAAAGTGTAGGGGGTCCTCTTGACAAATAAATGCAAATGGTCATACACAAACAATTCAAACTTTGAAACTTTGAGTCAAAAATAAATGAATCAGATGTTCAAAATTCCAAGAGAGTTAAAATCCTAAAAACCCAGATTTTGTCTACTATGTGGCCATCTACGGATCTAAGTCTAGATAAACCGCAAAGTAAGTTGCATTCTAAACTATGAAGTCACTCGGGTAGAGTAAGCTTGTAGCTTCCAATTTGGTTCCACCAAAGCTTTGTCTGTCTTTCATCACTATCATTTTAGCACATTTCATAACTTGTGCCCTTCTTGACTCTTGGTGATAAGCCCTCGCATCTTACTAGTTGCGTGGAGTTAGGAGTGGGGCAGGTTTATCTGTTCATCGTACTGGTTTGTATTCATCACTTTGCAAAACAAACATGAGGTATCCAAAATTGCTTACAGAAGCTAAGATTCAAAATCACATTATATCTACATCACCATATATCAGCATCATGAAACACAAAAGGAAATAAAAACATTTACATCATTTGTTCTCCATTGCATACATTCTAAAAAGCATATAAACATACATCGTAGTATACATAGGGAAACTGGAAATAGAAAGGAAACCATGAGTGCCAAGATTTTGATCCAAAATAAATACGTATATATAAATGATCAATGTTTATATACAATGCCATCATGCACTAAGCATGGTCAAAACGCTCAAAGAGCCCGGGATATACAAAGAATATATAGTACAAAATCTACGAGAGCCAAGTGGCCTCTCAATCCCTACGCGACCCCTCCGAAGGTGCACGCCCACGCCTAGGACTCCGGCTACGCCGGCGCTCTGAATGTACGGAGGGCTCAGGGTCCCGAGGAGCAGCCGCAGTCTCACCACGAGAACGGCTCCTCATAAGACGCTCAGCCGTCCTGTACCCCGCTAGCTCGGTGCAAAGGGTCGATACCATCCTGGCCACATGCCAGACTGGAGCAAAGACGTCGGTATGCCTACCGGCTGCTGAAGGCTCCCCAGCGTCTACGGACAGCTCTGCACGGGTCCTATCCATGGGGATCATCAGGGAATCAGTACATACCCTATGGATCAAATCCCGCCACTCATCAACAGTCTCTGCAAACAAAGGAGAAAACAAGTTAGAAACCAAACAAGAAATTAGGAATACAAGATTGCAACTAAGGAGAGCCTACAAGCAAACATTAAAAGGGAGAAAGGGTAACTTACTCGGATCACCAGGCCTCCAGGATGGGTCGCTGGGGCCGGCACCTGCCGCGGATGCCGCTGCCGACTGAGGGGCTGCTCCTGTGGCGGGAGCAACGTATCACCCCGCAACGGACTCATCCTCTCTACCACGGCCCTGGGAGAGTGGCTCCTCTGAAACCAGAGTCACCCTCTCTGCGCTCTGCTCGGCCCTCTCTGCCTGCATAATATCCTGAGTGTCATGCCACTCAGGATCGTTGTCATCGGTCTCCTCCTCTGTTCCTCCCTCTGTGAACTCCTCAGACTCAGAGTCAATATCAATAGGGTCATCGCTGCTATGAGCAGGACCCGCAGCAATCTGAAGCAAAGGTGCCCGAGGTGCATCGGCTCTCCCTCTAGCACGTACTATCCTCCTGGCTGCAATGGGAATGCCAGGAGTAACCACTGTCCAACCTCGGCCTCTAGGCCCCCCTCTGGCCTCACGAACTGATCTGTAGACTGGCGCCGCTGGGGGAAGCATATCCGTGTATGGTAGGCCAAACTGCTGAGGAACTCGGCCAAAGGGGTGCATCTCCACACGTCCCACTCTGTCAATAAGCTGCCCTGTCGTGGAGCAGGAGATCAAGGTAAGAGTCTCCTCACCCCATATGCCCGCCATAGTCTGATATGGTGTGGCCTCCATGTCGGCAGTAGTCAGGGAGGCAACTGGCTGATGAGGTGCTCTAAGCACCGACATGTCTATCCATCTGGCTGCCCTCACAGCCCCAGGATCTGCCACCTCCACACCCCTGCCATAGGGGATGAAATGCTCATAGACCCAACTCATGACTAGAGTCGGGTGGCTCAATGACTGCCCCTGTAAACGGACTACCCTGTATAAGTCATGGTAGGTAGTCCCAAGAATGTCTGCCCCCCAGGCATATTTCCGACCATGCCCCTCTATCTGTGCAATAATGGGGGCCCAGCAGTATAATAATGTGTCCCCTCCCTTGTCCCCGATCAATCTCGAGGCAAGGATCCCCATGATGGCCTGGCGAAGTAAGGGGATGGGCAAAAGAAGGAATAGATCGAACTCTCACCCCCTTCTTCGACCCCGTGGAGATGACTGCATCTCCCATATATGTGGCCCACTGTGCAATCTGTGCCCGTGAGCCTGCTGTCTCTAGGGTAAGCCGTCTCCCGATGATCGGGACCCCCAGAATACGATAGACATCCTCCAATGTAATGGTCCACTCACCACGGACCCCTGGCAATCGGAAGGTGTTCCGATCTGCATCCCAGTATGAGAATAGGTCACAAAGGATGTGACTAGATGGTGCAACATGAGGCACGCGCGATATGCGCAGTATGCCAGCCCTCTGAAGTGTGTCCTCCTCATCCTGTGAGAGGGCATCTAGTACCCCTGGGAGCCAATCACACTCCCTCTCTCTACTCCATCGGATGTACTCCTCTCTCGCCTGCATACACCCAAAAACACACAAAACAGAGCAAGTTAGCATCCGAGTAATACTAGAAAAACCATGTAAGCACGTAGAAATGCTAGAAAAGCAAAAACATTTTCAAAAAAAGGATTCTTTTGCATTCTGTGCAAAACCGCCGCCCTGAGCAGAGGGGGTGGTTTTGTAACCTCCGCCTTAAGGGTGGCGGTCATGTAACCGCCACCCTTGAACAGGGCGGCGGTCGTGTAACTGCCGCCCTAGGCAGGGCGGCGGTCGTGGTCTGAAAACCCACGCGGGTTTTTAAACTAAAAAGGCCTAAAAAGTGCAAAAAATGACCATTTAACCTAAAAACAAAGCCTACCCAGTAGGCGCCCCCCCTAGGTGGACCTTTTAACACTAGCATTTTCAAAAATGACCCCCCCATGACAAAGATTTTAACATTTCAAAATTAAGGGGGGAAAAGGAAAAACTGAAGAAAACTAACCTGTGATCTCGCGGGGCGATGTTCCGCACGTGGAGGCATGATCGCTATCTCGTGCGGACGTTTCGACTCTACTCACGCAAGAAACCGTCACCGTGGGTCCCAGAGCTCAAAATCAATCAAATCGACTCACGCAAATGAATAGGAAAATGGGCCCACTTTCATATATATAGCACTATGTTTCGTTTTAAAATGACTTTTTCACAGGTTTGGAGCGCTGATGGAGGTAAGTTCCTATCCTCACACAAATGGTACGTTCTCATTCCCTGTTATCTTAGCGTTTATTTTCAAACTATTGTATCTATCTGCACTTGAGTTCTCTTTTCGTTTTGCAGGTAGCGGGAATTTTGGATGGCGTCATTTCAACACACGGACGTATCAGGTATAACATCTAACTTCCCATTTCAGGACTGCCATACTCGGACCCACCGTTTTACGCCTCTCATGGCTAAAACGCTTCTCCGAGGGGGCAATATGTACGTACCCAAAATTGTAAGGTACTGTACTGTCGGAACAACGTAACAAGTGCCCCAATGATGATACAGGTCTCCTCGCAAGGTGTTCGGAATCCGGAAAAGATCTCCAAGTGTGCGTTAACATCCCGCATGCCCCGCTTAGCCCCTGCGTGCTTTGTTTTTCCCTTTTCCCCTCTTTTCTTGGCCTTTTTCTCTTCAGTGACGAAACCCGCCCTGCACCCTGTATGGGTGGCGGTCTCGTGACTGCCGCCCTGATCAGGGCGGCGGTCCTGTAACCGCCGCCCTGCTCAGAGCGGCGGTCCTTTACGCATTTTCCAGAAAGTGTTTTTAACGCGACTCACGTAAAAATCAATGATTCACCAGCTTTTTTTGCCGACTTAGGCTTGCATTTATGTTTTTGGTCCCCTGGAATAGTGTTTGGCCATTGTTTATAGTTTTAGAGTTCAGTTTGGTTTTGATCTTTGGGTGAATGAAAAGCTATAAATAAATGGCTTGTGCTCAAACAAATGGTCTTCCCCTCATTCACTTTTCATGCTCTCATTTTCAATAGTTCAGTCTATTATTTTGCTTAGAAGCCATAGTTTCAATTCTTTGCATGTTTAGTTAGCATTGTTCAGCTGTTGGTAAGCCACATATCCATCTTGTGCAGGCAGTGTTGTTATTTCACCCAATCCATTGGAGTAGAATAGCTTAGGAAGCCATTAAAGTTGCAGGTTTTGCTCCTCAAAACAGGATAGTTTCAGGTTCTGGATGCTTTATGTTGCATGACTCGCAATAAATCCCGCTAGGAATTTTGCATAAGCCAAGCTCTGTACTCTTGCGCTATCCCTCTCCTACTCACATTATATTCAGTCTGCATTCTGAGCTGCCTTTGTCCCAATATCTACTTCTATTGATGCTAGCATTACATGCTTTTCTGGATTCACGTGAACACAAAGGAACGAGGAGATCACACTGAGGGGACAAGATCACACACACCATTGGATTCGTCACTGTTCTGCAGAATCCAGGTTCTAGCTTTCAAAGTTCTAAAGTTAGAAATATATCAAATAGAGTAGATAATCACTTCTTTTCAGTTAAGTTTACTTTCGATATTGCCAGGGAAGCTATGGGGATTGATAGTTTCTGAGAAACTATGATTCATTCCTCACTTCTGAGGTAGGATCGAGAGTCTGGCAAATAGATTAAGCAAGTTATTTCATTATTTAGAATAGATCTACAAATTACACAGACAAATAACTACACTCGGTTATTTTGTTTGTTTTAAGTTTTATCTTAGTTGTCAAATTCTAGATACATTTAAATAGCTGCTTTCTTAAATTCTTAAGGTTTCTCAGAAAATACAAAAATAGAAATTATATATATGTTCTAGATTTATTCCACGTAGTTAAAATTTGCTTTGTTGCAGTTAGATTTACATTATTGTTTTGTATGACAATCACGGGACCCAGGGAGCCCAGGGAATACATATTTGAGCCAATTGTGCCTCAACCCAATCTCGTCACGGCAATAGTTGACATAGACCAGAACCTTAGAATACAAATCTTCCAAACAACAACAAATTTACGACAGATAGCTCTCAGTTGAGGGGATTAAATATAGAAGACGACCAAGCACACACGTTTTGGTCAAATCAACCGAACTATAGATTACCCTAGGAAAACATACACATGACAAAAGGGTTCGAAAGAGAACAAACCTTTGGTTGTGATCCTTTGGTCCCACAACCAGATGCAGTCTTCTCGTTATAGATACCAGCCTAAGAATCCAGGGTGCAAGAAGCCTGTGAGGTACTCTGAGAAGATCGCGCAGTTATTGATCCTAAATATAGAAGCTGAGAAATCATATGATTATTGGATACTAGGGATTAGGACTTGATTTCGTACATGACCATAGCAGGACCGCAACAACCAAGAGTCTACGGTTGTGATCCACAAATCCCGCAACCTAATGAATCCATAAGTTAATCAGACATAGACACTGGCCTACGTATATTAGTATTCAGATCTACCCCATTTCCACCCACCATCGTCGAACAGTTATCCTTACTAGATATAGCGGCCAACAAAGCTAGAGAATTCTGGACTAGGCCAGAGAATTTTCCGTAGAGTCGATTGTATTCATTACCCACCATATGACCTTATCTGGAGACATACACGAAACTATCCCAAGTCATTTTCCACGTATTCCACAACCCATAGATCGAATCATGCCAGAGCTCGATATTGATTGGGGCCTTCGAGCAGTCATCCTTGCCGATCGATCTATCACACCAGTTCAGGTTAGAAGGGCCTTCTTTGCCTTAGATTCGCAAATTCCACTAGTGCGTATTGAAGACATTAGATTACCTAACTAGTTTGTCTACATCCCACGCATATTCTATCCCCACTGGCTGTCTCAGGCACGACCTCAGGAGGTCGAGTACATAGGAAGAGTTACCTGTAGATTCCCACGCTCGCTTGTCACTTTTCTGGCGTACAGGCTCAGTTTATGTTTCAGTCTAGCAGAGTTTTTTGAAATATTTAAAGGACCAGTGGAAGGTGCCATGTGTTTAGGGTCTGAGACAGTTTTCCTTGGCCATTGAAAATTCCAAGCAAGGGCATAGTGAGCGGAAGCCTCCAAGTGTCCTCCTAGCGCTTCTTCAAAATAAAATTTAGGGGTCAGTCCCCAAACAAGTGCGGGCTCACCACGTGTCCCCTTGGCATAACTATTAAGATGGGACCCTATGGTGGATCCTCAAATGAGTGCCAGCCATCTACATGTCCATGGTCCACCAAAGTTACACCGACCTCATAAAAAAAAATTGAAAGTCTTGTCAAGGTAGCAGAAACCTCCACGTGTCTCCCTGGTGCGACTCCAAGGTGAAACAAAAAGAAGAATTTTTAGATGAGTGTCGATCCTCCACATTGAAAAGTTTTGAGTTGAAGTGGGCCTTATAGTTTCAAATTTCCTTGCTAAGCCACATCCAACCAAAAAGGGCCACATTTCCACAGATGCTGAGACATAAATTTAACTGGGAAAAATACACCCATCAAACCGTAAAATATAGGAAAATCACCATTTGTGCCCGAAAAATGAATCTTTCTTCAAGGATAGAGAATTTGGAAAGGATATAAGGCCCAAATGTGATCCTCAAAGCTGCATCAAATCAATTTTCCATAGATATTGGGACAAAAATGATAGGGAAAACAAAATGTGATTGTTGAAAAATGGAAGGAAGGGATAAAACCTGATTTTATGCCCAAGTTACAAAGTCTTCCACATGGACAGAGGAAAAGAAAAAAAATTCTAGATTTAAAGTGATCCTTGACCAAAGGAAGGGACTGATAATGGCAACCAAATGGAAGAAAGAGTTTTCATGCATTAGTACAGGGAGATAGAAAAAATGATAGAGCCCGCAAATTGAAGAATTTCAAGGACAAACAGGGCAAGATCAAATTGAGCACCAATAAGGGTCATTTACATTGTATCAATTACTTGTTTAATTGAATCATTTATTAATAGGGTTATTAGTTGCACATAAGGCTCATTACATATAGACATCACTACTAGGTATTATCCCTATGATTTGATCCTAAGGACATGCATCTTGATCTTATATCATACCTATGCTGCACAATGAAACAAGAGTAAGTACAAAGGATGTGAAGTTAATTTTTTTTTGTTTAAGCATGTAGGCTCAATTTTATTTTATTCACTTATAATTGATAACTGAGTTAGTACACAATAAGTATTATAATAAATTAGGTTCTTTATCTATAGCGAGAGAATTTATTCATGTTACAATGAAGATCATGTTTCACTTAACCTATGGAATAACATCTCATGATCATATTTTCCAAGGACAAGCATAAATTATAGTTTTATTATACCTACATTTTGATTGTTAGTTAAAGATTTGAATGAACTTAACATGGCAACATACTTCCTTACTTTGTTTCTAGATTAGGTTTCTTGAGTATTACTTTCTTCCAACTCAAGAGGGTTTTCCCTAACTAAGTTCATATGCCTTTTTGTTCTTAATTGTATGACCTTTTTGCTAATAGGTCATACATATATCACTAGTGCATGTCCTAGGGTATTTATTTCTAATAAATGATCACATAGTTTCACATCATACATACAATATATAATAGGACAAGTGAGACAGAAAGATGGAAAACTTCATCGTTTTAAGGGGTTAGGGTTCACATTATAGTTTGCACAACGTGGGTCTCACTTCTCACCACAAGTTGGTTTAGACATGATATGAGAATGACCAAAATTTCACCTTCCTCAAAATATGTCATCAATTGATTATGTTTGGACAAACTAGTTAAAATGTTGTTATGTTTCACAATAAACTTTTCATACAACATCATAGAACACAAATGGCAATGAAGATTTGTATGGAGTTCCTCTATGATCCTAACTCATAAAGGTGAATTCCAAGATTCGTGGGTGATCTTCAAAATTCAACATGTATGTTGATCAAAGAGGATTTCACACCACATTTAATGTTGGTCTCCCAAGGGGCACTACCCTAGGAGAACACATTCTCCTTACTACACACAAAATTACCAAACCTAGGAGGGAAATTACATACTGAAGGTAATGTTTGACCATGTCATTCCTAGTTGTTGCGGTTAATGAAAATGTCACTCTGCATACAAGCTATGACAATAAACTCAAACTTGTGACATTAGTTATTTAATCTATAAATTGTTATCAATCATAAGGATTTTAGTTTGTCTGAAGGTTTTAGTTTTCTATGCAACAAATAATCACACAGGAAGGGTAGTTATACACAAATTTTAAAATAGGGTGAATTGTTTCATTTAGATCTCTTTATTACATTTTCACGGTAAGAAACATAACACACCAATTATTTCATCATCCATTACACACTAGAATTACACTATAATTTATTAAATTCATTTTCATATAACATGTATGTATATTCAAATTTTACAAAAAAACATTTGGGGATAGAAAATAACACCCATGTTTAGATGAACATTTTCCTTAAACACTAGCATCTTAAAATTATTACAAAACTTCAATAATAACCTTTTAATACTTCACAAAATGTTTAATTATCCTCTACGTTTTCACCTAACTTATATATACAATCCTCTTTTAACCATATGTAATACTGAATTAAAGAACATCTATAGTTAAAAGAACATTTCCCAAGCACCCCTAAAACCAACGTCTCATACATATTACCAATTTCCGATAACAATTCCTTACTGTAACATAGAAATGCATATATACATATTTTTTTCCTAATAACATACATAAATAACAATAATCCATGCATTGAGTTACAACCACATCATTTTGTCATCATACTTGGGTCCTCTAAAACAATGTGAGCATGAAATCAGTGATAAATCGCTGCCATGACATCCACCTAGATCTAGCATAATTAAGATTTTTTAGTTTCTTATTTATTTAATAATTGTAATAATTTGCATTCGAAAGAAAAGTGTTAGAGATATATATTTATTTAATTTCATTTCACTTCATTTCTTAAATTAGGAGAGAGAAAGAGATAGGGAGGAGAGAGGAACATTATTTTTATAAAAATCCATTTTTTTACAATAAGCCACAAGATAAAGTTTCATACAATTGTCTATAAGTGTTAAGAAGTTTTCATTCCTTTTTCCTAACTTAGTTAGGATTTAATGGTCATACTTAACATTTTCCCTCCTCGTTGCGAAACATCCAATTTCTACTCAAAGGCTAAGAAAGTGTGTTCAAAAACTATTTTCTGATAAGCAAATTCACGATAGGTGGATTCCTACATGTCCAACTATATACCAAGAATCCACAAGGAATGATAAATTCCAAAACTGATGAATGGTGAATAATTAGTGAATGGTTTTCCATAGCCACCCGTTGTAATTGGCCAAGTTTGACCTAGTGAAATATTGACCATAGGCCTACAAAACACCTTTACCCAACTAAATAGGAATGTTATTTTCCCAAACCAAAGGTTGCATTCAATTTTTTAGTAAAAATAATTGAATTTTTCGAAGGTGGATAGGCATTTCATCACTTAGGGTTTGAATGGTGGTTCAAAACGAAATCCAACATTTCAGTTTTGACATCTTCCAAAATGTGTGAAATGGAGTAACAAGGCTCTTGGAGGAGCGGCAAAGAGAGTTCATATTTTTAAACAAGGCCGAGTTAATGCTTGATGGGACTCTCGACATAACAAGGAACACATACGATGTTTGACATCTCCTTTACAAGGCTCAGAGTGATGTTTTGCAAGTCTCTGGAAATTATGTTTTTTTAAACTTTAAAAGGTATATAGGAAAAAGATTGTTTTAGTTAACTCATCTAGCTTTTGTGAAAACCAATTGACACGAGTACCAATTTTTGATACCATTGTTTAAGCAATGCATGAGGTTGTGGTCTTGTTTTATTGATTTCACTAGTCGTTTGGTTAAAAAGTCCAATTATTTGAGTATCTTATAGTTTAATAATTTTACTTTATTTCAGATGAATTAATAAATTATAAGAAAATTATAAGAGATAAAGGTAAGAAGACCATGCCTGGAGAATATTAGCATTCATAGTGCATGAGGTTCTCCAAGAGGGTTGACCTGAATTCCACAAGGCTTCAAATCTCTCTCACTCTCTTAGCATTTTGTCAAAATAGTTTGCATGCATCCACAAGTCCACTATTTTTCATTGCTTTAAATATTCTATACCCAAAGGATAAGGTTGGGTGAAAGTTTTGGAATATTTTGAAGGAAGATATATGCCAAGGACAATGATGGCACAATTTGGTTAAATTTGACAAAAGAGATATCCGAGAGACAAGGCTAGGTGCAATTACATGGTGAATATAATGGAAGGAATACAGAACAAAGAGGTAGAGTAAATACATGATGTTGAGATTCTAACATAGATTAGACTCATCAGGGCCACTTTTGACACAGGTTTACAAAAAGAATCATAAAAAAATTGGACAAGAATGGACACATCAAGAGAGTGAAAACACAATCATAATTACCCAAAGGGGGAGAAAAAAATCACTCTGTATTACCGAAAATCCGTTCTTCATACTGAATAAAATGTATTTTACTCTTTCTGAGTAATTGAAAATAAATAGTTGGTAGCTAAACTGAGGAAGGGGTATTTTTTAATCTTTAGCACTAGAATATTCGAATCCGAGTTAGATAGTATCACACAGATTTTTTGCCATGATTGGAAAACCTCAAATTTATTCAACAGAATGAGTGAAACCTCCTTCTCAATCACATCATCTTTCTCTGACAAATAACCTTCAACTTTCCCATATGCCTGATGGAATAACAAGTTCTCAGTATTATTAACTCTTGTTGGGTATAAAAAAAAATCCTTCCAAGTCACTTCCATTTTACACAAATCATCCCCCATAGGAACATCTACACACAACTTCAACATTAGACCCACTACATTCAGGTCCTTGTCATCCATATTTTTGATGAAAAACCCCTTCCATTAATTAAACCATTCCCCCAAACTTATCCTCTCCACTTTTACTTCCCTCTTTAAAAAAATCACCCAAGTCCCAGAGAAAAGGCACCTCGGAGGCCACAAGTTCAAATTTCTTCCTCTTATTTAGGTCCCTGAACTTTTTGACTACCAAATATTCATTTGAAAGGGTTATGGAAAGAGAATCATGCAGAAACATTGTAAGGGAAAGCTTTAGCTTCCATTCGCTTGATGGGTTTTATGGAGGAGATGGCTAAACGAGTGAAGGAGAGAAGGGCTTTTAGCATAGTAATGAGAGAAAGACCATAATCAAGCTTTAGTGGCTTAGTTTCCTGAATTATTTCTACTAAATTATGACGTTAACTTGGGTTTTAGCATGGTTAACGCCTCTAGCTAATATAAAGTGAAAGAATTATTATGAAACTAATGTGGCATGTCTGAACACCATAAGGAGTTACCATGCCCTATCATATCTCCTTCTACACGCCATAATCCCCCCACGTCTCCATCTCACCTACGCCCATTAAACTTCTTCCGCGTCCATTTCTAGATCTACTCCACCAAATGCATTCACTTCATTCTCCTTTTTTTTAATTTAATTTTAATATTATTTAATGATTACACTACATTTCCCTCCCCTTATTATAACACTGTCCTTGATGTGAAACGACACTAAAGTTATAATAGGTAATCTTGAGTAAGGAGTAAAAAATCAACGTCATACATCACCAATGAAATATACATGTTGTTAAAGTGAGAAAATAAGGAAGAAGGAAATGTTTGAAAAGTTCTTGATGTCCTGAGAAGACTGGAATTTCTCTTTTACTTTATCATTTAGTTAGTTTTTTCCTTTACTTTATTTCTTGTTCTCAAGCTCTTAATATTTCATTGTTTCAAGATTTCAATTTATTTATTTTTTGTGGGTGCCCAACAATAACTGACATCAAGATGTCCTATAAAAATCAACACAACAAAAATGACCCTTGAGAAATATTGATACATACTTTCATGACTATATCACATCACAAGGCCTTTTATTCCACCATAGAAAGACAAACATGTAGTCCACATAACAAATAATTTCCAACAATTATGTCACAGGACTAGATCGAACACACACTAGTGACTAACAAACAATGAATAATGATGTTGATACATATACAATGGGTATCATATGACCCAAATACCATGACTCTACCCACATAGTTCTAAGACAATATATAATAGTATTAACCCATGGGAAGGTCAAGCCTTAAATATAACAATGTCTCAAAAGACTCACAAGAGTACACATAACTTCTAACACCAAATCCACACATCACAAAACACCACAAAATAATCTCCATATATATCCCAAAGCATCAAAACATAACTCCACAAATCTCCCAAAGCATCACAAAGAAACTCCATGTACTTCCCAAGCATCACAAAACAAATACATATACCTCCCAAGAATCACAAGATGAAATATCCCTTGTGGGATACTACTTAGAAATGCACCAAATATATAAAATTGCAGCAAAGTAAAATACTGATTTTTACTATATTTTTACAGTTGGGACAACAAATGGTATTAAATTTATATCACACAAAATATTTTCCCACAGTGCATGAAAATTTGTGGGATGCTTACAACAGTAATAAGAAACACTATGAAAACAGTTTTTGGAATATCATATTGCTTTTAGAAAAAGTACAGAAAGCCCTAGGTGGGTGGAAAAATTCAGAGGTTCATGACCCTCTAAATACAAGGGAAAAAATAAGGGTCTTTAGAAATAACATTAATAGATACAGGAAACAACATTTCCACCCACAGATCTAAAATGACCAACTGGAAAAAACCCCAAATAGAGGTTGCACCTTCAGATCTGAAAACAATTGGAATGGGGTCAGAAAAAGATGGAGGTTCCTTTAACGAGTTGCCATGTCCAGCCCAAATGGATTCTGTGAATCTGATTTGGAGCCCCTCTGTTGATCTCCTCCAAATGCCCCCAAAACGGGAAAACCCTCCACGTATAGGCTATAAGTCACCACGCTCGGGAAAAAGGGTCAAAAAATGATGGAGGCACCTTTAACATTCTACCACACCTAGCCCGAAAGGCTACCGTGAATACGATCTAGAGCCCCTCTGATTATCTTCCTTCATATTCCCCCAAAACCTGTGAAATCCTTTCTGTGAAACCCTTTGTTATTATCTCTGTGACATAACCTAGAAGGCGACTTAAAAATGATAGACTAGGGTATATCTATCACTACTGAAGAATTCCCTGCTAGCTAGGGATGGTTCTCTCACCACCAAAGCTAGGGTCCTTATGGGATTTGACTCTACAAGCTGTAGAAATGCAACAACAGTAGCTGCATGAGAAGGGGTCAGTAAAAATGTATATCAAAAGTTCCTTTCCTTACTCCTTGGTCCTTATATACTTCCCACAGAAAAAGAACCCCAATAGACCCTAGACGCATTGCTTTCCATGGAGGGGTCGATCAAATATAAGAAACTAAAGTTACTTTTTCTCGTTTAAGTTGCCCAAGTCCAAAGTGACCCCCTAATGCCAAACATGGATAATAGTACCATGCGGTCCCTTCTCAAAAGCCCCCAACATCCACAACCCCTTGGGTCTTACCATGTCTTGGACTCAACTTGGCCCTTAAGCATTTAGTGTAGTAAAAGGGGACATTATAGTCCTACATTCCCAAGATATGCTTGACCTCAAGCATTATCTTGTTCTCCTACAACAGCTGAATACTGCATCGTACATTTCTCCACCTCACCCTGCCATCCACCAAGGATCCGTGTAGTATGAGGTAACCAAGAAACCCCATGCCATCATCATGACCACCATATGGTACCAAGAGAAATGTTTTCTGTTAAGTGGAATGATATCCAAACCGACTCTCCACTGGTACCTACACCAAAGTTTCCAATCAGTCCAACCCCTGCCAATTCAAAGTTTTCATCACGAAATCACTCACGGTCTCTCCAATCAACTCTTGGGTATGAAATTTCACTCTGAATCTTGTAGATTCCCCTAAGTCATCCTATGAAGAAACCTATTTATGCACAAATGGTGCTAACTCTCCCACCTGACCTGCACTCATATGAGAGCATGGCTCCTCATACTGTATCTCGATGTGTCCCATGGAGGAAAGGTCCTAAGACTCAGTAGATAATCAACTGGAAATATCAGCTCCACGTAGTCCACCTCCTGCGTTGAATGTGAACCTACTGAATAACCATGAGTCAATTTCATCTCTCCACTAACTAACATGTGGGTGAAATTCTCACCGGGCACAGAAGTAGTAAAATACATAGGAGTGTTTTCCAATTTCGATTCAAAAAATGACGAACCCATAGGATTTGACTTGTCACAGTGACAAATTGTATATTCCTGTATAAATTTGGGGATATCCTCCCTCAACCTGTGCCATATGAACTTATTTGACATGAATTTGTAGGTCTCATCACAGCTCAAATGGTTAGTCATAGAAGGACAATGCACACATGTCCCAATATCTCCATCCTCAACCATGAATCTGTCACAAGGCTCAATGTTCCCTTATAGAAGATCATCTCATCATCAAATATGTAGCTGTCATCCTGTATATGACCATCCAAAATCTCACTAGCGTTTTGGTTCTTGGATTACTGAACAAAAAAATGAGGTCTCCATTCTACCAAAACTTTAGATAACTAGCATAATGATAAGCTCAGATGATCTAAACCTATAATCCTAGTTTCTGTAATAGTCTCATGTGTAACATTGCTAGCCACACCTACATCTATCATACTCCACATCGATCCACAATAATAAAACTCCTCACCATGCCACTTCATCCTCTCCATCCCCTCAGCTGTAATCATCCCTGTGCTCCTACAGATTCTCCCATAAAAATATCATTCCTACCCTCAGACTTAAACTTCAGCCCCATCGTCTGAAAGTTAGTCTGAAACTAACCAAGAGAGTGAAGCCACTACACTCCTAGTGCTTTTTTGGTCACTCCCATTCCAAAAATGTGGAAATCATTGATAACTGTATAGTTACCCCTCGTGATGCTAACTTGGGGAACCCACTGTGTGCACCTCAAAGACTCTCCATTGGCTATAACCCCATTGAGGCCCTCAAAATCCTCTGTCTATAGTCCTCACCTCTCAACCAATGAGGCATCAATACATTTGTGGGTTGCCTTGCTATCAATGAGTACCCCAACATGCTGACCCTGCATAACTCCTCTAATCCCAAATGACTTGTACATCAGAGTCTAGGCAATTTCGTTATAATCTCATGAGGAAAAGTATTCTCCTCCTGCCCCACATTAGCACTATCTAAAGAAACCCCATCTCCATCATCCATCTCTCAAGTCTCTAACTCCTCACCTCTGTCACCCTTGCTCTCCTCAAAGAATTCAATGATTTGAGCCTTCCCTGTACCTCTGCAATCATATCTTATAATCCAAGGTGTGTGGCAATTGAAACATAGTTTCTTTCACCTTAACTCATCTCTATGTTCTCAGGAAATGATTGGCTTTTTAACCACCTCCCGCATTGGTGGAGTCTCCCTCTGTTAATGTTGTTTTGATCCATATGGAAGTTCCCTTTGCTGAATGGGAGGTGGAACCATCAGATTTGGAGAGGATAATTCCAAGTCTCGAGCTTTCCCTAACAGCCTTGCGTAAGGAAGAAGGTTCAAATGCCTTCACAAATGCAGTGAAAGCATTAGTCAAACCTACTATGAATAGAAAAATCAACCTCCTCTCTATGACATTAGGTACCATGACTAGTAATCTTTGAAAATATGTGATGTACTAATCAAGGGGACTGGTTTGTCTCAAATGAGTCCACTCCCTAAAATACCTGTTAGGGTCCCTCCTATCAAATCTGCTCACTAGCCTCTGTGCAAACTCTACATGAGTCATAATGTGTATGTGTCCCTATGTAATCAGCCCATGATGCCACCAATCATGAGCGTCTCCCTCAATATGTGATCTTACAAAATTAATTGCATCTTCCTCACGCATAGGATTCAAGTCGGAGTATGTCTTCATCTTCTAGACCCAAGATAGTGCAGTACACTTCTTAGAACCATCGAAGTGTGGAATGGAGATCTATCCCAATATCCTCTATAAACCTGGTACATGTTTCTAATGATCTCTCTTGGGTCGACTGCCAATATTCATTCTGCAATATTCTTTGAATGACATGTTGTTACGAAATCCTCACTCTAGATCTAGTTCCTCTCCCAAAAATACTCCTCACCCAAGATATCTACAGGCTGTTATACCTGGGAAACTTCCAGATCCTTCAAGAAATAAGGTTCGTGAAGCCCCAAAGACCTATCAGAAGGATG
This sequence comes from Taxus chinensis, assembly GCA_019776745.2. Lineage (NCBI taxonomy): Eukaryota > Viridiplantae > Streptophyta > Pinopsida > Cupressales > Taxaceae > Taxus > Taxus chinensis. The sequence continues at coordinate 739,289,738 of CM034146.1, read as the reverse complement.
GGGAGGTTGCTTCTCTGAATGTCCACTCTTGCCTCTTTGATCCTACTGTCCCATATTGCTATTTTCTCTTCTCCTTATGACTGTTGTTATACACAGTCTAGTAGGCTAAAGATGATTAAAAAATATTCTCTTACCCTTTTTAGCAATCATAAAACCAATGCTAGTACCTTGAAAAGTACTCTCCCTTCCTGCACCAGAGTCTCCAATGAAGAAATCATGCTTGCCAACACTTGTAATCCCAAAAGACACATTTGAATTCCTTCTTTGGCTTATGAAATCAGTCACAAAGTTTTCTACATCAAAATTGATAGTTTTGGATAACTACCACATATTACCAAGATCCCATAGCTTATAATGCCCTTGAGCCTTTATATAATGTAAGGTCTGGAATCTTTGCTTCTCTTGTATCTCCTCATAAACAATATTATCACAAGGTTCACCTTCTATCACTGTTTTAGAAACCTCCAAAACAACACCATCCCTATTGTGATTCATGATTTTAGACGGAGAATAAGTAAAACAAGAATCAACACCTTTCACAATTTAATGCTCATTACTGGTTGATAAACCCATCCCATATTATAATGACCTATTATTTGGAGGATTGATAGGTACCTTTTGGATTGAAATATCTTTTTCAGTTTTGCAACCAACCATCCATGTTATTTCATACCTTTGAATGCCATCAATGTCCTCTATGTGCTCAAGATAGACATATGTTGAGCTGCGCGCAACATTATTGCCTGAGTGCCTTTCAAGGGCATCAATGTCCTCCATGTGTTCAAGATAGACATATGTTGAGCTGCCCCCAACATTGTTTCCTGAGTGCCTGTTGAAACTATCTAAAAGTTGATAAAAAATTGCTGGTTTGGAAATCACAACAGGATACAATTTTACCCCAGTGTCCATGTGAGGCTCCTCCTCATGTGCCAGCTGCTCCATAGAGTCTTCTTTCAGGGGTGTAGTCTTTATTGCATCAATTTCCCTCATTGTTTACTTTAACTCTTGTATGCATTGTCTTCCTTGAGTCACTACCAACCTAGCAGTTCTAGCTCCGTTATTCCCTTCCTCACACTTTTTAAGAGTTTCCATTACATCCTCCTTACTTGCACAAAAAAAATTCTCCTCCTAAGATGGAATAATTTCTCTAACAAGAAAAGTTTCACTAATGCAATTATTTTTCTCTATGAAAATCATACCCTTTTGTTTAGAAGCTTCTTCTACAAATGAGTTCTTTTATGATTCAGGTACTGGCATATGATGACCTCGTTTGGGCTTGCTACTAATCTTCATCATGCAATAATCTGGAAAAGGTATATTATCCCTCTATCACTGTACTTCCTCCAACAAGAATCATCATCAATCACCTCTATTGGCAGCCCTCTATCACTGTTCTCACCATGTTTCTTATTGTCCCTAGGTCTTCTTTGACTCACATTCTGAGTGAGATGACTCAAATAAAGGTTAGTGGCTTCCTATTATTTCACCATGTTGGCAAATATTTCTTTCATAAAACCCCCTTTGATATCTTTCCAAACTGCCATATTTAACCAACACAGGCTGGAGGAACAACAACTATGATACCACTAAAATATCCCTTGCGGGATACCACTTAAAAATGCACCGAATATAGAAAATTGCAGCAAAGTAAAATACTGATTTTTACTAGATTTTATAGCTCGGACAACGAATGGTATTAAATTGATATCACACAAAATATTTTCCCACAGTGCATGAAAATTTGAGGGATGCTTGAAACAGTAATAATAAACACTATGAAAATAGTTTTTGGAATATTATATTGCTGCCAAGAAAAGTACAGAAAGCCCTAGGTAGCTAGAAGACTTTAGAGGTTCGTGACCCTCTAAATACAAGGGAAAAAATAAAGGTATTTTGAAATAACATTAATAGATACAGACAATAATGTTTACACCTTTAGATCAAAAATGAATAACTAGAAAAATCCCCAACTAAAGGTTGCACCGTCAGATCTAAAAACACTTGGAATGGGGTTGGAAAATGATGGAGGCACCTTCAATGAGCTTCCATGCCCAACACAAATGGCTAGTGTGAATCTGATCTAGATACCCTCTGCTAATCTCCCCCAAATTCCCCCAAAACTTGAAAATCCGCCATGTACAGCCGTACGTCACCACACTAAAAAAAAGGGTTGGAAAACAATGAAGGCACCTTCAACATGCTGCCATGCCTAGCGCAAAAGGATGTCGTGAATCTGATCTATATCCCCTCTGATTATCTTCCTCCAAATGCCCCCAAAACTCATGAAATTATTACTCTAAAACCCTCTGTTATTATCTCTGTGACACAACCCAGAAAGTGGCTTTAAAATGATAGACTAGGGTAGATATCTCACTACCGAATAATGCCCGACTAGCTAAGGATGGGTGTCTCACCACCTAAGATAGGGTCGTAGTGGAATTTGACTCCACAAGTTTTAGAAACGTAATAACAATAGTTGCATGAGAAGGGGTCGATAAAAATGTATATCGAAAGCTCCTTTCCTTACTCTACCCACTCCTATACATCCCATGGAAAAAGAGCCCAAATAGACCCTAGATGCAATGCTTTCCATAGAGGGGTCAATAAAATATAAGACACTAAAGTTAATTTTTCCCGTTTAAGTCACCCAAGACCAAAGTGACCCCCAAATGCCAAACATGGATAATAGTACCATGCGGTCCCTTCACAAAATCCCCCAACATCCATAGGCCCTTGGGTCTGAAGACGGATTGGACTCGACTTGGCCCTTAGGCCTTTGGCACAGGAAAAGGGGACATTACACAAGACAACTCCATATATCTCCCAAAGCATCAATTACACCCAAACAAATCTCTTATGCATCCCTCAATAAAATAAAATAAAGATAAGTTTTTCTTTTCACTCCCCAAAAGATGTTGGTCACCCTATGGCCCTAGGCACATAGATTCTAGACACCTCTAACCCAAGTGACATAATAAATCATGGCACATCAACCTGCTAGTTATCTATAACTCATTCGGGCATACCCCTATACAATGAAGCGGGTACATAGGTTCTACGAATCCATGGTGATTCTATAGTGCCTAGCTTGAATTAATATTTAAATAAAATTAAAAAAATATATAATGTTTTGTGAGGTGGTTGGGTGAATTTATTCAGATTTGGTGGTGGAGGATTTAATGTGTGCAAGAGCATATTAATGGAGATGTAGAGGGTGATTTTACAATGTGGAAGGAGGACTGGCATGGGTATGGGCATCCCATCAAACACATGGGTTCCTAAAAAATGCGTGCAGACCTGTCAATTCCCATGCATAAAAATAATTACACTTCATTTGGAATCCAGAGGATTTTATTAGGCTAAAACTCAAGTCAATGTTTCTAATGTTAGAAGTAACTAGATAATTGGAAGATGTTGTGTCTTCATGCAAGGTAAATGGGGACACTAAATAATGGGCAATCAAGTATATGCAGAGGAGCTCATAAGAGAATTATTGGTCTTCAAAGGTTTCACAAACACACTTAGAGATTTTGAGGCGGAGCTCTCCACTGACATAGGAAAGATCTTCCAAGTGGATAAAATTCTTGATCTTATATTTTTCGTCTATATGCCAAAATTTGAGGCCAATAAGCTTGTGGGTCTCTTGAATTTTCTGAAGACGTGATTTTTTCAACCCTCAAATGAATGCTTCACTTTTACTCTACACAAACTCAAAATCACAACCATAAGGTATTATATAGTATATGCACTTCAAAAGGGTAGGCACGATAAAGAGGTGGAGTTTTTTGGGAAACATGGGAATGATTTTTTGCAGAATGCCGATGACTGGAGTCACTAGTTTTCTATCCCCTATGTGAAAAAAAAAAGCATGGATCCTCAGTTCAGGGTGTAATTTTTTTCGAAAGAGTGGCTGGATACCTTGCTATTTTCATTTCAAAATTTTCTAAGTGAGGTTTTCAATGGTATTCGGCTTACTACTCTTTTAAGAGTGAGTTCCGAGCATATAAATGTCATAACCCTGAAGAAAGAGATAGAGTGTCTAAGTTATGAATGCTCTCAACTACTAATATCATTACAACACAAGGAGGCTGCACATTCTCAATTAAATAGGCTTGATAAAATAGGGTCAATTCAATATTTTTCCACAAAATAAATCACTGAAGGTATAAATGCTCAATATGCCTCATTTTTGAAGGATTTCGAGTCAAGTGCTGCACTCACGACCTACATTTCAGAGGACAAGTTACATGGAAAACAATCTTATTATCTTGTTGCCCTAGTTTCAGGCTCATTTGCATCGAGAGGTGAAAGAGATGTGGAAGATTTTAATAATATTAGTGTAGCATTTCAAGGATGTCAGAAATATCATTAAGAGATCCATCCAGTGAAAGCCCAAAATCACGTTCGCTATTCATTTATGTCTTTATTCTACGATACCATCTATGATGCCATTAGGACTATTAAACTATGTGGATTTGAAGCAGACAGGATGTGGAGTAACATTTGACATTATGATTTTGATTGGAGAGTGGATAATGCATTTACATATTGATTAAAATGTCTTTTCTTATACTTGAAATGCTATTCCCATTCATCATGTTCATACCATGAACTCAAAAGTTTGTAACTGTATGTTTATTCATTGTCATATGATTAAATCTCAATGTCATGTAATATTTCTTGTGAGACAAGGTTTCTATGTTTTTGACACGTGAAAGTCTTATTACAGAATTTACATATGTAAATTCTTCTTGAAATATGTGAAGAAGAGAATGACATATATGCAGTACATAAGGAAATGGGGCTTCAGCCACCCGCCTGGCGCACCTCTTGCTTAAGTGAGATGCTGAACCAAATCCCGTGGTTTTGACTAGCTTCATTCCTCGAAGCATGGTTCATCTCTCCTTATCTTTCTTAATTATCGTAATATTTTTTTTCTTTTGCAACGAAATATAAATTTAAAATCTTAGGATTATCATAAGAATTAAATGTTTTATATTAACTTGTTGCAAAACAATAAAATTTTGTATCTTAACTCAGGCAATCAAAATAAATTTTTTGTAGTAAACCATGAAATTCAATCCTCATTTTGAGGTGATTTAGAAAACTTCTTGACAGAACTAGATCACTATAGTATTTTTTTAATCAAAAAGTTGAAGTTGACTTCCTGGTAAATATGTTGACCATATTCTATTTTAAATATATAAATTGTGACTTCCAGAGACTCAAAAAGTAACCTTCGTAACTCCAGAAAGGGGAGGATAAGCATCCTTTATGTACTTGGTTATGTGAGGGTGTCACTCCAATCTTTGGATCAACCCCGAATGAACATTTTTGACCTTTTTGATGCCCTTATAGGGTCCTTGTTACACTTTTTGTAGTGGTAATAAGCTACTGAATCTAAGAAGTTGGCTTTCATTTTGAACTACCATTTGAAACCTAGATAGCAAAATTATTATCCATCTTCACAAACCTCTAGTGTTTTTACTAAAAAATTACATGGAACCTTCAGTATAGGCAATTTTTTTTTTTGTATAGTTTGGAAAAGTCATTTTGTAGGCCTTAAGCCACAATTTGACTAGGTTACACTAGACCAATTAGGACTGGTGGCATCAGAAATCATGTCACCGTTTGAAAACTGTGTTCTAGTTTCAGTGCTGACGACTCTGATGAATTCTCCATATATTTTGTAATTCATAAAAAAACTATTGTGGTGTGTTCATCCAATTGAACGTTAGTTTTTGATGTGGTTTTTTGATCCCTCGAGCTAACTTTTGATCATCTACAACTAGGTAAATTACGACTGATGGCCTCGGAAAACTAGCTGCCAATCATAAACCTTTCGCCAGTTCTGAATTCTATCAGTTCCTATGGAATCTTGGTACGTAAATGGACATGTATAATTTTAACCATGGTGTGGTTTCTAATCAGAAGATAACGTTTGAAAGTGGTTTCTTCACCTCCGAGCCTTTATTGAACGTTTTTGCAACTTGTAGGAAAATGTAAAAAATAGAAAGTTGTAGGACCCTTGTCGGGTTGCCAAACCATTTGGGAAACTTTTTTACACTTTTAATTAATCTTTGGAAACTCTACTGAGTGAATTTTTGTGCGAAATTGAACTTTTGGTGAAATAGTTATTCTCTCTCTTCCCTATTTTTTTTTCTCTATCCTTGATTACGAAATGAAGTGAGCTGAAATGAAATGAATACATGTATTTAACCCTTTTCATTTCTAATGAAAAATATTAATGTTGTTATGTAAAATGGGAAACTAAAGACATTAATTATGTTAGATTAGGGTGTATGCCATGCCAGTGATTTATCGTTGACTTCAATGCGCACATGGTTTTCCATGATACAAGAAAGATGGCGAAAAAGGTGATGTGTAATTCATTATTTATTATTGTAATTTATATAGGTCATTGTAAAATGAATTTATGTATAATGTAGTCTCATGTTACAGAAAATTTATATTTGAGATTTTCTATTATGTATGAGATGTTAGGTTTAGGGATACCTTGGGAAATGTGCATTTAATAATAGGTGTAATTTTGATTCATAGCTACGTATGGTAAAATTATTGATATATATATGTGTGTGTGTGTGTGTGTGTGTGTGTGTTAAATGAATTTGAATTTAATATATTGTAGTGCATTTTTAGTGTGCTATAGATGATTAAATAATTGGTGTTGTGTTACTTACTTTGAAAATGTAATAAAGGACTCTAACCACAATAGTCAGCCCTAGTATAATATTCGTGGATAAGTTGTCTTCATGTGTGATCCTTCTTAGTGTAGAAGAAATTTGAAACCGTAAAATGAAATTAAACTTTTGTGTTGGATGGAACCTCGTATTTTAGGTAAATAAGACTACTAGTTTTTGTTACCATCATGGTCAGTATGTTTAGCATTAGCGTCATGAACCCAATGGTTAGGAACGACCTCAAAAAACTTTATCATGAGTAATTAGAACTAACACATCCTTAGTATCCTATTCGTCTACCAAGTCTTACAAAGTTATATCTAGGAATTTTCTTCATCTATGAAAGAATTCCTTGCGGGACCCCCCCAGATGACACAAATGGAAGGAATGAAATATTTTTTTTATGAATTAAATTCTTATTAATAAACTCTTGAGTTCCTCTCAGCTAGATGTGTTACCTTGGTTACTAACAACATAACACCTTGGTATTTCATGAAGGTTGTGTTGTTGCAAAATCATAGTACCCCTAGAATCAATAACCTGATGGGTTAAGATCCTCGGTGTGACTACACAACATGGAGCATCACTCAAAGTGTGGGACTTTACGATTTGAGAGAGCTCTCTGTATGAAGGATGGATCCTATTCCTCTATTCAAGTTCATATGTTCAGATTGCAGAGGGTCATTCTAAATCCTAATCTAACTTACCAAGGAGATAGGGTTAAGGAGATACAAGAAATAAACCTAATCTAACAGAGGTGATGCACCAAAGGAATGCTAAACACTTGCATTTCTTTTAAACACAAACCATTAAAATGTAAAACAATATCCATGCACAAATGAACAATATTGCAATGAGGGATTAGGAAGAAACAATAAAGCAGAGGAGGGGGTTGACATCATCCAAAGACTTATTCTATTTCTCCAAGAATAGATACAGTGCATTACAGCAGCCAAGAGGTAAAAATTGCATTACAATTTGGATGGAGGGGTTTGAGACTCCATGAATTATCCTGCATAACAGAGAAAAGGGAGGGCACAAAGAAAGAATGTCGAACCTATTGAAATTGTCCCTCTTGTAAAATATAAATGAAGAATGAGAGAGAAAGGAGGGAAAATCCAACCCTATTCCAATAGCCCTTAAAGGGGCATTGAATTCCCCTGCCACAATGATGGGTCTCATTGCAACACCCATGCCACCATCACTGTTCCTTGATAGACAAGAAGGGAAACACATTATTCATCATGGTAGCAGGTAAGAGACTTGATGGCCTCAGTAATGATGGGTCAAATTATTAATTGTGGCAGGTAGGTAGCAGGTGCCAAGAGCACTCTGAAACATCCTCTCTCGCTCGATTTGAAGCTTCTGATCAAAATATATAGCTGCCTGAAGGGACTTCGGATCTAGAGTCTATTCATGTATGTCGACGTGGTGGCCTCACGTGTCTCATTTTTTTACCCCCTCCCTTACACTTTTGAATTCACACCAAAGAGACACATGGCAGATTCTGTAGGTCTTCTCTATTTACTTTATATTCTACCCAAGCTCCCCTATTGGTAGACACATTATACCTGACCCGAGACATATGGAGAACCAACGCATGTTTGATTCTTCACTTTTGATCGTCCTTTTGAAGTTACGTAGCCGTGACACGTTGACACCCCCACAAGTTTGTCCCGAGCTTAGACTTTTCAATGGTGGGTGTTTCCTTTTTCAGACCTGGGACACATGGAGGCTTGGAACTTGTTTGAGATTGTCCTTTGGGCCACACCTTTTGAATTTTCCTTGTTGGGGCATGTGGCACCTTCCACTCTCTTTTTCTATTTCATCATGGTTTGGCTAAGTCTATTTTTCTTGGAGGAGCCATAATTGGGACCCAAACACATACAGGCCCGACACACATTTGGGACCTACTTCCTGATTCCACCTTTCAAATTTGTGTGGAGATGACATGTGGAGGCCTCCATCGTCCCTTCCATACTTAGTCAATTTAGGATGACGTCTCTATCCCATTTTCTTGACTTTTGGACATGCAGAAGCTCTGCGCTCACTTGAGACTGGCCCTTGGGCTGCCCTTTTTGAATTTGTGCCATTGAGACACTTGGCACCCTCTGTTGACTCTGCCCCATCCTGAATTTTCAACTATCGACGCTGTCCCATTTTTAGACCTGGGAAACTTGGAAGGCTAGCTCTTGTTTGGGAGACCCAATTTTAGATTTACCTTTGAATATGCTCCGAAGAGACATGTGGCACCTTCCATGAGTCTGCCATACTTAACTGATTTAGGTCGATGCTTTTCTCGAACCCTAACTATGTCGCAAGAGGCGCATGTTTAAGTCTTGGCTCTTTGGATTTATCTTTGAAGTTGTGCCGGTTCGACATGTGGAATCTTCCACTGACTCGAAGACTTTTAAATGGCCAGTGTGACTTTTGGGGGGCTCTAGACACGTGGAGGCTTAGCACTTGTTTGGGGACTACCTTTGGGCTTGATCCTTGAGATGCGTTGTTGAGACACTTGGCAGCTTCTGGTGAAACTCTTATACTTATTCGATTTAGGCCTACTGTCATTTGAATTCTGTTGGACCCATTCCATGTTAAGAGTTGGCACTTGTTTGAGGAATTCCTTTGGGATCTTACTTTTGAAATTATGTCGAGCTAACACGTGGTTCTTTCCACTCGTTTGAACTTTTCAATGGCCGGATCTATCCCTTTTCCATCTTGGGACACGTGGAAGCTTCACTCTTGTTTGGGGAACCACCCTTGGCTTCGACCCTTGAAGGTGCACACATTGAGATACTTAGCAGCTTCTGTTGTTTATTCCATGCTCATCCAATTTAGGCCTAAGTGGACGCTACCTTTCTCCATTGTTTTCCTATGTGCCTCTGGTCTCTTCGGACTGTTTTCTCCTATTTCGACCCTGCCCCTTCATTGACGAATCTACCTGCCTCTTGATTTGGGATCGATTGTGAGCTCGTAGGACTGAACCGACTATTCAATTTTTATCCTATTTAGGGGAGTGTTTGATTAATTTTTCCTAAGGGATTTTTTTTTTCAAAAATGTGGCGACTAGTGGGATCACCTGCTTATTAGGTGAACAGATCAACTACCTTGTTGGATCCATTGGGCACAGAGTCATGGGTGGTAGCTTGATACTTTTTCAGGTCCTGTTCTTGAAGCTTGAATCTGACGCTTGCACTTGGCGACCTTGAACCTTCCCTAGCATTCTTGAAATGGACTCCCTCGAGACCTGATTTTAGATGCTTTGTATTTTTTCTATTTTAAAATTAGCAACTGTTATGGCAACTATGGGTCTCCCTATTGTAAATGCCGAAGGGCCTGATACTAGTATTCACCTGGAGATGCATCGAATTATACAATGAAGTAAATTCTAGAGAAAAAAAAACTTGTGCTAGATCACTTAGGGAAATAAAACCTACGCTACAACAAGACAATGTGCACACGAACTTAGAGAAATTAAAAATCCTATGCTAATATTTAGAAGGATGGAGCCTTCCTTTTTAGTAACAATGTTTAAGATGGATCCTGTTGACTGGAATCGAAAGTTTCTCTCCTTCCAACGAAGACTATTAGAAGGCATTGCTAATTTTACAGTCGATGGTCATGTAGGGCCCACTCTAAATTGTATAAAATTTGGAAGGCCTTCTCAGTTTTACCCGATCTGGATCTCACTTTAGTACCAAGTATCCAACTTTTAAAATTCTTGCTCTAGCTCCCTTTTTAAAGCATATCTTAATTGAACCTTGATTCTTCTCCATAGTTTGTATTGTAAGTTATCTTGGCCTCTTATAACTTCATTAGCTATGCATACCTAGCCTCCACCATCTCAGACTCAAGAAACTCCAATTGCTTCATGAGCTCTAATGCGGGCAATTCTAAAGGTCTAGGAAGCACTGCCTCCTTCCCATAGACTAATTTATAGGGAGAATTACATGTTGACCTTTTGGGGGTGAATCTATCTGCCTAAAGAGACGGTTTGATTTATGTGTGCCAAGATCTCTTGATTCTCATGAAGATTCCTCTTAATGATTCTTAACAAGTTCTTGTTTGTGGACTCTGCATGGGCATTACCTTGAGGGTAATAGCTTGAAGTGGTGTTGAGATATACCCCATTCTTGACAATCCCATTTAGTTATCTTTACGTTAAGGAATGCCAATGAATTGTCTGATACGATAGTAGCAGGGGCACCAAACCTTGTGATTATCCCTTCATATAAATCCAACATGTTGGATTCATTTACCTTCTTAAATGCCATATGCTTCATTCCACATTGGTGAAATAGTTAGTCACTGTGAGTATCCACTTGGTGGCCTTAGCTTGAATTTGGGTTAATAACTCTAATGAAGTACAATCCCCATTGCATGAATGGATGATTTACCGTAATTGGGTGAAAATATGTAGGGATGTTAAAATTTCTTTCCCTGTGAAGAATGCACACTTCTTGAACTTCTTTTTTCATGAGTAGCAATCCCTAAACATCATGTAGACCAGTAGTAACTGGACCCTCATAATTTTTAATGCGTCATTACCCATGGAGTGAAGTGGCCTCCATAGCTTATCCATCGTGGAACTCATGTAAAACTTTCTCAGTTTGGACTGTTTCAGTGCACCTTAATAGGACACCATTGATGTCCCTTTTGAACTAAACACGTCGTCGAAAAGTACATACAGGATGGATTGTAATCTAAAAGTACCTTATCTTTGTTCTTCTCATTTCTGGAAGACATGAACCCGTTTTGAGATAATGCACCAAATCTTGAGTCCAGCGTGGAATAGGTGCATTGTTGGCTAGATGCTCTGGCTTGTTATGCATGTTAATAGGACAAAATCTTCTTCCTCCGCTTACCCAATTTGTTACTTGAAAGCGAGTTGTTCATGTACAAAACCTTACCATGAACCATCTTGGTCACTTTTATTTGAATATCATACTCCATTACACGAGTGATCCAACCTGCTCTCTTCTCATTAAATTCCTTGTTTAGGATAAATTCCTTGACACAAACATGAGACACTAGTAGTTGAGTTTTTTTGTTCGAGACCAAGTGGCTGAATTTCTTCAAACTCTTAATGATAGTAAGGACAATGATTTTCAATTAAAGAATACTTTACCTCGTAATCCTCAAAATCATTGACAGAAGAAGGGCTATGGGATATTATGAACCTTCCTTGTTATGACTAAACCAAGGTAATTAATATTGTGTCTGACCCTCCAAAATCATACAACATGAAGTCCTTTGAAAATTATGGGTTAATGAGAGTTGGGGCTTATGATATTGTAAGTTTGATGGCCTTAAAACTATATTTTCCTTTTTGTTTTCAATTTGAATGCAAGACCTCTTCTTTAGCATCATCGTTACAGGATTTATAAGAGTGAAAAAATTAGGGGCATAAACTTGTGGACAAAGTTTATCCTCCTGAAGAATCTTTGGAGGTATTTCTTGTGATGTAGTAAGTGGTAGTGTCCCAATGACATCAACTCTTTCATGGTAAACTTTGAACCCTTATTTTTAAACAATATTGCCCTACAACTTGCCCTCATGTACTTGAAATACATGCTTCTTTAGATTCAGTGACACTTTAGAACTTTCTACAGCTTTTAAATAACTTACTTGAGGTGAAAGAGGTGGTCTGATGCATTCTTTGAGAAGACAGTGATATCATCTAGAGACACAAGCACCATCTTGTTGATTAAGAATTTGAACATCCATATCCATAGCTGGCTGAAATTTTACTTCGGAAATGGACAATCCAAATGGCATCTTCTTGTAATTATATGTGCACCATTTTATGGTGACAACGTCATCTTGTACTGATCTTCCTTTTTCACCATTATCTTATTATAGCCTAAGTATCCATCTAGTAATGAAAACCTTTTAGAGCCAGCTACAACCTACAAGATGTGTTCCATTGATGGAAGCGGATTAATTATCCTTGAGTGATGCTTTATTCAGATCACGAAAGTCCACGCACAGTCTAATTTTCTCCATTTATTTTCCTCACATGCACTAAGTTTATAACCCAACTTGAATGCTTGATGGGGAAGATGATGCTGGCATTAATTATCTTGTTTAATTCCTTTCCTCATGAGAGGTTTAATGTGAGGGTTTACTGGACTTTTTGCTTATGTATGAAAGGCTTAGATCTCGGAATCCAACTCGATAGTGTGTTGTGCCAACCTTGGGTTGAAACTTCTTAAATCCTTGTAAGTCCAAGCAAAGGACATCTGGGAATTCTTGACAAAGTTGAATGAATTTATATTTTTCTTGTTGAGTACTCACCTTTCTAGTTCACAACATATTCCCTTCTTCTATAGAAATTGGCTCTGAATCTTCACCGTTTAATTGAATATTTAATTTCTCTTTCCGGAATTGATCAGGTGTGTTGAATATTGACTCCAAAGGTACAAGAGCCTTTGGTAATTTCTTGGTTCTCAGCTGCACCACTTGGTCACCATAACACTGTTCCAACTTGTCTTGGTTTTTAGAGGAGAACTCAGCTTCTTCTTAGTAGAAAATTGACAATTTGTTGATCATTCTTGAAGACCTTACCAACTTGTGTTATTATCTGGGACAGCTGGCCTCACAACCACCTTGATATGAGGTACTGAGACTTATCACTTTTGATACTCTCTACTACATCAAATTTCTGCCCCGATTGTTGCCAATCTATATGCTACTGCTTCATTCTTCTTCCTTGGGATGGAATTGATGTCGAATGCTTTGAAATATTTGATAAGATCCCATACCCGATTCTTGTAGTTCTTTAACAGATCATTCTTGGCAGCATTTTATCCTCGGACTTGATTCGCAACCAGCTCACTATCGCCAAACACTTGCAAGTTTTTAATCCCTCTTTTTCTTGCCCAATGCAGTCCATGGATCAAGGCCTCATACTCTGTTGTGTTTTTTGAGCAAGTAAATTGGAAATGGAAGGCTGAGTAATATTTCATACCTTGAGGTGAAACAATCATAGCTCCTCCTCATGGCTCCTTGTTTACTTCTTCAGCCATCAAAGAATAACTGACCATACCTCATTATCATCCTTGTGGTCTAGCTTAGTGATGTTAGGAAGAGGATGATTCTCCTCATGCAAATAGTAGAATCCTAGCTCAGATTCCTCCATTTCCTTGTAAGGGTCAAAAGCATGCCTCTTGTTTCACCCACTTGTCGAGGGTCAAGTATGGAATACACCCAACCTTGGTATCTTCCTCATGAGTTCTTGGGAGGTCTTCCTGATCAAAAGCTAAACAGTTCACATTGATTGGGTTGGGTACATGAGGCTCAATATGGTAATCCACAATGGGCTCAGATCTGATCATAGCCTTGGCTCCATACCTTGTTCTAAAAAGCATGTGTGACCAATCAACAAGACAAATAGCCTCCAATTTTAGTAGTGAAGTCTCTTGACAAACACAATACAAAATGTGGTGGCAAGTCTATGACTGATACATTTTGCAATACAGCTCACATTGTGGCATGCGTGTAATGTGAGGGTCAAATCCTTGATGACTCCAACCATTTTTACTGCTGTCCCATCTAGTTGCACTACGCCCTTGGAGATGACTTTGTATTGAAGACCCAACTGATCAGCTATTTGCTTTGGCATTACAAAGCTACTTGCTCCCAAATCAATCATGTAATTATGCACTAGCTTGTCTCTAATGATCAATGAGAAATATAAGGGAGGAGGCTTCAGATTTCTTACCTTGTTGTCCTCCATGGTTTCCTTTAGGCTGAGCTGCATTGGTAAGCACTTTCTCTTGTTGATTGGAGGGCTGATTTGAAGTTGACAAATTGGCCATAGTAGCCTGCAACAGGTCTCTCTATCTGTGGGATAGCCAATAAATCCCACATTGAGATGTTTACATTTGTTTTCTTCATTTTTTCAATGATATTAAATGGGAATGAGCTATCGTTTTTCTTCCCCTTTCCTTTCACACTCTTCTCTTGCACATGGGTCGTTACAAGTGGTGCCTAAGTGGGTCTGGAAAGTGGCTTCAGCTAACTCTGCACATTGGTAGTTATACTTTATGGTGAAATAGAGGGCTATGGAGCATTTGAATTGGAGGATTTACCCTCTCCAATATTACTCTTCTTGGACCATGTATTTTTTACCACACTATGATGAGGTGCTTGGTTCATACCACAGAAATCTTCATCTTGCCAATTGAAAAGCATGGTCTCACTTGGGGGTGCTTCTTTCTGGGTTTCTTTCTACTGATTTTCCTCTTCAATGGGAGCTTTAGGACACACCAAAGGTTTATACCATGAAGGCCTAGTTTAGTGCACCATTGAAACACGTCGACTGGTTATGAGGTTGATTGCATGGGAAACACCAATCATATTCTTGAGCCATGTTGTTTTTTGTTAGAATCAAGGCCCTCAATGTCAAAGTTGCATTAGGATAATATGGTCAGAAAGGCCTCGTAGCTTGGGGTTGTCCTTGGTTTTTGTTTTGAATTTCAGCCTAAGATGGTTGTCTATTTTGTTGAAATGGGGGGTCTATCTAAATATTGGGTTTAAGGTTGATACGGCCTAGAATTCTGAGGTTGTTGTCTCTTATAGTCACTAGCTCATTCCCTAGGTTATGTAGTTGTTTCATAACCTCTTGTATCTCTTTTGAATTTCTAGAAGATGAGATGGAGACTTCAACTAAACTTTAATTCCTTAGAGTGGGTATGGGTGCTAATGCACGTGTTTGAGTGTGCTTGGAGCTCCTAGTTCTAGATATAGAGGCATGGGTGGTCTAGGTTTGAGTTTACCAGCCTGAATTAAGAAATTTTCATCTCTAATAGAAATGTTATATGAGGTGGGTAAATTTCTAGATCCCATTGACTGAATCATCATGGCAATATCAGAATTTAAAGCTCTAAGGAATTATAGAAAAAAAACCTTCTTCTGTTGGTCTCAGGGCCATCGGAACCCTATCCCACATACGGTGGAATCTAAAGTTGAAATTATGTCAATTGCTCATTATGGGCCCTCTTGATGGTTGTAAAATGTTCCAACAATGATAGATTATCTCCTTTTTCTCCACATTGGTTTTGAAGGGATGTGCACAAATGGTCCCAGTTATGGATGGATCCTACGGTTAGACTCCTGACCCACTGTAAAGCTTTACCTTTAAAGGAGGATGCCAATAACTTAACAACAATGTCCATTTCAACAAGCTCATAAATTACATAGACATTTGGAATGTATTGAATGTGATCTCTAGGAGTAGTCTAGTTTGATCTAGTGAAATATGGAATTCTCTTCATTGAAGCAAATGGAAATGGATTTTATGCGTTGAGGGCCAGTGAGCTGCTACCAGTGAAATTGATGTACGGGTTAGGTTGTGCCATGTTGATGGGTCGAAGGACTCTATTCGATTGAACAAAAGGTCTAACCAGGTGTAGGTGTTGAAAATGCCCTGTTTGGTGGATATGGAAACCTCTGGGCTCTTCTTCATGTCTTTACTCTTTCTCGGGGTTAAATGTAGATAGAAAAATAGTCCCTCCTCTCTAGTTCTCGACCTTTTTTGTATTCTTCTCATGAAATTTCCAAGATTGTAGTACTAAAACTAGTGGGTTATGCCACTTTTTGAGTCACTGGATGTGTAGTTTTAGAGCTTCTTAAAAGCTGGGGACTTACAACAAGTGCACATCAACCTTGCTATGGTAAAATTAAGACTTCTTGGTCCCACCGGGTGTGCTAAAACTATTGTTGCAGAATTAAAGCACCCCTGAAATTTGTAACCTGATGGGTTGAGATCCTCAGTGTGACTACACAACATGGAGCATCTCTCAAAGTGTAGGACCATGATGAGTTGAGAGAGATCTCTGGATGAAGGCCGGTTCCTATTCCTCTATTCAGGTGCACATGTTTAGGTCGCAGAGGATCATTCCTAAATCATATTCTCACTTACCAAGGAGACAGGGTGAAGGAAATACAAGAAATAAACCTAATCTAATAGAGGTGATGCACCAAAGGAATGATGAACACTTGCATTGGTATTTAAAAAAAACCATAGAGATGAAATACAACCACCATGTAGAGATAACCAAATTGTAATGAGAGATCAAAAAGAAACAATAAATCATTAGAGGGGGTTGAAATCATCCAAAGAATTATTCTATTTCTCTAAGAATTGATACAATGCATTACAATAGCCAAGAGGTAGAAATTGTTTTATAATTTGGATGGAGGGGTTCAAGACTCCACAAATTCACCTGCAGAGTAGAGAAAAGGGAGGGTGCAAAGAAAGAGTGTCCAATCGCTTGAAATTGTCCCTCTTGTACAATATATAGGATGAATGAGAGATAAAGAATGGAAAATATCCAACCCTGTTCCAACCGCCCCTGAAGGGGCATTGAATTCCCCTGACCATAATGATGGTTCTCATTACAACACCCATGCCCCCATCACTGTTCCTTGCTAGACAAGAAGGGAAACCCATTCTTCATCATGGTTGAAGGTAAGAGACTTGACAACCTCAGTAATGGTGGGTGAAACTATTAGTGGTGGCAGGTGGGTAGCAGGTGCTGAGAGCTCTCTAAAATGTCCTCTCTCACTCAATGTGGAGCTTCTAATCGAAATATATCGCCGCTTGAAGGGACTTCAGATTTAGAGTCTTTTCACGCATGTTTGCATGGTGGCCTCACGGCATTTCAAAGTTTTTCCCCCTCCCTTAAAATTTTGAATTCAGACCGAAGAGACACGTGGCAAATTCCATGGGAATAATCTATTTCCTTTATATTTTGGCCAAGCTCTCCTGTTGTTGGAGACACTATTCCTAACCCAAGACATGTGGATAACCAACGATGCATGTTTGAGTCTTCACTTTTGATCATCCCTTTGAAGTTGCGCATGACCATGACACGTGGAGGCCTCCACAAGTCTATTCGCGAGCTTGGAATTTTTAACATGAGGGTCTTTCCTTTTTTGGAGATGGGACACGTGGAGGCTTGGCACTTATTTGAGATTTGTGCCTTTGGGCCGTGCACATTTTGAATTTGTGCCATTGGGGCACGTGGCACCTTCCGCTGGCCTATTCTGTTTCATCATGTTTTGGCTAAGTCTCTTTTAATTGGTGGGGCCATATGTCTGACCCTTAAGGCTTGGACACATTTGGGACCTACTTCCTTCTTTTCGAATTTGCAAGATGACACTGGAGGCCTCCCCATCCTCTTCCATACTTAGTCAATTTAAGCAGCCGAACCCCTTTTTTTACTTTTGGACAACTCTGCTCTAGACTTTGGGCCGTCCTTTTTGAATTTTTGCCATTGAGACACTTGGCACCCTCTGCTGACTCTACCCCCATCTTGAATTTTCAACTGTCAACTCTGTGCTTTTCCTACATGTGGAAGGCTAGCCTGGGAGACCCAGTTTAAGATTTACCTTTGAAGATGCACCAAAGAGACACGTGTCACCTTCCATGAGTCTACGATACTTAACCAATTCAAGCCAGATGCTTTTCTCGAACCTTGACTACGTTGTGACATGGCTGGCATGTTTGAGTCTCCACCCTTTGGATTTATCTTTGAAGTTGCGTATCGAGTCGACATGTGGCACCTTCCACTGACTTAAAGACTTTTCAATATCTGGTGCAAATTTTTGGGGATCTGGACACATGGTGGCTTGGTGCTTTTTTAGGAACTACCTTTTGGTCTTTATTCTTGGAGATGCACCGATGAGACATGTGGAAGCCTCCGCTGACACTCTTATACTTAGTTCAATTTGGGCCAGCTACCTTTTGGCTTCTGTTAGACCCTGAGCACGTGGAGATCTAGTGCACTAGTTCGAGTCTCTTCCTTGGGATTTTACTTTTGAAATTACATCAAGATGACATGTGGTTCTTTCTACCTTTTTGTGACTTTTCAATGGCCAACTCTATCCCTTTCCTAGCATGGGACATGTGGAAGCTTCGCGCTCATTTGGGTAACCACCCTTGGCTTCAACCCTTGAAGGTGCACGGTTGAAACACTTGGTAACTTCCACTGTTTCTTCCATACTTAACCAATTTGGGCCTGAGTGGATGCTTCCTTTCTCCATTTTTCTCATGTGTGCCTCTAGTCTCTTCGGATTGTTTTCTCCTTTTTTGACCCTACTCCTTCATTGGCGAATCTTCCCATCTCTTGATTTGGGATCGATTGCGAGATCACAGGACTGGACCGACCCTTCAATTTTATCCTATACAGGGATGTGTTTGATTAATTGTTCCTAAGGGGAAAAATTGGTCAATAGGTTGTTTATCATAAATATGTCCTCTCACCTTAAATTCATATATAGTTGAGGCATATATCCTTAGGTGTTATTGGAATTAAACTAAACCTCGATTATTTATGAGGTTAACTTGGGGTTCGTGTGTAGTTATAATGCTTCCAATATTATACTTCTTCAAGATGTTAGACAAGTAATTCATAACTATTTATTTTATAAAGTGACGCCAAAAAGAGACCTAAGAAACAATGTAAATGAAATGAGCAACAAGAGTATATGTGATAATGGTTGAGGAACCAAATTTTCACTTGAAGTCCTTATGGTTATGTAATTTACGTTGTAATTGTGATATTGTGAACACACATGTTGTGTATGTCAATTAGTGCATATTTATTATCATGTTGATGTGCTTACGATGAGATTTCTTTGTCTCCTTTTCATGGATTCTATGAAGAGTTCACATGTTTTTTTTACCGCCTTATTATGTGTATAAGATAATCTTATTGTGGATTGTGGAGTGTAGGAGCATTTTGGAATTATGTGATATGAAGGTGTATTGATGTATTGCATGACATAATTGGTGTAAAGTGAATTATATTGCATCGTAATGTCGTCACTATATTGTGATGAATCGTTTGTATCACCATGTTGTGTTGCAATTGACTATATGTTGTAAAGTTATACATTGTGTTCCTCATACGTATAATTCATGTAATATGTGATGGTTCATGCCCTGATTTAGGGGCATATGGTGAGTATATGATCCCTATTTTATAGTGATTGCACTTTGGGTGCAGAATGTGATAATGTGATGTATTGTAACCCGTGAAAGTAATTTTTTTTTACCCTATATATCTACCATGCGTAAGAATTTATGGTTAATTTGTGTGAATCACCATTGGATTAGTGATGGAGTTATATGCTATGTTGTGGACGCTACATTAATTGAACCTAAGGAAAACTGGTAAAAGGTGTATGTTTGGAGTGAGGAAATGTGTACCTTTGACTAGTCACTCGAGATGAGTACGAGATAGGAAGTGGAGCCTTACATAGGCTGAAAACCCACTTTCATTTGTTTGGTATGTGTGGAACTTGCTCAATGGGTGTCATGCATATTGTGTTTTGGAGTCACCTTAGGCTCAGTAGATGGTGACTTGTACTCATTTCTCTCTCATGATATGGTTATCGTATGGATTAAACCTATGTGATTTTGACTATGTTGAACCTTGTCAAAGTTGTGGTGGGATAATTCAAATAGAGATGATGACAATTGTACGATTGATATAATAATTTACGAGCTGATCCTTGATGTTCTAAGTGCCAGCAACTCGTTGAGTACCCCTTTGGTAGCCGTGTAAGGCCACATAGTTATCGTAATGTGTTATTCCTATATATGTATTTTATCCGTAAATTAAACATTTTCTCTTTTCTTGCAAGAACCAATGGTTTTTCTTGATTAATATGTTCTTATATTTTGGGTATTTTGTTTGGTTGTTACACTAACATGAATATTTTTGCACTAACTATGGCTACTTGGCCATTTGGTTTACTTAGATGTAAATTTTCTTTTTAATTTTAAAAGTTTTATAGCCTAGCCTAAAGCTTGAGATTTTACCACTTGGCATTTGAAATGGATTGTTATGTTGGTTCTAATATAGTAATGTGTTGGAATAGGATCATGGGATTCACCATGAAGTGATGGAACCTATGGACCCACTTCATTGTATAGTGGTACGCTTCAAGGAGTTATAGGTAACTAACGGGTTGTTGAACCATGAGTTATTATGTCACTTGGGTTAGAGGTATTTGGACTCTATGCGCCTAGGGCCATAAGGTGACTGAACTCTTTTGTGGAGTGAAAAGGAAAATTTATCTTTATTTTCTTACTTGAGGGAGGCATAAGAGACACTTGAGGGACGCATAAGAGACTTGGGGGAGGCATAAGAGATTTTTTTTGTGTGTGATTGATGCTTTGGGAGGTATATGGAGTTGTTATGTGATTCTTGGGAGGTATATGTATTTGTTTTATGATGATTTGGGAGGTATATGGAGTTGTTATGTGATACTTGGGAAATACATGTATTTGTTTTGTGATGTTTGGGAGGTATATGGACTTATTTGTGATGCTTCGGGAGGCGTATAGAGTTTTTTGAGGTAGGTGTACTCTTGAGATTCATGTTTATGTTTTGTGATATTGTTTCCATCTTGACCCTATATAGCTACAATTATGGTTTTTATTTCCATGAAACCCCTATATGTGTACATGTTGGGAATTCCATGTTGTTGTAGTTTGCTTACGTTATAAGTACCTTGGGTCAGAATCATGTGTGACAAGTACTGTGTTGTGATGGATATGTATGTTCTTTCTATGGTTTGGTCAAGTTCTTGTGATGTGATACAATTGTGAAAGTATCTAGCAAGATGTCTTGTTGGTCATTTGTGTTGTGTTTGGCCCTGATGTGGTATACTGACGTCATTTTCTGTTGGGCACCCACAAAATAATTAAACTAAAATATTAAAACATTGAAATACTAAGAGTTGAGATTAATAAATATTGTTAAGGGAAATTGACTAGAACAACCTAATAAAGAAAAATGGAACTGCCAATATTCACATAACATTAAAATTTAAAATATTACGGAAACTAGCTTTCTTCCTTATGGTCGTGTTGTACTGACAAGTTGTTTTGCTAAATTACATGTGTCATTCTTGAATTTATGGCCTATGTACCCCTCAAGCTTCGGTGTTGTCTCACACCGAGGATGGTGCTCTTATAAGAGGAGGAACATGTAGTGCCTAGCTTAAATTAATATCTAAATGAAATTTTAAAAAAAATATAATGTTTTGTGAGGTGGTTGGGTGAATTTATTCAGATTTGGTGGTGGAGGATTTAATGTGTGCAAGAGCATATTAATGGAGATGTAGAGGGTGATTTTACAATGTGGAAGGAGGACTGGCAGTGGGTATGGGCATCCCATCAAACACATGGGATCCTAAAAAGACGTGCAGACCTGTCAATTCCCATGCATAAAAATAATTACACTTCATTTGGAATCCAGAGGATTTTATTAGGCTAAAACTCAAGTCAATGTTTCTAATGTTAGACAGTAACTAGATAATTGGAAGATGTTGTGTCTTCATGCAAGGTAAATGGGGACACTAAATAATGGGCAATCAGAGTATATGCAGAGGAGCTCATAAGAGAATTATTGGTCTTCAAAGGTTTCACAAACACACTTAGAGATTTTGAGGCGGAGCTCTCCACTGACATAGGAAAGATCTTCCAAGTGGATAAAATTCTTGATCTTATATTTTTCAGTCTATATGCCAAAATTTGAGGCCAATAAGCTTGTGGGTCTCTTGAATTTTCTGAAGACGTGCATTTTTTTCACCCTCAAATGAATGCTTCACTTTTACTCTGGACACAAACTCAAAATCACAACCATAAGGTATTATATAGTATATGCACTTCAAAAGGGTAGGCACGATAAAGAGGTGGAGTTTTTTAGGGAAACATGGGAATGATTTTTTGCAGAATGCCGATGACTGGAGTCACTAGTTTTACTATCCCCTATGTGAAAAAAAAAAGCATGGATCCTCAGTTCAGGGCGTAATTTTTTTTTGAAAGAGTGGCTGGATACCTTGCTATTTTCATTTCAAAATTTTCTAAGTGAGGTTTTCAATGGTATTCGGCTTACTTGACTCTTTTAAGAGTGAGTTCCGAGCATATAAATGTCATAACCCTGAAGAAAGAGATAGAGTGTCTAAGTTATGAATGCTCTCAACTATCTAATATCATTACAACACAAGGAGGTTGCAGCATTCTCAATTAGATAGGCTTGATAAAATGGGGTCAATTCAATATTTTTCCACAAAATAAATCACTGAACGGTATAAATGCTCAATATGCCTCATTTTTGAAGGATTTCGAGTCAAGTGCTGCACTCACGACCTACATTTCAGAGGACAAGTTACATAGGAAAACAATCTTATTATCTTGTTGCCCTAGTTTCAGGCTCATTTGCATCGAGAGGTGAAAGAGATGTGGAAGATTTTAATAATATTAGTGTAGCAATTTCAAGGATGTCAGAAATATCATTAAGAGATCCATCCAGTGAAATTCCCAAAATCACGTTCGCTATTCATTTATGTCTTTATTCTACGATACCATTCTATGATGCCATTCAGGACTATTAAACTATGTGCATTTGAAGCAGACAGGATGTGGAGTAACATTTGACATTATGATTTTGATTGGAGAGTGGATAATGCATTTACATATTGATTAAAATGTATTTTCTTATACTTGAAATGCTATTCCATTCATCATGTTCATACCATGAACTCAAAATTTTGTAACTGTATGTTTATTCACTTGTCATATGATTAAATCTCAATGTCATGTAATATTTCTTGTGAGACAAGGTTTCTATGATTTTTGACACGTGAAAGTCTTATTACAGAATTTACATATGTAAATTCTTCTTGAAATATGTGAAGAAGAGAATGACATATATGCAGTACATAAGGAAATGGGGCTTCAGCCACCTCGCCTGGCGCACCTCTATGCTTAAGTGAGATGCTGAACCAAATCCCGTGGTTTTGACTAGCTTCATTCCTCGAAGCATGGTTCATCTCTCCTTATCTTTCTTAATTATCGTAATATATTTTTTTCTTTTGCAACGAAATATAAATTTAAAATCTTAGGATTATCATAAGAATTAAATGTTTTATATTAACTTGTTGCAAAACAATAAAATTTTGTATCTTAACTCAGGCAATCAAAATAACATTTTTTGTAGTAAACCATGAAATTCAATCCTCATTTTGAGGTGATTTAGAAAACTTCTTGACCAGAACTTAGATCACTACTAGTATTTTTTTAATCGAAAAGTTGAAGTTGACTTCTCTGGTAAATATGTTGACCATATTCTATGGTTTAAATATATAAATTGTGACTTCCAGAGACTCAAAAAGTAACCTTCGTAACTCCAGAAAGGGGAGGATAAGCATCCTTTATGTACTTGGTTATGTGAGGTGTCACTCCAATCTTTGGATCAACCCCGAATGAACATTTTTGACCTTTTTGATGCCCTTATAGGGTCCTTGTTACACTTGTTTGTACAGTGGTAATAAGCTACTGAATCTAAGAAGTTGGCTTTCATTTTGAACTACCATTTGAAACCTAGATAGCAAAATTATTATCCATCTTCACAAACCTCTAGTGTTTTTACTAAAAAATTACATGGAACCTTCAGATATAGGCAATTTTTTTTATTTGTATAGTTTGGAAAAGTCCATTTTGTAGGCCTTAAGCCACAATTTGACTAGGTTACACTAGACCAATTAGGACTGGTGGCATCAGAAATCATGTCACCGTTTGAAAACAGTGTTCTAGTTTCAGTGCTGACGACTCTGATGAATTCTCCATATATTTTGTAATTCATAAAAAAACTTATTGTGGTGTGTTCATCCATTGAACGTTAGTTTTTGATGTGGTTTTTTGATCCCTCGAGCTAACTTTTGATCATCTACAACTAGGTAAATTACGACTGATGGCCTCGGAAAACTAGCCTGCCAATCATAAACCTTTCGCCAGTTCTGAATTCTATTAGTTCCTATGGAATCTTGGTACGTAAATGGACATGTATAATTTTAACCATGGTGTGGTTTCTAATCAGAAGATAACGTTTGAAAGTGGTTTCTTCACCTCCGAGCCTTTATTGAACGTTTTTGCAACTTGTAGGAAAATGTAAAAAATAGAAAGGTTGTAGGACCCTTGTCGGGTTGCCAAACCAACATGGGAAACTTTTTTACACTTTTAATTAATCTTTGGAAACTCTACTGAGTGAATTTTTGTGCGAAATTGAACTTTTGGTGAAATAGTGTATTCTCTCTCTTCTGTACCATTTTTTTTAATCTATCCTTGATTACGAAATGAAGTGAGCTGAAATGAAATGAATACATGTATTTAACCCTTTTCATTTCTAATGAAAAATATTAATGTTGTTATGTAAATGGGAAACTAAAGACATTAATTATGTTAGATTAGGGTGGATGCCATGCCAGTGATTTATCGTTGACTTCATGCGCACATGGTTTTCCATGATACAAGAAAGATGGCGAAAAGGTGATGTGTAATTCGTTATTTATTATTGTAATTTATATAGGTCATTGTAAAATGAATTTATGTATAATGTAGTCTCATGTTACAGAAAATTTATATTTGAGATTTTCTATTATGTATGAGATGTTAGGTTTAGGGATACCTTGGGAAATGTGCATTTAATAATAGTGTGTAATTATTGATTCATAGCTACGTATGGTAAAATTATTGATATATATATATATATATGTGTGTGTGTGTGTGTGTGTGTGTGTGTTAAATGAATTTGAATTTAATATATTGTAGTGCATTTTTAGTGTGCTATAGATGATTAAATAATTGGTGTTGTGTTACTTACTTTGAAAATGTAGTAAAGGACTCTAACCACAATAGTCAGCCCTAGTATAATATTCGTGGATAAGTTGTCTTCATGTGTGATCCTTCTTAGTGTAGAAGAAATTTGAAACCGTAAAATGAAATTAAACTTTTGTGTTGGATGGAACCTCGTATTTTAGGTAAATAAGACTACTAGTTTTTGTTACCATCATGGTCAGTATGTTTAGCATTAGCGTCATGAACCCAATGGTTAGGAACGACCTAGAAAAAACTTTATCATGGAGTAATTAGAACTAACACATCCTTAGTATCCTATTCGTCTACCAAGTCTTACAAAGTTATATCTAGGAATTTTCTTTCATCTATGAAAGAATTCCTTGCGGGACCCCCCCCAGATGACACAAATGGAGAGAATGAAATATTTTTTTTATGAATTAAATTCTTATTAATAAACTCTTGTAGTTCCTCTCAGCTAGATGTGTTACCTTGGTTACTAACAACATAACACCTTGGTATTTCATAAAGGTTTTTTTATTATCATAAGCATGTCCTCTCACCTTAAATTCATATATAGTTGAAGCATAGATCCTTAGGTGCTATTGGAATTAAACTAAACATCAATTGTTTAGGAGGTTAACTTGGGGTTCATGTGTAGTTATAATGCTTCCAATGTTATACTTCTTCAAGAATGTTAGAAAAGTACTTTCATAACTCTTGATGTTATAAAGTGACGCCAAAAGGAGACCTAAGAAACAATGTAAATGAAATGAGAAATACGAGTATATGTGATAATGGTTTAGGAACAAATTTTCACTTGAAGTAATTATGGTTGATTTAAGCATCGAATTTTTGTTAAGAATGGTTATAATTTGTTCTTGGTGGGACTAGGCATTTGAGCCAATATAGAGTCCACTAAAAATAAAATAAAATAAAATTATGGTATGTAAATTATTAATTAAATCAAACTAAATTTGGAACTAAAACAACCCTAGTACGAGAAAAATTTTGCTTCTACTTAGAGGAAGTTTTTAGGAAAGGTAAACTTGAACCTTCACCTCCTTTGAATCATATTATTTCTCCCTTGTCAACTTATGGTCAGTCCCCTTGCATAATGAGGGTAAAATAAAACGTCGACTAAATATATTTTTAAGAAACAAAATTTTTGCAAAGAACGAGAGAATTAGGAAATTTGTATACAATTTGGAATATGGAAAATAATAATTTAAGTTACAAAGATTATCATAAGGGGTAAAGAGAAAACTTAAATGGTCGAACTGTAAAGTTGGATGTGGAATGAACTTATGAATTTGTAGGTGGAAAGAGAAAGGGGGAAAATTATTATCCTTATATAATAATGTTCTTGGAATTTTAATCATAACTAATATGTAATCATGGTAATTATGTGTTGTTGGTTTTCCAATCCTTGGGTCCCTTTCTTGTTGTTGGGTCATTACTAGTATTCATTCATTAGGGAAAATGTGACATCAACATCTATATGGTGTTTTCATGTGTCTATGTGAGTTGATGAATTATGTAATCATCTTATGTGTTGTTGAGTTTCTTTTCTTACAACCCTTGTGGGTTGTGTAGTTAGCAATATAAGTACAAACAAAAATTATCTTGGTATTTTTCTTTCGTATTTGTTTTGTAAAATGGCAGTATTACATATATCCATGACCCTATTCCAACACATTACGAAATTAGAACCAACATAACAATCCATTTGAAATGCCAAGTGACAACAATTCCAAGTGT
The DNA here is from genome assembly GCA_019776745.2 of Taxus chinensis. Taxonomy (NCBI): domain Eukaryota; kingdom Viridiplantae; phylum Streptophyta; class Pinopsida; order Cupressales; family Taxaceae; genus Taxus; species Taxus chinensis. Next base: position 739,262,621 of record CM034146.1, on the reverse strand, counting down.
TGTAATAGGCTATAAAAATTTTAAACTTAAAAATAAAATTTAAATATAAGTAAAACAAATGGTAAATAGCCATAGTTAGTGCAAAAATATGCATGTTATTGCAACAACCAAATAAAATTCCCAAAATATAAGAACATATCAATCAAGAAAACTCTTGGTTCTTGCAAGAAAAGAGAAAATGTTCAACTTATAAATAAAATATTTATATAGGAATAACACATTACGATAACTATGTGGCCTTACACGGACACCAAAGGGGTACTCAATGAGTTGGTGGCACTCAGACATTGAGCTCTAACTTGTAAAATAACATACGAAATAATACAACTATCATCATCTATGTCTAAATCATCCCACCACTACTTCAACAAGGCTCAACATAGTCATAACTAAACTTAGGTTGAATCCATACGATAACCATATAGGGAGAGATAAAGGAGTACAAGTTGCCATCTACTGAGCCTAAGCTTTCCATGAAACACAATATGCATGACACCGATTTAGAAAGTTCCATACATACCAAATGAACAAAAGTGGGTTTTTAGCCTTTGTAATACTCCACGTCTTATCTCGTACTTGGATCAAGTGACTAGTCAATGGTACACATTTTCTCACTACAAGCATACACTTTTATCAATTTCTCATAGGGTTGGTTAGTGTAGGTGTCGACACTAAAATTTTCCTTGTAATTTCTATTTTATTATGTATGTATTAGGAATAGGACGTTGTTAAGTATGATTAGTAGTGGCATCCGATAGAAGATAATAGCGTCATCAGTACAGTGCCGCAAATAAAGTAGAGTATGGTAACAATCAAAGTACAAAAGGAATGTTGTGGTAAAAAGTAAATATTTGTCGTAAGTGGTCTGATAATGTTAAAATGTCAAAGTTGGGGTAAGTAGAGAAGTATGGTCTACATGATTAGGAATTAGAAATATTTTATTTGTAATAAGGACAAAAAGTGATGTCATAAATATTTTGTGTATTTTATTTGTGGAAAAGACTAAAAAGGTGGAACCCATGTGAGATGATAAGGTTTATCTTATCTTAGAAGATAAGCCTACATGTAAAGACAAAATTTTAGGCATGGAATCTGATTGGCCAAAAGAGATTGCCTATCCTATCTTAGAGATAGGGTGGATAATCCTAAATTCCTATAAATAAAGAGGCCACCCCCGTCATTTAGCATAGAAGGAAAAAGTGAGAAATATTGTTTGAGTAAGTGTGTAAAGGAAGCCATCATTTCGAAGGTGTGTTAAAGAAGCCATTAAGAGGTGTAATTGTGAAGTTTCTCCCATAGTTATTTTTGGAAGGCAAGTGAAGTCAGTAACACTTGAAGTACCTCATGGGTGAGATTGTAACAATTTTATGTTGATATTATAATTTACATTGATATTTCAGATTTATCATCATTCCTTCTTATCATAGTCTATGGTATTCTTGTGTTATGTTTGTTGTTGTGTTTCCAGATTACATCCACCAAACTAAAATTTGTTCATTAGTAAATAATCAGAGCACGAGGAGTTCCCGGTGAAGAATTATCATAGTGTTGGATTTGTGTTGACATTTTGGTTCCATTGCCGGGACAATTCCTCATTGGTGGATTTTCTGGAGAGATATTCTCACTTAGTAAGAAAACATTTGGAGGGTAACCTTGATTTTACTGTGCATAGTAGTTACTATGGTAAAGTCACTTTTTGGCTTGAATAGTATTTACCACAGTAAAGTCACTTTTACCTGAATAGTATTTACCGTAGTAACTTCACTTTTTACTGTGAATAGTGTTTACCACAGTAAAGTCAGTTTTTACCACAGTAAGTCAAGTTTTACCATAGTTACCGTGGTCATTTCTATTTTCTATTATAGTGATTCTAATTATTTGTGCACATAAGTCTTGTTGATTGTACTTGTGGGTTGATATTTCACTGTGGTTACTTTTGAAAATGGGGAAGATTCCTATTTTTTTCAGCCCAATCTAATGAAGATGCTTCCTCTTTCATTCAAGAGTTTAAACGATCTTGTATTTGTAATGGCCTTATAAGAAGGCAACAATGGAATGAATTTTTTCCTAACTTTTTGGATGGTTCAACCCTTAGGTGGTTTGAAACACTAGGTGATAATGTGAAAAAATCATGGGATTTATTAACTGAAATTTTTCTTAAAGAATTTGGTGAACAACAGAAATATGAAAATCTCATGATCGATATCACAAAGCTATCCCAATGAGAGAAGGAGAAGATAAGGGATTATCATGCACGTGTTCTAGAGCTAAGGAGGAAGCTCGATGCCTAGATCCGGAAGGAAGGATTCGTAGATGGGTTGATGAATGGTGTGGATAATCTCCTCTGTAAGCACTTCATTCTTGGGATGAAGCCAAAGATCAACAACGAGTGAAGTATGACCGCCCAACTACCATTTAACAAGCAAAGGAGATTACAAGAAGGAAAGAAGAAAGCATGGAAGAGGAGCCCAAAGAAATTGTTGCTACAGTAGAACCTACACCAGTACCTTTTGTCTAGAATCCACAACCACTCTTAGTGAGCAAAACTATTTTCCCTAGTACATCTACTGAGTATGAAGATTTTCTCAAGAAGATGGGTCAGTTAACTATTAATCTTCTTTAAGGAAAAGAATTTAGTTCTCAGGGAGGAGATAGAGGTTCAAAAAGAAATATTTTTGAAGTCGTATGTTATGGTTGTCATAAAAAGGGTCATTATAAGTATAATTGTCTAGATAGAACTTCTACATCTGGTACAAGAGCTAATGATAAAGGAAAAGCTCCTGTGAATTCTTTTAATGTAGTGGATAAGAGTATAAATAATGAAGCAGATTTGTTTGTAAAAAAAAGAAAGAAAGAAAAAGATAACCAAGATGGAAATGATCCTCAGAAGATGAAAGGAGAAACTAGTAAGAAACATAGGAGAAGAAAGTTGGGTGTGCAGGATTTTCTGATTTCACAGGGACAAGGACCATACTCCATCTTAGGAGATCTATCTAAAAGGCCTACAAATATTACATATGGTCAACTCTTGGCTATGTCTTCTGAGAAGAGGCGGGAGCTGCAAAGTGGACTCAATGCTCAAAGAAGGAAGGAGGTTGAGGTCCCTATTTTGGAGGCAGAGGTGGATCCCTGCGCTCCACAAGTTGAGGTATTATGTGATGGTATTTCAATTCATGATGTCTTAGTTGATGGAGGTGATGCAGTTAATGTAATGACCGAGTCTGTAATGAATATGTTGGGTTTAAAAATTGATCGCCCCTCAACATTTATGTTAAGGTCATTAAATAAGGGAAAAACTAAACCAGAAGGTGTTGTTTCAAATGTGGCAATATCTGTTATGGGTGTTGTATGTGTGGTAGAATTTCAGGTGATGAAAAATGGTACTGTTACATACCCAATGTTGTTCGGAAGACCATGGCTAAGGAGAGTTCATGCAAGAAACTACTGAAATGAAGGCTTCATTACACTTGGATGTGGTAGAGAGAGGGTGAAGATAAACATGATCCCTTCGCATCATAAGATAGAACCTGTGGATTAAGGTGATGAAACTGATGATTGGACATCCTTTGATTACTCTAGTACTAGTGAAGTGGACATAGAAGATGAAGAAAGTGAGGTTGATGTTTGGGTAAGTGCAGGAAGTTGATGGACAAATATAGGGTCATCCGTGGACATCATATTGCAAATAACAACATAATATCAACTTGTAGGGATTATTAGCAATACATAAACTCAAAATTAGACAAAATTATATTAATATGAATCGTAGCATCCAGAATCTAGTTTCTAAAATACTAATTTTTGTAAAAAATGGACAAGATTAGCTATATTAAATACTCAAAATTCAATGACTTGGTATTTTTTTTAAAAAACGCCGATAAGATTATAGTCCGTTTGCCCACAATTTAGATGACCAAAAATTGATATATATTTTTTTTCCTTTAGTGAGAAGTTATATGCCACTATCTATCTTGGGATGGATTTTATTTTGTATTTTTTTGAGTAATATTTTATTTTTTATGATTTTTTCCGTGAAAGTGGTATGAAAACATAAAGAAAACAGAGCGTTTGCCCGCCATAACTTCATCAAAAAATATTGAAATCAAATAAATTTTTTTTTTGAACATGTATATAATTTCACCACGGTTGGGATGGTATAAGTTTTATCACATTCTGATAAGTGAAACAAATTTTGTAGTCTTAAACGTAGACATAAACATTCACAGGAAAAAGTGTCTTAAAGACCTACTATTAGTAAAAAATTATAAAATGATATTTATCCTCTTCTATTCACTTTAAAATTAGTATTTCTACAAAGATAATAGTCTCCCCTTACGCAATGGTACCATTTTTATGACATATTTTTTACTTTTCGGCATTGTTCAAGTCCGCGGAAGACTAAATTTGATGTTTTGTTGTTTTTAATGTAAAATTCAGGATTTGATGTCCACTTAATTGTCCCCCAACTTGGTGCACTTACCCGTTTCGGTCATGGATATCCTTCCAGTCACACTAACTCATGAACCCATAAAATTATTTGAAGAATAAATTGATGATTGTCTCCAAAAAAAAGATTGGTGATGTTGTGATGGAGATTGAGAAGGAATGCTACCTCCAGCTCTTTCAAAGGTACATATACCTATTCACTTTTGATTACAAGGAACTCTATCAAGTAAGTTGGGTAGAAAATTATATTGAGCTGGTAGATGGTGCTAATCCCATAAAGCAAATTCCATATAGAATGAATCCTAATTTTTTCAAGACTGTAAAAGAAGAAATAGATAAGTTGTTTGATGCAGGATTCATATTTGTTTTGGAGAATTCAGAATGGATTTCTCCCATTGTGATCTTAATAAAAAGGAATGGGAAGCTACACATTTGTCTTGATTATAGGAAGCTCAATAAGGGAAAAAATAAGGATCATTACCATCTTCCATTCTCAGATCAGATCTTGGACAAAGTAGCTAGCCAGGAGTGCTATAATTTTGCTGATGGATATAGCAGATACAACCAAGTTCGTATAGCAGAGAAAGATCAGCTGAAGACCACGTTCACCACTCCTTGGGGAACATTTTCTTATAGAGTTATACCTTTTGGGTTGTGTAATACTTCGGCTACATTCTAGCGCTCGATGATGTTAGGAAATAAGATATAAAATATGCGGAATAATCCCTTACAGAATCACAACAGTAGAAACTAATATGCAGAAAATATTACAAATCTCAATTAAAAGTGCAGAATAAATAACACAACACAGAGAGACCAGATTTAATGTGGTTCACCCAATTTGGGCTACGTCCAAAAAGAATTTCTTACTCAGATTTTATTACAAGCCTCCACTCTCTCAATACAATACCTAGATCTATTTGGAGCTATGCTCAACAAACTCTATAGAATTCACACCTGAATTAAAAACACATCTGCAATACATTTTCTTATCTATCTATCATATGCATAAGACCATATAAATAGACAATTGCTTAAGCATTTTGATATAAAACCGTGTGTATCAAAACCATGGGCAAAAACCGTGGGTATCAACACAATGGGTACCGAAAAAACCATGGGCCCAAAAACAGCCCATAACGGTTACACATTACCCATGGGTTAATAAAACACCCATGAAAATTTTCTTCGAGGGATTTTCCCCCAAGCCCCCATCGATAGAGGGGGTCTTCACCCTCCCGAACCCCCTTGACCCGCTCACCAGCAATCAAGACAGCCATAAAAATACCCGAGTGTAACACATAGAAGGTGTACCACACTCTAACATGAAAATAGGCTCCACAAACATAACAATCTCCCACTTGGAGACTGATTTCCACTGAGCAAGCTTCTCAACCCTTCACTGTCATCCGCGAAGGCTAACCAAAGCTGAACATAGCTTTAGTTTATCCATTGTGACCACCTTGGTCATCATGTCTGTAGGATTCTGACTGGTATGAATCTTCTCCAACTTCAACTTATCTTCCTCCAAAGTTTTCCTAATGAAGTGATATCTTAATTATATATGCTTCGTCCTAGAGTGGAAAGCATAGTTCTTAGCTAGGTGTATAGAACTTTAACTATCACTATGCAGCTTACATTCCTCCTACTTATGCCCCAACTCCTCAACAAATTGTTGTAACCAAATCATCTCTTTGCTTATGCCCTAACTGTTGTCTCACCTACAATGTAAATATAACCTATCGTGCCCCTCTTGATGTCTACATCTCTAGCCATGTCTGAATCTACATAACCATGTAAAGTGGTGTCGGATCCACTTTAGCACAAAATTGTCCCCATGGTCCCTCTCAAATACCGAAGGATCCACTTTACTGCTTGCCAATGCTCTTTACCTGGATCACTCATAAATCTACTCACAGCTCCCATTGCATGGGCAATATCAGGCCTAGTGCACACCATAGCATACATCAAACTGCCAACTGCTGATGAGTAAGGTACCTTGGACATTTGGTTTCTTTCCTGCTCTGTCTTGGGACACTGTTCCTTTGTTAACTTAAAATGGCCTGCCAAAGGAGTCTCGACCGGTGTAACATCCTTTATGTTAAACCTATCCAATACCTTCTTAATGTACTCTTCCTGAGATAAAGCCAGCTTCCATTCCTTACTATATTGAGTTATCCTCATACCAAGGATTTTTCTGGCTGCCCCCAAATCTTTCATATCAAAGGATTCACTTAGTTGTTTCTTGATTATTTTTATTTCCTGTATGTTTTTACCTACAACCAACATGTCATCAACATACAAACACAGGATAATATAACTTCCATCCTCAAATTTCTTTGTATACACGAAATGGTTAGAATGACATCTAATATAACTTTGCTCCATCATGAAGATATCAAACTTCTTATACCATTGACGTGGATCTTGTTTCAGGCCATACAAGCTCTTCATCAGTTTGCACACCATCTCCTTTTTACCTTTGACTTCATAGCCTTCTGGATGCTGCATATATAGCTCCTCCTCCAAATCACCAAGGAGAAATATAGTTTTTACATCTAACTTTTCTAAGTGCAAGTCTTCTGCTGCCACTATTCCAAGAATAGTTCTGATAGAAGTTATTTTTACTACAGGAGAAAAAATCTCATCAAAATATGTACCTTGTTTCTGTGTAAACCCCTTGACCACCAACCAGGCCTTATATCTTTTCTTTCCTCCTTCTTCCTCTTTAACTTTGTACACCCACTTGTTCTGCAATGCTCTTTTCCCTTCTGGTAGCTTCACCAAATCCCAAGTCTAGTTCTCCATGAGAGAATTATGCTCCTAATCCATGGCTTGCTCCCACTTCTTACTAGCATCTACCTGCATCGCTTCATCAAACCTCTTTGGCTCTCTACTATCAGTGAGTAGTAAATAATAAAGAGAAGGAGAAAAACGTTCAAGTTCTTTTCATACCCTACAAGACCTCCTCACTGTAGGAGTTTGGGGTTCCTGTTGAGTAGGTTCTTGAACTGATTCATAGGGTCACTTTCCCATCTAGAAGATCCTTTACCACTGCATATTCTTTCTTAGATTCTTCCCTATTTTCCTAAAATTGTTGCTTATACATGACTTTCTCATTAAAGACCACATCCCTAGACCGAATGATTTTCTTGTCTTTAATACTCCAACATTTAAATCTAAAGTCATCACCACCATAACCAATAAAAGTATATTTTTCTGATTTAGCTTCTAGTTTGGTCCTATCATCCTTGTCTATATGAACAAATACCTCACATCCAAAGACTCTAAGAAATGAATAATCAACTTTCTTACCATACCAAGCCTCCTCAGGTATGCCTCCATCCAAGGCACTCGAGGGTCATCTATTTATCGAGTACACATCTATGCTCACCGCTTCTGCCCAAAAAGAAAGAGGTAGTCCTGCATGTAACCTCATGCTCCTAGTACGTTCAATTATTGTTCTGTTCATCCTTTCTGATACCCTATTCTGCTGCGGAGTTCCTGGCACTGTCTTTTGCCTGTGGATTCCATTCTTAGAACAGTAATCATTAAATTCATTGCTACAATACTCCCCTCCATTATCTGACCTGAGACATTTTAGCTTAAGACCTGTTTCATTCTCTACCAAGGCTTTCCATTTAACAAAAGTGTCAAATACATCAAATTTTTTTCTAATAAAATATACCTAAACTATCCTTGTTGCATCATCAATAAAAGTAACATATAAACTTCAACCCCTAAGAGATGATACCTGAGCTGGCCCCCACACATCAGAATGCACCAACTCTAACTTACTCTCTTTCTTTGTAGGTCAAACCTTGAGAAACTTTACTTGCTTCTATTTCCCATATATGCAGTCCTCACAGAACTCCAAACCTATTTCTGTATATCTAGGTAAATTCTTTTTTATGATTTCCATGCCCTTATGGCTCATATGACCGAGCCTATAGTGCCATAATGTTGTATCTGCATCTAAAGCCACAAGATTACAATCATTAGTACTATAAGTTGATAAATACAAGGTTCCAACCTTCTTACCTCTTGCCACCATAAGAGCACCCTTGGTAACCTTCCAAGAGTCAGCTGTAAATATCACAGTATAACCATCACTTCCCAATTGCCCCGCCGATATCAAATTTTTCCTTAATGTAGGCACATATCTGACATCCTTCAATAGCCATGTATTCCCATCCTACATCTTAACATAAACAGAACCTTTTCCAACTATACTGCAAGGCTCATCATCACCAAGAAAAACATGCCCAAAATCCCCTTGAACATAATCAAAAAAATAATGCCTATGTGGAGTAGCATGAAAAGAAGCCCTTGAATCTAAAACCTAAGTTTCAGTAATATTATGTAAAGAAAGAATCAAAGCATCCTGACATACATTACCTGAACTATTCTCAGAAATCTTCATATTAAACAAATTTTTCATTAATAATATCTTATTAGAGGAAAAGGATTTTTTTCATAAAAATTCCCTAATGCATCCATCAGTTCTTTTCTAGTCTTTTCCTTGGAAACATTAAATAATACCGAATATGCAAGACACAGCCAGATCATTCCAAGTTCCCTCTGATCCAACAAATTCCATTCCACATATTTCATACTCGAGGGTTTGTTCACCTTCTCAGACAGTGGAGTATAAAGATCCTTCTGCTAAAGGTAATCTTCCATTTGCATCTTCTAAAGACTGAAATTCTGCCCGTTGAATTTATCAACCCTAGATATTCCATCATCTGCCATAGCTCCCACTCAAGATAAAACTTTCCCTATGATTCAACACTTCAGAAAACCAAACCAAGCTCTGATACCAATTATTAGGAAATAAGAGATAGAATATGCGGAATAATCCCTTACAGAATTGCAACAGTAGAAACTAATATGCAGAAACTATTACAGATCTCAAATAAAAGTGCAGAATAAATAACACAACACAGAGAGACAAGATTTAACGTGGTTCACCCAATTTGGGCTACGTCCACCAGGAATCACTTGCTCAGATTTTATTACAAGCCTTCACTCTCTCAATACAATACCCAGATACGTTTGGAGCTATGCTCAACAAACTCTACAGAATTCACACCTGAATTCAAAACACATCTACAATTCATTTGCTTGTCTATCTATCATATGCATAGGACCATATAAATAGATAATTTCTTAAGCAATTTGATACAAAACCGTGGGTATCAAAATAATGGGTATCGAAAAAACCATGTGCCCAAAAATAGCCCATAATGGTTAATAAACCACCCATGGGTTAATAAACCACCCATGAAAATTTGCCTCGGGGGCTTCACCCCTGTTAACCCCCTTGACCTGCTCACCGGTGAGTGGGACCGCTGAAAAAATACCCAAGTGTAACTCATAGAAGGTGTACCACACTCTAACATAAAAAGAGGCTCCACAAACATAACAGATGAATAGGGTGTTTGAACCCTACATTGTAAACTTCATCAGAGTATTTCTCGACGATTTTTTACATCTATGGGAGCAAGATGGGCCACCTGCACCAGATGGAGACAACATTTCAAAGGTTAGATGAAGCACAAGCCTCACTAAACCCTACAAAGTGTGTCTTTGGATGTTCTAAAGATGTTTTGTTAGGGCATGTTGTATCCATAGATGGTATTAGTACTAATCCTGATAAAGTTTAAAAAATTAAAAGAGTTACCATTTCCTATGAATAGAAGTAAGTTGAGATCATTTTTAGGCCATGTGGGTTACTATAAAAGGTTCATCAAGAATTTCTCAAAGATTGCAAAGCCACTAACCCAGTTCTTGAAGAAGGATGTTACTTATGAACCAGGAAAGAAGGTGCATGAAGCTTTTGACCAATTGAAGGAAGCCCTGATGTCTTCGCCTATTTTAAAGAATCTAAATTGGAGCAAGCCATTCATTGTGTAGACTGATGCTTCAGATGCAGACTGGGATATACTCTGAGCCAAAAGGATGAAAATGGGAATGATCATCCAGTTTACTTTGTGAGTAGACAAATGAGTAGTGCTGAGGTAAATTATACTGTAACAAAAAAAGAGGCTCTCGCTATCATTTTTGCTATAAAGAAATTTAGAAATTACTTGCTAGGGAAAACAATTATAGTTATAACATATCATCAGGCTCTAAAATATATTGTAAATAAGCCTAACCCATCAGGGAGGATAGCAAGATGGATAATTTTTCTACAAGAATTTGAATTTGATATTATAGATCTAGGCCAGGAAGAAAGCATGTCAATGCAGATGCACTTTCTCGAGCCTATGATGGTTTAGGTTCATCTTGTGATGATGATGATTTCTCAGATGCAACATTGTTATCCCTTGACACAATCCCTAGTGAATACATAGATATTTATAATTATATGAATGAATTCAAGTTTCCTGATGGTGTCAATGTAAAGACTAAGAGGAAGATTACTTAAGCCAGTCGTTCATATTCTATTCTGAATGGAGTATTATTTTGAATATGACCTGATGGACAGTACAAGAGGGCAGTTGGACATGATCAAGGGAAGGAGCTGATAGAAGAATTCCACAATGGTACATGTGGAGGACACTTCTTTGGACAACTTACAACAAGAAGGATCTTGGATGTAGGTTATCACTGGCGCACTCTTTTTAAAGATTGTTATAATTATTGTAAGACATGTGATATTTGTCAAACACATGGTAACCGTAAGACTTCATCATCTCCATTATGCTCTATTCTTCCACTTAGTCCCTTTTAAAAGTGGGGAATAGACATTGTAGGTCCACTTCCAACTACCCCACACCAAAATAAGTATATTGTAGTTACCATAGATTATTTAACCAAGTGAATTGAAGCTAGGCCATTGAAAATAGCGTCTATCGATGAAGTGGCAAGGTTCATATATGAACGCATTGTCACCAGATTTTGTTTCCCATTAGAAATTGTAACAGATCAAGGAAGCCACTTCATTATTGAGGTGGTAGAAGTCCTAGTCAACAAGTTTTTTATTAAGCACATGAAGGCAACAACATACAAGCCAAGCACAAATGGACATGTGGAAGGAAATTTTTTTGTGTTGTGTCAAATTCTAGCAAAAGATGCAGCCTTGCAGGTACATAAGTGGGATAAAAGGATTCATGTAGCATTGTGGGCATATAGGGTAACATCAAAGTCAGCAACATGATGCTCCCCATTTCATTTGGATTATGGCATTGATCTAGTTCTTCCTATTGAGTTTGATATTCCCACTGTGAGAGTTATGAAAAATGAAAGGATGGATGAAAGTGATTCAGTAAAAGAAATGTTGGTGTATCTTCATTTGCTAGAAGAAATGAGGGAAATAGTGAAGGATACAAGCTATAAGAATAAAATGAAGCAGAAGGAATACTTTGATCAAAATATTCGTTGGTCTCCATTTCATGTGAATGACTTGGTTCTAGTATATGATTCTAGATACAAAAAAAGAAGGCATAAATAGTTTCTTCCCAAATGGATGGGGCCCTACAAAATAGTAGCTATGCATGAAAATGGTACATATCGACTGGAGGAATTGGATAGCACTCCCATTACGAAATGGATCAACCATGACAAGTTAAAGATTTTCCAGGCACCAACTTCAGAATGTCCATAAGAGTCTACTCTGAGGACAAAGTAGAAGCTAGGAAGGGGGAAGATGTCGACACTAAAACTTTCCTCCATAATTTCTATTTTATTATGTATGTATTAGGAATAGGATGTTGTTAACTATGATTAGTAGTGGCTTCTGATGTAAGATAATGGCACCGTAGGTACGGTGCCACCAATAAAATAGATTATGGTAACAGTCAAAGTACAAAAGGAATGCTATGGTAAAAAGTAAATATTTGTCGTAAGTGGTCTGGTAATGTTAAAATGTCAAAGTTGGGGTAAGTAGAGAAGTAGGGTCTACATGATTAGGAATTATAAATATTATATTTGTAATAAAAACAAAAAGTGATGTCATAAATAATTTTTGTATTTTATTTGTGGAAAAGACTAAAAAGGTGGAACCCATGTGAGATGATAAGGTTTATCTTATCTTAGAAGATAAGCCTACATGTAAAAGTAAGAGTTTAGGCATGAAGTATGGTTGGCCAGAAGATATTTCCTATCCTATCTTAGAGATAGGGTGGATAAGCCTGAATTCCTATAAATAAAGAGGCCACCCCCCTCATTTAGCATAGAAGGAAGTAGTGAGAAATATTGTATGAGTAAGTGTGTAAAGGAAGCCATCATTTCAAAGGTGTGTTAAAGAAGCCATTAAGAGGTGTAATTGTGAATTTTCTCCCATAGTTATTGTTGGAAGGAAGTGAAGTCAGTAACACTCGAAGTACCTCATGGGTGAGATTGTAACAATTTCATGTTGATATTATAATTTACACTGATATTTCAGATTTATCATCATTCCTTCTTATCATAGTCTATGGTATTCTTGTGTTATGTTTGTTGTTGTGTTTCCATATTACATCCAATAAAATAAAAGTTGTGCATTAGTAAATAATCATAACACGAGGAGTTCCCGGTGAAGAATTATCATAGTGCCAGATTGGTGTTGACATAGGATTCACAACATAACACATAACTACATCACTAACATAAGGGTAAAATGTGGGCATTACAAGAAGAGTACACACTTCAAAATGTACATCAAGAGAATATTAAGGACCATCTACCCTACGTAATGCCTAATTGTCACATCTTCTTTTTAATTTAAAATTAAGTTAAATTAACTAATTAAAAGCTTTTCAAAAAGTACCAATAAAGTGACTATATTTTACAAATAATTGGATACATGATCTAAAAAATAAATAACAAAAATTAAAAGAGTGAAGCATCACAAGTCATGGCCTGAGGTTACCCCCCATGGAAAATCTCTTAACCAAGCATAACAATTAAAAAACACACATATAGAACACAAGTCATCAAATTGGGCTTGTTGCAAACACCCAACATTCTTCTAGAGTTAGTACCTTATCCCCTTTTGGTGTATAGTGATATTATTATCGTACAATCACAAAAAAATACCTCTCTAGCCTCAAGGCTGCATGAATAACATCGAGAAATAACTCATACATATCAATAAATAATCATCATCAAAATTAAGCAATTATATCAACTACCGAAAATTTCTAAATAATTTGATTATACCATTTTACTAACATCAATGAGATCACAATACTAATCCGAACATCCTAACATGGGAAATGCATCACGAATATAATGTTTTAGTATAAATTAAAAACAATGCAAATCAACATGTATAAAACTACCCACCAGTGTCATCTGTCATATAATAATCCAAAATATGAATCACAACATACCGATAATCTAAACGTATATAGAGTCTATCACCCACTAATCAAAATGTAATAATTGTAACGTTAATGTCTCTAATCAACAGTAGTAAAACTCATAGTGGATAAGTGTTGAAGAAGAGTGGGCATTATAAGGAGAGTGGAATGAAAAGCAAGAAATGTACTCATCCTATGATAATCCAAGTAGTAGTTCTACTATAACATAACCCTTGTTGGCATAAGGTTCAAGGTACATTGGGTTTATGTGTTGATATAAACCAAGTATACTAACTATTTTTCTAGATAGGAATAATTTTTTTATTGAGTAGGACCCTATTCAGAAACAAAAAGCCCAAAAGACAAGATAAAACAAGGAAGATTGAAAGAGACAATACATAAAGATGGAAAAAGTATACTAACTATAACATAACTTAATGACTTAATTGTGCAATTACCTAAGTAACATAATACCAAAATAATGCATAATCCAACAATATATGACAAAGGAATGGAATTCAAATACGAATTCATGAATTTTCATCCCCTATTTATCCACTTTTATTCCTTTTGATTTAATTAAAATCATACAAATCTATTGGAGGATTTAAGAATTGATAGGTATTAAGTGCATACACACCTATTTATTTGATTACCTCTAGCTAATTACTTCCTATCAGTTAAGGGAATTTGTTAATGTGGTGACATTTATGTGAAAACATAATCTTTCATCACCCAAAAACTTGTACAGCATGTCATGCATAACCTTCTTGGCTTATTGTGTGCTTCTATACAATATGATTTCTTTATGCACATTATTGGTTCTTTTGTATTGTTTTGCATAACATTTCATTTTCCTACACTAGTTTTTTCCAACACCAAGTTCTTTCTATTATTTTATGTGAATTTTTGTATCATTTTGTGCACATGATGGTTTTTCATGAAGAGCTATAAATTTGTACAACTTTTTCATCTTCTTAGCAACCAATTCCATGCACACATTTTTCTACTAATTCATTTCTACAAAAAAAATCCTAAAAATTCTCTACACAATCAGTATTCACATGGTTTCACATTAATTTACAAATGTTTAATGTTTGCATAAGTAATTCTCATAATATTTTCTAGATTTTGAAAGATTTTTATAGTTAAAATAGATTAGAGTGACCGAGGCTAACGAAATTCCACACATGACTGAAATGGTTCAGCCTCCATAATGGTTTCATATATATTTTCTTCATAAAAACTTTAGGCATCTTATGAAGGTATTGAACACCTTGAGAAAGAGAAAATTTAGAGAAAACAATTAGGAAATGTCTGAAATAAAGATGAAGGTGTAAATATATTACAAAAGGGACTATATGTTTGAGTTGCATGTTCAAGTGGAGTGAGTGTAACTCTATGAGTTTTAAAAAACCTATTAAGATCGAGAGGTTGTGAGTGTGTATATAATAATTCATTTAGAAATAATAGGGTTTTTTGTTTTCCATAATTGAACATCTACATGAATGTATATTTTACATATATATATATATATATATATATATATATATATATATATATATATATATATATATATGGGATACATGATATAATGCATTCTTTCATTAGATCCAAAATAGTGACTCCATCATTCATTATCAAAGTCATGTTAAACATTAGGTTAGGAGAGTATTTATTCAATTATTTGAGGTTAGGTAGAGAACAAATGGGTTAATGAGTAAAGTATAAATTGTGTAGGTTCACAATTGGTGCATAAGTAGGTCTAAGTTGTACGGAGTCAATATCTAGATAGAAATAGTGGTTAGGGATGAAGTAATAGATGTTAATGTATTTAAGAGGTTAGATGAGACTATATTGATGGTTATATGATTTAATGCAGACCAGATTTAATGTCATATAAGTGCCTAAGATTAATTGATTTTGTTAATCCTTTAGAGGTAAAAGTGATAAGAAGAAAGTGAAGAGATGGAAATTTCCTCATAAACTTGATGGTGAAGAAGACAAACATATCAAATCCATTTCAATTATTAGAAAACATATTGACAAAAAAATTCATCTACCAATTTTACAGTTACTAAGAGAAAATATAATAAAATGTGTTGTAAAGATTTTTTTTGAGCAGCTTACACGAGTTACTCTAAGGGTATTTAGTCCACCTATAGTGAATGTATTTCACACATCAGTACTAGGAATAATAGCCACCTCGAATGTAGTTTTTCTTCATTTCCCTTGTGCAATTGTTGTCCCACTCCCCTATTAGTGATTTCCATGAAACTTATGAGGGGAGGTTGGGTTAGTACACTCTTTTCCTCTTCTCGGTATTGTGAAAAATAGTATAAACCTATTTAAGGTTGTATAGTATTACTTAAAATTACTTCCACTACTGACGTGATTTATGTGTATTGTATTAAACCATTCAACAATTTTTACTGAATTGTCTTTGTTGTAAGATTACTAATACTCTCCACAAACCAAAAGTTGTTAAATATGACTTTTTATGATGACCAAAATGCATATGGATTGTTACTGGTTTAGCTAGGGAACGGATCTAAATTTTACCTATCCTTTCAATACTAAATCTTCTATTAAATCACCTGGGCCTCCGTTCAATCTTCCTCCTAAGATACCATATTATGTTATTAGTTTTGCACATTGAATCTTTCTCGTCATATATGTTCTTGTGTTATTGAGTTTGTTAATTTTATTCTTCTTTGGGGTTGTATATAAATGTTGTATGTGATCCTTTCATTTACTATATGTATGTTCTATATATTCTCTTGAAATGCAATTGACTTATTGTCCCCTTATTTTATAGCATAATGATTAAATCAATCCATCTATATTTTCCCCATATTTATATAGATTCTTTTCATATTCATATTTATATTTGAAATCCAATTTCTACTTTAAGGATTTACTATTTCATTTATCTTTATGAAATTCTACCTTCCCTCTACTCCTTCCTTCCACATGGCCCTTAAATGTGGTAATTTAGGTTTCCATGGTGAAGAAATTAGTTATGTATTCGATCAAAAAAAAATTATTTAGAAAAGGAATTTTTGCACTAAAAGCACGTCATGGCTCTAACAATAATTCATATTATGCCTCCTTTACCTCATTTGGACATGTGAATGTTGATATTGAAAACCATGAAAGTAACTACAAAGATACTTTTTCCCTTCTTCCTCTTCAATTATATATATATATCAATTATTTTTTATGTATATATATATATATATATATATATATATATATATTATTTGAGGTTCCTTCAATGACTTACTATGCACATGCTATAAATAATTGTGTAGATTTCCTTAGACCTATATGACTAATATGTGTCTAGACGTTCTCATTTAAAGGGTTAATTATTCAATATTGATCAATTAATTAACTAATTAGAATAGGATTATAACTAACATTGTAATGTTAATTTGCATCTATAATGAAGGGTTAGATTAGATAATTAACCAGGTGTTGTTAATTGATCTAGATGGAATAAAGTGTTGGCTAATTAGTGAGAAAGATATTCATTATAACCAAATGATATAAAATAGCATAAGAAATGCAATTTTAGTGATAAATATGTGGAGTTAGATTTTTGTGTCTACAAAATCATTTTCTTCGTTGTCATCATCATCCTCATCATCATTATCGCCACCATTAGCACCACCACCACCATCATCTTATTAGTAATATTGATATTATTATTGTGAATTTATAACTAAATTAAATATTATGATTATTATTCTTATTAATGGTGTTCTTATTGATATTAATAGTATTATTAGAATTTTATTAACACTGTTAATGACATCATCATTGTCAACATCATTATTATCATAACAATTATCGTCATCTTAATCACACCATCATCCCCGTCGACCTTCTCATCATCGTCACAATTATCTTCGTCATCAATTTAATTTTCATCCTCATCATAGTCATTGTCATGATTTTCATCATCGATATAATCAACATCAGATCACGATTGTAATTCCCACTCCTCTTTGACATTGATTATACTATGATTTTGATTACTTTTGATTAAATTCATGGGCATTATTATTATATTTTGATCACCATGTTGATAGCTAATATGGACATTTGGATTATTGATATATTATGACACATATTATAGATGGTATGGTGTACTAAAAGACATTGATTGATGATGATCAAGTGTTGTTTCATGGTATACTGAAGCTTTGGATTCTTGACGATGATGATTATATTTAGATGTTGGAATGACCTTATGATATTATTGATGTTATGACTTATAAAAATTGAGATACTTACTAATTCCAAATATTTGATATAATTTCCTAAATTTGATGATGATTATATAGCTTCGTGTATGATTTTGTTGGATAATATGTATGTGTGTTTTATTTCTTGATGTATTTGACGAAGTCTTGAGGCCGAAGGGGTATTGTTTGATTGATTGAAGGAAATTATATAATGACGAAAAGAAGGGGCTAGGAAACTAACAATAGATGAATATCAAATATTTGCAACAAGGTCACCTTGACAACTTGATGTCATGTGTATTGTTGTGTTTGTTAGGAGGTTCCCATGGGGGGGTAACCTCATGTGTGACCAAGGGGTTTAAATGAATTTTATATTTCCTTTATTTATTTAGTTGTGTATGTGATTTTTTTATTGTGATGTAATTCTCATTTTATTATTGCTTAAGTAATGTGCTTGGTTTAGTTATTTAATTATGTGATTAAAGTTAAGTTGCAACATGACTATGTATAAATTTAATTGGGGTAGTTATTCCTTGTTATCTTATTAACTTTGATGGATTTATTTTGATTTTAAGTTGTGTACTCAACCATAGCCTTCAAATCTAGAGTTTTGACTTTATATCCACTTTTTCAGGCTTGTGTGACAAGTTAATCTTGTCCCATACCTCTTACGCTCACCCAAAAAATATACCTATGATGTGAGTGGTTCATTTTAGCCCTCATTATGTGTTTTAGTAGGAAAAAGAGATAATTAATTGAAATTTCATACAATATCTTTTAATTATGTCCTTAGAGATATGGAGTAGTGGTTTTTATGTTTAAGGAAATTTTTCATATCCTCACCCACCCATTAATGAGTCTTGGTCTTTGTGTTTGAATTGGTAAGGTGGATTTTAGGACAAGTGATGTGGCATCCTATATGGAGCCACATCACCTTTCTCTCCACATTTTCTATTTATTGGAGTTATTTCTGAGTTGTAGGGGTTACTTGGTTTGGTTACAAACTTGCATACTTTGGATATTTTTCTTGAGTTCTTGTTTTAGAGCTTGGGAGATTACTTTGGATTTGGCTTGGACTTGGAAAATCTTGGATTTTTTTATTTCTTGAAGATTGTGGAAGATTCTTACAATGGAAAGGTAGGGTCAATACCTTTCATGTATGTTCTTATTTTTGTATTGTTGATATTATTGTATGGTAAAATGAATGAATGTTTCTGGATTTTTTGGTTTTGGGATAGATATGGTCCTTACAATATTGTGTAGGAGAGGGAAGTAAATTTGGACAATTGTTGTGGATTGAAAATGGAGTATGTGAGGAAAGCATTGTGTTGAGGGAGTGTAATTAGATGTGTTCCACCAATAGTGGAGGTAATAAGGAAAACATTGCCATCATTTTTACATATTTGTAAAGGGGATACATAAGGAAACTTTGAGTAGTTATTGTGATAGAGCACTTGGAGGTTATCTAGATTGGATACCTCTTATTTCACTTAGGAGGTAAAAGAAGGTTACTCCCATATTTCTTCTCTCATTTGGGGATTAGATTTTGGAAGTCTTTGTGTTTTGTTTGGAAAGTTGTTAAGTGGATTGTAGCTATTGTGTTTTTGTGCTATGTATGTGTTGCATAGTGTTGTCTTGTCATGAGTGTATGTAATGTGGAAACCTTTGTAAAAGTTTCCATTGGTTGGAAACATGTTCTTTATTTCTTCTTTGTTTGGGATCGGAGGGCCAATAAAAAGGGTGGCTTATCCATTCTCATTGGGTTGAAGGTTGGGAGGTGAGTGTTTCCTATGCTCCCTTCCTTGTTTTTGTGATTTTGTTGATGAATGAGAAAAGATGTGGATCTTACAAATGAAGTCTCAAGGAATGAAGGTATATGTTTATGAGACCAAAAGAAAGGGAATCCTATTGCTGTAAAAATTTACCATTGTTATCTTGCACCTTAGAATGCAAGTACTTTTATATATTTGTATTTTAAAGTGGGATTATTGTAAATGTATTATCCCAAACGTATTTCAAACTTTTTTATTGGGAATATGTATGGTTAGAGAGAGCGCTACCTTGTAAAATTGTTACATGTTGTATCTAAAGTTATGCTAGGATTTTCCAACTTCCAAATGAAGATATTATAAACCATATGGAATCATTTAAATCTGAAGTGAATTGGTTAAATTTGTAAAGTAATAGGTAATATAGTCAGAGAGATTGTGAGGTCATTTTCAAATGCGAATGTGACTCTTATAAATCTGCAATTTTATCCAGAAGTTTGTATCATATTGGCATTTTGAAAATGGTTCCCCTTGCAATGAAAATACTTGGAAGTGTGGAATTTGTTTTTATTTTTAATTGCTACTTGGTAATATTGGTTGTAAAAGGAAGAATTAACTTACACTTTGCTTTGTCTCTTTACTTAATAATGTCTTTTAAATGAATTACCATTTATTAAAATATTAATATTGTGGCTATAAGTGTACAACCTTGAAAATTCAATACAATATAAACATCTATATGATCTTAAATCATTTTTTAAAAATAATACTCTTCTCCTAATCTTGCATATTGGTTTAAAATGGCAACCTACAATAATTATCAACCACTTCATATATTATTGATATATAGCTTGTATACAAATGCCATATATAATTGTATATTCTTTACATTGTTTATACAAATAAATCTATCCAAACTTACCTGTCTATGACAAATAAATCAACCTAGAGAAAGGGAAATGTAATTATATAAATTTATATAAATGCATGCATAAAAAAAATGTCTATGTAAATATATAAATATCCTGTAAATCACACACAGACATTATATATCACTTTATATCATTATACACATATTATTAAAAAAATACATTATAAAGTTGAAATAGGAGGGAATTGGCTGTGTATTTTTGGTATATAAACAGTATCTATAAAATCTCCAAAAGGTGCTTTAATAGGTTTTGGGTGGGGGTCGAACCCCCTACCCCACCCTGCACTTTATTTAATAAAAGATACAGTGGGTAGGGTGGGCAGCCAATGCTTCCAACCCATATACTACATCATACATAGATTTATGGAGGGTTTGGTCGGCATTATGGTCTTACCCATGCCCGAGCTTGGGCCGAACAACAGTATATGTCTTATACCCCTATACTATCTATACCACGCAGCGAGTACAGTCAGCTATATAATCAATAAACCAAAATATATATATATATATATATATATATCCCTCTATATACATTCACACAACCTACAAAATGTAGATTCATATACACAATACCCTAGAAGTCGTGGGTATATTAAAACCCATTGGAAAAATATCTGTTATGAATTTTAAGGAAAAAGTATATTTTGTATATAAATATATATACCCCACAACTATGAGTATATCCAAGCTAAAACCAAAAAAAATCATCCATAGTCTCTTCCCTTAGCTGCATGGCCTTCCATTCACCAAAAATTGCAAATCAAAAATGTAGCAAATGAGAGGATTTAGGGAAAACAAAGGGAATAAAAGAAACCCCTAAGGATTTTTTGGGCTTTTTGGGTCAACACTAAGATCTAAGGGGCATCACTGATTAGATTTAATGGTGGGGATTCAACCCTACATCATTTTTAAGTGATAGGGAATTTTGTTGGAATTTGTTGTTAAATATAAATGAATGGGGATGATTAATTTATGGGTCAACTTAGGTATCCTAACTAATGGAGTTAGAATATGTGGTAACTTTTCCCTTCTCTTTTTGAACCAATAAATTAAATACAATATATTTAACTATACAATGGGTTCATTAGAATAAATAATGAAGGTGTTGTGGGTGAACTAATTAATTATCTAAAAGAATTAATATTTAATTAGAATTAAACATAAGGGTAGTTAAATCAAGTATATAAATTGAAGGGATGTGGCCTAGGTATTAATTACCTACTTACGAGAAGGATTGATTTATAACTTAGAGAATGATTTTATAAATGTGTAAAATAATGGGACCTAGATTAGATAATATAAATAATCAACATTAAGATTAATGGAACTCCTTAAATAGAGCTTTCAATTCATGGACAATGAGGAAGGTTTTGAATTCTGTAATAAATGTTAGAAGATAAATTTAATCTTATAAGAGGAGTGAATGTGTAGTAAATAATTACATGAAAACTTAATGTAAACATAGTGATAATGCTTATCACTTTTATAACTTTTTAAACAAATAAAACCCTTAATTTTCCCTAAAATAATTATTGACATTGGACATGGTGTTGGAGTGCATCAAAAATTGTGGGTGTTACAGTTGGTATCAGATCCCTGCGTTGAACACTTGGACCCTAGGCAAAAACATGAAACACTACATATGTAAAGCTAGCAAAACCAACACCTAGAACACACAAAATTGGTGTCTTGATACTTTAAACTCATCGAAATTTATGAAATAACCAAAACACAAACTAGATGATGATGAAGTAACTCTCGCCTTGGTCTCTGTGTAGTAGGCACAAATTAGATGAGGGGGTTCTTGAACACGTTGAGCTTAGAGAGATCCACCCCCGGATCAAACAAGTCACGGCTATATTGCCAAAGAAGATCCTACATACATCGCAAGACTTCAATGCTGCTATACAATGAGGATTCGTTTGGAGGACGACCTAGCCAGCATGATAAGGAGCCATCACATGAGGCTCAACACCCTCCATGATATAGTGAGGAGAATAGGGTAGAGAGCTCCCATGTTGAATCATCTAGATGAGATTCACTACAGAGAGAGCATGGAGATAGGATTGTGGGTCATAGAGAGAGATCTAGGAGGCCTAGATAGAGAGATGGCCATAAGGAGAGACCTAGAGATAGATAGAAGAAAATGTTTGATGATATCTAAGAGAAAATGATGATTCATTCACCTGACTTTGCTGGAGATACATGATGATTTTAGGAAAAGGTTTGTTTAGTTAGCATGAAAAGATGCTTAAAGCTATCCCCATGTACTAGCAAAATGAGGCTAGTGTGGCGATACATATTCTGAGAGATGGGGAAAGAGTTTGGTGGAGGAATGAGGAGAAAAATATTTATGTGGATTCAGAGACTATGAATTAAGAGATATTTAAGGATCATTTCTGTATTAGGTATATTTCTAGGTGGTTTATTCAGGAGCAGATCGATAAGTTTCATTATCTATGATAGGAAGGCATGATAATGGATTAGTATGAGAGAATATTCTTGTATTTACTTCAGTACATAGATTACATGTAGGATGAGAATGTTAGAGTACACAAGTTCATTAGGGGCTTGAACTTGGATTTGGGAGGGGCAATTTGTATGCATTGTCCATAGACTTTAGCAGAGGCCATTGAGAAGGCCTATATTCTAGATGAGAACAGGGGGAAGATGCAATAGGCACAAGAAAAAGTGAGGAGTCATATCTAGCAGTTACAGGACATTTGATGGAAGGGGGATACCCCTCCCTCTCATAGTAGACATGGATCTACAAATTATTCGTTCAGGCCACAACAACAACCATGGTAGACCTACCTACCTTTCAGGCCTCCACAAATATATGATGTTTAGAGAGGGCATAATATGGGGCCTCCTTTTAGAGGACCCGTTAGAAGATAAGAACCACATAGAGCTCAGTCAACAGGATCTCGTCAGTAGTTGCCACAATAGTCCATAACATGGTCATTTAGTTCTATAGAATAGACTATAAGGACACCTAGAGGGGTCTATTCTCATTGGAGGGGACAAGATAATTGTTATGGATGTGATGTACAGGGGCACCATTAGAGAGATTGTCCACAAAACCATAATAACAAGTGTAAGGGCCCCATATTAGAGCCTACATTTAGTGATATGACACGGAGCCTTAGGATATATGAAGTGGTCGATAACCACCAAACAGAGCACTAGGGTATAGTGATAGATACTTCAGGTAGCATTAGTGGTATTTCAAACTCTATCTTTGTTTGATTCAGGATCTTGTGATTTATTTATTTCTCCATCTTGAGTAGAGCGATGCAAGCTTGTAATATCTAGGAAGGGTCATAGTTGGGACATTGATATGGCTTATAGAGCCAAGATCTCAGTGGACTCCTTAGTTAAGGAATGTGTATTTGACTGAAGACTTTTCACCATGACCTTGGATCTTGGCATCCTCCAGTTGAGTTCTAATGGAGTCATTTTGGGTATGGATTGGCTATCTGGACATAGAGCTAGCGTATATTTTTATAGTAAGGTGATATCTTGTGAAAATTATTTGGGTGTCAAGTTAGTGATAGTTGGGGTTAGGAGTCCTATTTCTCTCCACAATATATCTACTATGCATCTTAAGTGGTGTGCGCATCGGGGATGTCACCTATATGCTATTATTGTTAGTGATAGGTCAAAGGATTAGACTAGTTTCCCTTCACTTGATGATCATCCCATTTTACAAGATTTTTTAGATGTTTTTTCCTATGAAGTACCTAGCGTACCTCCCCCACATGAGATATATTTTCATATAGATTTGGTTCATGAAGTAGATCCTATCTCATGCACGTCATATAGGATGACTACCCCTAATATTTGTGTTCTAAATTTACAACTAGAGGACCATCAAGAGAAGGTCCTACACCATCATAGTGTATCCCCTTTGGGTTCATTGGTGATTTTTGTAAAGAAGAAGGACAGATCACTGAGATTGTTAATTGAGTATAGACAATAGAACAAATTAATGATCAAGAATCGTTACCCCTTTCCACATATTAATTATTTGTTTGATCAGATGAAGGGGGATAATATGTTTTCAAATATAGATTTTAAGTCTGGTTATCATAAACCAAGGATTGTAGAGGTAGATATCCATAATATAGCCTTGCACACAAGATATGGCCATTACGAGTTCACAATTGTGTCATTTGGTTTGACGAATGCCCCTGCATTATTCGTGAGTTTGATGAATGGGGTATTCAATAATTTTTTGGACCACTTCATGCTCTCATTTCTAGATGAAATATTAAGATACTCATTCACACATGAGGAGCACAAGGAGCATCTTCAAGAGGTTTTGTAGTGTCTTCGAGAGCAGAAACTATATGTGAACTTGGAAAAGTGTGCATTATTTCAGACAGACATTCAATAGCTAAATCACATCATATATAGGGAAGGTATCTGTATGATGGAAAAGTGACAAGTGAGCGTGGGAATCTAAAATCAACTCTTCCTCACACCCGACCTCCCGAGGTCATGCCAAGATAGCCGGTGGGTATGGAAAATGTATGGGATGCAGACAGACTAGTTAGGCATTCTAATGTCTTCAATACGCACTAGTGGAATTTTTGAATCTAAGGAAAAGAAGGCCCTTCTAACTGGAACTGGTGTGATAGATCGATCGACAAGGATGACTGCTCAAAGGCTCTAATAAATATCGAGATCTGGCATGATTCGATCTATGGGTTGTGGAATACGCAGAAAATGTCCTGGGATAGTTTCGTGTATGTCTCCAGATAAGGTCATATGGTGGATGGTAAATATAATTGACTCTATGGACGAATCTCTGGCCTAGTCCAAAACTCTCCAGCTTTGTTAGCTGATGTATCTAGTAATGATAACTGTTTGATGATAATAGGTGGAATTGGAGTCGATCTGAATACTAGTGTGCGTAGGCTAGTGTCTATGTCTAATTGACTTATGGATTCGTTGGGTTGCGGGATTTTTGGATCACAACCGTAGACTCTTGGTTGTTGCGGTCCTGCTATGGTCATGCGTAGAGTTAGTTCCTAATCCCTAACACCCAGTAATTGTATGCTTTCTCATCCTCTATATTCAAAACTAATAGCTACGTGATCTTCTCGGAGTGCCTCACAGGCGTTCTTGCAACCTGAATTCTTAGGCTGGTATCTATGTCTGTGAGAATGTCTCCTGTGTCTGGCTGTGGGACCAAAGGTTTGTTCTCTTTCAAGCCCTTATACAGTCATATGAATGTTGCCTAGGGTAATTTATAGTTCAGTTGATTCGACCAAAACGTGTGCGCTTGGTCGTCTTCTATGTTTAGCCCGCTCAACTGGGAATTGATTTATTGCAAGCTTACTGTTGTTCGGAAGACTTAGATCCTAATATTTTGATCTATATCAGTTATTGCTATGATGAGATTGGGCTGGGGCACGATTGGCTCGAATACGTATTCCCTGGGCTCCCTAGGTCTCGTGATTATCATACAAAAGTAATAATGTAAATTAACTACGACAAAGTGAAATTTAACTGTTTTGAATATATCTATAACATATATTGATTTCTCTATTTTTTTATATTTTCTGATTAACTATCCGAATGAATTTAAGAAAGCAACTATTTAATGCATCTAGAAATCAACAGCTAAGATAACAACTTAAAATAAACAAAATAACCGAGTATAGCTATTTGTCTGTGCAATTTGTAGATCTACTCTAAACAATGAAATAACTGTTCTAATCTATTTGCAAGACTCTCGATCCTACCTCAGAAGTGAGGAGTGAATCATAGTTTCTCAGAAACTATCAATCCCCATAGCTTCCCTGGAAAATATCGAGAGTAGAATTAACTGAAATAAAGCAATTAACTACTCTATTTGATATGATTCTAACTAGAACTTTGAAAGCTAGAACCTGGATTCTGTAGAACAGTGGCAAATCCAATGGTGTGTGTGATCTTTTCCCCTCAGTGTGATCTCCTCGTTCCTTCGTGTTCACGTGGATCCAGAAAAGCATGTGTAATGCTAGCATCAACAGAAGTAGATATTGGGATAAAGGCAGCTCAGAATACAGACTGAATACAATGCGAGTAGGAGAGGGATAGCGCAAGAGTACAGAGCTTGGCTTATGCAATTCCTAGTGGGATCTATTGCGAGTCATGCAGCATAAAGCATCCAGAACCTGAAACTATCCTGTTTGAAGAACAAAACCTACAACTTTAATGGCTTCCTATTGAAACCAAGCTATTCTACTCCAATGGATTGGATAAAAATATCAACAACACTTGCACAAGATGGATATGTGGCTTACTAACAGTAAAACAATGCTAACTAAGCATGCAATGAAAGAAACTAAGCATTCTAAGAAAAATGAAAACTAAATCTATTGCAAAGAGAGATCAGAGGAAAACTTTGAGGGGTAGCCCATTTGCTTGAGCACAAGCCATCTATTTATAGCATTTGGATTTACCCAAGGTAAAAACCAAATAGAACTCTTAAACTATAAACAATGGCAAAACACTATTCCAGGGGACCAGAATCATAAATGCAAGCTTATGGCGGTGAAAGAAAGCTGGTAAAACGTTGAAATTATGTGAGTCGTGTTAAAAAGAGCTTTCTGGAAAACGCGTAAAGGAACGCCGCCCTGAGCAGGGCAGCGGTTACAGGACCACCGCCCTGTTCAGGGCGGCGGTCACAAGACCGCCACCCAGGCAGGGCGGCGGTTTCGTCACTGAAGAGAAAAAGGCCAAGAAAAGAGGGGAAAAGGGGAAAAACAAAGCATGTGGGGGCTAAGCGGGGCATGCAGGATGTTAACGCACACTTGGAGATATTTTCCAGATCCCGAACACCTTGCGAGGAGACCTGTATCATCATTGGGGCACCTGTCACGTTGTTCCAGCAGTACAGTACCTTAAAATTTTGGGTACGTACATGTTGCCCCCTCGGAGAAGTGTTTTAGCCATGAAGAGGTGTAAAATGGTGGGTCCGAGTATGGCGGTCCCGAAATGGGAAGTTAGAAGTTATACCTGATACATCCGTGTGTTGAAATGATGCTGTCCAAAATTCCCGCTACCTGCAAAACGAAAAGAGAACTCAAGTGCAGATAGACACAATAGTTTGGAAAATAAACGCTAAAACAATAGGAAATGAGAACGTACCATTTGTGTGGGGATAAGAACTTATCTCTGTCAGTGCTCCAAACCTGTGAAAAAGGCATTTAAAACGAATCAGGGTGCTATATATATGAAAGTGGGCCCATTTTCCTATTCATTTGCACGAGTTGATTTGATTGATTTTGAGATCTCAGACCCACGGTGACGGTTTCTTGCGTGAGTAGAGTCAAAATGTTTGCGACGAGATAGTGATCATGCCTCCGCGTGCGGAACATCGACCCGCGAGATCACAGGTTAGTTCTCTTCAATTTATCCTTTTTACCCCCTTAATTTTGAAATGCTAAAATCTTTGTCGTGGGGGGGTAATTTTTGAAAATGTTAGTGTTAAAAGGTCCATCTAGGGGGGGCGCCTACTGGGTAGGCTTTGTTTTTAGGTAAAATGGTCCTTTTTTGCATTTTTTAGGCTTTTTAAGTTTAAAAACCCGCGGTGGATTTTCAGACCACGACCGCCGCCCTGCCCAGGGTGGCGGTTACATGACCGCCACCTTTAAGGCGGCGGTTACGAAACCGCCTCCCTGCTCAGGGTGGCGGTTTTCCACAGAATGTAAAAAGAACATCCCTTTGAAATTGTTTTTTCTTTTCTAGAATTTCTACATGTTTTCGTGATTTTTCCAGTATTACTCGGATGCTAACTTGCTCTGTTTTGTGTGTTTTTGGGTGTATGCAGGCGAGAGAGGAGTATATCTGGTGGAGTAGAGAGAGGGAGTGTGATTGGCTCTCGGGAGTACTAGATGCCCTCTCACAAGATGAGGAGGACACTCTTTAGTGAGCTGGGATACTACGCATTTCACGCGTGCCCCATGTTACACCATCTAGTCACATTCTTTGTGACCTGTTCTCATATTGGGATGCTGATCGGAACACTTTCCGATTACCAGGGGTCCGTGGTGAGTGGACCATTACTTTGGAGGACGTCTATCGCATTCTGGGGGTCCCGATTATTGGGAGATGTCTCACCCTTGAGACAGCAGGTTCGCGGGCCCAGATAGCACAGTGGGCCACATACATGGGAGATGTAGTCATCTCCACAGGGTCGAAGAAGGGGGTTAGAGTTCAATCCATTCCCAGTTTGCCCATCCCCTTACTTCACCAGGCCATCATGGGGATCCTTTCCTCGAGACTGATTGGGGACAAGGGAGGAGATACATTATTATACTGCTGGTCCCCCATTATTGCACAGATAGAGGGACACGGTCAGATATATGCCTAGGGAGCAGAAATTCTTGGGACCACCTATCATGATCTATATAGGGTGGTCCATTTAGGGGCAGTCCTTGAGCCACCCGACCTTAGTCATGAGTTGGGTCTATGAGCACTTCATCCCCTACGGCAGAGGTGTGGAGGTGGCAGATCCTGGAGCTGTGAGGGCAGCCAGATGGACAGATATGTCAGTGCTCTAGAGCACCTCATCAGCCAGTTGCTTCTTTGACTACTACTGGCATGGAGGCCACACCATATCAGACTATGGTAGGTATATGGGGCGAGGAGGCTCTTACTTTGATCTCCTGCTCCATGACAGGGCAGCTTATCGATAGAGTGGGGCGAGTGGAGATACACCCCTTTGGCCGAGTTCCTCAGCAGTTTGGCCTACCATACATGGGTATGCTTCCCCCAGTAGTGCTAGTATACAGATCAGTCCGACAGGCCAGAGGGGGGCCTAGAGGCCGTGGTTGGACAGTGGTTACTCCTGGCTTTCCTATTGTAGCCAGGAGGATAATATGTGCCAGAGGGAGAGCCGGTGCGCCTCAGGCACCCTTGCTCCAGATTACCGTGGGTCCTTCCCATAGCAGTGATGACCCCATTGAGGTAGACTCTGAGTCTGAGGAGTTTACAGGGGGAGAGATAGAGGAGGAGACCGAGGACAGTGATCCTGAGTGGCATGACACCCAGGATATCATGCAGGACAGAGAGGGCTGAGCAGAGTGTAGAGAGGGTGACTCTGGTTTCAGAGGAGCCACTCTCCCAGGGCCATGGGGAGGATGAGTCTGTTGTGGGGCGCTACGTTGCTCCAGCCACAGGAGCATCCCCTCAGTCGGCAGCGGCATCCGTGGCAGGTGCTGATCCTATAGATCCATCTTGGAGGCCTGGTGATCTGAGTAAGTTACCCTCTCTCCTTTTAATGTTTTTTTTTAGTTAGGATTTCCTTAGTTACTATCTATCCTTGTATTTTTAATCTCTTGTTTGGTTTCTAATTTGTTTTCTCCTTTGTTGGCAGAGACCGCTGATGAGTGGTGAGATTTGATTCATAGGGTATGCACTGATACCCTGATGATCCCCATGG
This sequence comes from Taxus chinensis, assembly GCA_019776745.2. Taxonomy (NCBI): domain Eukaryota; kingdom Viridiplantae; phylum Streptophyta; class Pinopsida; order Cupressales; family Taxaceae; genus Taxus; species Taxus chinensis. Next base: position 739,232,496 of record CM034146.1, on the reverse strand, counting down.
AGAGGACCCGCGCAGAGCTGTTTGTGGACGCTGGGGAGCCTTCAGCAGCCGGTAGACATACTGACGTCTTCACCCGAGTTTGGCATGTGGCCAGGATGGTATCGAATCTCCGCATAGAGTGAGCGGGGTATAGGATGGTCCGAGCGCCTAATGAGGATCCATTCTCGTGGTGAGACTGCAGCTACTCCTCGAGACCCTGAGCCCTCCGTGCAGTAGAGCACCGGTGTAGCCAGAGTCCTAGGCGTGGGCGTGCCCATTAGAGGGGTCTTGTAGGGATTGAGAAGCCACTTGGCTCTCCTAGATGTTGTATGATACATTCTTTTTTATATCCCAGGCTCTTTGAGCGTTTTGACCATGCTTAGAGCATGATGGCATTGTATAGATTATTTTGATCATTTTTATATATATATATATATATATATATATATATAATATTTATATATATATATTCATTCTGGATCAAATGCTTGGCATTCATGGCTTACTTTCCCTTTTCTAGTTTCCTTATGTAGATTACGATGTATGTATGCATGCTCTTTTAGAATGTATGTAATGGTGAACAAATGATGCAAGTGTTTTACTTTCCTTTTGTATTTCATGATGCTGATATATGATAATGTAGATATAATGTGATTTTGAATTTTAGCTTCTGTAAGCAATTTTGGATACTTCATACTTGTTTTGGCAAAGTGATGAAAATAAAACTAACATGATGAGAAAATAAACCTGCCCCTACCCCCAACTCCACGCAACTAGTAAGACGCGAGGGCTCATCACCGAGAGTTGGAAAGGGCGCAAGTTATGAGATGTGTTGAAATGATATTGATGAAAGACAGACAAAGCTTTGGTGGAACCAAATTAGGATACCACAAGTCCACTCCACTCGAGTGACTTCATAGTTTAGAATGCTACTTACTTTGCGGTTTATCTAGACTTAGATCCTTAGATGGCCACATAGTAGACAAAATCTGGGTTTTTAGGATTTTAACTCTCTTGGAATTTTGAACATCTGATTCATTTGTTTTTAACTCAAAGCTTCAAGGTCTGAATTGTTTGTTGTATGACCTTTTGCATTTGTTTGTCAAGAGGACCCCCTACACTTTTCCCCATGCTACTAGTAAGAAGCGTGGGTTTATCACCGTGGGCCAAGTATAGGCGAGTAAGGGCATTTCCATCCTTTCCCAACCCTACGTCACTAGTAAGAGATGCAAGCTCATCACCGAAGGTTGGTGGGGCAAGGAAATGTGTAAAATTAAAATTTTCTATTTGATCAATGTTTGACTTGCTTACTTGAGTAAAATGTCAGTATGTGTTTATTTCCAAAGAGATATACATATGGGATAGATGTGACACCATGAAGCTTCTAGAACAGACCATAGGAAAGACACCTATCCTAAGAAGAAACCAAAAGTGAGAATAAACTTGCAGATCTTGGCATGGTTACCGTTAAGACTTTGTCATATCTAGCTTTATTTGATGACGGGATTCCGAGATAACTTGATGATATCATGAAAATGGAGAAGTATGATTAGAGTGTTTATGCCAACAACATCATGAGTTTGTAATGAATTGCTTTGAGAAAAAATTCCTTGATCACAATTTGTGTACGAAACAAGCAGACAAAATGATCTTAATCTATATGAAGATGCAATGTAAATATGATTATAAATAGTGCTAGTTGCTTACGCGTAGAACCGCTTGAGGTGTAGGGAATTGACTGTTTCGCCAAATTCCTCACCTTCTAGCGTACATAAGAGGTATGCACCATTTCCATAGTCCTTCATGACTCGGTATGGGCCCAACCATTTAGGCCAGAATTTCCTTCCTTCGCCGGTCTTCTTGTCGATCTAGCTTTCTAGCCTTAGAACTAGATTACCTTCATATATGTCGCGTTCATAGACCTTCTTGTTATATTACTAGCACATCCGGTCAGCATAGACTCTATGCCACTGTTCAGCATCTAACCTAGTTTCATCTAGGCTTTCTAATTGGGAAAGGCGTGCTTCTCTATAAGCGTCTTCATCCAGAATCCCTTGTAATGAAATACGGAGACTGGGTATTTCAACCTCAAGTGGGAGAACTGCCTCTACCCTGAATACTAGTGAGAAAGGAGTTGCTCCCGTTGGTGTTCTTATTGAGGTTCAGTGGGCCCATAAGGCCAGATATAACTTCAAGTGCCAATCTCGTTTGTTTTCTTTTACCATTTTAAGGAGAATGGATTTTAGTGTTTTATTTGTTGCTTCAGCCTGTCCGTTGGCTTGTGGATAATACAAGGAAGCCGTATGATGGCTTATTTTAAATTTATTGCACAATTCGTGAACTTCGTCATTCTTAAAAGAAGTCCCATTATCTGAGATAATGACTTGCGGGACACCGTACCTACAAATGATTTGGTTCAAAATGAACTTGGCTATCACAGAACCCGGTACAGTAGTAAGAGGCATAGCCTCTACCCACTTGGTAAAATATTCGGTGGCCAGTGATTATAAAATTATGGCCATCTGTAGACGAGGGAGAAAAATTCCCTATCAAGTCAAGACCCCACGTGGAAAAGGGCCATGGAGTAGCAATTGGTTGTAGAGCTTGTGCCGGCATGTGGATCTCATCGGGAGAATTCTTGGCACTTATGACACCTGCATACAAACTCTACTGCGTTGTGTTCTAGAGTGGGCCAAAAATAGCCCATTCGATGTATTTTGCGAGCGGTGGCATGGCCACCGAAGTGGCCTCCACACATTCCACTGTGAGATTCGTGGAGAATCTTCTTGGATTCTTCTGTGTCAACACATCTTAGAAGTATTCCATCGATGCTTTCCGATAGAGCACTTTCTCTATAATGACGTATTTTGCTACGATAATGCGTAGCTGCCTTCTTTGTTGCGGTGTAGCTCCTTCTGGATACGTGTGGTCCATGATATAATTAATGATATTAGTGTACCAAGGACACTCAGAGATAGGAGGTCTGGCTTCAATGTAGTATACGCATTCATCTGGAAAGTCCAGATCTACTAAATCGCCTCCATCTAATGGGTTATCAGCTAACCAATCTGTGATGATTTGTCCCTTAACAAACTTCTGATTTACAAATGTTAATTCGAATTCTCCCATTAAGGTTATAAAACATCCAGCCTTCTTAGACAAGGACCCTTGTGTGAGGAAAGTTCGTAAATGGTCCGTTTTTACCATGACCCTTGTTTCTTGATTTAGCATATAATGTCTTAGGCGTTTGGTTGCAAAGACTATGGCGAGGCATTCTCGTTCTACTTGTGTATAACACGTGTTTTCATAGTCGAGCAGTGTTCAGGCTAATGAAATAAATCACACGTTCTCTCTTGTCATCGTCTTCTTGAGCCAGCATACAGGCTAGCGAGACATCGGTAGCTCGCGAATATAAAATTAACGGGCGATCTAGCTTAGGTGGCATTAGCGTAGGTGGTGACAACAAGAAACGCTTAACTGCATCAAAAGCTTCATTGCAATCTTCAGTCCAATCAATGCTATAATCCTTCTTGAGTAAATTGTTGATTGGATGAATGGCAAAGCTTAAGTCTGGGATGAATCTCTGGATTGCACCAAGTTTTCTGAGAAATGACCTGATTCCAGATTCATTTGAAGGTGGGACCATTTCGAGGACAGCCCGAATTTTGGTTGGGTCAACATCTATCCCTCGTGACGATATGATGTAACCTAGGAGCTTCCCTCCTGTTACACCAAAGACACATTTTTCTGGATTTAGCGTGACTCCGTATTCTATCAGACGTGAAAGAATGATGCGGAGTACTTCTGGATGGTCACAACGCTTCTTGGCCTTAGCCAACAAGTCATCTACGTAGGATTCCACGATTTTATGAATTAGATCATGAAATATATATGTCATAGCTCGCTGGTATGTAGCACCAGCATTCTTGAGACCGAATGGCATAACAACGTAGCAATAGGTTCCCCAAGGAGTTATAAACGTGGTTTTAGCTTGATCTTGTTCAGATATTCTGATTTGATTGTATCCCGAGAATCCATCCATGAGAGACAAAAGTTCAAACCCAGCTGTTGCATCAACTATGACGTCAATGGATGGTAACGGGAAGTCGTCTTTAGGACACGCTTTGTTAATGTCTCAGAAATCTATGCAGATGTGTATCTTCCCATTCTTCTTGAGAACGGGAACGATATTAGATACCCATTGAGAGTAATCGACTGGTTTGATGAATCCTACTTGGAGGAGTTTTATTACCTCCTCTTTTACCATGAGAGCTACTTTGGGTTTCATGGGTCTTGATTTTTGTTTAATTGGTTTTGCATCTGATTTAGTGACGAGGTTGTGTACCACAATGTGGGGTGCAACTCCTGTCATTTCCTTATAATTAAATGCGAAAGCTTTCTGATGTTCTTTGAGGATCTGAGTGTGTATTTCTACTTCTTCTGGAGTTAACGAGGATCCTAACTTCAATATCCTTGGTTCATCTTCCGTTCTGATGTTAACATCAATTGTTTCTTCGATTAAAGAGGCATTACCTTCTTCAAACTCAGGTGGGGCTGGAGGTAAATCCAAATCATCCCCATTTTCTACTGTGTATACGCTAGGTTCTATTTCCTAGGGAAGATCCATCATGGGATTTCTGAAGTAGGAAGATGAATGTGGGATTAAGGACAAATATATCATATGATAGGAGAGATGTAGTGCCACATAGGTGTTTTAAGTAATTCAAAGTGGCCATATCACTATCAACATGTCGTCTAGGATAGTAGATTCATTTCCATGTTTCAAAAGAGAATTTGTCATTGTTCTTTATCAATCAACAAAGGGATACTGTCGACACTAAAATTTTCCTCCGTAATTTCTATTTCATTAATGTATGATGTTGTTAAGTATAATTAGTAGTAGCGTCTGATAGAAGATAACGGCGCCGTCAGTACGGTTCCGCCAATAATGTGGAGTACGGTAATAGTCAAAGTACAATAGGAATGTTGTAAAAAGTAAATATTTGTCGTAAGTGGTCCGGTAATGTTAAAATGTCAAAGTTTGGGTAATTAGAGAAGTAGGGTCTACATGATTAGGAATTAGAAATATTATATTGGTAATAAGGACAAGGAGTGAGGTCATAAATATTTTGTGTATTTTATTTGTAAAAAGTCTAAAAATGTGGAACCCATGTAAAATGATAAGGTTTATCTTATCTTAACAGATAAGCCTACATGTACAGATAAGAGTTAAGGTATGGAATATGATTCGTCAGAGTGGATTTCTTATCCTATCTTAGAGATAAGATGGATAAGCCTGGAAGTTCTATAAATAGAGAGGCTACCCCCTCATTTAGCATAGAAAGAAGTAGTGAGAAATATTGTAGGAAGTGTGCGAAGGAAGCCATCAGTTAAAGGTGTGTTGAAGAAGCCATCAAGAGGTGTAATTGTAAAGTTTCTCCCATAGTCTTGTTGAAGTACCTCATGGGTGAGATTGTAACAATTTCATGTTAATATTATAATTTACTTTGATATTTCAGATTTTTCATCATTCTGTCTTATCATAGTCGATGGTATTCTTGTGTTATGTTGTTGTTTTGTTTCCAGATTACATCCACCAAACTAAAGGCTGTGCATTAGTAAATAATCATAGCACGAGGAGTTCCCGGTGAAGAATTATCATAGTGCCGGATTGGTGATGACATTTTGGTTCCGTTGCCGGGACCATTCCTCGTTGGTGGATTTTCTGGAGAGATATTCCCACTTAGTCAAAAATCAATTGGAGGGTAACCTTGTTTTTACTGTGCATAGTAGTTACCATGGTAAAGTCATTTTTACCGTGAATAGTAGTTACCATGTTAAAGTCATTTTTTACCATGAATAGTAGTTACCTTGGTAAAGTCCTTTTTGCTGGGAATAGTAATTACCACAGTAAAGTCACTTTTTACCGTGAATAGTATTTACCGCAGTAACTTCACTTTTTACCGTGAATAGTGTTTACCACAGTAAAATCAGTTTTTACCGCAGTAAGTCAAGTTTTACCATAGTTTACCGTGGTCATTTCTATAGTAATTCCAATTATTTGTGCACATAAGTCTTGTTGATTGTACTTGTGGGTTGGTATTTCACAGTGGTTACTTTTGAAAATGGGAAAGATTCCTGTTTTTTCAGCTCAATCTAATGAAGATGCTTCTTCTTTCATTCAAGAGTTTAAGAGATCTTGTATTTGTAATGGCCTTATAAGAAGGGAACAATGGACTGAATTTTTTCCTACCTTTTTGGATGGATCAGCACTTAGGTGGTTTGAAACACTAGGAGATAATGTGAAAAATTCATGGGATTTATTAACTGAAAGTTTTCTTGAAGAATTTGGTGAACAACAGAAATATGCAGATCTCATGATCGAGATCACAAAGCTATCCCAAGGAGAGAAGGAGAAGATAAGGGATTATCATGCTCGTGTTCTAGAGCTAAGGAGGAAGCTCGATGCCCAGATCCGGAAGGAAGGACTAGCGGATGGGTTGATGAATGGCGTGGATAATCTCCTCTGTAAGCACTTCATTCTTGGGATGAAGCCAGAGATCAGACAACGAGTGAAGTATGACCGCCCAGCTACCATTGAACAAGCAAAGGAGATTGCAAGAAGGCAAGAAGAAAGCATGGAAGAGGAGCCCAAAGAAATTGTTGCTAAAGTAGAGCCTACACCAGCACCTTTGGTCCAGAATCCACAACCACTCCCGGTGAGCACAAATATTTCTCCTAGTACATCTACTGAGTATGAAGATCTGCTCAAAAAGATGGGTCAGTTAACTATTAATCTTCTTCAAGGAAAGGAATTTAGTTCTCAGGGAGGAGATAGAGGTCCAAAAAGAAATATTTCTGAAGTTGTTTGTTATGGTTGTTATAAAAAGGGTCATTATAAGTATAATTGTCCAGATAGAGCTTCTACATCTGGTAAAGGAGATAATGATAAAGGAAAAGCACCTGTGAATTCTTTTGATGTAGTAGATAAGAGCAGAAATAATGAAGTAGATGTGTTTGTAACAAAAAGAAAGAAAGAAAAAGATAATCAAGATGGAAATGATCCTAAGAAGATGAAAGAAGAAACTAGTAAGAAACATAGGAGAAGAAAGTTGGGTGTGCAGGATTTTCTGATTTCACAGGGGCAAGGACCATACTCCATCTTGGAAGATCTGTCCAAAAGGCCTGCAAATATTACATATGGTCAACTCTTGGCTATGTCTTCTGAGAAGAGGCGGGAGTTGCGAGGTGGACTCAATGCTCGAAGAAGGAAGGAGGTTGAGGTCCCTGTTTTGGAGGCAGAGGCAGATCCCTATGCTCCACAAGCTGAGGTATTATGTAATGGTATTTCAATTCATGATGTCTTAGTTGATGGAGGTGCTGCAGTTAATGTAATGACCGAGTCTGTAATGAATATGTTGGGTTTAAAAATTGATCGCCCTTCAACACTTATGTTAAGGTCATTAAATAAAGGAAAAACTAAACCAGAAGGTGTAGTTTCAAATGTGGCAATATCTGTTATGGGTGTGGTATGTGTGGTAGACTTTCAGGTGATGAAAAATGGTACTGTTGCGTACCCAATGCTGCTGGGAAGACCATGGCTAAGGAGAGTTCATGCAAGAAACTACTGGAATGAAGGTTTCATGACACTTGGACGTGGTAGAGAGAGGGTGAAGATAAACCTGATCCCTCGACATCATAAGGCAGAACCTGTGGATTCAAGTGATGAAACTGATGATTGGACATCCTCTGATTACTCTAGTACCAGTGAAGTGGACACTGAAGATGAAGAAAGTGAGGTGGATGTTTCAGTCATGGATATCCTTCCAGTCACACCAACTCATGACCCCATAAAATTATCTGAAGAAGAAGTTGATGATCGTCTCCAACAAATAAAGATTGGTGATGCTGTGATGGAGAGTGAGAAGGAATCCTACCTCCAGCTCTTTCGAAGGTACATACACCTATTCACTTTTGATTACAAGGAACTCCGTCAAGTAAGTTGGGTAGAACATTGTATTGAGCTGGTAGATGGTGCTAAGCCCATAAAGCAAATGCCATATAGAATGAATCCTAATTTTTCCAAGACTGTAAAAGAAGAAATAGATAAGTTGCTTGATGCAGGATTCATATTTGCTGTGGAGAATTCAGAATGGGTTTCTCCCATTGTGATCTCAATAAAAAAGAATGGGAAGCTACGCATTTGTGTTGATTACAGGAAGCTCAATAAGGCAACAAAGAAGGATCATTACCCTCTTCCATTTTCAGATCAGATCTTGGACGAAGTAGCTGGCCAGGAGTGTTATAGTTTTGCTGATGGATATAGCGGCTACAACCAAGTTCGTATAGCAGAGAAAGATCAGCTGAAGACCACGTTCACCACTCCTTGGGGAACGTTTGCTTATAGAGTTATGCCTTTTGGGTTGTGTAATGCTCCAGCAACATTCCAGCGGTTGATGAATAGGGTGTTCGAACCCTACATTGGGACCTTCATCAGAGTATTTCTGGATGATTTTTGCATCTATGGAGCAAGTTGGACCACCTGCACCAGATGGAGACAGCATTTCAAAGGTTAGATGAAGCACAAGCCTCACTAAACCCTACAAAGTGTGTCTTTGGATGTTCTAAAGGCGTTTTGTTAGGGCATGTTGTATCCAGAGATGGTATTGGTACTGATCCTGATAAAGTTTCAAAAATCAAAGATTTACCATTTCCTATGAATAGAAGTAAGTTGAGATCATTTTTAGGCCATGTGGGTTACTATAGAAGGTTCATCAAGAATTTCTCAAAGATTGCACAGCCACTAACCCAGTTCTTGAAGAAGGATGTTACTTATGAACCAGGAAATAAGGCGCATGAAGCTTTTGGACAACTGAAGGAAGCCCTGGTGTCTTCACCTGTTTTGAAGAATCCAGATTGGAGCAAGCCATTCATTGTGTACACTGATGCCTCAGATGCAGCACTAGGAAGTACTTTGAGCCAAAAGGATGAAAATGGGAATGAACATCCAATTTACTTTGGGAGCAGACAAATGAGCAGTGCTGAGGTAAATTATACTATAACTGAAAAAGAGGCTCTGGCTATCATTTTTGCTGTAAAGAAGTTTAGAAATTACTTGCTAGGGCAAAAATTTCTAGTTGTAACAGATCATCAGGCTCTAAAATATATTGTAAATAAGCCTAACCCATCAGGGAGGATAGCAAGATGGATAATTTTGCTACAAGAATTTGAATTTGATATTATAGATAGGCCAGGAAAGAAGCATGTCAATGCAGATGCACTCTCTCGAGCCTATGATGGTTTAGGATCATCTTGTGATGATGATGATTTCCCCGATGCAGCATTGTTATCCCTTGACACAATCCCTAGTGAATACATAGATATTTGGAATTATCTGAATGAATTCAAGTTTCCTGATGGTGCCAATGCAAAGACTAAGAGAAAGATTACTCAAGCCAGTCGTCCATATTCTATTCTGCATGGAGTATTATTTCGAATAGGACCTGATGGACAGTACAAGAGGGCAGTTGGACGTGATCAAGGGAAGGAACTACTAGAAGAAATTCCACAATGGTACATGTGGAGGGAACTTCTCTGGACAACTTACAGCAAGAAGGATCTTGGATGCAGGTTATCACTGGCCCACTCTTTTTAAAGATTGTTATAATTATTGTAAGACATGTGATATTTGTCAAACACATGGTAACCGTAAGACTTCATCAGCTCCATTATGTCCTATTCTTCCCCTTGGTCCCTTTGAAAAGTGGGGAATAGACATTGTAGGTCCACTTCCAACTACATCATGCCAAAATAAGTATATTGTAGTTGCCACAGATTATTTAACCAAGTGGGTTGAAGCTAGGCCATTGAAAATAGCTTCCATGGATGAAGTGGCAAGGTTCATGTATGAACGCATTGTCACCAGATTTGGTTGCCCATTAGAAATTGTAACAGATCAAGGAAGCCACTTCATTAATGAGGTGGTAGAAGCCCTAGTCAATAAGTTTTCTATTAAGCACAGGAAGGCAACAACATACAAGCCAAGCACAAATGGACAGGTGGAACGAACAAATTTTGTGTTGTGTCAAATTCTAGCAAAAGATGCAGCCTTGCAGGTACATAAATGGGATAAAAGGATTCATGCAGCATTGTGGGCATATAGGGCAACATCAAAGTCAGCAACAGGATACTCCCCATTTCAGTTGGCCTATGGCATTGATCCAGTTCTTCCTATTGAGTTTGATATTCCCACTGTGAGAGTTATGAAAAATGAAAGGATGGATGAAAGTGATTCAGTAAAAGAAAGGTTGGTACATCTTCATTTGCTGGAGGAAATGAGAGAAATAGCAAAGGATACAAGCCATAAGAAGAAAATGAAGCAGAAGGAATACTTTGATCAAAAGATCCGGTGGTCTCCATTTCATGTGAATGACTTGGTTCTAGTATATGATTCCAGATACAAAAAAAGAAGACAGAGTAAATTTCTTCCAAAATGGATGGGGCCCTACAAAATAGAAGCTGTGCATGAAAATGGTACGTACCGACTGGAGGAATTGGATGGCACTCCCACTACAAAATGGGTCAACCACGACAAGTTGAAGATTTTCTAAGCACCAAAATAGTATACTCCGAGGACGGAGTAGAAGCTAGGAAGGGGGAAGATGTCGACACTAAAATTTTCCTCCGTAATTTCTATTTCATTATTGTATGTATTAGGAATATGATGTTGTTAAGTATAATTAGTAGTAGCGTCTAATAGAAGATAACAGTGCCGTCAGTATGGTTCCGCCAATAATGTGGAGTACGGTAACAGTCAAAGTACAATATGAATATTGTAAAAAGTAAATATTTGTCGTAAGTGGTCCGGTAATGTTAAAATGTCAAAGTTTGGGTAATTAGAGAAGTAGGGTCTACGTGATTAGGAATTAGAAATATTATATTGGTAATAAGGACAAGGAGTGAGGTCATAAATATTTTGTGTATTTTATTTGTAAAAAGTCTAAAAATGTGGAACCCATGTAAAATGATAAGGTTTATCTTATCTTAGACAGATAAGCTTACATGTACAGATAAGAGTTAAGGTATGGAATATGATTCGTCAGAGTGGATTTCTTATCCTATCTTAGAGATAAGATGGATAAGCCTGGAAGTTCTATAAATAGAGAGGCTACCCCCCCTCATTTAGCATAGAAAGAAGTAGTGAGAAATATTGTAGGAAGTGTGCGAAGGAAACCATTAGTTTAAAGGTGTGTTGAAGAAGCCATTAAGAGGTGTAATTGTAAAGTTTCTCCCATAGTCTTGGTGAAAGGCAAGTGAAGTCAATAACACTTGAAGTACCATCATGGGTGAGATTGTAACAGTTTCATGTTAATATTATAATTTACTTTGATATTTCAGATTTTTCATCATTCCGTCTTGTCATAGTCGATGGTATTCTTGTGTTATGTTGTTGTTTTATTTCCAGATTACATCCACCAAACTAAAGGATGTGCATTAGTAACTAATCATAGCACGAGGAGTTCCCAGTGAAGAATTATCATAGTGCCGGATTGGTGTTGACAATACCATGAAACATGGGTATCCTCTAACTTTATTGCCTTAGAGTAAAACGTGATGCTGAAGTTGTTATTGAATCGGTGAGAAGATTTTTCTCTCACGGGATTGCTTCAATTGATATGAAGTCAAACTCCTTGCTTAAATCTAATACACCTTTTTTGTAAAGTTGTAAGTTCTCGGCTTTGGTTTCATATACCTCAGAGACTTGGTTTGCTACTAATTGCGAGTCTCCTAAGACTCTGATGTTATCAACACCAATTCTCTTAGGTAAGATGAGACCAAGGAGGAGGGCTTCGTACTCAGCACCATTGTTTGTGCACTCGAAATTTAGTTTAAAGGAAAAAGGTAAGACTTTTTCCTTCATGGGAAGTAAAAGATTACAACCTGCCTCTGCTCCATAACGGCATCTAGCTCCATCAAAAGGGAGTGTCCAATATTTAGCTGGGAATATGGATGGTGGGATATCTGTTGTGTTTGTATATTCTTACTTCCACCATACAGAAATCCTCTGTTGGAAGAGAGCCAATCCCTAGGGAATATCCTATGCTCTACTGAATACGAATGGTAAGATTATTGGTAGATCATTTTCTAGCAGTTCAACAATCTTTGCAGTAGTTCCTAATGATACTGTTTCTATAGTGTTAGCCTTATCTTTTGGGGTTGGGGTTACTTTGGCTAGGATCATTAGTTTCAAGATCTGTCGTAGGTACCTAACTTTTTCTTTTTTTTCTGCGTCGGTGGGTTTATTAAGTTGATTTGTTGGGAGTTCAAACTCCGAGTGTACGCCTGGTCTTTTTCTTTAAGTCAGCTAGGTTTACATCAAATGGTTTTGGATCACCTTTGGCCACGAATACCTTTCCTAAATGTAAAAAACCTTACTTCTTGAAATAGTGTAGAAGGGATTGCCTTCATGTAGTGTATCCATGGTCACCTGAGGATCATATTATAGTTAGTTTCCCGATCTATAATATAAAACTCAGGTCAAGATGGTTTTGGGTCCTAAGGTGACCAGTAATATTATAGTTCCAACCGAGGTGGCTTTAAGAGACTATCATAGCCCCTTAGTGTATTTCAAGTTTTGGAACAATTGGTTTCTCCATACCCTAGCTTTTGGAGGAAAGAGAAGGGGACTATGTTAACTGCTGCCCCATCATCAACCATTGCACGCTTTACATAGTTGTTATAAACACATACTTGCAAATGTAAGGCTGGATCACCTCAAGCGTATGATCTCAGCATCGTTCGTCATTTTGTTTATCTCGAATATGAATTCGACATCCCTATCTGCCTGCCCTGGAGGATCAACATCAAAGTCCACATGATTTACCTGTTTTTCAGGTGGTGGAGTGATGTTAATTAGATGACCTAAATCTAATGCTTCTAAAATAGCAGCCCTGTGGGTAGGAGAGTTCTTTAGTAAGTCTAAGAATGAAATGTGCGAGAAGGTTTTTGTTAGGTCGTTAATCAAATCATAGGCTCCCACAAGGTTTTGCTATGATTTGTTGGACGTCATCCGCCTCTAGGAGGTTGCTTTGGACTTGGGTTGAGCGGAAATACTCTCGCATCCTTGTTATAGCTTCGATGGGTAGCTCAACGTCTAACTCCACTAAACCGATTACCTTAGGTCGTGGTTGACTTCCTAGTTGCGGCACAAACTAATGGATTTAGCGAGGTCGAGGCTTCATGATCATTGTTTCCTGTCATTACACCCTTGTTTGTCCCAGTTAGATTTAGCCTGTTGTTATCATGATTCGGGAGTGGATCATTAAATATCTTCAGGGGTGCATTTTGAGGGGAAACTACCCCATGAAAAGGTATTTGACATTGGTGATGTAGGATCTGCTAAGAACATATCCATGAATTTTTTTTGTTCATCTGGCAAGCGTTGCATGAATTTATTGTAGTCATGGCACGTTCTTGTGTCATGGCCCAGAATTTTGTGGAAACCGACAGTACGAATTAGGATTGTAATTCCTAGTTTGTTGGTTTGATGCGTATTGTGGTCCAAAATTTTGATCAAATCGTTGTCTACTAGGAGTAAAATTTTGCATTTGTTGTGTTTGGTTTGAATTCTAGTTTTGGTACCTAGTTGAATTTTGGCCTTGATGAACTCTGAAAGGAGTTGTTTGAACGAGTGGATGGAAGCCTCAGGTATTCTATAATACCAATCGAGAGCAATGCCTTCCAATGTTTTTGGGAATATCTTAGCAACAACCCCATCCCATGGGAGTAGTTCTCGAATGGTTGTAGCGTAAGCTTTGATATGTGTGTTTGGATCTCCCTCATCTTTGTATTTGGGTAAATTGGGAAGAGGTCTTGGAAGCATGACGCTTCATATGGTGAAAGATAAGGGCTCTTTCAAGTATTTTTAATATGTCCCTATCGCATATGTTTCGACCATTGATGGTGCCTGCTGAGGGAGCAAAGGTGGAATGGGTTGTTGATATGGCGTAGCATATGTGTTGGCAGGGGCATAAGGAAGCCCATGTGTTTGAGCAAACATGCCAAGAGAGGAAAACATATCCCCTTGTGGTGATTTGGAGTACATGTTTAAGTATGATGGGGTACTGTCTAGGAATGGATTGTTTTGTACTAGACCGGGAGGAACAGTGTTAGAGATGGTGGGTCTAGTTGGCATTTGTTGTGAATATTGAGGAGTCATGCCTAACATGCCTACTCCTGTGAGGAGATCTACTTATCTAGGATGGTGTGGAGGATTGGAACTTCCTGCTTGTATGAATTGTGAATTTTGACTTGCTTGGGAAAGTTCTAACCCTCTAACCTTTTCTATTAGAGTTGAAATGACTTCATTTGGTGAAGTCATGATATTATGCCTTGGTGGAATTTGTTGTATATCATGGTGTTGTATAGGTCTATGATACCCCGCTATGAACTGATCACTATCTTGCCAAGTTTCTCCAAGGGTATTTCCTATATACAGTGGCATAGAGGTATTTTCTTGAAAAGATACCTCGGGTTGTGTTCATAAACTTCCTATGGGTGGGTACATACTCTGAGAGTGTTTTTCATTCCTGGCATAATATACAGAATGTTCATCATCTAAAACTTGGTATGGGTCTGATTGCCTACTAATTTGTGGTCTAAGTAGTACCTGAGGAGATGAACCAGATTCTTTGGTGAACGTCATATTGTTCAAGCCTGAAGGCTCTATTTGTTGCGTTTGAGCGAGTTTTTCCAACTCCTCCATTTGAAACGATGAGTTATATCTGATTCTTGGAGTTTGTGTTGACAACTGGTTAGTTGAGTAGTTGTCACCCTATAGTGAGAGTGAGGGTGATGATTGTCTATTTTGTTGGGCGTAGTATGCCTGAAGGCCCAAGAGGGGCCTGCCATATGCATTGAATCCCGACATATTCGAGGGGTATATGAATACCCGCAGAATAATGGGAAGGATTGAAAGTGATGGTTAATGAGGTAAAAAATGACTAATGAGATGGAGAAGGTGAAACAGTTGTTTATTTCACGTCGGGTTCACCAATTTTGGTGGTGAAGCTGATGTGAAGGCTAATGTGGTACAGAAGGTGAAACATTTGTTTATTTCTCGTCAGGTTCACCAATTTTGTACAATGGAAAAGTGACAAGCGAGCATGGGAATCTACAAGTAACTCTTCCTCGCACCCGACCTCCCGAGGTCGTGCCGAGACAACCGGTGGGTATGGAAAATGTATGGAATGTAGACAGACTAGTTAGGTAATCTAATGTCTTCAATACGCACTAGTGGAATTTGTGAATCTAAGGAAAAGAAGGCCCTTCTTACCTGTACTAGTGTGATAGATCGATCGGCAAGGATGACTGCTCGAAGGCTCCAATCAATATCGAGATCTGGCGTGATTCGATCTATGGGTTGTGGAATACGCAGAAAATGTCCTAGGATAGTTTCATGTATGTCTCCAGATAAGGTCATATGGTGGATGGTAAATATAATCGACTCTATGGACGATTCTCTGGCCTAGTCCAGAACTCTCTAGCTTTGTTAGCTACTGTATCTAGTAAGGATAACTGTTTGATGATGATAGTTGGAAGTGGAGTGGATCTGAATACTAGTGTGCGTAGGCTAGTGTCTATGTCTGATTGACTTACGGATTCATTGGGTTGTGGGATTTATGGATCATAACCATAGACTCTTGGTTGTTGTGGTCCTGCTATGGTCATGCGTAGATTTATTTCCTAATCCCTAACACCCAGTAATCATATGCTTTCTCAGCCTCTATATTCAAAACTAATAGCTGCATGATCTTCTCAGAGTGCCTCACAGGCGTTCTTGCAACCTGAATTCTTAGGCTGGTATCTATGTCTATGAGAATGTCTCCTGCATCTGGTTGTGGGACCAAAGGATCACAACCAAAGGTTTGTTATCTTTTAAGCCCTTCTACAGTCATATGAATGTTGCCTAGGGTAATTTGTAGTTCGGTTGATTCGACCAAAACATGTGCGCTTGGTCATCTTCTATGTTTAGCCCACTCAACTAGGAATTGATTTGTTGCAAGCTTACCGTTGTTCGGAAGACTTAGATCCTAAGATTTTGATCTATATCAATTATTGCTATGATGAGATTGGGCTGGGGCACGATTGGCTTGAATACATATTCCCTGGGCTCCCTAGGTCCCATGATTGTCATACAAAATTAATAATGTAAATTAACTACGGCAAAGTGAAATTTAACTATTTTGAATATATCTATAGCATATATGATTTCTCTATTTTTTTGTATTTTCTGATTAACTATTTGAATGAATTTAGCAACTAATTTAATACATCTAGAAATTGATAGCTATGATAACAATTTAAAACAAAAAAAATAACCAAGTATAGATATTTTTCTGTGCAATTTGTAGATCTACTCTAAACAATGAAATAACTGTTCTAATCTATTTGCAAGACTCTCGATCCTACCTCAGAAGTGAGGAGTGAATCATAGTTTTTTAGAAACTATCAATCCCCACAGCTTCCCTGGCAATATCGAGAGTAGAATTAACTGAAATAAAGAAATTAAATACTCTATTTGATATGATTCTAACTAGAACTTTGAAATCTAGAACCTGGATTCTGCAGAACAGTGGTAAATCCGATGGTGTGTGTGATCTTGTCCCCTCAGCATGATCTCCTTGTTCCTTCGCGTTCGCATGGATCCAGAAAAGTGTGTAATGCTAGCATCAACAGAAGTATATATTGGGCTAAAGGCAACTCAGAATACAGACTGAATACAACGCGAGTATGAGAGGGATAGCGCAAGAGTACAAAGCTTGGCTTGTGTAATTCCTAGCGGGATCTATTGCGAGTCATGCAACATAAAGCGTCCAGAACCTGAAACTATCCTATTTGAAGAACAAAACCTGTAACTTTAATGGCTTCCTATTGAAAACAAGCTATTCTACTCCAATGGATTGGATAAAATATCAACAACACTTGCACAAGATGGATATGTGGCTTACTAACAGTAAAACAATGCTAACTAAGCATGCAATGAAAGAAACTAACCATTCTAAGAAAAATGAAAACTAAATCTATTGCAAAGAGAGATCAGAGGAAAAATTTGAGGGGCCATTTCCTTGAGCACAAGCCATCTATTTATAGCATTTGGATTTACCCAAGGTAAAAACCAAATAGAACTCTTAAACTGTAAACAATGGCAAAACACTATTCCACGGGACCAGAATCATAAATGCAAGCTTATGGTAGTGAAAGAAAGCTGGTAAAACATTGAAATTACATGAGTCGTGTTAAAAGAGATTTCTGGAAAATGTGTAAAGGACCGCCGCCCTGAGCAGGGCGGCGGTTATAGGACCGCCGCCCTGTTCAGGGTGGTGGTCATGAGACCGCTGCCCAGGCAGGGAGGTGGTTTCATCACCGAAGAGAAAAAGGCCAAGAAAAGAGGGGAAAAGGGAAAAACAAAGCACGCGGGGGCTAAGTGGGGCATGTGGGATGTTAACGCACATTTGGAAATCTTTTTTGGATCCCAAACACCTTGCGAGGAGACCTGTATCATCATTGGGGCACATGTCACGTTGTTCCGGCAGTACAGTACCTTACAATTTATGGTACGTACAGTATCACATTCAATCCTTCCAATATTAGACCTATCATTGACTGGCCAGTGCCAATTAGTGTGACTAGGGTATGTAGCTCTATGGGATTAGTAGGGTACTACATGATTTTTTTTAGGACTTCTCATGCATTTTTCATCCCACATATTCCCTACAGCAGAAAGGGAATAAGTTTATTTAGTTTGAAAAATGTGAGAAATCCTTCAAGAATATGAAAGAGTTCCTTACTACAACTCCTATTTTAGCAATGTCAGACCTAGAGAGGTACTACTTTGTTTACAAAAATGATTGGTTGGTAGGGATAAGAGGAATTTTAATACAATATGGCTGTGTTATTACCTTTGAGTCTCACAAACTCAAGGATTATGAGGTCAATTACCTTACTCATGACCTTGATCTTGGAGCAGTAGTTCATGCTTTAGTTCAGTTTCACTATTCTCTGTTATGAAGGATGATCATTCTCAGGACAGATCACTGGAGCCTATGAAACCTCTTCACATAGCCCAATCTCAATGCCTGTCAATGGTGTTGGATGGAGCTTCTATATGAGTATGATATGGAGATTGAGATTATGAAGGGGAAGGAGAATGTGGTTGCATACTCTTTGAGTCTTCAAGGGAATTTTTTTATGGCTACTTCAGTGAATACAAAATTATGGAGTAGGATCTTGCAGCAACTTCCACATGAAAGCTTCTACCTTTCAGCTAGAGCAGAGACTGAGTCTCAAACACCCCTTGACGGTATGTTTGAGGGATTGAAACTAGATCCAAATAGACTTCTCAGACATATAGGTCAGATATATGTGCCTAGGGATGGAGATTTGAGACAAGAGATTTTATCAAAGGCACATCGTGTACTTTATTCAACCCATCTAGGGGTGAAGAAGATACATGCTACACTAAGATAGCTATTTTATTAGAGAGGTATTATGAGGGATACAACTTGGTTTGTGTCTTAGTGTTTAGAGTGTTAGAAAGTGAAGGATGAGCATAAGCATCTAGCTAGCCTAATTTACTCTCATGTTATAGAGTGGAAGTGGGACACCATTGCATGGAATTCATTTTGGGCTACCAATGTCAAGATACCACCATGATGCGAACATGGTCATAGTGGATAGAATGACAAAAGTGGCTCATTTTTCTTTGGTGAAGACCACCTATACTACTACATTTGAACTTATATATTTGGACAAGATAGTTAGACTCAATGGGATTCAACAGAATATTATTTGTGATCACGATCCCTTCTAAACCTCACATTTTAAGACTACCACACATCATGCTCTTAGAATGAGAATTAATTTTAGTATAGCTTATCATCCGAAGATAGATGGTCAGAAAGAGCAGGTGAACCAGATACTTGAGGATATGCTTCTCATGTACATTTTGGATCATTGGGAACAGTATCTTTATCTGGTAGAGTTTTCTTACAATAATAATTTTTAGAGTTCTTATTGGTATGGCACAATTTCAAGAATTATATGGTAGGGAGTGTAGGATTCCTTTGAGTTGGGACAAGTTATAGGATAGGATGTTTCTTGGGCCAGATATGTTATAGGATATGGAGCAGTTTGGTCATCTTGATTAGATAGATATTGTAGGAGGCACATGATAGGAAGAAGAAGTATGCAGACTAGAGGAGAGTAGACTACAATATTGAGGTTAGTACAAGGGTGTTTCTTAGATTTAGACATCATAAGAGCCCTATCCATTATGGAAGAGGTTCTTAGCTAGCTCTGAAATTTATAGGTTCATTTGAGATCTTGGAGCAGATCGGTTCCATAGCCTACTGCTTAGCCTTACCACCCATCTTGTCTCGCATCCATGATATGTTCCATGTTTCTATTCTTAGGTGATACATATTCGATCCATCTCATTAATTGGATTGTAATTATTTACAGGTACAAGAGTGGGGACATGTGATGGTGGAGCCTATGCACATTTGAGAGTGCAAGACCCTAGGCCTTCAAGGCCGTGAGATTGATCAGGTGCGCATTCTAGTGGGATCAGTATGATGATACATCTGTTGTATGGGACGACACCACTTTTCTATGAGCCTAGTTCCCACACTTATTTTAGTCCCTTTTAGAAGGAAATTGAATCGAAGGGGAGGGGGATGTAATGCCCACTCCTCTTCGACATTGATTATACTATGATTTTGATTATTGTTGATTAGAGACATGGATATTATTATTGTATTTTGATTATCATTTTGATAGACAATATGGATATTTGGATTATCAATATGTTGTGACTCATATTATAGATGGTATGGACTACTAGTATACATTGATAGATGATGATCAATTGTTGTTTCATGGTATATTGATGCTTTGGATTCTTTATGATGATGATTATATTTAGATTTTTGACTGTCCTTATGATCTTATTGATGTTATTACTTATCAAAATGTAGAGGCTCAATAATTGCGAATAGTTGATAGAATTTCCTAATTTTGATAATGATTATATAGCCTCATGTATGATGTTGTTGGATGATATGTATGTTTATTTCTATTTCTTGATGTATTTGATGCAGCCTTGAGTCTGAAGGAATATTGTTTGATTGGTTGCAGTAAATTATATCAAGTAAACAAGAAGGCACTATGAGACTAATAATAGAGGAATACATGATTTTTGACACAAGGTCACCTTGGCAACTTCGGGTCATGTGTATTGTTGTGTTTGTTACAAAGTTCCCATAGGGGGGATAACCTCATGTGTGACCAAAGGGGTTCAAATGATTTTTTTATTTCCTTTAATTTATTTATTTAGGGTTGTATGTGATTTATTTATTGTAATGTAATTTTCACTTTATTATTGCTTAGGTAATATGTTTGGTTTAGTTAATAAATCATGTGATTAAATTTAAGTTGGGATGTGACTATGTGGGCATTTTGTTGGGGTAGATAGCCCTTGTTATCTTATTAATTTTTATGGATTTCCATTTGATCTCGTGTTATGTACTAAATCCCATCTGTTACACCCATAATTTTACCACACGAAACACAAGACAACCCAAAAAATAAATTGGAAAAATTTACTGAATAATTATTATTTTAAAATTAAATTAAACAAGATGCAATGGAGTAACCTCCGACTAGGTTCAGTTTATTTCTTGGTTAATAATATATATTTTTAAATATCATTTAATTAATATTATTTAATCCAAGTTTGGGTATTAAAATCCTCTTTGATACAATACTAATGTGATTTAATAAAATAGCTCAAAATTAATTTAATAATTTATTAATCTAGGGATAAGTCTAAACTAACCCTCCCCTTAAAATAAATACAAATAAATTTAATCCTGATAAAAAATATTACCTAACTACTAAGGGGGTGAATTTTATTTAATTCAATATAAGGTCATGGCCTTTTATTTTAAGAGTCACCAATTAATCATTATGGATGACAAAACAAATTAAACTTCTATACGACTTAAGTGACCCCATTCAAATTTTACCCAAGCATTTCAGTTAAATTATTTTCTCACCTAATTCTCACCTAACTTTTTTAGGGGTGTTTCTCAACCCTCAGATGGATTAAAATTAGTCATTTGGATCCTAGGGATTCAAACTAACCATAAAATTCTTTATCGAGAGATTTGATTCATTCTTTTGACTTATCTCCTCATTCTTATTTTTACATGTTTAAGGGAGGAGGAGAAGAATGACATGGAAGGATAATGGAGCTTAAGATGGATACACTACTATCTCCATGTTTATTCTATTTACAAATCCTTGCAGGGTTTAATTTAAATTAGGCTTGTTATTCCATTTTACCCTCTCCTAGCATTTGGCTAAAATTTTATTTGTTGTTTAAGTTATTTCATTGCATTTTCCCTACTTGGGCATTTAGGCATTTTCCCCTATTTTAGATCTATTTCAAATGGCTATATTTACAGTTGATTTAAATGTATATACAAAATATAACAGTCTCTCTCTCTCTCTCTCTCTCTCTCTCTCTCTCTCTCTCTCTCTCTCTCTCTCTCTCTCTCTCTCTCTCTATATATATATATATATATATATATATATATATATATATATATATATATAAGTATATGTGGATATATTTCACATTTTAAATGTCGTGGTTACAAATAACACATTCAGTGAATATATGGTGGTTCACATTTTTTTTAACTAGTAGAATTTATTATTTTGGGATTTAACATTATGTCTGGGGACGTTGCCGACCCCACCCCCATCCCATTATACAATGGGGTGGGGGTGGGGTTGATGACCTCCCCCCCATAACAAACAAACAAACCATGTCCCAAGTGGCTACGGCCAAACTAGAAAGCCCAACCAAAACAATATATGTTTATTTATTATTTTCTTTTTATTAAATTTTGTTTTAATATATTAGTATATATATATATCTATACATATATATTATCATTATTATAAGGTATTATTAATAATATAAAAATTAATCATAACCATTTTTTTTATTTTTATTTTTTTAAAATAAATAAACCATAACAAGTTTATATATATATATATATAATATGTATGTATGTATGTATGTATGTATGTAAGTATTAAAACAAACTTATATAGTTGAACTTAATCATAGTTACATCTAAGTAGGGATGTATCCATATACATTTATTCACTGACATAATATATGTATTTTTATTATTATTCCATCTAACACTAAAATTGAGAGAACAATAAGATTTCTTACACAACTCATTATACAAAATGATAGTAGCAAAAGGGAGATTGTTTTTTACTCATTCTAAAATTGTTAACACAATACTTTATTTCATCCAACATGACTAGAATTCAACTATAATTTAAATACTTCAATATACCTTTCATTAAATAAAACAAGAGTAACTATTTCATTTCTTTTTTACTTACAATAAAATTAGTTCTTTCGAACAAGGTACACAAAAAATCTCTTTCTCCTTTCAACTAAATAACTATAACTTGGAATAAATTAAATATACATGACTTTCTTTCAATCACAACTATCATTTACAATTACATCTATGTTACAACTTTGAATGAAATATAAGTGAAGGAGAGTTTAATTTCAAACCGACATACAACTCAACTTTGCTCCTTTCAATATAATACTTTCAAATTTTAATCAATTAATATACAAGATTTATTTTAAATATACAAGGGTTAAAAACTTCGACTAAATTTTTTAATAACATGATGATCAAGTTACAACATAAAGACTTTAAACAAGGCCAAAACATAAGTCTTTATTGCATGTCCTCTCCCAACTTTTCGCTTCAATATTGCATTCTTAAAACTTTTAAAAACATGGATTGCAATAAAAAGAAAAGGGGTATAAGTGTCACTCTCCATCCAACCTATAATCCAATAAGGGGAGAATCCATCCCCTTATTGGCTGCAAGCCCCAACCAAGGAACAATGAGGGATCTTGAGCAACATTTGACAACTTTTTACAAGAATGGATTCCACAAAGAATACAAACAATCCAAACACTCTACACATCTAAATGGACATACTCAACACAATTTAAATCTTTCTCAAACGACACTTAGGCTTGATATCAAACCAAGGAGTAAGGTATATGGGAACCACCTCCGTTTTCCTCCCAAGTGAAGTAGCGGTATCACCAAAAGCCTCCATGTGCACAATACAAAAACAAAACATCCTTATCTCTCCCCTTGCAAGTATGCAAAAATATGACCATGTTTTCCTTTTCACTCCCCATATGTGAAACTCCCAATCACACTGCCTCAAAAAATAATGCATCACGTCTCCCTTTTTCCCTCCCCAATGGTCCCAAAAATCCATTCCCACACCCATATTAAGGCAACTACCCAACCATATAAAAAAAACACATTCACAACACTGATATAATAATTAACACACATAATTTTCACATCTACAATATAATAAGAAAAAAAAAGGTGGAAAGCTTACCTCTCCATCAAGATTCCAAAAGATGTCACTCCACAATATTTTTAACACCTTCAAGCCAAGTAAATACCAAAATCAACTCCAACAAGCTCTGATTTCCAAAAGTGCTAAAGGAAGAAATTGAACAAGTAACCCCAAATCCATAAAATTCCATAAAAAAAGAAACAAGATGTGAGGATGATGAGGTGGATCCATGTAGGATACCTCTTCATCACACTCCTCCATTCCAACACTCAATTCAAACACCATGCCTAAGATAATAAATGAACATGTAACACTTATGACAAGCCCACATGAGACTCAAACTTGCATACCAAACCTACCAAGGACAAATTAATTGTGGTGAGAAGTAAAGTGCAATTATTTCATCCCTTTACACTTCAAAATGAATAAATATGTATAAAATTAACTCCACATACCATAGTTATGGTTTTTGGGTGAATTTAGAGAGGCATAGGACAAGCTTAGCTTGTCCCACAAGCCTCCAAAAAGGTCGTCCCCAAGTCATTATCCGAATTTTGAAGTTGGGGAAGGGTACACAACATAAATACCAGACACAAATCTAACCTATATCCACAAGATTTATAGGACCATCTACCCTCATAACTATTCAATTGCCATATCCTTATAGTTAGTTAACAAATTAAGTTGGATTAGATAATTAAAACACATTAATAATTGCTAATAAAGTGACTATAATTACCAATAATTAAAAACATAACACAAAATAAAACACACACAAAATTAAAATAAGACAAATATTACCCCCATGGACATGCATGTGAGTTCACCCTCCCATGGGAAACCTCCTAACTAGGCATGCAACAACAGAACACAACATTATAAACAAGTTGTAAAATGTTGGCCATGTTACACAACACCTGAAATCCTTCCGTGGTTGGTCCCCTTTTCCCTTTCAATGTATGTGATAAAATGTCCTACAACAAAAACAAAATAACTCTCTAGCCTTATGGTCGTATCAACAACATAGAGACTAATAATACATATAAAAAACAATATTATTATCCAAAATTAGTAATTCTATCATCTATCATCATATAAATAATTAAATTTTGGGATCCATAAAATCATAATTCTACTCAAAACATCCAACATAGGCTATGCATTGAGAATATGACATGTTAGTATAAAATTAGAATATTGCTAATGGACATATATATCTATCTATCAATCGCCATCTACTGCATCATGATAAAAATGTAAATCACGAGCATGGAAATAGTCCAATATCCGCATAGTTCATCATCTACTTATCAAATATAATACTCAAATGTCTACGTATCAATCCAATAGTAATAACATCATAATTAAATAGTGTTGAAGAGGATTGGGAACTACATACACCTCCCCTTAGACTTGACTTCCTCCTTGAATTCACTGAAATAGATGAGGAAATTGGGTTCGCAATAGAAGTGGAATCCTCCCATGTGTCTATAGTTTCATCATACATATCCCACTGGACCCGCACCCTGGTTAATATTATGGCCTTAAAGGCCTAGGGTACTACACTCTATGATGCGCATGAGATCCACATACACCTGCCCCTACTCCTAAACTTGCAATGTCAGTTCAATCAAGGACATGAGAGGAATCTGAAATGTACCTCATAAGCACAGAAACAATAAATACATCGTGGATGCAAGACAATATGGTTAACAATGCCTAGAAAATAGGCCAAAGGACTTATATGCTCCAAGATGTCAAAGGGACCCACATTCCTAGGAGCAAGCTTAGGTCCTTTTCTATAATAGATAGGGATTTTATAAGGCCTGACATGAAGAAACACCTTTGTGCCCACCTCAAAAATATGATCTGTCCTCTGCTAGTCTACATATTTCTTCTTGTCTATCTTGAGCCTCCTGTAATCTTTGTCAAAGTATGACAACCTGTTGATCCATATCCTATAATAATGGTGCCACAAGACAAACCATGTCTTCCAATTTATCCCAACTCAGTGGTGTCCTGCACTCCCTACCATATAGTGGGTGAAATGGAGCCATACCAATCAAACTCTAAAAATTCTGTTTGTAAGAAAACTCCACTAAATACAAATACTCCTAAGACTATCCTAAGACGTACATCCTAAGACTATCCTCCAAGATTTGATTCACCCACTATGTCTGTCCATATCTCTCTTGGTGGTAAGTTGTACTGAAGTTGATACTCGTCCCAAGATCATGTTGCATTATTGTCCAAAAGTGAGAAGTGTACAAGGGATCAAGATCGCAAATGATTTTCCACGGAATCCATGTTATCTCTTGAAAGTGCACCCTGTATAGATATGACTACAGGTGCTCTAATCTTTCTCTAGATATCTCTCTTTTGTGGATACAATGGAAACACCTTAGGGTTGTGGGTATACCTATTTTGAGGTGAGTCTCTGGTATCAAGGTCGGTTCCTTTATGATGTATCCTAAAGTAATTTTTTGGGGCTTTGAGGGTAAAGGAGTAATTGAAAAATGAAGTAAAAGGAATTGATACAACAAATATTTTGATTCTTCTGATTGAGCATATGCACGATGTAACTAATAAATAAGTGAACATTCACTGTACCAATGGCTTTCGATAAGGTATTAAGGAAAAAACAACTTGCTCTCTACTAAGGGAGATAATCAAAACAATGAGATAAGTTAGATGTGTATAATAAAACTTTTGAAGAAAGAAGCATAATTATAGTAAGGTAAATTATATAGCTAGGGAATAAACTTCAAAAGAACTATAAGTAATACACACTACTAAAAAACTAGTAAGGTAAAACTGGAAATACATGCTTCATCACTACTATGTCAAATAAGTCCTCCTTTTATGCCTTGCAATTGCAAACCATATATAATAAGTTTATGCATCACACCCATCCTAAAAACAGACTAAATTTTGTATTCACCCATGCATCCTATTTTTATCCTTTACTATGAAGAAATAAAGGAGTAAAAATAAACATGTTAATACAATGACGCAATAATAAACTTGATTACTAAAATATACTTGAGTCAAACTGCAGTTGACTAATTTATTTTGGATAAAGGAGGGTGAATAACTTGGCTAATAATATCCCTTGCTTGATGAGTAAGTCTTCTCCAATGCATGCAACTTTTGTCTTCTAGTGCTTGATGTGACCCTTACAATTTGATCCACTTGAAATTGTATAATTAGCACTTTAATACTACCCCTTGGGTGCACATGCAATATAAATCTCTCTGTTTGTGAGAAAAATAATTATTATTTCAATATTTGGGAAAATATTAATCCATGTATTTCTCCTGAGGGGGACCACTTGTTCTGATGTTGACATCTATTCTTTATTTTTCGTTATTGATGTGATGGTTAATAGTGACCTTTGTGGTGTGTTCTTCACTATCATGTTGTTCATGGAGTTGGCACAACATTTTTTTGATTTGATTTCCTTGGTTCCCTATTTGACCTTCATGGCATATAAGTTGGTTTATAACCATAAGTCCTTCCTTTTGACCATGGAACCCCTTTTACACAAGGTCACGGACTTCATTTTCCATGGCACATTTAATAATCATTGATTGATTATTTATTACCCCAACCACTTCATGGCATATAATTTGGTCCCTTTATAAAAATCAATGCACTTTGAAAATGAGGTCATGAGACCCTTTTGCATAATCATTGTGAACATACTATGTTGGCCCCATGGAATTATATGGCACAAGGCATAGTTTTTGGTGCTAATAATCACTTGATATTTGACTTATGCTTGAACTAAGTTTTGGACTTAAATAAGTCAATGCAATTTATTTGTTTGATTAATAAGGGCTGGTCCCCTCTTCACATGATGACCCACCCCTTCCTTTTTTTGGTGGCTTGATTTCAATTCCAATTTCAAGCTTGGTTTACATCCAAATGATAGCTCCAATCTGTAACTTGTTGATCTCATACTTATTGTAACTTTTGATTGTCTACTCATTTTTGTAGATTATGGTTCATAATAAATGAGGTTAATGGCCTCTCTATCACACTGAGATGGGTTGCTTTGAAATTAATGGGGGATCTCTATCCAACGATTTTGTACCTTTTTATCTCTTCCATCGAAGTTTACTTTAGTGTTTGGCCAGTGGTTTTAGTTTGCACCATTGATCTTCGTACTTTGATCTGATTCGTTCCTTGATATTCTACTTAGGTTGAGTTAGATTGGAATGTTATTAATTTGTTTAATATGTTTATTTCTAACCTAAAACTTGATCATTTCACATGCTATCTCTATTTTGGAGGGTGAAGACCAGGATAATTTTCTCCAAACTGCCATTGTTGTGTTCTTTTGAAGCTCACTTATTCCTCTTTCAAAACCTATGAGGCTCTGTGACTTCATGTATTTTCATATTTTTCCATTTCTGAAATGTGTGCAAGAATAAATGGGAGATATTTTTCATTTTTGAGCTGCTTATTCAAAGTTTGGTATTTTTGCATCATTTGATTTTCGAGCTTGAGTTTAATTAGGGGAATTCATTTGAAGTTTGAATTCTCTTTTCAAGTAATTTGGGAGACACCCACCATTGATTAGTGCTTGAGCTTAAATATGTGCCTTCTATAGTCTTTGTGGTGATCTTTGTAAGTGTATCCCTAAATTTTCTTTGACATATTTATTTTTCCTGAGCTCTGTACGAGCTTCCTCCATTATGAGATTTATGTTACGAATGACTTCTATTATTGATGGTCTTATGCTCCTTCAAGCTTTAGGATTGCCATAATTCTCATTTAGAAAAGGTAAAATTCATGTGTCATCTGTTTGTATTTATACACCTTATTTTGCTTCTTTCCCTCAATTTATATTGAAACTTCTTTCTAAATTTTGTGATTTTTGTGCTTGATACTTTCGCAAAAAATTTGAGAGTGAGAAGGAGTTATGGGTCTTTTTTTCTGCCTCTACACCACGACTCAGTTCAAGGGATTTCAACAAAACTTTGGTAAGTGTTTTTCATAATGTAATTTTATCTTCTTGTGAAATTTCTAATAAAAATTTTGATGGCCATTCATGCTCTAGTCTATGCATAAATTGTTTTTTGGAAAGAAAACTCCATTGTTTATTGTATTAATTCCCTGAGATGGGTCGACATTTTACTTGTCATTTATTTTCTTTCTCGTTATCTTGTGCCATCCTTAATGGGTACCCATTATTTTAATGTATCTTTTAATATCCCATTCGTACCCAAATTGGGTTTGTATTTTTATGATTTTCATAGTTGAATGCTCTAGTTCAAGCTTTGGCACCTTGTTTGTGACTTTTCTAAAACTTTCATTCTTTCAGGATCACTATGAACTGAGATTTTTTCAGAAAGCTATGTCTCTACAATTTTATGTATTTTTCCTTTACTGTATCGATCACTGTAGACTTTAATTTTATTTTTTTTTACAAACTATGTGGTTTGAACTTTGGGCTTTCCCATTCAAATTGGCTTGAATGTTGTAGAAGTAATCCTGCATTTTATTTTCTCTTGAGCGGTATACTATCACTGTAACTCTTTTTTCATGAGTGGGAACATGAACTTAGTTGACTTCATAATGAAGATCTACATATTTGCTTCAATTTTGTATTATGATAATCAATGTAGATGTTAGGTACTTTTGTATTGATGAATATTGTTATGGTTCTTCACTATATTGTTGTACTTTGGCTCTTCAACTACTCTTAAGATAGTTACTTAACATACTATTCATACCCAAAAGGGTTTTTATTTTTGTAACTATGGTGTTTTTGCAAGCTCAACTTAAGTAAAACCACCTCCTGAAGCTTTATATGCTTAACTCCTTCCATGGTATTTGGAATTTTGAGCTTTGTTTGATAAACCTCCATATATCTAAATTGGTTGCTTCTTAGAAAAGTGTATTAAATTAATTTGAAAAGCTTCAAATTTCTGAATTGGTTCACTTTCTCTCTTTTATAGCTCCATTACCAAACTCTTTCAAATATTGTACTTCATCATTTATTAGTGAAACAATGATTTTGAACTTATTAAATCAAGGCACTATTGTAAGTTGATTCTGTTAGTGACGTAGAACATGTAGAAAAATTTCTTTGATGAAACTCCATGCACTCTATTTATCTTACTTGTGTTAGGTTCAAAGGTATAATTAATCCATTACCTTCAGATGAAAATATGATCATGCTGAAATTGGTTGTAATTTTACTGTGCTTGAATTTTTCAACTTCCTATTCTCAATTTAAATATTCTTGAAGTTAAACCATAGTGATATCTATAGATGAAAGTTTTCTTCATTCATTCTATGGTATTGTATAGCTACAACTATATGATGCATGGAAACATTTCTTGAAAACTTGATGTTTGAAGATGTCTTAAAATTGTTACTCTCATGAAGTGATCTTCATCCATTCTCATTCCTTGTACATTTTAAAACTGATCTATATAGCACCTTCACCTTGACTATGCATTTATAAATCTGAGAGATTATATCTTATGTTTTTCTATAGCTGATATCAATATGTTCCTTCTGATATCTAAAGCTATTGATGAATCTGCATGATAACCATTGTTGTTGTGATGTGCATTGTTCTTCTAGAAAGTTATATACACTATAATATATGATCTATTACTGCTCCTTAGAATAAGTTATCCTAATTTTAATAAAACTGATACCTGAGAATGGCTTACTTGAAACTCTGTATTCTTTTCCTAACCTTTGGAATGAGAACTTGAGGCTTGATCTTTATTGAATACTGGCACTAAATTTTCTGAACTACATTAAATACCCTTGCTTCATTTGTGCTTTGAAAATCATGAAAACCTTCTAGATATGAAACCCTAAAATTGTTTCTTATGTGTTTTACTTATTTTGCAACCATGTAAATCTTACATCATACTTTTTATCTTAAATATTCCATTTCTCCAAGTTATTCTAATGTATGAATCAGTTTGGTATTCTACAGAAGCTCTGAAGCTAGATCAATCATCATTATCTACAATTTTTGTATGTATTTCATTTTTATAATCTACAGTACTAAACATGCATTTATTTTATGGATTAGTATAGTTCTATCTTTATATATTCATCCTTTAGTCTGAACTGAAATAATATGCACTTTTCAGGTTTAAATTACAGAATGTAATACTTATGATATGCAAACATAACAATTAGTATTTATTTACTTTTTCTTACCTGTACCTACACATTTAGATAAACTAGTTAGAAAACATCAGACTTTTTGGCCTCTCTCATGTTCCATATTTTTCTTATTTTACCTTTTCTTTTCTGAAATGATTCTAGGAATCATATGCGCTGATGTAGAATACTGCTCTTGTGAATTCTATATTTGTCTCTGATGTATCTTGTGCATGTAACTCATACCTCATGATGTCAGGAGATCCATTTGCATGAAATTAGATAGTACATGAATATGGATCTAAACTTTGAGCTCGTGACTGAAAGTATTTTATTTTTTCTGTTTCTTAGGTATAATGCCAATGTGGATAGTGAGGATGAAGATGGAGTAAAGATGGAGCTGGAAGTGGAGTAATAGAGACAAAATAAACTCAAGGCAATGATGGGTTTTTTTATACTCCTTTACTTTTTATTTTCATGCAAATGTACCTTCTACTTTGGTAGTTATTAATACCTTTTGAGTTACATCCCATGACTTGTGTGGGAAACATTGAAATTTCTTATGAATAAAACACTAAATTCTAGAACTAAGTTGTGTACTTCTTTCTACATTTCAGTTTTATGTATGGATTGTATAACAAACTAAATAATTGGATAACATAATTGGATGTACTTAATCATGAAGGAACGAACATTAAATTACCTGCAACTTTAGTAATGAACTCTCAACTACTGTAAATTGGAACTTTGTTTTTTGTTCCAAAATTAACATTCCACTTACTCTATAATTCTATCTTTCATTAAGCTAATACATTTGTTCTTAGGGGTTTTGTGTTTTCTTACTGAAGATAAACATAGAATTGTAAACTATATGATTTGTTACATTTTGTAACAACACAGATAGCTGAAAATTACATGTAATAATCAATTGCTGTAACTGAAAAACATGATAATATTATAATGTATTCCCCTAGTTAGGTTCACTTCACTAATACCATCCATCGCAACAAAGTTTTGAGTTTCCCATTTTTGCACAAGTGCAAAAATTATCAACATTTATGGCGATCATGCAGGTAAAGTTTCCTACTAGCTTATAGATTAGTGCCTTGCTCTTTTCCATTGGGCATGGAGTCAAAGCATATAACAAAAAACTACCTTTTCCAATTAAAAAAATAAAACTGGAAAGGATCTGGTGAACCAAATTGCATCCACGTGCACTTATTGAATTGAAAAATGCACTTAAGCACTTATTGAATTGAAAATCTGCAATGTGCATGAAGCACTTATTGAAAGTGAAATTATACTCTAAACAGACACTGTAGGATTTTCAATAACAATGTTTAAGAAACATACCATTCATAGGAATGGGGAGTTCCTCTCCATTCAACCTTGAAAGATGAAAAGCATTGTGTTCTTTACAAACTAAAATCATGTAAGGACCACTCCAGATTGTATCAAACTTTGTGTGGTTTCCTGGCTTTGAATGATCAACATCTCATTTCATCACAATGCCTCCTTCATTGAAGATTCTGAACTTGGCTTTCTTATAAAAAAAAAATTATCTTCTTTTTATTCATTTCCATGTTCAGATGAGCTTGATCTCTTAGCTCCTGCAACTCCATTAACTCTGCATAACAAACCTATAGTGGTTCATTCTCAAGTAATTCCATCTGATGAAAAAAATCTAATGCATGCAACTCAACTAAGATGGGAATTCTTTCCTCTCTTCCATAAACAAGCTTGTACAGTGAATTCCCAACTAATCTTTTAGGAGTAATTTTTTCAATGTAATTTGCTGAATTCAACAGCAAGTGTCAAGATCTTTGATTGTCTTTTAGAGTTCATCTGATAATCCTTAAAAATATTTTATTAGTACTTTTAGCTAAGCCATTTATTTATGGGTAATAGTTAGACAATGTACTGAAGTAAATTTTGTGCTTAATATCCCAGACTATAACTCTTACTCCAATAAATGCTAAGGCATTATCATAAATGATAGTTTCTGGAACACCACATCTACAAACTATTCACTCATAGAATGAAAGGATCAAAGTATCGTTAGCTTCTTTCAGAGCTATTGCTTCAGTCCAGTGCGTAAAATAATTTATAGCAATTAATATCCACTTGTGTGCTTATGAAAAAGGTGGATTTATCATGCCAATGAAGTCAAGACCCCACTGCATGAATGGTTGATCCACTGAAATAGGTTGTAGGGGAAGCGAAGCTAAACGTTCTTTTTCCACAAAGAAAGCACATTTCTTACACTTTCTGATCTATTCGAAGCAATCCTTAAATATGTTGGGCTAATAGTAACCAGCTTTCATAATTTTTTAAGTTGTAGTGCATGCTGAAAAGTGACCTCCTACAGGTCCTTCATGGAATTTGTATAATAATTGATGAATTATATCATAATCAACACATTGCAGAAAAATTCCATTTATATCTCTTTTAAATAACATGCAATCAATGAAAACATAAGGTAACACTTGTACCCTGAAGTACCCTTGTTTATTTTTGTCCATACCTTCTAGATAAGTACTGTGATATAAGTAGTTAACTAAATCAGTCATCCATCTTTATTCCTGATCTTCTTGACTGAGTTTAGGTTGTTGATTTTCAAGCTGTACCAAGGTACCTGACTGTTGATACGAAGTTTCAGCATGCTGATTTGGATCTTTGGATTCTACAGCATGTTGTTTTTCCATATCACTAATTAGGTGTTTACATAAACCATTTTCCCCTTACTATTTTTGCAACATGTATTTCAACTTCGTATTCCGTAACCTTTCATAATCTAACCATCGACTTTTCTCATTCAGTTCTTTATCCAACAAGAATGCTTTCACACTTGGGCTAGAAACTAAGACATGAATCTTGTTATTTGAAATCATGTACTTGAAATTATTTAATCCTCTAACAACAGAGAGTACTTAATTTTCAAGAAAAATGTACCTTGTTTCATAGTCATGTAGACTCTATCCAAAGAAAGCAATGGGCTGCTCAATATTTTTGGTATTAATCTGAGTCAAGAAAGCTGAAATAGTCTCAACTCCTGCAAGTGCATACATTGTAAAATTATTATTGAAATTTGGATTTGCAAGAGTAGGAGATTGTGAAATGGCCAACTTTATGGCCTCAAATCATTTTTTCCCTTCGCTGGTCCAAGAAAAAGTCCTATCTTTCTTTAACATGGTTGTAAGAGGCTTGACTAATGCTACAAAATATGGAACAAATATTCTAACAAAGTTGATTTTCCCAAAAAAACTCTACAATGCTTTCTTATGATGAGGTAATGATAACTATAAAATATCTTTGATTCTGAAAGGATCAATAGCTAAACCTTGTTTAGAGATAATATGACCCAACAATTTACCTTGATGTACTGAAAAAATGGATTTTTTGGGATTCAAGGATATCCCAAATTGTCTGCACAACTAAATTTTCTTTCTTAAATGCATTAGATGTTCATCAGAATTGTTTGAAAAAATGGTCACATCATCTAAGTAGACTAAAATGCATTTATTCAACAAGGTGCAAAATTCCATATCCATTTCACATTGAAAAGTTACACTAGCATTAGAGAGTCTGAAAGGCATCCTCTTATAAGTGTAGGTGCCTCTCTTTGTGGTGAAGACTGTTTTTATACCTATCCTCTTCACGCACAAGGATTTGATTATACCCACTGTAACCAGCCAAGAGGGAAATATGTCAAAACCTAAAACAATCCTCAAAATATGATCCATATTAGGTAGTGGGTAGTGATCTTTTAGTGAAGCTTTATTAAGATCTCTGAAAATCCACACACAGCCTGATTTCTCCAATATTTTTCCCAACAGGTACAAGGTTAGCTACCCATCTTGAATGCTTAACTGGAAAGATAATTCCTGATTCGATTAGTTTGGAAAGTTCTTTTCTCATTAAGGGTTCAATTTTTGGATTTACAGGTCTCTTTTTTTGCCTAACAAGCTTGGAATTTTTTTGTAATTCAATAGTATGTTGCACCAAACTTGGATCAAAACCTCTCAGATCTTGATATTTCTAAGAGAAAATGTCCTTGAATTATTTTCAAAGATTAATAAAGGAATGCTTGTCAGCTAAGGAACATACCTGCCTAAGAAATAAATTCTTTCCATCATCAACTGAGATCTCTTCATAATTGTTTGCATGTGTTAATATATTTGCTTTGTGTGTCCTTAACTAGTCATTAGTGATGAAAATGTCTTCCAATGTGACAAAACCTTCAGGTAATTTATTTTTCTTCAATTGGACAATCTGGTCACCATATAAGTGTTGCAGTTTTTCTTGATTAACTACAGAAAATTCAGCTTCTTGCTGAAGAAATATACAAATATGTTCATCATCTTCAAAAACCTGCCAATTAAGTTCATTATCAGGTATGGAAGGCCTAATAATCAGCTTTATGTGGGGTTGAATCTTGTTTTTTTTAATTTGTTCTAGTACTTCAAAACTAGCACCAACCGTTGCAAGTCTATTTGCATGATTGCTTTTTGTTCTATAAATGGAATGGATATTGATAGCATTGAAATATTCCATTAAGTCTGAAACACTATGTTTATAATAATTCATTAATGAATTCTTACAAACATAGAAATTTCTTATTTGATTGATAACTAACTCAGAATCACCGAAAATATGTAACATGCTAATAACGCTCTTTCTGGCCCAGAATAAGCCATGAATTAAGACTTTGTATTCAACTACATTACAAGTACACAAAAATTGGAGAATCAAAGCTAAGAAATACCTTTTATTTGTGGGGAAAGTGAACATCAAACCTGCTCCTTGTCCTTTCTTTTTTTTAGGTGCATCAAAATGTAGCTTTCAAATCCCTTCCGCTACATTTTCTATTTTGGACAATAAGCGAATTGGTGTATTTTCCACATGTAGGAAATACACACCAAACAAATGTTCTTCAACTTATTTGAAATGATCATGAGCATGTTCTTCATGTGTATTTTCATCCATAAATAGATTAGAAGTAGCGTCTAAAGTAGAAACAAGTACTTGCATTATCAAAATTTGATTGGTATATGGCTCCATAATTAGCTAATGCATTAGAAGCATGAGGCTCAATATGAAACTTTGAAATATTTTCAGAATTGATAGTAACTTTGGTCCCCTAACATGTAGTGAAAAAAAGGACAAATATAAAGAGAGATAACCTCCTATCTTTGCTATAAAATTTCTCGATAAACATAAGACAAAGTAAGGAGGTAAATCTACAACTGTAACATCTTGTAAAATGGAAACATTTGGAAAAGCATGTAATGTTACCTCCAGATCTATGATAAAACCAGCAGTGTTAGTAGTTTTTCCATCAAGCTATAACATGCTTTTCTATGTAGGTTCATACTGTAGGAGCAACTTTTCTGCAATTGCTTTTAGCATAACTATGCTACTTGCAGCACTGTCAACCATGCAGTTATCAACAAGATGGTCTCCAATAATTAGAGATAAATAGAAAGGTGGAGGTTTTTTAATATCATGAGCATCTATAATCTTTTGTACCATCCACTTAACATCCTTAACATGATCTTGTTCAACTATACCAAGCACCATATTTTCCCTTTGAGCTTCCTTTTCTACTATTTTGGAAGAAATCTGCAACTTAGCAAGCTCTTGAGCAAGTAAATCTTGTTGTCCTAGAATACATAAATCATCCCACAGTGGAATAGTAATGTTATGCTTTTTCATTACCTCAACAATGTTTAATGTAGCAACAATATTAGAGAAAGTTTCCATAGTTTTTGAATAAGATTTAGCAAAAACTAACTCCGCCTCAGCTTCTCTTGATATCTAAGTTATAAAAAATATTCTTGGATCGAGTTGTAACTATTTTTTTTGTTCTTTACTAGTTGAAACACATGCTTCCATTTTAGGAACAACAATATTATTTGCTAGTTTCTAGTTTGTACCTATTGTTTTATCAGTCATTGTAGGAAGAACAGATCTTCTTTGATGCTTTTGACTTTTTAGAGCCTTTTCTTGGGCTCTAGTAGTAACTACAATGAAATCATCTTCACTAAAACTAAATGATATTTGTTCATGTGTTATTGGAAGATAACCCTAGATGATTAAAATATATATATAGCATTGCATTGATCGTTGACAAAGGTTTGAACCTTATGTTTATACTTTGGAAAAATCAAAGAACATGATCAAGGAGGGACTGAAGACCATGAAAAAGGTGGAAAATAATTGAAATGGGGGTCTTCTGATCACCTTCGTTAGTCAAATATATGATGCATGTGAATAATTAGATCAAATTGCCAAGTATAACCAAACCAAGGGTGATAATAATCAAACCAATATGTAGTGATCTCTTAATCATATTGTATGCCATGGTTAGGGAAAACAATGCATGGAAGGTTGTCAAGAGCATGGTGTAGCATAGTTTAGTGAAAGTGACTAAAATAGAATTTTTTCCAACCACCTTACTTTTTGTAAGGGGTCCCCACCGTGGGACAATTAGAGTTGAATGAGTTTGCTAAGTAAAAAAAACCATTATTTTCATCTACTGAGGAGTGAATTTTTCATGTTATCACAAGAAGACAAAATAGATGTGAACATCACAACCTGTAGGTGGTCCCCACACATGGGTGAATTATTTTTACAAACTATTGCAAATAAAGGAATTATTTTTTTCTCACATAGAGAAGCTATTTTCACATGTGCATCCAAGGGGCTCGATTAAACTGCTAATTTTATAACTACAAGTAGATCAATTTTTAAGTGTTACATCAAGCACTAGAAGAGAAAGATTGCATGCACATTGGAGGAGACTTACATAGGAAACAAGGGCTATTATTAGTCAAATTATTCATCCAATTTTTTCAAAAATAGAATAGTTAACTATAGTTTGACTAGGATGTATTTTTGGAATGAAGGTTATTAATGCCTCATTCTATTAGCATGGCTATTTTATTCCTTTATTTATTCATGATAAAGGGATAAAAATAGGATGCATGGGCAAGTATGTATTTTAGAATTTTTTTTAGGATGGGTAGGGTGAATAAACTTGCTATTTATTGTGTGTAATTGGAAGGCACAGAGGGGGAAATTTTGGACATAGGAGTGCTGAAGTAGATTTTTCCAGTTTTTCCCTTTGAATGTCAATTAATTTCTACCTTTCCAATTATTTGGAGTGGTGTGTATATCTCATTAATTATTTTGAATGTTAAATTCCCCTATTAATCATTTTACCTTACTGTAAATTTAGTAATTTTTGCATAATATTAGTGTGCATGTTGTATTGTTGTGACTCATTCCCTCAATACACCAAGTATTTTACCTTGATGCATTCAAAATTCATTCTCAAATTGATTTTACATGTACTCAATGAAAGCCCTCAACAAGTTTTGTGTATCACCCTAGTTTTCAGTTCATTTATAGTCATCGTTTTACCCTCAAAACCCCTAAAAATTAGTTTAGGATACATCAAAAATTAGCGAACTTTGATACCAGAGACTCACCTCAACAATAGGCATACCCATAGACCTGAGGTTTTTCCATTGTATCTCCAAAAGAGAGAGATCCAGAGCAAGCTTAGAACACCTCCAATCATCTCTCTACAAGGTGCATTTTCAAGAGATAACAGTTCCATACAGTCTAACAATCTCATCCATATATACTCATGCCACTACACTAGCTATATAGATGCTCTTCACCCAAGAAAAATGATCCTATTTCATAAATCTATCCACCGTAACCATAATGGCATCGTGGTTGTATCTCGACGTCGGTAGCCCTATAATGAAATCCATTGAAATGGTGTCCCCTTTACCCTCAAGAATGGCATGAGGATATAAGAGGAAAGTCTGATGCTTATTCTCGGCATTCACCTTCTAGTACTCTAAACAACTAGACATAAAATGAGCCACATCTCTTTGTATCCCTCTCCAATGGTAAAACTATCTCAAAGTGGCATACATATTCTTCACCCATGGATGGGCTGATTAGGGTGCACGGTGTGCCTCAAAAAGGATATCCTGCCTCAAACCTCCATCTCTGAGAACATAGATCTAGCCTCTATGCTGAAGAAGACTATCTTATTCTAGTTAAAATCCATCAAAATTCCCCTCAAGGGGTCTCTGAGACTCGATCTCTTCTCTGAATGAAAGGTAGAAGCTATCATGTTGAAGTTGCAACAAAATCCTTGTCCTCAAGTTTGTACCAACTATTGTAGCCATAACCAAATGTCTCTGAAGACTCAAGGCATCCACAACAACATTATCCTTCCCCTTAACATTCTCTATCTCCATTTTCGTACTCACAAATTTACTCAATCTAATGTAGTTAATGAGAATTGAGATTGGGCTGCATGAAGAGGTGACAGAAAATCAAATGATTAGTTATGAGAATGAATCTCCTTCCTCAAATGGAAATTTCTCCATCGAACCAAGGCATGCACAATTGTTATAAGTTAAAGGTCACGAGTCAAATAATTGATCTCAAAATCCTTGAGTTTTTGAGACTCAAAGCCTATAACTTAGCCCTCTAGCATCAAAATACCTCCTAATCATGCCAAAGAAGCATCTATGTAAACGAAGAACTCTCCCTGTGGATCTGGAACCACAAGAACGGTTTTTTTCGTTAGGAATTCCTTAAGTTTCCTGAAGGCCTACTCACATTTATTTGACCAAATGAACTTATTCCCTTTCCGTTGAAGGGAAGTGATACGGTGCATAATCTGAGAGAAGTCCTGAACAAATCTCACGTAATAACCTTCCAATCCCATGAAACTACGCACCTCAGTCACACTGGTGGGTTATGACCAATCCATAATAACTATAATATTGGAAGGATCAACTATAATACCTTCCCCATATATAATGTGGCCCAAATACTGCACCTCTGACTAGAAGAATGCACACTTCTCTAGGTTTTGAAAAATCTACTTTCATGAAAACAATGCAAAACCTGACGAAAGGTCTCCTTATTCTCCTCATGCATGTGAGTGTAGATCGAAATGTCGTCAAAGAAAATGAGTATAGTGGTCTAAAAAATTCCTAAACACCCTGTTCATCAAAATCCTAAACACTGCAGGGGCATTCATCAGACTGAATGGCACAACTGTGAACTCAGAGTGGCCATATCTCGTAAAGGAAAGTTGTCTTATGGACATCTGCCTCTACAATCCTCAACTGATGGTTACTAGACTTAAGATCTATCTTAGAAAACACTATAGCCCCCTTCATCTAATCAAACAAATCATCAATGTGAGGAAGGGGGTAATGATTCTTGATCTTTATTTTGTGTAGTTGTCTATAGTCCACACACAACCACAAGGATCCATCCTTCTTCTTCACAAAAATAATTGGTGCACCCCAATGGGATACACTAGGACGGATTAGGCACTTATCGAGAAGGCCCTGAAGCAGTAACTTAAGATCATATAGCTTAGGGGTGGTCATCTTATATGGAGTGCATGAGATAGGTTCTTCCCCTGGAACCAAATCAATGTGAAATTCTATCTCACATGGGGGAGGCATCCCTAGTAGCTCACTAGGAAAAACATCAGAAAAGTATTGCAAAATGGGGGTGATCATGAAGTGAAGGTCCACTAACCACATCCTTCAACTTATCACTAATTTTAATAGGATACAACTAACAAACCCATCGTGCACAGCGCTTTAGCTGCATAGCAGAAATAGTGTGAATAAATATGGGTCTCCAAACTCCAGCTATCACTAACGCCACACCCAAATCATCTGCACAAGATATAATTGTTATCTCTCGAAAGTGCACCCTATAGAGATGACTGCAGGTGTTCTAAGATTGCTCTGGATCTATCTCTTTCATATATACAATGGAAACACCACAGGTCTTTGGGTATACCTATTATTGAGGTGAGTCTTTGGTATCAATTCTGGTTCCTTCTTGATGTATCCTAAGCTAAATTTTTTGGGGGTTTTGAGGTTAATAATATGACTGTAAATGGATTGCAAAAATGGGTTGATACACCAAACGTATTGAGGGCATTGACTGAGTACATGCATAAATATTTGAGAATGGATTTTCGGTATAATAACCAATAGTTTTCATAAGAATATTAAGGCAAACACTTGATGTATTGAGGGAATGATTCACAACAATAATTTTAAGATAAACATGCACACTACTATTATGCAGAAAAACTAAATTTTTAGCAAGGTAAGATGATTAATTAGGGAATTTGACATTCACAAGAAATAATAAGGTATACACAACACTGCAAGTAGTTAGAAAGGAAGAAATCAATTCTCATTCAAAGGGAAAAAACTAGCAAAATCTTCTTCAGCACTCATGTGTCCAAAAATTCCTCTTTGTGCCTTGCAATTGCAAACAATATATAGCAATTTTACTCATCCCACCCTTCCTAAAAATAGACTAAAATTTTTACTCACCCATGCATCCTATTTTTATTCGTTATCCTGAATAAATAAAGGAATAAAAATAAACATGCTAATATAATGAGGCATTAATAGCCTTGGTTACAAAAATACAACTCAGTAAAACTGTGGTTGACTATTCTATTTTTAATAAAGCTGGATGAATAATCTAACTAACAATAAGGTTTTATTCATGAGAAATTCTTCTCCAATACATGCAATCTTTGTCTTCTAGCTGATGATGTGGCATCTGCAACTTGATCCACTTGTAGTGATAATATTAGCACTTTTTAATCCTACCCCTTGGATGCACATGCAAAAAGATAAATCCCTGTGTGAGAAAAATAATTTATTTATTACCAATACTTTGTAAAATCAATTTACCCATGCATTAATCCTCTGTCAGGACCACCTTTGGTTGTGATGTTGACATTTGTTCTATCTTCTTGTGATTACACGTAAAATTGAACCTTGTACACATAATGTTATTGTTTTCTTTCTGATCTTCCCACTATGGGGGCCACCTATGATGTGTACACTTTGTCTTCATTCTAGTTTTGAATTCCTTTTGAATAATCATTAGATGATACAAAGTATTCATTCTTCCACTTGGTCAGCAAACCTTCTTTTTCTTAAAGGCATAGTTTAATTTCTTTTGATGAAAGACCCATAGCAAATAACATAAAGTTTACCTTTTTCTTGTTAGTACATAGACTATGGCTTTGCAAAGTTTATTCAGCCTTTTGATCATGGTTAATATAAGGTAAAGCTCCCCCTTTTTACTAGTCATGTATAACAACATTTAATAGAGGTAATAATTTACCTTTTTATTAATGATGGTTGTCAGCATTAGTATGTTTTGTGACTAGAAATGATTTTTTTTGGATAATAATGAGGTTGGCCCCCTCTCCACGTTGACTCGAGCCATTGTAACTTTTTTGGTAGCATTTAACTCACCTTGTTTGGCATTGATTATGGGGATAATATCTAAACATTGATCTGCTATTCTTTATGATCTGGACCGTTGGTGATTTCCTGGTGGTTAGCATGTGGTTTTCATTGTGCATCATTAGATCTTGTACTATGATCATCCTCACCATTGAATTGTGTACGTTGACTGTAGTGGAGTTAGTAGTGACTGTGGTTAAGCTCTAGAGTTTGCATGGAAATTGGAGATTGAATATTTATCATTGATCTTTGTACCTTCGTGATCCTCACCATTAATGCTTTAACTCTACTCTGACAGGCTAGTTGGATTAGGTATTTAATGTACGCCATTTAATCTTGGCGATTTGATCTAGGCCATTGATATTAACTCTGGATGAGTCAGGTTTGTTTAAAATATCCTTGAGATTTTCGTTTCTTCATTTTGACATGCTCATTTCGTGTGGTGAAGCCCTGATCATTTTTTCGTTCACTACCATTGTTTTGTGATCTTGAGCCCTATTTACTCTATAAAATGGTTCTCTAAGGCTCTGAATATCTGTATTTTCATTATTTTTTCTCTATTTACAGCTTCTAAGTGCGATTTGATCATGTTTTCCACCATTCTTGTAGCATTCGAGCTCGAACTTGGTCTTTATGATGTCTCTAGTATGCACCTATTACCATCTATGATTTTCGTGACACTGTTTGATGAAGAAAAGTAAGTTATTACCATCTTTAAGCACTATAACTTATCACTTGAGTCCATTTGGTTTTGAAATGCACTAATACATTGGAATATTTTACTTTTCCACATCTTCTTGTATTCTTACATTTTGAGCTTGGACCTTTTTATGGGCATTCTTTGTTAATTTTACAATTGAATATGTTTTAAGGGATTCAAAACTTCAAGTCTGAATGGTGATTTCTTGTTTCTCCTAAGGAATGAAAATCTATTTAAAAAATATTGAATAACCTTGAAATGGTAGTTAAAAGAACAAAGTTTCTCCTCATGAGTTTGGAAATTTGATGCTTTTGGCTTTTTCGTTAATGGGTATTCATATTTCATAAATATGCCTCCCTTTTTATTATATTTGATGTTCTGAGTACTCTTTAACTTTGCATTTTTGAGCTTTGTGAGGCTATCAAACTTTGAATACTTACATCTCCTTTCCATTTTTCTCTTCTTCGAGCTATCCTTTAAAGTTGTGGTTGTCATTTTTGATCCATTCTCAAGCTTTAAAGTGTGTAATATTGGTCTCTGTTGGGTTCATGGTATTCTTTAGTGAGCTCGATTTGAGGGTTTGTTATTTGTTCAAGCTTATATTTACAAAGCTATATCTTGTCTAAGTATTTGTGTTTGTATAGTTTAATTTAAAAATCTTTTATTAGTCTACCTAGCCACCATGGATCTGAAAGAAGGGTTTGACTGTAATTATTTCAATTTTGTTTCTATTTGAGATCTAAATGCTTCTAAGTTATGGGTACTCCACTTTTGTTTCCAGTTAGGGATGTACTTGAAACTCATCCTATTAGTTCTTGAATGACATCCATTTTTTGCTTTAGATATATTCTTTAGGAGCCTCTAAAATCTCTTACCATTGTGAAAATCACTCTTGATTGTTATAGCTTAGGTTGTTGATCAATTGATGTTTTATTTTATGAAGCTTTCATTTGATTGTAGATCAAGATTTTTGAAACTTTGAAGTACAATGTACACTTTCTAGTTGTAATGGCATTAAGAATTTTGTAACTTACAATCTATGTCGATCATGCAT
This sequence comes from Taxus chinensis, assembly GCA_019776745.2. Taxonomy (NCBI): domain Eukaryota; kingdom Viridiplantae; phylum Streptophyta; class Pinopsida; order Cupressales; family Taxaceae; genus Taxus; species Taxus chinensis. The sequence goes on along the minus strand of CM034146.1, from coordinate 739,188,788 downwards.
GTAAACTACATCTAATGAAGATTTTTTGATTTAATTCTACATGAAATAAAATATAAATCAGGTGCTACCTAACTTGTGTTGTATAGAAGGTTAACCTAATATGCTTTCCAATATCTTTGTGTGTTAGCAATGATGATGAACTCCTCTCACTATGATTTCATGAACCACTTCTATTATCCAATTTTTTCCTCTAGCAAAAATTGATCAAACACGACCTTGCATAAGAAAATTAGATGGCCCGGATTTTTCCTACGAGCTCACATTCAAATAAAAAATCAAGGGGTAGGTGGGCTCGAAAAATGGAGGGGTAGGGTGGGCAATGGAGGCCAACAATGTCAAAGGAAACCAAAGGCTCAATAGAGAGAATTAGAGAAGAATCTCAAAGTTTTCATACTTCACATACGAATCAACTCGAGGCCAAACAAAAAGACTCACGAGAGGTGCCATGTGTCAAATTGACGCAATTATAAAAGGCACAAAAAAATGGAAACCTCAAACAAGCGTGAAGCTTCCACATGTCGAGGACCCAATGTAGTCGCTCCTAAATAAGCAGAAGGGACCCATCCAAAAATGGAGGAAGAGTAGCAAGCCCTAATCGTCTAAGTACAAAAGGGCCAGTTGAGGCCTCCACATGTCCAATCGGTGTATCTTTAAAGGTGAATCCCAAAAGGTGGTCCCCAACAAACACCAGCCCGCCACGTAGTTGGGATCTAAAGGTGGGTCTCATCAACTGTTGAAAAGTCACAGACCCACAGAGGGTGCCACATGCCTCATCGGCGTAACTCCAAGGATAGAATACAAGTTGGGGTCCACAAGTGTGTGTAGGATCTCCGCATGGCTAGGGATCCAAGTGGAGGCAAAGCTAGCCATTGAATCGACTAAGTATCATAGAGTTAGCGGAATCCTCCACATATCCCAGGTCAGACATAAAGCCTTCGTAAAATAGAAAGGACTTGGAAAATACATGAGGGAGGTAGAGCAGAGCCATGAAAGGTGCCATGTGCCTCGTCACCACAACTTCAAAGGCACGACCCAAAGAAAGACCCTGAACTAGCGCCAACCCTCCATTTTTTCTAGGTTTCAAAAGAGACACTAACCATTGGAAAATTCTAAGCTTGGACAGGCCGATGGAAGCCTCCATGAGTTAGCACAGAACATCTTTAAGGTTAAAATCTGGAGGTGGTCCCCAAATGAGCGTAGGCTCGTCGCAAGGCCAGAAGTCAAAAGGGACTGAGTCGGCCGTTGAAATGGGTAAGTAAAGAAGAGCCTGTGGAAGCCTCCACGTGTCACCTCGGTGAATATTTGAGGGAAAGTTATAAGTGGAGTCTCCAAATAATCGCTCACCATCCACATGTCTTTAGTCAAGGATAATGTCTCTGCCAACAAGAGGGGACTCAAGTAGAACACAAAGAAGACAGAACCATCCGCGGAAGCCGTAATGTGTCAATTTGGCACAAATACAAGAGCAAGCGCCGAGCGGAGGGGAGTGAATCTTCAAAACACATGGGGATGCCACGTGGACCATGTATGGGCATACTCATTCAAATATTACAACCTCGCCTTAAATTCCCAAACCTCGACCTTAAGGCGGGCATATATTTCGACCATGAATTTGGATTCAATTAGGAAAGGACTTTTTGGAGAGCTCTCGGTGCCTTCTACTCACTTTCCACCATTAATGATTCGTTCCTCCATTTTCAAGACTGTTAAGTCTCCCACCTACCCTCATAATGAAAAATAGACTCCTTTCTTTCCCAGCAAGGAACAATGCATGCAGGCATGGGTCTTTTAGTCAAGCCGATCATTGTTACAAGTGGATTTCAATTCTTTGTGGAGTGGTTAGAGTAGGTTGATTTAATGCTCTTGTAGGGGTGGTTGAAGTAGGATTCAATTTTCCCTCTCTCCTTCTCTTATTCTTCTATATATTGTAAGGGACATTTTTCAAAAGGTTGGTCATTATTTCTCTTTTTCCCCCCTCTCTTTTTCTTCCCTATGGTCGAATGTGGGGCTTAAGCCTCCTCTCATGGATCTTTAATGGCATTTTATTGACTCTTTCTTGTTGATGATGTACTGTTTCAACTCATGGAGTAATAAAATATCTTTTGTGATGCATTTTGTTCATCCTTCCTTATTTTATTGTCTCTTATTTCCTCTCATTGCTACAGGGTTTACTATGCATATTTCTGATGTCTATTATAGGTTTTGGGATATGTGTTTAATGGATTTGAAGTGGTGTTCTATGTGAACTCTATCTTTGGTCTATGATACATCTTTCCATCCTCTCCATCGCTCACCTCTCTGCATTTCATGCAGCTGAGATTGTGACCAGTACTCCCCTTTTCTTGGTGTTATCACCTCGTTAGTGTAGGATTTCCCTCTTTATATACTTTCTCTCTCCATGTCTCCTTCACATTGTTAGATTAGGAATAAATAGTTGTATTCCCTTCCTTACAAATATTTTAGCATTAGGATCAGGAAGAAGAATTCAGATTTCTCCAGAGGGCCATCTCAATTTTTTAAGTCCCACAGCTTGAGAGATGGTCCCATTTTATGCATTCATACCCAATGCCCCAATTAGATCTGAGGCCATTCCGAGGGCACTATGATTTCACATCAAAGGTTTTGGCACACCCAGTGAGACTAGACTTAAGATCTTTATATCTTCATCTCAGCATGTTCAATGTGTTATTGCTGAGATCCAATCTTTGGAGGTATTTTTCAACACATCTGGTGACTCCATCTAGTCAACAACCCATCTCTAAAGTTTTAGACCTTCCCCCATCTATTTTCATCCATTTTTCTTCCATCTCTTTCATTTTCTCCCATTCCATGAAGTTGTGCAATCATAACTTCATTTCCACTTAGAACTCACACTTGTAGCAAAAATAATGCAGTCCACCTCCAATGTATTTCAAAAATCCTCCAGATCAGGATTATGATCAGATTCAGAACCATTATGCTTACCCATATGAGCAGTTTCAAATCTAGTTTTGCTATGAAGCTTATCAAGAATAGGGGGACGCATGCAATGGTAATAGTTATATGGAAAATTTTGATCTTCTGGAAAAGATCCAAAGAATGGAAGCTAGCATGGTGCAGTCTGGGGTTACAACACTGATGAAGGCATTCAAGATTGGTTGCAGGCCACCTTGTCCATGGGTCGGCCCTTTTCCAAGACACTATGTCTCGTACGAGAAGCTTTACTTCATGGTTAAGACGCTTCCCAAATTTTCGCAGTGGACTGAGGGGATAGAGGCCTATGAGCTTGGTACAAGACAACTATTTATTCTTTTCCTTTTTCTCAATCAACACCATCTCAACTGGAGCTTCAATTCCCATCTGCTACCCCAAGTGTTGATTCCCCTTCTCCATCTTTTATTATTCCATCTCGTCTCAATTCTTCCACTCTTTTCCCTTCCAAATCCAAGTCTCCTCCACAAGAGATAAAGTCAATGCCTTCCCCTCCACCACAAACAAAAAAACAACTAGTGGAGACCCCACCCACCACTCCTCCTACTCTCCCAAGTCCATGTCAGGGAGAGAATTGAAAAACTAGTCAAGGAGAGAAAAAATAAGAAGAGCTAGCCAAAGAAGAGATGATTAGAAGCTTGGTGAGCTTGGCTCTTAGATTCAAAATTGAAAATATTCTCTTGTTCGTTAAGCCTATGGAAGAGGATGAGGTCAAGCCACAAGTGGTGGAATCTTCAGCTATAGAATGAGTACGGGAAGAAGGATCTACTCCAAATCCAAAAGAAGAGGAGTAAATTCCAGATTAATGTGGAGGAGAACCATATAGTTCTAGAGGCTTCAAGTGTAGAGAAGGAAATAGAAGAACCTTTAGTTCTTCCTCCCACTTCATCCCCTTCAAGATCTAATGTTGGAGAAGAGTTTAATATTTCAAACTTCATGTTTGAGAATAACGGGAACCATGGTGAGAAAATTACGGATCTGAAGGACACCATGGAGGAGGTCGAACACATGCAATAATAAAATGAGGAGGCATATTATCTGTCTAACTTGGAGGATTGTATTGATAGAGAGGAGCCTCAGGAGATTACATCATTTTCTCCTCCATCATTCACCTTGCAAGTACATGAGTCTACTACCATGGAGGAGAGCATTCAAGGAAAACAGCCTGTGTCTCATAGTGGCCCTCTGGAACCAAGGTTGGAGGATCTTAATATTCCATGTTATTCTCAGGAGGAGGAAGGAAACAAAGAAGAACCCATATCTCCCACATCATTCACCCAAGAAGGTCTACAGGAACACTCCACTCTTTGAGTTGAATTTCATAACAATGGGCACATCCATCAGATCAGACCATGCCTAATCAGGTACTTGGCTTCATTGGGGCCAAGGGAGAAGCCAAAAATGCTCATGCTTACTCCTGCCCATGAGGATGAGCTTCAAAGCACCAAGGATCAGCTACAATGCCTCTTCAATCCAAATGCAGAGTGACTAAAAGAAGCATTTTTCTTGTTTCCAGCTGATACCCTAATGATTTGGGCGGAAAATTAACCTCTTGTCAGTTTCTCACTCATAATAACAACCATGTTTAGTGCCAAATCAAATACATGGCTTCCTATTTTGAGAAAGGGAAGCTATTTCTCCCTGCATGTGGCAAGATTTGTTTAGATTTTATTTGATAGGGTTAGTGTAGGAGTAGGATTATATTTTCTTTCAGCAGAAGAAGTGATTTTACACACTATGCATATCCCATTTGGGGTGTGTATGATTTTAAGTTTTATACATAGCAGTGTTATAGCATTTTATTACTCCTAGGTTGTTCTGTTGTGTAGTTTAGTTTACCTCTAGTCCATTACTAGAGAAGGTGAAAGCCCCAGGTCAATACAATTTTCTACTCTCAGAAACCTCATCTTCAAGATTTTCTTAAAAAGTTGAGAGTGTGGACAGTGGTGTAGGTTCAGGGTCACCATGTGCAAGCAATCGGGCTAGCGGTTTCAGGGTCAAGATCAATATCAAGCTATCATTCATGACTCCATGCCCAATGGATGCAACAAGGCAATTGGTCTCTTCATCTAGCATGCATATGTCCCTGTGAGTCACCAAAATGTTATCTCAATTTTTCCCCTAGGAAAAATTCATCAAACATGACCTTGCATAAGAAAATCAGAAGGGCCACCTCTATCATGCGATTTCACATTCAAATCCAACAATAAAGGTTCAGGTGGGCTCAAAAATGGAGGAGCGGGGTAAGAAAACCCTATCAACTTTTGAAAAGATAAGGGTAGAATGAGAAGCAAACTTTTAAAATTCAAATGAATCCCCCTCTCCAGTTGGAGAATTCAATTCCACAAAGAGGCTACCTTATTCAGAAGCACTTGAATGACAATCTTCAATGATAGGCCAATCACTTTCATCAATGGAGATCCCTTTTCTTGACTACTGATCTCCAACAACTCTCCATGCTTTTCTTCCTTCTGGCTTTGTTTTTCCTAGCTCTGGAAATAATTTCCTAGTAGGATCCCTAGCAAAGAAAGATCTTCTTCCTTCTAGCTTTATAAATATTAGTAATGAATCTCACTTGACAGAGGTTAAGACACTGGTACTTATCAAGAATCAGATCAACAGGGAGCATCCATAAAGGATTTCCACCTTATTTGTGTAAATGCACTAGAATATGATCTATCAAATGTTTGTCAATACTAGAAACAGGAAATGGAATGATCTGGCTTTTCTTTACCCATATTTATCAATGAAAGCTAGTGCACTAGGTGTAGAAACTAAAAGATATGCACACAAAACATGCAACTTCTAATACTTCTTACAGGTCTGAACACAAGATGATGTTTGAAAAATTTTATTAGCACTTAGATCATATAAGAAGTGTTTACCAAGGTCTGAATATGAACTGTAACCACTATGTCCCAAGAAACGGTGCCAATCAGTTGCTTAGAGGCAAGCACAACACATTATGTGTCGTTTTGTAGCTGGGGAAGGAATGCAACTTGCTCTTTGTCACTCAAATGTGGAGAAATGGGTAGCACCCTTAAGAGGATTTGATCTATCCTCATTGCTTTATGGTTCTACCTTTCAACCAGGGTGAGAGGACCCTTTTGTAGCCTTCGTTTTGTGGAGGAGATGGAGATTTCCTTCATTGCAGAGTTATTGAGAAGTCCTTGAAGAAAACATGATCAATACAGCAAAATCTAACTCTCATGAGTTGTCACCCGAGATAATGGAGATATTTTCTAAGCAAGGTTCAGGATACTAAAGATAATGAAAACCTGATTGTTTATGTATGTTTTAGTAAGAGAGATTATGAATTTGTACACACACATGAAAAACAGGGGTAGTATGGGTATGATTGGCTGTTTTTAAAAGATTTTTTTTGTGGGAGGTGAGGCAAAGATGAACTTGATTCATCAAATCCTCAAGAAATTTTATTAAAATAGATATCTTGAACAACAGAATGCTTCGGGAAAGCTAGGATGTTCCTTTAACCAGAATATTTGATTTAATGGAGGCCCAAATCAGCACTTTTCACTCAAACTTTAAGGATCCAAAATGAAGACTCAAATTGGAAAACTTAACTAAACATTATCAACCTTTGTTTCATCATGCCTAAGATACCCTCAAATGCTAACAAACAATCTTATAGTCATGCTAGGAGTCACAGTGATTTTAAATTTGTTTATTTCACTATCAAATGAAAGGTCTTTTGATAAATGAAATTACAAATTCCACCAAACTATCACAAGGATAATATCTTGTGTGATTCACAAAGATTTCAATGTAAGATTGCAGTTCGGGAATAAGAAAATTACTTGCAGATATTCAGAAATGAAGCAAACACAAAGATTTCCCAAAAATAACGTAGATTAACTCAAATTTGATTAAATTTATAAGCAGGGGAAAGTTTCTAGATCAATATTAGAGCTTGTCAATGGTTAGATACTCGCAACCACCTTGACATGATGAAATTTAACGCAAATGGGATAAACATGTTTCTTCAAATGGTTTCTCAGAAGGATGGGTTCTATCAAGCTTTTCTCTTAGAAAAATGTATCCTGACCTCTAACACTCCAACCATTTTCATGAAAAATTCATGCAATTTATAATACTTCATCTACAACAGAGTTTTCCCCCCAAAACCAGAAACATTCAAAACACCATTGTGTGTTATGACCTTGATCGTGACTCCCAAAATTTGATTTTCACAAAGGTTATCAGGTGTGCAGAAGGAAAATCTCTCCAAATATTTCTAGCAATCAATTCTTCACCTGGTAAGTCATTCTTCATCTCACGCACCGACTACTTCATCCTATAATCTCTCAAATCTAGTTCTTTGCATGCCAAGAAAAAAATGGAAAATCAGATCGAAGCTAATGTCCAGATCACATCTTAATGGAAAAAGACATTTTCAGATTTTTCCCACCAAACCAAGATAACAAATTAATGTTCCTCTTCATTTGGCATGTAGGAGACTCTAAGAAATGCTAAAAAACCATAAGAATACGCATCCCTAAGATCTTTGGAGAAAAATGGCAACAAATCAGATATAGACACACAGTTCTCGTCGATCTATCTTTTGAATTTTGACCATCCACGTGGGAGATTTTAGTTAGGACAGGACCAGGGGTTCCTTTTTAGTTTTTGCACCTTTTTGGCAAAAATGCAAAATTTCTCAATTTGCTCCGCCCCTCTGCCTTTGAAAAATGGGCTTGACATGTGTCCCAATGTGGGTCCCAAAGGAACCGCAACTAAATTCTACTATTTCACCTCTTTTTTGGAAAGGGGAAATTTTTCCAAGTTTCCCCCACATCTCCGCACTTCTGATTTTAGTTTGTGATGTGGGTCCCAATGGAATCATGCTTCTTTTTTACACTTTTGACCCCTTTCTCCACAAAAGGAAAAATTTTCAAATTTCTTCCAAAAGTCCGCACCTCCGCTATTGACTATAGTAAATTTTGACTATTCTCTGTCGGGATTTCAGGTCACTTTGATGGTTTTAGTCTTTTTGACACTAAAGGGCAAAAAATCCAAGTTTCCCCTAATGGCTCGCCTCCCCACTTCTTGAATTTTCAAACTGCCACATGTCTCAATGGCGCATCTTCAGATGGTCCCCAAAAGTAGAGACCCTAAATAAACGCGGGCTCACCACATGTCTCAATCCCTTTAGGAAGTTGCTAAAAAGTCTAACGAAGGAATACTGGGTGAAAACCTCCACATGTCTTTATGGCATAACTTCAAGAACCTTATATTTCTTCAATATTATTTGGTGGGGTCGCGCTTCCATTTTAGAACCTTTATCCCATTTTGGCAAAACAGAAAATTATCCAACTTACTTCTGAGGCCTGCATCTCCACTTTTAACTTTTCCACGTGTCCTTCTGCGGGGTCAAAGTAAGAATTTTTCCCTTCCACTTCATATCTATTGAATAGCCAATTAGATGTTATTAGGGCCGCGGGGCCAATTTTTCCTTTTTGCCAAAAAAGTAGAAAGTGAATAGTTAAAACATTTTCCCACCATCCCCTGACCAACTAAAAGAAGCCACATGACCGCTGAATGTTGAGGAATAATTTGATAGGAAAAAGACACCCGTCAGACGGTCAAAAACACAGAAATTCACCATTCATGCCCATAATTTGATTTTTCTCTAAGGATGAAATTTTTTGAAACAAAAACAAGTGAATCATGGTTCTAAGCATCTTTCAACCATGGATTTGGATTTTCAAAAGCATACAAATATAAATTTATTATTCTCAAGCTTCCATGGTCAGGGGAAAAATAGGAAAAAATGGCAGAGCTCGCGGATTTTGAAGAAATTCGGGAAAAAATAGGGAAAACTCAGAGACTTCTTCAAAAAAGGGCATGACAATGGATTTTGCAAACAATTCAAGGCATTCTAATGGAGGTAAAAGCTTCAGAACATCCACATCGAGAGATAAAATGTTTCATAACATGCAAATCAAAGTAAAATTAGGGAAAATGGTGTGAGATCAAAATGAGCACCAACATCAGCTATGACTCAGGGATGGGCACTCCCTGCGAGTGCCACAAGAAAAACTAGCAGACCAAGTGCCAAGAACAAACCATTTGGAAATGGAATCAAAGAATAAGATAGCATAGCAGAACAACCAAAACTATCCTCCAAAAACCAAACCGAGAAACCATCAACCAAGTCACTGAGGACCAAAATGAGCAAAAACAAAAAAGACGGAAAGAAACCAGTAAGTTCTACACTATACAAATGATGCCCACCTTGATTTTGGGGAATTAGTCCAGGAAATGTTTCAACTTCCTACCATTAATAATCAATTCAAACAATTCACCATCTAAATCTTTCAAGAAGAAGGTATGATCACCAATCTAAATGTCAATGGAGTAAGGGCCCATCCACAGTACATCAAATTTACCATGCTTTCCCTTGTCTTCATGTTTTCTATCCCACAACAACACAAGATCTCCAATGTTGAAAGCTCTAGGAGTGGCCTTTTTGTCAAATAACTTCTTCAGTTTTTCTCTGAACTTCACATGCCTTTGGTGATATTCTCTCCTTTCTTCATCAAGTTGAACAATTTTGTTAATGTGAGCCTCATATGGACTAACTTCTTGATATTCCAGTTCTTGAATGAACTGATATGAGGATAATTGCATATGTAGGGGGTAGAAGATCTTGATTTTCATACACCAATTCAAATGAAATTTTTCCAGTGGCTCTTTTAACAATAATTCTGTTAGCCCAAACAATGAACTTTAGTTGTTCACCCCATTTTCGTTTGTTCAGCTCAAAGGTTCTTCTGATAATCTTCAACAAATTTTTATTAATGGACTCAGGTTTTCCATTTCCTTGGGGATTGTAATTAGAAGCATATGTCAAATTGATCTCATATTCGTTGCACATTTCCACCAAAGGTTTAGGCTCGAAGCTCATGGCATTTTCAGTAACAATTTTAACTAGCACTCCAAACCTGTAGATGACATGGTTCAACATAAAATCCATGAAAATTTGGTGTGTTTGCTCTTTTGGTGGGGATTTCCTCCACCCACTTGGTGAAGTAATCGGTGGCTACAAGAATCCATTTATGGGGAGCACTTGAAGGGTCTGAAATCTCACCAATGATATGCATTCCACATTCCTTGAATGGGGCTTCAATTGATACATGTTACAAAGGCAGGGATCTTAAAGCATTCATTCTTCTAGAGAAGCGCTAGCTACTCTCACATTTTCTAACCAAAAGAGTTGTATCCTTGAAGAGAGTTGGCCACCAATAACTAGCCCTCAAGATATTGTGTGTTATGAATCTTCTAGAAAAATTCCCCCCACAAAATCCTCCATGGAGATTAGCAATTATCTTGGGGGCTTCATCTTCAGTAATGCTCCTTAAGAGAAGTCCCCCAGGGTTCTTCCAAGCTAACCCATAATCAGTATGACATATTTCTGGGAAGCCAACTTAAGGGATATTTTCTAGTTCTTATTCAAATACTCAGGGCAATATAGATGTCTAAGATAAAATATTACATCTTTGTACCACTCAAAACTCATCAATTTTTCAAAAAAATATACCCTTCCTTCTTCTACCTCATTTACCTCAATAGTTTGCAAGTTTCTCTCAACCATAAGCTTATCCAAGCCCAAACCTCTTACAAAATTTTTCATTTAGATATCCATGTCATATTCTTGCAACTTGTTCACCCATATATATCTTTTTCTTGAGACTTCCATCTGTGATAAGATGTCTTTCACCATAGTGTGGGGAACATAAGCAACAAATTTAGATCTCAAAATGTAAGGCCTGAAAACCTTTGTTGCTTTTACCAAGGTAAATGTTTGTTTCTTGATAATAGTGTATTTTAGCTTAGCCCCCTGTAATGCCTTACTAAAAAAGGCAATTGTCCCGCTCAGCCCCTTCATCATCTTTTTGCAACAAGACAAATGCAATAGTGTTCTTTGAAGTACAATAAAATAGTTGGAAAGGATTCTTATAATCTGGAGCTACCAAAATAGAGGCATGCTTTAATGCCTCCTTGATCCCATTGAAAGCTTGAATGACATCCTCCTCCCATTTGATGGCCTAGTCCTTCTTTAGCATGTTAGTGATTGGAATGGTCAACTCATAAAGTTTCATATGAATCTCTTAATAAAGTTTATCTACCCAAAGAAGGACTGATCCCCTTCTTGGTTCTTAGAATTGGGACCCTATTGATGGCCTCTACCCTTTCTGGATCAATCATTACCCCTTCTTGTGACATAATGTGACCAAGCAATTTTTCCTTCTGTACTCTAAAATGACACTTTTGTGGATTGAGTGAAATTCCATATTGTCTACATCTTATCAGCATTTTATCCAAGTGCTGCAAATGATCACCTCTCTTTCTGGAGAACACAGTTACATCATCTTGGTAGATAGAAATCAAATCATTGATGTAACCAGCAAAAGAAACATCCATTACTCTTTGAAAGGTTGATCCAGTATTCATCAGTCCAAAGGGCAGCTTGACATAAACATATGTTCCCCAAGGGGTGGTAAAGGATGTCTTAATTATTTCTGATTCCTTTACAACAACTTTGTTATAACCAGTTAAGCCATCTAGGGTAGATATCAGCTCAGAAACAGTCACTAACTGCAACATGTTTTCCATGTTTGGTAAAGAATAATTATCCTTCATTGATGCTCTGTTAAGATTTTTGAAGTCCACACACAACCTGATGTCACCATTCTTCTTTCTAACTAGTACTAGGTTTACAACCCAAGAAGAATACCTTGTAGGCTAACTAATCCCTCCATCCCTAAGTTTCTTCAGTTCCTCTTGCATTTTAAGAGATAGGAGTGGATTGATTGGCTTTTGTTTCTTCCTGAATGGTTTTTCATTAGATTTCAAGGTTATCTCATGTTAAAACAAATCCTCTCTGTATGCCTTTTGTTCAAAATAATTCCAATCCATGCAATCTTGATACTTTTTCAGAAATTGGACATTAAGACCATTTTTCCTCCTTGTTGAGATTGCTTCCCAACCAGGTATTCCTTGGTTTCTCTTTTGTGCCAAGTTCATGCCCCTCAACATCCCTTGAGGTTACTATGCATATGTTAATAATGCAAGATTAGCATTATCAAAGTTGGATTCAAGAGAAACCAACCCTCTAGGAAATGGTATTAGTATTTAGTTAGATGTTGACTTTGCCAAACAAGGTTTCTTTACCCTTTGCTACGCACACCATTGGCTCGTAATCAATAATTTGATTAGAAAAATCCCCTTTGTTCTGCAGAAATATCGTGACCTGAGCATCATCATCAAAAACTTGCCAATGTTTAATGTTGTTAGGTACAGATGGCCTAGTTAACACCTCAACATCATATTCACAGTATGGGTATATTATAAAATTATAAAAACGACATCCCCATACTAAAAGTTTGTCTACCAAATCATTGAACTTCCTATCATGATGAACAATATTGAATGAATCAAGCATATTAACGAGATCTCAAACTGCATTATTGTATTGTTTCATTCGCTGATTTTTTTGTGGCATAAAGTATTCTGAACTTACTTTACAATTAATTTTGAATATCCTTTCACAATGATGTATTTAACACCATATTTCAAAAAAATCCTTAGGCCTAACAATAGTGCCACATACTTAGTAATGTTTTTAGGTGCACTCAAAGTTGAGTTTAAAGGAAAATACAAATTATTCTTGGCCTGGAGAAATATCAGAACAACAACAACACCATTTCCAAACTTGGAGCAAGCTCCATCAAATAATAAATTCCAAGGAGATCCTTCCTATTCAAGACACTTGGATTCTTCAATGTTGTGCTCTTTTCCTTTAGCAAATCCTATAAAGTTATCAGCATCAATACTTGTGTATAATACTTCATAAGATGCATTGTTGGGATCCTCACTAAGGTGTAACATCTTCTTTTCTCCATATAACCTGACAAGGCTGCCCTCAATTGGGATGGTAGAATAGGACATGTCCATTTGAACACTTCCAACAACACTTGCATTCCATTTTCTAGATAAAAACATACCCCACTTGATTGGGAAATCAACAATAACAACATCAAGCGTTAGGTTTTTACTTGGCTAAGCTGCAAGTTGCACCACCAGACCTTTCACACACATACCACCATTAGCACTTCTTTGGAGTCCATAGCAGTACACTTCCCATATGTTGCTATTACTTTGATATCCAGCTCATTCATGACTTCTAGAGGTATAACATTGCATGCTTCCACTGAGTCAAACATATAGTTGTGTAGTAATATATCTTTAATGATCAAGAGTGATGAAAAATGGATCCACATTTAGCTCAGAATCCACCAAGGATGTCCCCAAATAAACCTCAAGTGGTTCACCTAGTTCCTCCAAAACAAGTTGGTGTCTCTAACTCTTCAATTATTAGTGGAGTCTCCGCAATTTTTATATTTCTACCTAGGGAAATATTCTCCTCTTTCAGCCCCAAATACTCAAAAGCCCTTTTCTTGTGCTCAGGAATGCTAAGAAACTCAACAACTAGAACTGAGATCTTGATCTGACTCAAGACTTGGGAAATATCATAAGGGACAGAATTTGGCAAGGCAACATTGGAAGGAAGAGTTGATACACTCATTAGATGGCACATGATTTATGATAGCTTGGGAATGAGGAGGGGTATGAGTTTTTTTTGGGACAACAAGTCCCTTGGCAGATGTATCTTTCTTAGAAGCCTCTTTAGGAGTATTTGAAAGAAATGGATTTTTTTAGCTTGGCTTGAGGCCCTATCCCTTTGACAACCCTACTTCTTGTGTTATACACCTTCTCTTGGGCAACAAACAATGACATTCATCAATAACTTCCTGTCCTCCTTAGATGGGATTCCTCCATCATACTTCTTTATCATTAAAGCTCTCAAATATTCGAAGTCGTTATTAGGAAATTCAAAAGCTCTTGTTTAGTATGTACTTATAAAGTATGAGAGGAAGGAATAATAGGTACCCGGTGGATGCAATCCCAAAAATCAGTAGTAATTCTAGCACTTGTTACCTCAGTAGAAGTTCTCCCCTTATTGTGAGCTCGTGGAGTAACCCATCATGACAAACATCATCATCATTATCATCAGCAGCTTCATCTTCTTTCTTGTTGATCTTCCTCACATGGAGCATGGGGCATGAAACATCTATCACACCAATCAATGGCATATGTCTCCTCCACAACAACAACTCTGGTAGCCTAAAGGATTAGGTATCTATTCTAGTTTTCTCTGGCTCAGGGACTATTTATTTCTAAATCCAACAGGTCCCTTGCTCTCTATCATCAGATCTATAATCATTTCTATGATGATTTGTAAACCTATCTTGGCCTTGTTGCTTGTGCTGACCTTGTGAACTCTTCCCAATTCCTTTTTCTTCCTAGGATAATTTGTATGATATTTCTTTGACAGTCGCTACCAAATTTTTAACAACTTCCTCCAAATCAGCATCCTTACTTGTTTGAGGATTTTCCACGTTAATTATTTTTACACCCTCCCTTTTTGCAGGCTTTCCAATTTCCTTGATGTTTTTCTCAATTTTCAGAGCCATGGTGAAGGTCTACCTCAAATTAGTATGGTTTTTGTCCCTCAAGTAGTAAGCATATTATTTATCAAATGCATTTGAATATTCGATCAAACATGATTTTTCACATGGCCTTAAGCTAACAGGAAATCTACTCAAGGTCTTTTTAAACCTTGTGTTGAAATCATGTACTGACTCATTAGGATTCTTCTTGATGTTTTTAAATTATGATAGAAGAAACCTAGGCTTAGTTATATCACCATGCCGATAATATAAATAAATTGGTTCATGTCTGTCCAAGAATGGATGGAATTATCTGGCAAAGCTTTATGCCAATCCCTGGTACATCCTCTTCCAAAGTATGGATAAAAAACTTGATAGATACATCTTCATATTCAATCTCAAAGTATTCCATCATATGGATAAAAAACTTTAAATGTTGATCACCAATTATAGCATTGTTTCCTTGGAACTTTGGTAATATATTTCTCACATCCTGGGGAACTGCATTTGAATAACCAGCCATCCCTCTAAAATTTATGGGAACCAAAAGTATTTACAAACAATGCAGGTCTGGGTGGAGGTTGGGCCATGTTATTTTGAGGAGGTGACCCTGGAGGAGAAACAAATTGATAAGGGGTAGGGGGTATTTGAAACACAAGAGTATAATTTTTAGAATAGATATCCCCTAAAGACCTCATTTCATTGGAAAACAGTATCAACTTTTGAAAAGATAGGGGTAGAATGAGAAGCAAAGTTTTAAAATTCAAATGAAGACCCCTCTCTAGTTAGATAATTTAATTCCAAAATAGAGGACATTTGATTCAGAAGCACTTGAATGGTAGTCTTCAGTGATAGGCCGATCACTTTAATCAATGGAGATCTCATTTTCTTGACTTCTGATATCCTAACAACCCTCTAGAATTTTCTTCCTTTTGACTTTGTTTTTCCTAGATCTGGAAATAATGTCCTAGCAGGATCCCTAGCAAAGAAAGATTTTATTCCTTCCATCTTTGCAAAGATTAGTACAAAATCTCACATGAACAGAGGTTAAGACACTGGTACTTATCAAGAATCAAGATTAATAGGGAAATCGACCACTAAGGATTTCCACCTTAGTTGTGCAAATGCACTAAAATATGATCTGTCAACTGTCTGTTAATAATAAAAATTGTAAATGGAATGATCATGAATTTTCTTTACCCAGATTTATCAATGAAAGCTAGTGCACTAGGTGTATAAACTTAAAGAACTACACACAACACTTGCAAATTAGAATACTTCTTACAGGCCCAAACATAAGATGATGTTTGAAAAAATGTATTATCGGTTCAGAGCATATACGAATTGTTTACAAGGGTCTGACTATGAATTGTAACCACTATTCCATTGGCAACGGTGCCAATCAGTGTTGGTACAAAAATTGATTCTCTCTGAGAAGGCTGAGTAGCATCACGGTTTTCATAGGAATCTTAGAGGTAAGTAGAGCATGTTGTGTGTCATTTTGTAGCTAGGGAAGGAATGTAGCTTGCCCTTTGTCACTCAGATGTGGAGAAATGGGTAGCACCTTTAAGATGATTTGATATATCGTCACTGCTTTATGGTTGTGCCTTTCAACTAAGCTGAGAGGACGCTTTTGTAGCCTGATTGTTTGTTGAGGAGATGAATTTTTCCTTTGTTGCAGATTTATTGAGAATACCTTGAAGAAAACATGAGCAATATAACAAAATCTAAATCTCACAAGTTGTCACTATAGATAATGGAGATATTTTCTAAGCAAGGTTCAGGCTACTAAAGACAATGAAAAACTGATTTCTTCTGTATGTTTTAGTAACAGAGATTATGCATTTATAAACACATAGGACAAGCAAGGGTAATATGGGTATGATTGGTTATTTTTAAATGAATTTTTGGTGGGAGGTGATGCAGAGATGAAATTGATTCACCAGATCCTTGAGAACTTTTACAAAAATGGAGAGCTTTAACAACAAAATGTTTTAAGATAGCTAGGATTTTCCTTTAACAAAAATATGTGCTTCAATGGAGGCCTAGATCAACACTTTTCACACAAAATTCAAGGATCTAAAATGAAGGCAAAAATTGGAAAACTTAAATAAACATTATCAACCTCTGTTTCATCATGCCTAAGATACCCTCAAAGGCTAACAAACAATCTTATAGTCATGCTAGGAGTCACAATGATTTTAAATTTGTTTATTTCACTATTAAATGAAATCTTTTCTTATGAATAAAAATTGCAAATGCCACCAAACTATCAGAAGGATAAGATATTGTGTAACTCACAAGGATTTCAATGTAATATTGCAACGTGAACAAGAAAACTACTTGCAGACATTCAGAAAGGAATCAAACACAAAATTTTGCCCAAAAATAATGCAGATTAACTCAATTTTGATTAAATTTAGCAGTAAGGGAAAAGTTTCTAGAACAATCTCAGAGCTTGTCAATGGTTTACACACTTGCAACCACCTTCAGATGATCAAATTTAACACAAAGGAGATAAAAAAGTTTCTTGAGATGGTTTCTTAAAAGGATGAGTTTTATCAAGCTTTTCTCTTAGAAAAAATTATTATTGACCTCTAACACTCTAACCATTTGCATGACAAATTCATGCAAAATATAATGCTTCATTTACAATATATTTTTCCCCTTAAAACAAAAAACATTCAAAGCACCATTGCATGTGGTATGAGCTTGACCATAACTCCCAGAATCGGATTTACAAAAAGGTTGTCAGGTGTGCAAAAGGAAAATCACTCCAAATATTTCCAGCATTCAATTCTTCGCCTGGTAAGTCATTATGCATCTTGCATGCACGAACTACTTCCTCCTCAAATCTGTCAAATCTGGTTCTTTACGTGCCATGGAACGAAAATCTGGATAATCAGATCGAAGCCAAATGGCTCAGATCAGCATCTTAATGGAAAAAGATGTTTTTAGATTTTTTCCCACCAAACCAAGATATCAGATTAATTTTTTTCTTCATTTGGCATGTAGGAGACTCCAAGAAATGATAAAAAAACCATAAGAATACACATCCCTAGGAGCTTTGGAGAAAAAAGGTGGAAAATCAGATACAGACGCACACTGTTGCCGTCAATCTTTCTTTTGAATTGTGGACTATCCACGTGGGAGATCTGAGTTAAGAAAGGCCTGGGGGTTCTTTTTTACTTTTAACACCTTTTTGGAAAAAATGCAAAATTTCTCAATTTTCTCCGCCCCTCCGCCTTTGCAAAATGGGTTTTGACACGTGTCCCAATGTGGGTCCCAAAGGAACCGTGGCTAAATTCTGCTATTTCACCTCTTTTTTGGGAAAGTGGAAATTTTCCAAGTTTGCCCCACAGCTCCGCCCTTCTACTTTTAGTTTTTGATGTGGCTCCCTGTGGAACCACACTTCCTTTTACACTTTTAACCCCTTTCTCCACAAAAGGAAAATTTTGATGATTTAACCCCTTTTACACTTTTAACCAAGGTCTCTATTGGGCCTGCGGGTCATTTTGATGATTTCAGTCTTTTGAGTAACAAGGGGCAAGAAATCCAAGTTGCCCCTGATGGTCCGCCTCCCCACCTTTTGAATTTTCAGACCACCACACATCTCAATGGTGAATTTTCAAGAAGTAGAGACCCTAAATGAGTGCGGGCTCACCATGTGTCTCATGCCATTTATGAAGTTACTGAAAAGTCTAAGGAAGGAAGACCTGGCAGAAACCTCCATGTGTCTTTATGGCATAACTTCAAGAACCTTATAGGGCTTCAATATGATTTGGCGGGGGCATGCTTCCATTTTAGAACCTTTAATCCATTTTTCCAAAAGGGAAAAGTATCTAACTTGCTTCCAAAGGCCCGTATCTCCGCTTTTAACTTTTCCACATGTCCTTCTGTGGGGTCAAAGTAAGAATTTTTCCCTGCCACTTTATATATGTTGAATAACCAATTAGATGTTATCGAGGCCGTGGGGCCAATTTTTCATTTTTGCCAAAAAATAGAAAGTGACAAGTTAAAAAATTATCTCGCCATCCCCCGACCAACCAAAATAAGCCAAGTGACCGACGAATGCTAAGGAATAATTTGATAGGAAAAAGATTCCTGTCACACCGTTAAAAACATAGAAATTCAACATTCATGCCCAGAATCTGATTTTTCGCCAAGGATGAAAATTTTTGAATCAAAAACAAGTGAATCACGGTTCCAAGTATCTTTCAACCATGGATTTTGATTTTCAAAGGCATAAAAATATAAATTGATCATTCACAAGCTTCCATGGTTGGGGTAAAATAGGAAAAAATAGCAGAGTCCGCGGATTTTGAAGAAATTAGGGAAAAAATAGGAAAAACTCGGAGAATTCTTCAAAAAACATCACAACAATTAATTCTGAAAATAATTCAAGGAATTCAAATGGAGTTAAAAGCTTCAGAACATCCACATCGAGAGATAAAATGTTTCATAACATGTAGATCAAAGGAAAATCAGGGCAAATGGTGCAAGATCAAAATGAGCACCGACAGGTCTCATCGACTGTTAAAAAGTCACAGACTTGTGGAGGGTGCCACATGCCTTATCGGCGTAACTCTAAGGATAGAATAAAAGACGGGGTCCCTATGTTTGTGCTAACTCACCATGTGGTTAGGGGTCTAACTGGAGGCTGATCCAGTTGTTGAATCAACTAAGTATCGCAGAGTCAGTGGAAGCCTCCACGTGTCCTGGGTCAGACATAAAGTCTTCATCAAACAGATAGGACTTGGGAAAAACACGAGGGAGGTAGAGAAGAGCCGCAATATGTGCCACGTGCCTCATTGGTGTAACTTTAAAGGCACGACCCAAAGAAAGAACCTGAAATAGTAACAAACCTCCACGTGTCCAAGGTTCTAAATAGGGACACCGGCTGTTGGAAAAGTCCAAGCTCGGGATAGGCTAACGGAAGCTTCCACGCATGAACTCTACACATATTTAAGGTTAAAATATGGATGTAGTCCCAAAACAAATGCATGCTCGCCGCATGGCTAGAAGTCAAAAGGGACAAAGTTGGCCATTGAATCAACTAAGTAAAGAAAATCCTGCGGAAGCCTCCATGTGCCACCTCGGCACATCTTTGGGAGCAGAATACGAGGGGAGTCTCCAAATGAGTGTTGGCCCTCCACATGTCTCGAGTCAAGCATAGTGTCTCCTCTAAAAAGAGGGACTCAAGCAGAACACAAAGAAGACAGAACTAACCACGGAAGCCACCACATGTTATTTTGGCATAAATACAAGAGTGAGAGGAGGGGGTGAATCTTTAAGACATGCAGGGCTGCCATGTGGACCCTGTATGGATAGAATAATTCAAATATTGCAAGACCGCATTAAATGCTCGACCCTTGACCTTTAGGCAGCCATATCTTTTGAATAGGAATTTAGATTTGAGCAGAAAAGAACTTTTTGGAGAGATCTTGATGCCTGCTACTCATCTGCCACAATTAATGATTCGGTCCACCATTTTCAAGGTTTTCAAGTCTCCTACCTACCCTCATAATGAATAATGGACTCCTTTCTTTCGCAATATGGAACAACGCATGGAGGCATAGGTCTTTGAGTGAAGTCCATCATTCTTACAGGTGGATTTTAATGCTTTTTGGAATGGTTAGAGTAGGTGGATTTAATGCTCTTGCAAGGGTGGTTGAAGTAGGATTTGATTTTCCCTCTCTCCTTCTCTTATTCTTCTATTTATTGTAAAGAAGGGGCATTTTTCAAAAGGTTAGTCATTGTTTCTCTTCTACCCCCATCTCTATTTCTTCCCTAGGGTCGAATGTGGGGCTTAAGCCTCCTCTCATGGCTTTGTAATGGTGTTTTCTTGCCTCTTTCCCACTAATGATGTACTGTGTCAACTCATGGAGCAATAAAATATGTTTTGTGATCCATTTTGTCCATCCTTCCTTATTTTATTGTCTCTTCTTGCCTCTCATTGTTGTAGGGTGTACTTTGCATAGTTCTGATGTCTATTGCATGTTCTGGTAGATGTGTTTAATGGGTTTGAAGTGGTGTTCTGTGTGAACTCTATCTTTGGTCTGTTATGCATATTTATGTCCTATCCATTGCTCACCTCTCTCCATTTTAGGTAGCTGAGATTATGACCAACACTCCACTTTTCTTGGTGCTATCATCTCGTTAGTGTAGGATTTCCCTCTTTATGCACTTTCTCTCTCCCTGTCTCCTTGGTATTTTTATATTAGGAGTAGATAGTCGCATTTCCTTCCTTATAAGTAGTTTAGCATTAGGATCAAGAAGAAGAATCTAGATTTCTCCGGAGGACTATCTCAAGTCTGCAATTCCCACAGCTTAAGAGATGGTCCCATGTTATGCAATCACACTGAATGCCCCACTCAAATCTAAGGCCATTCGGGGGGTGCTGTGATTTCGCATCAACAACTACTTGTCATTTTCCGTGCTTGGTCAATTATCTTTCAAATTAGTTTCTAAAGTAGAATGTATACTAATTCTTTCCACCATGACATGAATATTATGATTTCATACTGTATTTCCTTGCTTTCAATATGTATCCTTCCTAATTTCTTTTTTTTCATAGTCTTTCCTGTAAGCATATCAATCAACTTCTCATAAAAATGATGTCATTTGTACTTGTTCCTTCAACTTAAAGATATTTGTATTCTATAAAATACATTAAATAGAGTTTTATTTCATTTGGATGCCTTGAAATGTGATTTTTTGAAGCTATCAAAACCTATGTACGTTTATATCACCATTGGTTACTTGATGTAATGTTGAATCTGTAACTTTTAATATGCATTTTGAATTGAAAAACTATTTATTATGTAGTTGTAACCATTGATAATTGATCCTATTATAGCTTGAGTTCCCATTGAGATTGTTGTAAATTATGGCTTATTACTTGAGCCAAATTCCAAAGTTCTTATGATAAACTTCCCTATAGACTGGAATAGATTTGCAAAATCTTCTTGTTCTTACACCTATTGAATCTGTTTTGATAGATATTTGTACCTATTTGTACAGTAGTACCGTTGTGAGAAAATGTGCTTTACTCTTTCAATCTAAAGATAATAACAATCATTTCCTATACTTAATTATGAAAACAACATTATGAGATGTTCTTTCTGATTTTGTTTCAGCCTTTCAGATGTACCTTATCTCTATGTTAGTTTAAGAGGTTCATCTGCAATAAGTGATATGATTTCTTGAGGGCATTTCTGAAACTTTGTAACTGAAAGAATCTTCTTCTCTTTAGCTATGTAACAACTAGATGACTATTATTTGATCTTCTTATAGTTTGAGATCACTTGAGAACTGAAATTTCTACTGCTTATGAATTGTCTTTTGTACTTGATCAACTTTACATGAAGAAAACATTGCCACCATTATTAATTGGAAAATTTGTATTTTCTCTGTATTACATGGCATCATATTCCTTAATTTGGCCTAGAATGAAAAATAAGTTCCAATAATGAATAGTGAAATATAGAATATTATGTAACTCTTGTCTAGCATTACTTAATAAGTTATAAAAACTGAAAGACAATTGTAACTCTCCTTTATGTTCCTATAAATATGAAGCATGTTACATTATTCTTTGTTCAATCTAAGCTGAATTTCTACAATACTTCTCATTATTCAGATTACTATTTGAGTAAGTACAATAGTTTATCTTTTGTCACAAGCTTTAAAGTATGTATTAATTGTGAAATAACATGATGGAAAGATGTAAAATGTCCATTTTACCATGGTGAAGCCCTGTCAAACCTTCCTAAAATTTTATTTTCTATTCTATGTTTAAGCTGCAATTTCATCTCAATTTCTAAGTTAATCCTTGTAATGTGAGCAAGGAAATTTGTATTCCAAACCAATGTTGAAGCCATATGCTTCTTCTAAAAATTACTTGATCACTCTATAAGTTTCTACTTAATTATTTCGATACTTCTTCAATGTAGACTATAATTAGTATTTCTTATAGATGTGTATTCATAAAAATAGCTCTTCATGTAAGCTTGTACACTACAATTAATGAGTGATTATGACCTGAAAATATGAACTAAATACTTCTTGATTGAAAACCTCATTTGCTGATGTATGGCATGATGCTTCCATTATTGGCTCTGATGCATCTTAGATCATTATACTCTAAAACTTTGTTTTCTTTTGTATTCAATATCCTTACCTAATACTGAATAATATCCATTATGAAAACATAATTATTTAAGTATGAAACCTGAAGGATTGCTATAAACCTATACTAGTAGTTTTTGTGTAATATGAATGTTGGATGTTCATCATTTAAGAGCAACAATTTAGGCTTGTTTCAGTCTTGTAGTTCTTAGCCTTGTATCATAATTTGATTATCCATTCTTGATGGTGATCCTTTGCAATTGTATTTCTTATGACCTATACTCTACTTCATATCTTTTGTAATTTTGGATTTTTTTTTAAGAATGTCCTTTGAAAGTCTCTTTACAACTTGTACTTTACGTTTTTAGCTTTGATCCTAAGCTAGACATGCCATCATGTCCTTTACAATAGATTCTTTGCTCATTTCCCAATGATTTGATGAAAACTTTGTTTAAGCCTGTGGATTATGAAAATTTTCAAATAAGTCCCTTGTGTGAGTGACCTGATCATGATCCTGAAAGGAATAGTATGTAAATTTGAATCTGTTGATTCTTGATAAGGTATGTCCTATTTCAGAAAGCATGTAACTAAAAAACCTTCCATATCTCTCATTCGTTTCTTTTCTATATTGAATGTTTCTTTTTTGTCCTTTCTTAACATGATTAATTTCTCCCTTTGTTGCAACCTGTACCTGCACATCTTATAAAATAGTTAAAAAATATTACAGGCTATTTGGCCTCTCTTGTATTCCATAGTTCTTCTTTTTTCTTCTCTTTCTTCAATGATTATGAGGACTACATGTGTTGTTTACAAAATTAGTATTCTTTATCTGCTATGCATTTATATTTTTTGTAATCATGCCTCATGATATCAGGAGATTAATTTAAACATGAAGATAGACAGTACAAGAACATGATTTAATCCTAAGCTCGTGACTGAAAATCTCTTCTCTTTTTGTTTTTTAGGTCATAGTGAAATGCTAAATAGCAAGGATCAAGTTGAAGCAACAAGCTGGATTGAAGATGGTGCAGGGAGACACAAGGATAAGATAAACAAGGCAACGATGGATTCCCTCATATTATTTTTGGTTTTATTTTCATGCACACGTACCTTCTATTTGGGTAGGTATGATGTTCACTTGAGTCACATCCCATAGTTTATGTGGGAAACATTTCAAATTCATTATGAATTAAACATTGAATGCTAAAACTAAGTTGTGTACTTCCTTCTGCATAGTTCAGCTTTGTATATGTATTTGTATAATGAATTAAACAACTCAATAACCTAATTGAATGTATTTAATCATAAAGGAAAGAACTTTAAAATACATGTAACCTTAGTAATGAAATTTGATTGCTACAATCTACAACCTTAGTTGTTGTTCCAAAACTTAACACCTCATCTATTCTATATTTCTTATCTTTATCAAGATAACACATCTTTCCTTCTGAGGCCTTTGTTTTCTTTTGCTGAGGATACAACATGTGAAATTATAGACTATGTGATTTGTTACATTTTTTAATAGCACACATGGCTACAAATTACATGTAGTCATTAATTAATCCAACGTAACAAATATTAAACTAAAATAAAATCCCCTAGCTTAGGTTCACTTCACTAATTCCATCCATTGTAACGAATTTTGAGTTGCCCATTTTTGCACGAGTGTAAAAATTTTCAACAATAACCCTACTATAACAATCAACCTTGTCTCTTTGTGTAGACAACCAATCCATTCCCAAGATCACTCCATAAGAACCCAAAGGAAGGATACAAAGATCCAATGTAGCGGTGAAGGGTCCTAGATCTCACTACGCACTCCTTAACTAAATATTTTACAAAGATCTATGGCTCCAGAATCCATCTTGACATCCCAACTAAGGCCCTTCCTAACTGCCACTTAGCTTGTACATCACTCTGTTATTGATGGAGAAATTAAATAATCTAAAAATCCTCAATCAAATAAGATAGGGGTATAAAAACCACCAATGATACCTGTGGTCTTAATCACCGTGCCCTGGTGCTCTACCTTGGTGGTTCTTAACAACCGCATAAATTCATATGAATCCTACCCATGTCACTAGTTGTAGGCTGAGAAACAAGTGCCTTACCCTGATTTAGTAGGGTTCTAAGGGAACTCTCTCTAATTATGTCCATGCATACCCCATCCATATACAACTACTTGGTACTCTCCATTAAGCAAAAATTAGTCCTCCAGGTGGCCCACTAGTCTGATGTTATAGAAGCCTAATGATCCCGCCATAGATCTTTGTGGGTTTATGTAGTGGACGATACTCATATTGAACTTTTATCAATGTGGAGATTGTGTCCTATTGACCCCCCTAGCTAGAGGTCCCATATTATGCCCTCTCTGATCATCTTGGTGTTATGGAGGTCTAAAGGGAGGTCGACGTCTGTTTCTCCTGCTGTACGAAGGAAGGATGAGGCTAGAAGGAATGATTGTGATGAGGTATTTCCACTAGGAGGAGGAGGAGAGGATCCCCTCAACCTATTATCCTATGCATGTTTTTAATATGGATCCTCACTTTGTCTTGAGACATGTTAAGTATTCTTCCCCTAGTTTCCTCTGTAATGTAGGCCTTCTCCATGGACCTATGATAATATTTACCGACAATGAATGTGTGTTTCCCCTTCTTAGTTTAAGTTCACGTCCCAGATGACCCTGTGAACCGTAACGTATTCATCCTGCATTTAATCTACATACTGAAGCAGATCTAAAAAGACCAACCCTCATACTTTGATACCATCATAGAGGCCTTCCGCAGATCATTGAAACTCATCTGATCCATTGGTTGATGAATCTCATGGATATGTATCTACAACCTGAAATTCAATCCTTGAAGATATCTTACAGTAACTGCCTATGGAATCCACATGGAATCTTCTTCTCCACTTTCCTCTGCACTAAACTCCATCTTTGTCTCTCAGAAGGTGGATGGAAACAAGAGCTTTTTTGTTTCTAGAATAAGGGCATAGCTTAAAGCATCTCACTCATGCTAACCAACCATGCCTCTGTCCTGAAATTCCCCTGTGATTCTCAATAGCAAATTGAGGTGGGTGTAACTTCATTGTCTCTCTAATGTGATCCATTGTCATCTAATTTTTTCCCCTTAGGTCTCCCTGAATGATCACCTCATGGCCTAGTGCTAATAGACCTGTCTCTATGCCCCATAGCTCTATCATCTAGATCTCTCTAGCTGGTGACCCATGTCCTAATAAACTCTATGTGGGAGTTCTCTAGCCCTATCCTCTGGCATTGTGATCATGAAGGTGCACGAGCCTCCACTGATGGATCTCTATCACTTTTTGTTAGGTTTCCCTCCTAAATATCCTTTGTGTATAGTGGCTATTAACATCATGTAGTGTATGTTACAGTATCTAAGGAAAAATAGCTACCACGATCCTGATCTCGGGGTTGTAGGTCTAGGTCCACATATAGGAACCCCTCTTATGGTCCGTACGCCTTCTGTACAAATCAAGGTGAGAGTTAGATTGATCATCGATCCAAGTTTTGTTTTAGTTTTCTAATTTTTATTTGGTTTTACAAATAAAATCATGCAATGTTATGTGTAATAGGTTTAGATTTGCACTAGGTTTACTTGTTTACGTTTCATGTTTCCAAGTGTGCCTTTGGCTCCAAGCGTTGAACCCACGCATAGTAATACCAAGTGTATCATACACATAATTTTCACAAACAAAACCCAAGAGAACACAAAAGTTAAAATGGAAAAATTACGGAATCATATTGTTTTTAAATATAATAAAATAGGATACAGACATAATAACCTGCAACAAGGTTTAGTTTATTTCTCGGTTAACAACCTATCATTTTATTTATCACTTAATTAATATTATTTAATTCTCCAACCGGGCTTAAATATCCCCTTGATTATAATCTTTATTTAATTTAGTAACATAACTCCTGAGGTCATTTAATAATTTATTACATTCTAGGCTAAATCTAAAATTATCCTCCCATTAACATTAATACAAATAAAATTTAATCTTGATAATTTAAATACTACCTAGTTACTAAAGAGGTAAATTTGATTTAATAAAATACAAGGGTTAAGGGCATTTATCTTAAGATTCAGCCAACTAATACATTAATAAACTACAAAATCAAATTTAACTCCTACACCACCTAAGTGGCCCTATTAAAAATTTACCCAAGCATTTTATTTAAAATATATTCACACCTAACTCTCACCTAACTTTTGTAGGGCTGATTTTTCAGCGCATTAGATGGATTGAAATCTGAGCCTTTAGTATCGTAGAGATTCAAACTAACCCTAAACTTGTTTATGGAAATACTCTTAATCATTGTTTTGACTTATTTCTTCATTTTTTTTTTTACAGGTTTAAGGGGGGATAAGGAAAAGAAGAAGGATGTCATGGAAGGATAATGGAGCTCAAAATGGATACACATTATTTCTTAATGTTTATACTATTTCCAGATCTTTTTAGGGGTTCGGTAAAAATTTATCTTGTTATTCCAATATACCCTCTCCTATGGTTTAGCTAAAATTTCTATTGTTGTTAAGATATTTCATTGTATTTTCTGTACTTGGGCCTATGGGCATTTTTAAGTTCTATTTTAAAAGGGTATATTTACAAATGGTTTAAATCTCTATACTACATTGATTTATAAGTGTGTATATACATATTTTTATATATACTTGTATGTATATACATAGGATATAAACAATATATATAAATATATTTATTTTCTCGTTTTAAAATTTACCTAAAATTTTATTTATTTAAAGATGAGTATATGAAATGTATATATATACAGATATACATATACATACAGATGTACATATACATATTTATATATATACAGATATACATATACATACATATATATATATATATATATACGGTATATATATATATATATGTATGTATATGTATATATATATATATATGTATACACACACACACACACACACATATAATACCAAATATAGGGTCGTGGGTTAATGAAATACACATGTTGCAAATTAAATTATTTCGTCTAACTAAAAGAAAGTGAAAGGGTTATTTAAACTACAATGTTTATTGAATCTGGGGGAGGGTCTCCAACCCCACCCCCCATCCGATATAACAATGGGATGGCGGTGGGCGTGGGATCGGTGACCCTCCCCCCACCCCCCGTTTTATCCAAACATTAACCAAAACATAACCTATAGATGGTCGTGGGCTTATCCCCACACACCTCCAACCTTAAATAACATATTATTATATAAAATTTCAATTTCTATTACATTATGTAATAATGTGTATATATATATGCATATATAGACCATTATTATAATATTTAATTCAAAGTGTTATGATTAATTTTGATATAATTATTAATAAATTATAATAATGATACTAATATGTGTGTGTGTGTGTGTGTAGTGTCATTATTATAATATTAATACTGATGTATATATATAAATATTTATAGTTTTATAGAAGAAATTTTTCATAGTTGTGTGTGTGTGTAGTGTGTGTGTGCGTGTGTGGCCCTGTGTATTACACCTTATAGCAATGCAAATGTTTATACCCAAAAGAGTTTAAATATTGATTGGTAAAATTTAATTTGAAGGATTTATATAGTCAAATTTGATAGAACAATACGATTTTCCTATCTATTCAACTCAGAAGTGTAGGAGAGAAAACTAGTAAAAACCTCATTCAACTACTATAACTTGTAAGAGGGAGATTCTATCCTCTCATAGTATAATTTTTAACAAACTAATTTATTTATTTCAACCTAAAAAATAATATAGCTATAACTTTTAAGTGTTTAATTTTTTTAAAATGCCTTCCTTTGAATAGAAACAAGAGTAATTATTTCTCTTTTCTTTCTCCCAATAAAAATAAGTTCTTTCCAACAAGGTACACGACAAAATATCTTTCTCCATTAAACTAAATCACTATAACTTGGACTAAATGAAATATACAAGACTTTAATTAAATCACAACTTTCATTTATAGTTACGATCTATCTTACAACTTTAAATAAAATACAAGTGACGAAGAGTTTCATTTAAACCAAAACAAAACTCAACTTTGCTCATTTCACTATAATACTTCCAACTTTTAATAAATAAATGTACAAGATTTATTTAAAGTGTATACAAGGTTTAAAAACTTCCACTCAAAGTGGGAATAATAGTATGATCAATTTATAACATAGAGATACTTTCAATAAGGATCTGAAACACAAGTCTTCATTTCATGTCTTCTCCTAACTTGTATCTTCAATCTTGCCTTGTTCAAACATTGAAAAAAACTTGGATCACAATACAAAGAAAAGGGGTATAAGTGCACACTCTCTCCACCCAACCTATAATCCAATAAGGGGAGAATCCATCCCTTATTTGGCCCTTGAACCCCAACCAAAGTAATAATGATGGATCTTGAGCAACATTTGACAACTTTTTACAAGAATGGCTTCCACAAACAGAAAGCATACAATCCAAAACATTCAACACATTTGAATGGATATACTCAACAAAATTAACAACTTTCTAAAACAACACATAGGCTTGATATCATACCAAAAATGGATAGAGGAATATGGGAACCACCTCCTTTTACATCCCAAGTGAAGTAGGAGTTTCACCCAAATACTCCATGTGTAAAAGTACAACAACAAAACATCCTTATCTCTCCCCTTGCAACTATGCAAAAATATTACCATGTTTTCCTTTTCAGTCCCCTTATGATGAAAATCCCAATCACAATCCCTACAAAATATCATACCTCACATCTCCCTTTTCCCTCCCCAATGGTACCCATAAATTGATGTCCCGCACCCAATTTAAGGAAACTACCCAACAACAAACAAAACACTTTCACAAAACTCATACAATACTTAACTAGCAAAATTTTTACATCTACAATATAATACGAAAACAAACAAAGGTGGAGAGCATACCTCTCCATAAATATTTAAATATACTTCACTCCACAAGATTTTTTGACACCTTAAATCTAACCACACTCTAAAAGAAACTCGAATAGAAGAAAATGAACAAGCTCCCATTTCCAAAAGTTTAAAAGGAAGAAAATGAACGAGTAACCCCAAATCCATTGAATTCCATCAATAAATAGAAATGGGATGTGAGGATGATGAGGTGGCTCTATGTAGGATGCCACATTCATCATTCCTCCATTCCAACACACAAATCAAACACCATGCCCAAGATAATGAATGAATCATGTAAGACTTATGACAAGCCCAAATGACACTCAAACTTGCACACTAAGCCTACCAAGGGACAAATTAATTTGTGGTAAGTAGGAAAGTGTTATCATATTTTAACCCTTTTACTGCTCCAAAAGGCATAAATAAGTCTCAAATTAACTCCCCGTACCGTAGGTAAGGTTGTTGGGTGAATTTAAGAGGCATGGGATAAGTTTAGCTTTTCCCACAAGCCGTAAATCCCAAGTCAAAATCTGAATTTGAATTTGGAGAAGGGTACACAACACAAATACCAACACATATCTAACCTACATCCACAAGATTTCAAGGAAAATCTACCATCATAACTATTTCAATCCTCACATCCTTATTTTAGTTAACAAATTAAGTTGGATAAGCTAATTAAGACACATTAATAATTGCTAATAAAGTGACCAAAATTTTCAATAATTAAAAATATAGCACAAAATAAAAGACACACAAAATTAAACGAATAGAAACATTACCCCCATGGCGACACATGTGAGGTCACCCGCCCCATGGGAAACCTCCTAACTAGGCATGCAAAAACATAACATAACTTTATACACAAGTTATCAAATTTTGGCCATGTTTCACAACACACGACATCCTTCTATGGTTAGTCCCCTATTCCATTTCGATGTATGTGATAAAATGTCTTACAACACAAACAAAATACCTCTCTGGCCTTCTAGACGTATTAACAACATCAAGACAATATACTTATAAAATCAATAATCATCATTCAACATTAGCAATTCTATCATCTAGCATCATTCAATTAATTTGATTTTGGCATCCATAACATCAAAATTCTACACAAAACATCCAACATAGGTTATGCATCCAAATTATGACATGTTAGTACAAAAATCAGAATATCGAAGCTCAACATATATAACTATCTGTCAACACCATTTAGAGCATCATAATAAAATGTAAACCACATAATTTCATTAGTCTAAATATCTTCATAGTCCATCATCTACTGATTAAAATATAATACTCAAATGTCTAAGTATTAGTCCAACGGTAACAACATCAAAATGAAATAATGTTGAAGAGGATCGGGCACTACAAAAAGAGTGGGAAGAGGTAATTTCTCGTCTTAAAAGTGATCTTGGAGATAAATCTAGTTGCACTATGGAAGTCAACACATACACGGAGGTTCTTGACAACTCCATTGGCTTTCCCAAGGCATGACTTAACAATCCAAATGCAATTTGCAACTTCTTCTTATGGTGGCAGAGGAATAATTCCTTTCTCCCTCATTGATTTTCTTACCATTTAAACCTCACTTGACCTGTGCACTTATGCATAGATGTTTGACATAAGAACATATAAGTTGTAGCATTTTATCAATCCAAATCAAAAGAAGAGTTATTGTAAATCATGTTAACTATGAATTTGTATGTGTTCTACAGGGGTACTAAAAAAATACATCCACACAACCACCACAGGTTTAATTGGTGTGTGAATGATAAAGTTTAGAGTTTCCTCAAGATAGCCATCATAACAGTGAATTTCAAATGAGTAGACATAATATTCAATTCTAGGTGGAATGCTATAAGCGGCACTTATGCCATTGAAGTATTTATAACCCTTTTCCACTAAACCTGCAACCTTTCATTTTAAATAAAAGAAAAATGAATCATACATGGTCAGGACATGTTCCATTAAACCACATCTCTTTTATGTGTTTTTTTGAACAATTGACTTGCCTTTTGTAAGCTTCCCATTTTGCGTACATGACTACTAGGCACTTGCAACTAAGCATCTGACAAATATTCACTTTTGCACAGGATGGGAGGAATTTAGCAAGGCCATGGAGGCTGACTTTACACATGCCATGTAGTATTTTCTTGAATGTTTCTAAACCTTTTAATTAGACCCCTTTAGTGCATATCCTGCAGCCATTGAAGTCAACGAGGTCACATTTCTTTCAGGCATTTTGGTGAACAAGTTACATGTCAGGTGCATGCTTCCACTCTTGCATACATATCTTCCCTCACTGTATCTATCCAACACTGCTAAATTTCAATGTGAGAGGGTTTACATGGGTAGAGTCTTCGGATCTCAAAACAGAATTGCAGTTTCATTATGCAATGAGAAGACATGTCTGGTAGGCCATACAGATGCCCATGTGCCAGCTTAATGTGGGGGGGGGGGGGGGGGGTGGTTAGTTGATCCATCTTATATCCAATCTCACGCACCCCACTAACTCCACTACCAGCATGCATTCCAACTTATTTTCATGTTTTTCAATAAAAATTTAGTTTTTTTTATTTATATGCGTTTACAAATTTTGTCAGGCACTACAAAGCTCTTTATGGATAAATATGTTTTACAGTTAGATTCTTATGATTTATATATGGATGGTATATATATTATTATTAAATATAATCAGTTAAATAATTTAACAATAATTAATATTAATGTAATAAATTCATTAAAATAAGGTAGAAGAGAAAGAAGACGATATTGGAGAATATCACACTTAAAAGGAACAAAAAATGTAAATATGAAGCATGATATTGAATTTTAAGATGGTGAAAAATGGAATAAGGATTATTTAGGAGGACATGAAGAACATGATGAAAAGGAATAAAATAATTATTCATCTACTAAAGAGAAAAATAAATAACAACAATGTGGAAGAGGAAGAGATAGATGAGGAAAAGGTTGATAATGTTGAGGATACTAAGGTTGCAGCAGCATATAAACACCCATATCATCATCATAGGAAATAATCATGGCTCCATGTTAGGTCAAATGAAGGAAACAACCTATATGGATATACATGGAATTGGAGGAACAATCAATATGGATATATATAGAAGCAATGGAGCAGTAGCTATATGATATGAAATCACAAAAATAATTACTTTAACTCTGCATGGATTCCAAAAGGTTCAAATATGGACAATTATGGAATCAAAGTAGAGCAATAGATTATAGAATCATGTTTCATGATATATCACCAACTAAGATCTCATATGGGTGGTTTGATTATCGAGCATAGAGACAAGTGTGAAATAATTTGAAGTAAACTCACTATATGGCTTCCTCTCATGGTTCGGGGATGAAACATGTCAAGGATGGAAGGGATGTTATGTACCTTGGGATATGCCATTATAATGTATATGGGTTGATGGAGATATCGACATGTGATAATACGCACCCCCTTATGTAGTTATATGTTTATAATATATGGGTTGACATAAACATAAGTTATATTAGGTAATGAGTCAGCCTAAATTGGGATTAAGTATTACTAGTACATTATGAGTTACTCCTTCCTTAAGATCATTGAATTGTGTTGCCAAAGATTATCGATTATCTTCTATTATTATTAAAATATTGAATATTTTGGCATACATGCCCACCAATTTCTCTTCCATTTTGTTTACATTGATTATATGATTCATATTTTTGAATTATTATATGTGAAAATCCTGGCATTGACACTTGGCATTGGGGACCATTAGTATTTGGGGTAGTTTATAAAGGTAAATATGTAAT
Organism: Taxus chinensis; assembly: GCA_019776745.2. Taxonomy (NCBI): domain Eukaryota; kingdom Viridiplantae; phylum Streptophyta; class Pinopsida; order Cupressales; family Taxaceae; genus Taxus; species Taxus chinensis. Next base: position 739,155,386 of record CM034146.1, on the reverse strand, counting down.
GCATAATGAGTAAACATAGGTATGATTAAAGGTTTGAGAGAGTTAAATTTATCTCAAGAACTCTAAAAAAATTATATTTAGTGCCATGATGGATAGGATTAAGTCATGTGTGACCTAATCTAAATTGGGGTCTCATTTTGAATTGTTTTGGTGGCAACACAGAAGTTTTAAGCACATAAACCTCACATATTAAGACATTGTAGAGAAAAACTAAATAATTTATTGGAAAATTCTCTTTGGGATATATTTAGCCACTATAAATTTAATCCTAGCAGAAACATGTACAAGAAACTAGGATCAATAAATGGAATGGGGATCATTTCGTTGTTTCACAATGCCCATATTTCAATTTAGATAAGGGGGACCCTCCATATAATCACCATTGAAGATAGTTTTTGTATGGTTATAAATCCCGAAGACACTTTTCTAATGCCCAAATTTAGTTTAAAATTCCCTTTTAGACTGTTTGATTAGTAGTTCAAGCTTAAGATACTTCTTTGTAACTTTTTAAGGATCCCAACTATGATTATGAGCACACATAAGCAAGAGTCTAGGGGAAATCAATATAAAATTGTATAGTCACCTGCATGGACATAATTTTGAGAAAATCCTTATATGGCCCCTATTATAATCCTCTGTTTGACTATTTTTGGTTCATAAGAGTGATATATATATTTTTAGCATTGTGAATAAAGTTAGGGAATTTTTTAACATTGTAAACGGAAATGTGATATTTACTGTTTAAGTATAATGTATGAATATTTTTTATTTAGATCTTTACATAATCTTCGTTTCTTAATTTGTGTTTTGGGTCCCATAATATTGGTTGTGTTATGCACTATAACTTGAGTAGTTAGTTTGGGCATTGTAAACTTAAAACTTGCATCTTGGTCTCCATCATGGTAAGATCTCATAATAATAAACTACTGATAATTCTGAACATTAAATGTCTATACTTAAAAACATACAATATTGTATGATGTTGCTGTAAATACATTTAGAACTCTCCAAAAAAAACTTTAAAAAAAAAGGTGAAAACAATACTCAGATTCTCTACAAATGAATGTTGGGAACAATTATTTAGGTCAGTGGTATCAATTTAAAATCTCTCCATATTTTTTATTAAAATATTATTTTTGGAAAATTTGAAGAATTAACTAAATTTTGGGATATTTTCAAATTTAGAAGCTCACCAAACACATTTAGAGCCACTGCTAAATTTAGCGGAAAAACACCTATTGGAGGGTAAAAAAAATATTTTTGGCCTAAATTGTGTATTTTGTGATTCTAGACCCTTTTTTTTAAAGAAGGGGGACACATAAACTTCATTTTGATGTACTTTTGGAGCATTTTGTACTAATCTTGGTGCATAAAGTGTAAAAAAAAAATACAATTTTTTTATTTTATGTTTGGTTCTATTCACACGAGATCTTTGATCTCATAGCAGCATTCGGTATATATGGTACCTCTGGGAAGCGCGGGTGATGTCGTCGTGACTACTACTGCACTTAACACCTAACACAGATTCCTAAATGTCATCTGGGAATCGACCCTATAAAATCGACGGGGAGTAATAAGGACACAATACACACACATTTGAGCCCTTCCATCCGTTTGTGCTTGCACAAACCCCTCTCCGTACTGTCTACGTACCACGTACTAAATTATTTCACATGCATTAACACCTCTTTCCCTACTGACGGGTATATTGAAAGGGTGATCTTCTTCCACGTACCGATGGTTATATCGGAAGGAAGCATATATAGAAAGGTTTGGTATATCAGCCTAATGATATATTGAGAGGGAGACCATAAACCTGGAGTGATAAGAGTCTTACCCTTTGTCAGAAATTTAGAGTTTCAGAAATTCAGATTGTAGAAATGGGTGCACAAGTAGCAAATTTCTTCTTACCAGATTCACTACTCAGAGGAGACAACTATGCTACATGGAAACTAAAGATCAAGATGTTACTTGAGTTTGAAGACCTATGGATAGTTGTAGATGGAAAAAACAATAAGATCACTTGATGATGGAAGACAAAAATTTCAATTTGATAGGTCCAATCAAAAGGCCAAGTTGATCATCTTGTTTGGCGTAACCGACGATGTGTAACCCCACATTGGAGATGCCACATCAGCCAAAGATTCATGGGATAAGTTGAGCACAGTATATGAGGCAAAGAACAAAAATCCCATCCTCAACCTACTATCATAACTTCATACTCTCAAGTTCAAGCACAATGAGAAGGTTGAAGTTTTTTTGAGACGAGTTACTACTTTGAGGGCATCTCTATTGGCATTGGGAAAAGAGATAAGTGATGAAGACCTCATACCAATTGTGTTGCGAGAACTTCCTCCTTCCTACAGAATCTTTAAAACAACTATCAATATGAATGAACACACAGTCACCTTTGAGAAGTTGGTCAATATACTCCAACAAGAAGAGGCAATAAACAACAAAGATCATGAAGATGAGCAAGCACTATCTTCCAATCATAAAGAAAAGGGGAAATTTCAGTCCAATCACAAGTCCCAAACAAAATCAAAGTCAACAAAGGGACCAAAGTTAACGAGACAACACCAAGAAGTGTCCCATTTGCAATAGAGGGGGACATGACATCAAAGATTGTTGGTATAATTCCTACAAAAAGGGTTCATCAAGCAATTCAAAACCCAACAACCAACAGGGTAACAACAATTCAAATAAAGGGAAGTCCAACAACAACAACAATCAAGGGAAGAAAAATGGTAATTGGCAAAGAAAACCCAAACAACAAGGGTACATTGCAGAACATGAGGATGATTCAGATGAAGGACACCCCATGTATTCTGCTCAATTTGATGAAGAAACCAAGTCCACACAAGATATCTAGTATGTTGTCTTGGGTGAAACTCAACACATGACTGGACGCAAGGATTGGTTCTACACACTACGTGACTCACCTAACAATAACCATGTGTCATTAAGTGATGACTCATCATATAGTGTCAAGGGGATTGGAAACATTTCACTACCTCTTGGAAAGCATGACTACAAAATCACAGATGTATTGTATGTACCTAGGGTGACCAAGAATTTGCTATCAGTTAGTCAACTCCTTGATCACAACTTGAAGTTGGATTTTGACAGTAATAATGGAGAAAAAGTGTGCTTGATAAGAGATAAGTCAAGAGGTTCCAAGATTGTAGCAAGAGCCTCCAATGTGGGATGCATGTTCCAACTCTATTTTGTCCACAAGTATGATCAAGCTCTAGTGGCCAAAGACACACAATCTACAGAACTATGGCATGGTAGATATGGTCACATCAGTTTTGGCTATCTCCAAACACTTCAAAAGGGAAACATGGTGAAAGGATTGCCTACACTCAAGAACAACACTGACAAGTGTCACAATTGCCTAGCTAGAAAGTAACACAAAGTACCCTTCAAGAAGAACACATATAGAGCTAAGGGAAATCTTGATTTGGTGCACACCAATATTTTTGGGCCCATGCAACCAAGTCATTCTGGATGTCAATACTTCATGTTTTGTGTTGATGAATACTCAAGAAAGATGTGGATATATTGTCTAAGAAACAAGATTCAAGCCTTTGAGACATTTCAGAAGTTCAAAGCACTTATTGAGAATGAAGTTGGTCGCAAGATCAAAACTCTCCGCTAAGATCGAGGGGGGAATTCACAAGCAATGAGTTCAAGACTTACCTGGAAGCTCATGGGATTCATCGATAAATGCCTCCTACTCACACACCACAGCAGAATGGTATAGTTGAGAGAAGGAATCATACTATCATGGAAATGGTGCGATGTATGATTGATGACTCAGGTTTAACAAAGACATTTTGGGAAGAAGCTACAAGAACTGCAGTCTATTTGTTGAACAGAGTGCCCACAGTAGCTCTTGAAGGAGTGACACCTCAAGAAGCATGGTCAAATCAGAAACCATCAATTACACACCTAAGAATATTTGGGTGTAAAGATAGCATGCACATACCCAAGAAGAACAGGAAAAAGTTGGATATGAAAGCTGAGAAATTGATATTCATTGGATATAGTGAAGAAGCACTTGGGTACAGATTATGGGATCCGAAAGCAAAGAAAGTATACACAAGTAGGTATTTTGAGTTCTTTGAGAAGAAACAAGTAGATGCTCCACTCAATGACTCAAAAAACATGCAAAATACACCTCTTGTGAAGATAGAATTTGATGTTCCCACTGAAGATGACAGTGATGAATTGGATGATGGTGAAAACTTGGATCCACCACAAGCCAATGGAACAGCTAAGAAATTACCTAAATGGTATACTCAATTAATAAGAGATGCAAATTTGGATGAAGCACCTAGCACATCATCTAATCCTGGACCTAGAACTCGCAGTCAAGTTCATGAAGAGGTCAATTATGCCCTAATGAGTAGAGTTGTTGAAGCAAGAAACAAGAAACATAACTTTGTTTCTCACTCTTCTACAGAAGCAGAGTATCGAGCTGCAGGTGAAGCTGTTTGTGAAGCAATATGGCTACGCCGAATACTGGAAGGAATTGGTCTACCACAACAGAAATCTACTCCAGTATATGTTGATAATGAAGGAGTTCTAAAGCTTGTTCGCAATCCAGTATTTCATGAGAGAACCAAGCATATTGAAGTAGCAGGTTCATTTCATACGCGAGCATGTCTTGAAGCACAACATACAGCTCCATTTCTGTCCTACAGCTGAACAGAAGGTAGATGTTTTCACTAAGTCACTTGCACGTGACAAATTCACACTGTTCAGAGAGTTCCTCTCCACTTCATTGGAAACTATGCAAAATTAAGGGGGGGAATGTTAGCATAATTTAGCATAGGCATATTTATTGCATTTTATTGCATTGTCTTTTATTTAATAATGTGCAACATGTGCACTCTAGTATAGTGACTTGCATTCAATATTGTTATGTTGGATAACATTCAATATTGGTATTAGTAGTAATTACATGTGCATGTGAGATGGGTCTTATCATCTCGTAGTTGGTGTCTGCTAGGGTGTCATGTCTATCCATATGAGGCTGTCTAATATCTATAAATATTACAGCTCTTGCATTGTAATGTAATCTGATTTCATGATCAATAATATTTGTGAGGCTTCCGTCCCTCTTTGGTCATTGCAATCTTATTCTATTCTATCATTTGGTATCTAAGCTATACCATTATTATCAAAAAATTGAAAGAGAAAAATATCATGTGCCTCTCATAGATCTGAAAAAAAATTAAGGGATACAAATAGGGGGTGTTGTGTAACTCTTAGTGCATGTAATCACAGCTCCTCAAGTGGACAATGGGAGTTACATTCTCAGAATGGAAGTAGGCATATCCATATGACTCACTAACATTCAAATGATCACATAATGAAGTCTATCATAACCCCTATGACACGGTAAATGGATGACCCACAACCTAAGTAAGATAACTGCACCCTAATACAATGACACATAATGTAGTCTAATGAAAAACTTCAACCCCTATGAGACACGTAGACCTAAAAGGACCTCACCTGGAGGAAGAAGTAACATCCACCATGTCCCAGATGTGGAATCAAAAGCTTAGAATCACACCAACAATGACCTCCCTATGGGAAGGTGTATCAGTGAGAATGCAACATGATATTACTTTAAAAGTCATTGGGGGATTTTTTATCCTTTTATCCGATGACGGGAGGAATTTAAGTGTCAATCAGAGTATATTTAGACCAATCTTCAAGAAGGATGTGATCAGTTTTTCCAAATGCTCATTTGTGTTATTCTCTCTCAGAAAAAATATCTTTTATTTTTTTACACGTAATGGCTCTCCCTGTCACAATTTGGTCAGATATTAATTTATTAGTTCACCTTCAAATCTGATTTAAGATTAATTGGGCCATGGCCCCTTCTCTATCCTGTCGAATAAAGTATTTCTTGATGTATCCTTTCTGAGTCAACTGGGGGTGGCCCCTTGTATAAAGTTTGAAGTGTTGCACCACATGTTACGAGATTGAGTGGTGGGAAATGTTTAAACCACCTAAATACTTAGAATTAAAATGTATCCTTAAATAAGTCATACTGATGGTGGCCCCTTAGTATTAAACTAAAGTTTGGAGATGTTGCACCACATCTACCTTAAAGGCGAGCTATGATTGAGTGGGTGGAATAACGTTTAATTAGCCGATATTATAAAATAAATCCTTAGCCAAATACTTGGTATGCAGGTTTTTCTGCTCCAAAATGAATTAAGAATTTACATTAATAATATTTAATTAGGGTCTAATGTACTCCATGAATTGAATCCTTATGACACCCCACTGTAGAAATAATTATATGCCAATTAATCAAACATACGCTCAAACACATGCAATATCACTCCACCCGTTTTTTTAACTCAGAATTTTCCTAAGTCGAGGTTACATTGAGCTTAAGGCATGGTAGAAAAAGCTTCTAAAAAATTATGTCAAATCCCTTTGTGCCAAGATCATGCTCGTCAACAGATTAAATTCCATTTCATGTGGCATCTATCATCATCGAGAAACTATCATCACCATCATTATCATACAAGTTTAGGGTTGCATAGTACATTTACATGTCAAACTTATTTTATACCAATTTTAACATTGTTTCTTATGAGTGATAATATTTGAAATGTCACATTAGTTTGTTAGGGATCTAATGATATTTTAATGCTTGATATTACCATTTATGGATAAATCATCTTCATGATTCTGATGTTTTTTCATCACTGCATCATAAATCATTTTGGATAGTATGATCGTCATCTGTGTGAATTATCACAAAATCTACTTAGTTGTCCTTTTCATCATCCTCACTAACTTCAAGTCGTACAATGAAGCTATCATCATCAAATTCATTTTAGGGAGTTTCATCAATCATAGGAAACATTCATGATTTTCATCGTTGATATAAGTAATCGTTTGATCATGATCGCGATCATAACTAGTTGGTCTACCTAGTCATCACCATTGAATGTTTATTATAATCATTCTTGTTCAAGGCCCTTGTGCGTCTCATTATCTTATTTTTTTAGGGTTTAAGGTTTGCCTAATTGATGGTTTCTGTACCAGATTAGATGGGATGTTGTTAAAGGATGACTATTATTATTGTATAATCTCACATGCAGTTTCTGAGAAGGTATCCAATGGCATTTTAAGGGTTGAAATTAATAACTATGGGGTATCAATTATAAAATGGGGGTCTACAATTGTATTGAATGGACTTATCATTCTAGCCACGCTCACAACCATTATCCTTTGGTGAATTATTTACATCCACGATCCAGTCACTATTTTCTAATGCTTATGCTTCCATCACTATCAGTTGACAACTTAATCCTCTGGTAAATACTCATTTTCTAATATATCATACAAGGGAGCCCTAATCCTGTGCCTACAAACCCTAATCTTGTTCCTAGTCACTGATGATTTTGGATTTACATCATTGCTACGTTTAATGAATAAGAGTCAAGTCATGCAACTAGAATTGTATTTCATCAGATTCATTCTACTCAGCTGTGATCTAAATGGGCACATTTTGTTGCTAACTGATTATTTTCTGGTATCATATTATGTAGAATGAAACTAAGTACAATTTAGTGGCATACCTATATTAAATGAATTTATGTAAAATATGTCGAGAGGTATCATTCTCGATCTACCTATTCCACTTTTTTCACAAACAAGAGACATCTCAAGAATGATAGCTCTTCACACATTTTAATATATTTAATAAGATTTTAAGTACATAAAATAAACATTATAATAGAAATGACACGATAATACATAAGATTTAATAAACATTAAAAGTTTTTATAGTCATTGTAATCATTGTATTGTATGTTAAGAATGCATGTAATTTTTAATTTTAAAAATACATTAAAATTAAAAACATATTAAATACATATTTATTCTAACCTGTAAATATATTTATAGAATATTTCTTTAAATATTAATATAATCGTCAGATTATCTTGTGATATGGCTAAATAAAAAAATTAAACTTACTTTAATTTCCGTGTAACTTCAATGAGGGATTCATTGGGAAAAAATTACGACACAAAATAGAGTTAAGCTTAAAGAATGCAATTTCATGAATGAATATTAAGAAGCAAACTTTGAGGAAATTATTAATGAAAGAGCATAAATATTTTATTTTGCATTCATCTACTTTTGGTCGTAGATGCACTTCACCAAAAATTCCCATATTTATTTATATAAATCATGCATGATTTAATTGAATTTTGATCAAGTTACACTTAATCTGTCACAATGATAGGGTTTAAAGGTGAAATTTATTATTGGAGGGATTCGTGAATATTTAATCCAGCATTTATATTTTTATGATTTTGTAACATGTTTAAAGTTATGGATTCATTATGATTCCATTTCTTTGATTAGATTTATTCTATGTTAGCATTCATCATTCGTTCACTTAAATAAAAAAGGGTGTTCTCTCCCCACCGCTATATATATCAAATCTTGTGATTTGTATTGAGAAAATTTTACATTCAAAATGTTGAAATTATAACATTTATTAATATTGAGAAAAGAGAATCATATTTCACAGTTTTGACTTAATAAGACATGTATGTTTAAGAATTAATTCCACCACTCTATCTACTAAATTAATTTGAGAGAATGTTATTATAAATGGTATGTATAGTATAAATTGACATTATGTATTACCATTTGCAAAACAAACCCGGAAAATAATGAATTAAATTAACATATTCATAATAATAAATAATTCAAATTCATTGATATGTGTGCATAACATGCTTTGTTTGTAAAGAGATGTAAATAAAAATACACTATACCACCTACTGCATTATTTAGTGAATTAACATTTCCTAAAAATTCATCCATGAAACATCACCTCAATAAAAAAGATAAAGCCTCATCAAAGTGCTTTACATCAAATCAATGAGAAGGTGACATGAAGTAGCTACACACAAATCCTGAGTAACATTGGATATGCTAGAAATAACAAAATTTACTTCCTTCTATAGATTGGAGATAAATGACACATCATACACTTCCATTTTATTTAAACCTTCAGAAGAATATTCATATTTTTCCATTAAAATTTTTCAATTGACCTAAAAAAATTTGATCCATCTCAAGCTTAGAGTCCTCTACAAAAATTCCTTCTATGATTTATTCAAAGGATGCAATATATTTTTCTTTGAGTGTTAAGAACCCGGACACCTTATAATGCACTTTTTAAAAACCAGATATTTTAGAGAAACTAGGAAAACTTTCACATACCTTATCACAACATGAGGAAATTTTTCCTGGAGAACTACTTATCAGCCCTATACATGATTCATAAGCCCATTCTCCATACAGTATGCTTCAAACTCTTTTATCCCATCCCATTTGCCTTAGTCTGCACCGCAGCGTTCTCAAGGCCCACTGTAATGCCCCATTTGGTGTCACCACCTTCCTATTTTTGCTTTTGACCCCTAAGTTGAATGGGTTGAATGGTTTCTTAGTACTCCCTATGTCGAGTTATGAAATTCATTTTTTAACCTAATTATTTGGTGTAGGGGCAAGTGCAGGAAGTTAATGGACAAAAATAGGGTCATCTCCTGGACGTCATATTGCAAAAAATTTCTGAAATCTCAACTTGTAGGGATTATTAGCAGTACACACATTGAAAATTAGAAAAAAACTAAAAAATATGAATCGTAGCATCCAGAATCTAGTTTCTAAAATACTATTTTTTTTTAAAAATGGACAAGTTTAGCTATATTAAACACTTAAAACTATATGACTTCATTTTTTTTAAAAAAAACTTATAAGATTGTAGTCCATTTGCCCATGATTTGGATGACGAAATCTTGTTTTTTTTTTAAAACCTTGGTGAAAAGTTAGATGTAGTTGTCTATCTTGGGATGGATTTTATTTTGTATTTTTTCAAGCAATATTTTTTTTAATGATTTTTTCTGTGAAAGTGGTATGAAAATATTTAGAAAACGGAGTCTTTCAGTTTGCTCGCCATAACTATATAAAAAAAACTATCGAATAATTTTTTTTAAGCTGTATAGAATTTGTCCATGCTTGGGATGGTATAAGTTTTATCACATTTTGATAAGTGAAACCAAAGTTATAGTATTAAATGTAGACTATGAACATTCATGGGAAAATATGTCTTAAAAACCTATTGTTAATAAAAAATTATAAAATGATATTTATCTTATTCTATTCACTTTAAAATCAATATTTCTACAAAGCTAACAGTCTCCCCTACGTGATGGCACCATTTTTGTGAAATGTTTTCAGTTTTTTAGCATGGTTCAAGTCTTTGGAAGAGAAAATTTGAGGTTTTTTGACCTTTTACACTTCATAATGACTTTCCATAGCTTTGGTTGGGGAAAAACAAAGCTTTCCCGAGGCTTAGGTTCAACAGATAGATCGGAAATCACGGTTTATAAAGCGTGATCGTGGTTTTTTTAACACAAACTGTGAGCACGCTTTAGAAACCATGATCACGGTTTATAAAGTGTGCTCGTGGTTCATAATTCATATTTACACACATCCCAATGTCTGAATTACCATGTGATTTTTACTCTCTGACCTTACCGTATGAATTACTGTGAAATTTTGTCTTTTTCTGCACATTTTTCTTATCACCGGAAGCAAAACATCATGGGAGACAAGAAACTAACTCAAAAATAGAAGTCATTAAGTAAAAAAACACCAAACGAATTAGAGGCCAACAAAATTCAAAATACTGAGCGAATGCGGAATCTTCGTGAATCAAGAAGAGGTTCATCTTCAACCCCAACTATTGTAAGCAATGAAGAACTAGGTAATGTTTCTACTGTCAATGTTGAAGTTGAATTAAATACTCGTGATGAAGATGTTTTTACTTTCAATGTTGAAGAAGAATTAAATACTCATGATGTAGTAAATGTTGAAATTGAAGGAGACAATGAAAATGTGAATAAGGAAATTCATGTTGAAACTGTAGACAAGCAAAATTTGACAAAAACACCTCCTAGGATTTTACATAAGAAACCTAATTTTTTTATTGAAATTGATGAAATTTTTTTGAAACCAATGTCTGAAAAACTTTCTGAACGACAAATCAGAAGAAAAGCCACTGAAATTTGGGATAATCATTTTGAAATTTTAAATGATTCCCAAAGATGTCAGTTGTTGGTTAGTTTGATGAAATTGATTAAAATGAGACCTGCATTAAACACCTTAGGATTGACAATATCTAATATACGCGGTCAACCCTCTAAAATTGTTGAAAACCTTCATGATGCATATCACACTGTTGGTGTCAAGAGATGCACTAGGGATAGTAATATTGTGCATCATGTACTTGCTACTATTGTTGTAAGTGAATCAATAAAAAAACAATGTTTGATTATGCAAACAAGTCAAATGTTGCAAGTTAATCAAAAAAATCTAATGAAAGCAACTGAAAGATGTAATATCCTTCAATCACTCAATAATGCCGATTTTTGGGCATTTTCTGCTAGAGCACCGCGTAAGGAAAAAAATAATTCTGATGCTATAAGAGAAGTTGTTATTCAATTTTGGCATGATAACACTAGAGTTTCACCTAATACAAGAGATGTTATAAAACGGAGAGTTGGTTCTACTAATCGTGAACCACATCTAAAGCATTTCTTAGATATGACTCAAACTCAATTTTTTCGTAAGTTTAAACAAGAGAATCTAGAAATTAAAATTAGTCAACGTTTTTTTGAAATGTTGAAACCACTCCATGTGAAAATCAACCACGCTCGCACCACTTGTTGTTGTAGGCAACATGTTGAATTTGTGATGCATTATGGTAAATTATTACGTATTCATTCTATTTTTCATTCTAAAACTATGTTATCAGAATGTGGTGTTCAAGTTCCACCAATATCTTCCAGGGATTTCATTCCTACTATATTTTGTGAAAAATAAGTTGGACAATTTTTTTATAGTCAGGATTGTTTAGATGGAAGTTGTAGTACATGTGGCGGATTACCTAAATTGGAAAGTTACATCCATGAGCAAATTGAAGGTACAATAGGACATAATTTAGTTGAGTTTGATAAATATAAATCAGTTACATACCAGTTGAAAGATGGAAAAGAGTCTAAACGGTGTGAGCTAGTTACAGAATAAATGCCTATTTTCTAATTTTTGAGAAAATTTAAGGATGAAATTGTTTATGAGTATGCGAGGCATACACATAGAGCTCGATGGTTGGATGAATAGTTCAAGATATGCAAGGACACATTTCCTATTGGTACTATTATTTCATTGGTCAATTTTGTAGAGAATTACACATTACAACCACAAATGGAGGTTCAATCGCAATATTACAACTCAGTACAAGTTGCCATTTTTATGCATATAGCATTTCTACATTCTCCTGACAGTATAGAGAATGATCAAATTTTTTTAAGAGAGTACCACTTTTATATCAGTGATGATCGTACTCATTCTACTGAATTTGTGTAAGGGTGTTTCAGGTTATTTTATGGAAACTTGTCTGATAGGAACATCCACTTCAAACAACATTATATATGGTCAGATAATTGCATGTCTCAATTTAAGAATGCAAAAATATTTTATTAGATGAGTAAAATGCATGTCAAGATGGGTGTGCAACATATTTAGAGTTTCACTAAGGCTGGACATGGAAAAGGAGAGCATGACTGTACAGGGGGTCATGTGTGATAAAAGCTCTTGCAAGAGAAGATTTTAAGTAAAAAAATGGTGCTAAATTAAAATATGCAAAGAGCATAGTGGAATGGTGTATTGATAACATGGCCTGAGGTTCTCAAGAAAATTTCAAAGTTCACAGATATTTTTGGTTGATAGAGGAACAACAAATTGCTAACTATGAGGACTTTATGACACTCACTGGGTCTAGTGATATGCACTCATTTTGTAGCTCAGAAGCTACTTCGTGGGCCATATGGACAAGAATGTTGACATGTTTTTGTGCATCTTGTATCGAATGTGTCACTGTTGAGTGTGATTGACAAGAATGGGTGGATGGATGGATTTGTAGGCCTCTAACTCTACTTCCTAGTTATCAACCTCCAGAAGCATTATGACTTGTTTCTGTAGATGAAGTTGTAACATCCAAGAACTTTGATGAAATTTTGATTTTGGTGCGACAAGGTATTTATGGTTATTTATTTAATTTTTGTATTGTGTTATGTCCATTGAAATTTTAATATGTAATTTAAATTTGAGTTGTTCAACCTTTGTTTTTTTGTAGGACATGTGTTTGCAGTTATTACGACAGAAGACAATGAAGAAGGAACAAACTATTTCTTATGTCGTTGCATCGAAGAAAGAAAGAAGTTGACTTGTCCTATTATAGATGGCAAAGATATTGAGTATCCTATAGGGTCAGTGATAGTTACTGGGACTTGGCTTCGACGGTATCCATTAAAAAAATCATTTATTTGGGTGTTTGAAGACTTTGGGACACACATGAAAATACTCTTATATTCACATCTAGTTCTAGTGATAAATTTTCAGCAGTATAGATATCAAGGAAGGCCTAATAACAAGATTCTTTAGAAGGTTTAAGAGTCAGATCATGAAACAATCTTGTCCGCTATTCAGAGTAGATCCGATCCTGATGGTTGATTGGAATGAATTTACAATGCTCATGTCTGGTATATATAATTTCTTTGATATATATAAATTTGTTAGTTAGATAGATTTAAGTTTATATATTTTATTTTAAATTTGTGTATTTTGTATATATCTAGTATGGTTTTGATTTGAAACTTAAATTTCTTTGACTAACACTTTTATGTTTAGGTTTTTGGTGCCAGAAAAGCTTCCACCTTCACATGGTTGTCACTGTTAGTAGATAATTTTAAATTCTCGAAGCTAAGAGAAGGTTTCATTGTTTTACAAGAAAAGAGAAGCAATTAACAACGATTTATGTACCCGTGGAGGGGGTTCTTGGCTCAAGAGGAGGTAGCCCAGAAGCACCTGGTGCTTAGAGAACCAAAATGAATCCTCTCAAAGTGTTTACAAGACCATACCTACGCGTGTGCACAATTGGTTTGGTGCCACAACCCATCGTTTACAAAATATAACATTTGACAATCTTACACTAGCTCGAATTGCACTATTTCGCGCATTTACAAATAATAGGGCAGTGAGAGCACCAATCTGGGAAGGAGAAAACTGAGAAAGGATATTATATAGGGTCCCTACACCAACATGTTAGATCAGAAGAGATGTCTCTAGGTGCCATGGAGTTCGAGTAGTCACCCATCAAAGTTGAACGATATTTTAGTCTCAGGGCTCTTAAGGGACTATGCCCGAACGAAGTAGCCTGGAAGCAATGACCTTGTCACACACAAAAACACCACCTCCTCTAGCGTTCACCTGGAAACCTAGACATTTTGGTGTAGTCGATTCAGTGCCATGGCCCACCATTTACAAAATATAGCATTTGACCACCTTACACTGGCTCGAACTACACTATTTCACACGTTTACAAACAATAGGGTAACGAGAGTATTGATCTGGGAAGAAAACAACCAAAAAAGGTTATTGTATAGGGTCTCTATGTTGAGGTGTTGGATTAGACAAGACATCTTTAGGTGCCACGGAGTCTGAGTAGTCACCCGTTGAAGTTGAATGATATTTTGGTCTCAGGGCTCTTAAAGGACTTCGCCCGAACGAAGTATCCCGGAAGCAACGACCTTGTCATGCACCGAAACACCACCTCCTCTAGCATTCACCTAGCCACCCAGATGTTTTGACATAGTCAGTTTGGTGTGACAACCCACCATTTACAAAATATAGTGTTTGACAACCTTTCACTGGCTTCAACTGCACTATTTAATACATTTGCAAATAATAGGGCATCGAGAGCACCGATCTAGGAAGGAAAAAACTGAGAGATGCTATTATAGAGGGTCCCTATGCTAAGGTGTTAGATTAGACAAGACATCTCTAGGTGCCACGGAGTCTGAGTAGTCACCCGTCAAAGTTGAACGATATTTTGGTCTCAAGGATCTTAAGGGACTATGCTCGAACGAAGTATCCCGGAAGCAACGACCTTGTCACACACAAAAACACTACCTCCTCTAGCATTCACCTGGAAACCTGGATGTTTTAGCATAGTTGATTTGGTGCCATGACCCACCATTTACAAAATATAGCATTTGACCACCTTACACTGGCTCAAACTGTACTATTTCGCATGTTTGCAAACAAGTACGGCAAGCGAGAGTACCGATCTGGGAAGGAAAAAAACTGAGAGAGGCTATTTTATAGGGGTCCCTATGTTGAGGTGTTGGATTAGACAAGACATCTCTAGGTGCCATAGAGTTTGTGTAGTCACTCGTCGAAGTTGAACGATATTTTGGTCTTAGGGCTCTTAAGGGACTACGCCTGAATGAAGTATCCCGAAAGCAACGACCTTTTCACACACCAAAAAAAACACCTCCTCTAGTGTTCACCTGGACACCTAGATGTGTCGATACATTTGGTTCAGTTCCGACGACCATCCGTTTGTAAAATATAGTGTTTTCCAACCTTACACTGGCTCAAACTACACTATTTCATGCGTTTGTAAACAATAAGGTAGTGAGAGCACGGATCTCGGAAAGGAAAAAACCAAGAGAGGCTATTATAGAGGATCCCTATGTGGAGGTGTTAGATCAGACGAGACATCCCTAGGTGCTATAGAGTCTGAGTAGTCACCTGTCGAAGTTGAACGATATTTTGGTCTCAAGGCTCTTAAGGGACTACACCCGAACGAAGTAGCTCGGAAGCAAAAATCTTGTTGCACACTAAAAAATTTCCTCCTCTAGCATTCACCTAGCCACCCAAACATGTCAGCACATTTGGTTTAGTGCCACAACATTCTGAGGCATGAATTCTCACTCCTCGCCTCCGTTCATTTCCTAGGACTCAAAACATTCAATGTCACTTGTTTACCTTCCATCTCTCTTGTTCTCTTTGGACTTTCCTCCATCCTCTTAGGTGCTTAATAACTGTCCTTGTTTTTCTCTCTTGAGGTATGTTGTTGTGGTGATCTCTCTCCATCCTCTGCTACCCCAGCTATGTGCTTACATGCTCATTATGTTTGCATTGTAATATGGTCATGCTCTTGGCTACCTTGAAAATTTTTACATACTTTTCATCCCTTAATGGGCATCTAATACCCTAATTATCATGCTTTGAAGATTCACAAGAATAAATCCATTCCCTTGTTATTCTAATAGTGGATTAAGTATTTGAATATAGGTCAAGAATACTAAATGGAGTTGAAATTAAATAAGCCATAATTGCTAATGAAGCAAGAACTAGTGAAAAGTGGTGAGTAAAGGTAAGTTGTGTTAAAGGAATGAAATGCATTTATTCATTGTTTATAATAGTATGGTGATAATGTGAACATATGAATAAGATTATTAATAAAATGCTAAGGAAAGTAGCTTCAAGTTTGCATATTTGGATGGAATTTTAGAAGGAGAGTTGAAGTGGCCAATCAAGTCACTTATGAAGCATGCTAAAAGAAGTGAAGGAAACAAATAAGTGAGAGCCTATGAAGGAATAAGAGGAAAATGGTTTCCATGCACGAGAAACATGAAGAAGAGAAAAGAATTCTCATAATGGAGAACATAGCACGAAAGAAGAATAATGGAGGAGAAAGGAAGTGCAAAATGAAATGCTTAGAGAATAAATAGGTACTCATTCAATATAATATGCAACAAATGAGTGTTAGCTTTAAAAGAAAAAAAAGTAATTACGTATTTCCCTTTTGTAGTTCACCTAGCATGGTTTTGATTAATGGAATAGGTTTGCTTAACAATTGTACCATGTAGTGCTCCAGGACATGGTTTTTTAATTTTAAATCAAACATACATAGAAGGATATCATACATGCAATTAAATCGAATCAAACATATAGAAGTAATATCGTTATGAAAAACCAACACACATGGATATATAAGAATCAGAAAAAGTGTGCTCCAAATGCACGTCTCTAAAACTATATAAGTTCATAACATGTGTACATCTCGAACTAAGTGTGTTATAATGTATATAGGACCACATGCAGTCGCAAAAGGCTATATATATTTATATATATATAATGGACTATATGAAGAAACATGTTCACTAGGACCAGATGGCCCATATATATATCTATGTAAATCTAAGTGGACTATGAATCTACTCATGAAACATCTTCCCTCTCTTTTCCCTGCTAGAAGTAGCACATCCACGACCTGAGAATGTAGTGCAGGGAGATGCCACTAAGGATTTCATCCATGTGGTCCTAGGCATCTCTAAGCAGGCCTACAACCTAACCTGCAAATTCATAAACAACAATTTTTTTAACACCCAAAATTTTAAAATACATTCAAAATTTAGAAACTTGTATGATTTAGTTAAAATGCATGTGAAATATTACTGCAATGTCATGATCCCTATCAATTTTTTGTTGACGCATCGCAGGGGACAACAATAGACTCACGAGGGGTAAGCTACATACAAATAATTAATTTTCAAATAAAATATAACCAAAATTTCATCAAACAAATTTTATAGACATTTATGAATTCATCTATTATTATAATAATGGGTGTATGTAGTTTTATAAAAAAAAATGATAAAATGATATTTTAAAATATTTGATCCAATATAATTAAAAATAAATTTTTATATCTATATCCCATCTTTTTTTTAAAAATTAAAATAATCATTTTTAATTATATTTTACCATTATTTAATAATTTTTTATAAGATGTATGTTTGAATATTAATGTACTGGAGTGTATTTAAAATAAAAATTAAACTCATTTTTCTTAATTTTATATTCTTTATTTTATATAATAAATAATTATAAATTTATAATGTAAGATGTTTATTTAATTCAAGATAATATTTGTATTGTTCCATATTAGTATGTATAATAGATTATTTTATTATTACAAAATAGTTTAGAAAAAAATATTAACATACAATTAAAAAACAAACATATTAAAAAATAAATATCAAAATATAATTATAACATGTCACAATTATAATTATAACATGTCACTACGCTGGGTTCGTGAATTTTGGGTTCGGTAGTAACCGAACCTAAAACGGCGATCGCGGTATGTAAACCGCGATCGCAGTTTCTAAATTTTGGATTTTTATGTCCACAGAATTGTCCATCAACTTCGTGCACTTACCCATAGATGCGGTCTTTTAGAGCTATGGGAAAGTTACCTTGGTAATAAATTTTGTTACCCATACTGTAGTATATTGTTTCTTTTGTTTGGAATTGTCATGCCTTGGTTAAATTTCAATGATCTAAGGCATACCTATGATCATTAGGTAATTTTGATTTTGTTGTGAACTGAAGTTAGTGTCTTTCCTTCCTGTCGTACCTCCTGGTGTCATCATTATGCTTTCTCATTATTGAGGGTTCTTGTAGAATCTTTTACAAGCATCCTCATTTTAGGCTTATCGTATTCTCGATTAAGTTATTTTCTAGTGACACTTTTGTATATAGGTTATAAAGGATTTTTTCTAAGTGTTTAGGGAATTTTTCTGTAAGGTACTTGATATTATTTTATTTTAAGATAAGTGTATTTTATTGTTAATTTCTCTCCCCGTAGGCTTAACTTCGACTTGCGTGGGAAGGAGTTTTTTTGGTGGCACCTTTTTTAGGAATTTGTTTGCATACTCAATGTTTGGATTAAATTTTCCAACCACCTATCCACCTTGGTAGTGGCTGGCCTCCATGCATGCCTCCTCTTAGATAAGCAAAATTAATGGTAAATTTTATTTATTCATCCATCGAACTTACCATTTTTTATTGGTTATTAATGAAACTTGTTCATCATGCGTTTTGATTGGTATGAAGCACTTAATGGGATGCTGGCCATCTGCGCTAAATAGATTTTTTTTATTAAATGTCTATTCTAGTTCTTTTTTTTGGTGACCTGATCATGCCAATATTGGATGGATGCTTATATTGTATTCTTATTTTATTTGAGACCAATTTTGGTTATAGTTGTGGTTAGGAAATGCCATTTTGGCTGACCATGTAAGCATTGTGGTGGATTTTTTGTTTGGAGTTGGAGGAAAAGGGCATTGAAAATACCAATTTATTATAACCCATAGACTTTGAGCCCCTATTGCTGCTTCTTCACTACCTGAGCCAAAACGTGGTCGTGGACGGAGTTTGGAATTTCTGCAAGCATGAATAAAAGAAGAATGTTGCCAAGTTTTGTTGTTGATAGAGCCTAGTAGATGTAGTTGTAGGTATGGGAGCATGTAATTTAGGCATGATAAGCTACCCATCCCAATAATCGCTAATATTTAAAAATATCCTGAAATGAATAATTCCTCTTTCCTAAAATTTGTTTTTGAATGTGATTTTTTTGTCGATTGTGTTCATTCGTTGCTTCCTTGTTCATTGTTCCTTGATTTTCTTCTGGTTTGTTTTTTCTGGGCTACTATGGATGCTTCAATTTTGAGAAATATCTTTCTGGGTAAATGTTTCCTTGAAAATGTATTGTGGGTTTTAGACGTATTGGGGTGAAATATCTGCTTTCCCTTGAATTTTTTTTTTATAATAATAAAATTTGTAGTTGTGGATGGCTTGGACTTGTCTCTATCTGGTTGAAACATTGGGAAATCATAAGTTGCATTGCTTAAACAAATTGATGGCTTACTAGTATTGGTACACACCGCATGTGGATAATTTTTGTTTGATTAATTGAATCCAGCTTCCTAGATTTCATTGTCCCTCCTATTTTGAGTACCCATATTATATTCTGGTATCGGGAAAATTTATTTTATGTAGAACTACTGGCTAAATTATGTGATTTAATGGAATATTTGTACTTGTGTACTTATTTTGGATATATGAATAATGAGTAAATGCTTCTGGTTGTTTTTGTTGTGTTGGTAGTAAGATCTGTGTTTATGATTTCTGAAGATTACTATGATGACTACAAAATTTGATAATAATTTAGGTATTTGGGAACCCCGTATACTTTAATGTTGTTTTATTTATGTGGAATACTATGTAAAATCTAGATTGAGTTGGATTTTGTGTGTTATTGTTTTGGGTGTTGCCATACAGTTTGAATACAGTGATCCTTATCCTTAATTCTAGAGTATAAATTTGATGAATATTTTAAAATATTAGGTACTTCCCAAATTTTTGAATCTTGATGTAGATACCCAATCATTAAATGGGGATGTGTAGTAACTTGTTGAGTTACCGAATAATTTCTTGGAATACCCGTTAATCTGAAAATTGTCTAGTTGATTCAAAGTTGGGGATAAATAATAAAAAATTTAATATCAAAGGAAGAATCGAAGGGTTTTTTTCGGTTGGATCACTCTCAATGTTTGTCTCAGTCTTGTCTCCTCTTATGCAGATAATGGAATTTTGTACAACGTTTTCATTGTAAAAATCTAAAATTTTGGGTTAGAATGCTTATTTTGTTGGCTTTTAAATGATCACATTTTTTCTTTGGTATTCGGTATTCTTTTGAAGAAAGCTCCAAGCCTTCGTAGGGATGACCGTAAGTCCTATCCATATTATGGTGTGATTTATCTTTTGTACTGTCCATTTTAGATTTTGTTATAAATAAGGAAGCATATATTTTTCCTCAATATTAGAAAACAACTGAACTAACCTTGTTTGGAATATCGTTTCTCAATCTTGTTATCAAGAAGAAACTTTTAGAGATATTTTATGGTGGCCTATGAAGATTTATTGTTCTTGGTATTAAATTTGGAAACCACAATCGATATTGGTGGATTTCGATGATCACGACCTGATTGTGATATTATAGGAGGCCTTTTTACGGTTGAGATAGTAACCATTAACTTGACCTTGTCAAGAAACCCTTGCCAAGATTATTAAGGGGTATTAATCGATTATATTTATGATATTTTTCTAACTCAAACATATGGGATGGACCTAAGTTGCCTGTATGGAATCTTTTGGAGTTTATGCTTATATTGATTTATGGGTTAAGTATTATATTTTAATAATAGAATCGATATGATAACATGATTGGAATACCAATACATTCAACATTTTTTCTTAACTTATAAGGCATATGGCCCCCTCTTGAATGGTTGTTAAACTTTTTTTGTTGAGACAATTATCATAACTGGTATATTTGGCTTCTCTATGATAATAAAGATTGATGGTTTGGGTATTATATTTCAATCATATGATCTATAGGATTACCTTATTGAAATCCCAATACACTCAACTTTTGTTTCTAACTTATAAAGTCTTTTGTCCCACTTGTTGGTTGTTAACTTTTTTGTTTTATAGAAATTGTTCATAACTGAAGCATGTGACTTCCTTCTTTGTTGGCATGGTGGGAATTTTAGTTTCAATTAAGAAGTTGTTAGTGTTTAGAGCTTAAAATCATTTCTCGAAATTGAATGTTTCCTTTCATGATATTTTTAAATAGTAGCATATTGTTGTTATGTGTAGTTATTAACATACTTAGTTCTAACAAACTAACTCAAGCTAATAAATGTGTAGATGGATTTTTTGAGTGGAAAAAGAAAAGGCTTCTCAAAATTTGCATCATTTTTTTTATGAATTTTTTTTGTACGAATGATTAATGTGTTGTAATATTCTTGCATGGTGTTTGTGGAGAATTTTGGACGGCTCAAAGCTTTGGTTTTGTTTATTTGTGGAGTAAGGTTATCTTTACCAGATGAAACTAAAAATTGTAAATATTATTGTGAAAGATATAATCTGATCTCAACATTGTTATGAGTATTTAATTGGATTTTAGTAACTTTGAAAGATAGCTTCACTTTGATTTGACCAATATTGGCTACTTTTTTGCTTCCAATTCAAAGTACATAAGAATCAATTGTCACCTTTTGTTTGTGTTCCATGTTAGATAGAAAATATTGTAACCATGTCTAGTTTACATAATAAGGGAAATGGTGAAATTTTTTAGTTATAACTTTGTCTAGTAAACCCTGTAAGGTTATGAAATTTATGTAATTATAGGCATAATAGAATGGTATAGTATCCCTTATAAAATTTATACAAAAAAAAAGGTTGTAATATTTTAAATGAAGTAAATACTCTTTAAGTGGAAGATAAGGAAAGTATCTACTTGTGTTAAAAATAATTTACCTTACTACCCCTAAGTTGTACTGATAAACTTTATCCTTATTGTTGTGGGACGTAAAGTAATATTAAAGTGTGATAAATGACTAGCTTTTGGGAGAATAACTAGGTCACATTAAGTAGGGGTAAATGATCAAGAAACCATTAAATCTTACTTTTTTGTTTTAAAATGTAATTTGAACGCATTTGTCAAACTTAATCAAGAAAATCCTAAATGAGGCTCTTACCCAATCCAGATTAATTTATAAGTCTCAATAAACGACTTGTTAATGAATAATGAGATCACGAAGATGAATTCAAATTGTCCTTTCCACTAACTGTTGTGAAGATTCATTAAAATCCTTTCTTAAGTGTTATTAAACATTTGAAACTTGCTCAAAGGAAGTTTTGTTTCCAAACCTAAACGGTACTCCACCTCCTTTGGAAATGATCTTAAGCTAATTACTCAATAGTATAAAAGAAAATAAATCTAGCTCTATAAGAAGAATTGTATGAATCATAACATGAACCTTCTAGAACGTAAGTTAAGAATTGAAAGATGTTTTAGTAAATCAATAACCTTAAAAGATTTTACATCGTGGGATGTCCCTAACTGTAAGTGTGTATTATGGTTGGAATATTATGTTGTGTCTTGTTGAAAATAAAAGTGAACTATTCGTGATGGGTTTCATATGTTCTTTTGTTCCCTATGTGGTCAATTTTGTGTTAATCTTATCATGAGTTTGTTGTTGCCCTTGAAGATCACCTGTAGTGTTGTATAAAATTCAAGCAAGTCAAAAAAAATTACCCGTTATATTTTTGTGTTATCCTTGTGTGTGTCTAATTGGATCTTACACTTGGTATCAGAGCGGAGGTTCATTCTTTCGAACCTCTGGGACGGAGTGGAGTTGTATTGGTTTTACTTGGTGGTGGTGGTAGATATTGGAAGAGTAATGTGATATAAGCGTGATGTGAACTATGTCGTAATTGTGATATTGTGAATGCATATATTAAGTATTCCACTTAGTGCGTAAATTTTTGCATGTTGATGTGTTTGAGATGAGAGTATTCTCTCTCCTTTTCATGAATTCAATGAGAATTCAAGTGTGATGTACTATCTTATGGTGTGTGTTGAAAGAATGTTATTGTTGATTGCGGAGTTTTGAAGTGTTTTTGCACTTTTGATGTTTGGTTGTGTTCATGTGTTGTTTGACAAGGTTGGTTTATAGTGAAGTGGATTGTATAGTGATGTCATCATCATGTTGTGAAGAAACATGTATATCACCATGTTGTATTACAATTGACAATATGTTGTAATTATGCTCATCATAAGTAAAATTCATGTAATATGTAATGGTTTGTGTCATGATTCAGGGACATATGGTCAACGTATGATACCTATTGTGCAGTGTTGCACTTTAGGTGTATCATGTGGTAATGTGATGTGTTATAAATCATGAATTTAATGTATGTGATATACCCTATTTATTTACCATGTCTGAGACATTATGGTTAATGTGCGTGAACCACCATTGTGTTAATGATGTAGCTACATGTTATGTTGTGAAACTTATGCTAACCGACTCTGAGGGAATCTTTAAAAGAGCATGTTTGGAGTGAGGGAATGTGTACTAGAGTCCAATAACTCGAGATGACCTTAGGATTATTAGATGATGACCTGTGCTCCTTTTTCTCTCTCTCCTTGAGGTTGTTGTATGGATTCCACCTAAGTGTAGCTATGACTATGTTTAGCCAGGTTGAATTTCTAGTAGGATGATTCTGATAGAGATGATGACAGTCGTACTATTGATATGTTATATTATGAGATGATGTTTGATGTTCCGAGTGCCAGCAACTTGTTGAGTACGCCCTTAGTGGTTGCATAAGGTCAGATAGTCATCGTAATGTGCTATTCAAATATATTTATTTTATTTGTAAATTAAACTTTTATTTTATTTTTGCAAGGACCGGAAGTTTTCTTGATTAATATGTTTTTATATTTTGGGCATTTCCTTTTTTTTACTAACTGCGGAATTTTTTCACTAACTATGCCTACTTAGCCATTTGTTTTACTTAGGTTTGGATTTTTTTTAATTTTGCAGCCTAGCCCAAGGATTGTATTTTTCCACTTGCCATTTGAAATGGATTGTGATGTTCGTTCTATTATCATAATGTGTAGAATAGGGGTCATGGGATACACCATGGAATGGTTGAACCTATGGATTTTTAACACTAAAATTTTCCTCCGTAATTTCTATTTCATTAACGTATGTATTAGGAATAGGATGTTTTTAAGTATAATTAGTAGTAGCATCCGATAGAAGATAACGGCACTGCCGGTACGACACCACCAATAATGTATAGTATGGTAATAGTCAAAAGTACAATAGGAATGTTGTGGTAAAAAGTAAATATTTTTCGTAAGTGGTCTGGTAATGTTAAAATATCAAAGTTAGGGTAAGTAGAGAAGTAGGGTTTACATGATTAGGAATTAGAAATATTATATTGGTAATAAGGAAAAGGAGTGAGTTTATAAATATTTTGTGTATTTTATTTGTTAAAAGTTTAAAAATGTGGAACCCATGTGAAATGATAAGGTTTATCTTATCTTAAAAGATAATCTTACATGTACATATAAGAGTTAAGGTATGGAATATGATTCGTCAGAGTAGATTTCTTATCCTATCTTAGAGATAAGATGGATAAGCCTGGAAGTTCTATAAATAGAGAGGCCACCCCCCTCATTTAGCATAGAAGGAAGTAGTGACAAATATTGTATGAGTAAGTGTGTAAAGGAAGCCATCATTTTGAAGGTGTGTTAAAGAAGCCATTAAGAGGTGTAATTGTGAAGTTTCTCCCATAGTTATGGTTGGAAGGCAAGTGAATTTAGTAACACTTGAAGTGCCTCATGGGTGAGATAGTAACAATTTCATGTTGATATTATAATTTACACTTATATTTCAAATTTATCATCATTCCTTCTTATCATAGTCTATGGTATTCTTGTGTTATGTTTGTTGTGTTTTCATATTACATCCACCAAACTAAAAGATGTGCATTAGTAAATAATCATAGCATGAGGAGTTCCCAGTGAAGAATTATCATAGTGCCAGATTGGTGCTGACATTTTGGTTCTGTTGCCGGGACCATTCCTCGTTGGTGAATTTTCTGGAGAGATATTCTCACTTAGTCAAAAAAACATTTGGATGGTAACCTTGTTTTTACTATGTATAGTAGTTACCATGGTAAAATCACTTTTTACCGTGAATAGTATTTACCGCAGTAACTTTAATTTTACTATGAATAGTGTTTACCATAGTAAATTTAGTTTTTACTATAGTAAGTCGACTTTTACCATAGTTTACCGCGGTCATTTCTATTTTCTATTATAGTGGTTCTAATTATTTGTGCACATAATTCTTGTTGATTGTACTTATGGATTGGTTTTCCCTGTGGTTACTTTTAAAAATGGGGAAGATTCCTATTTTTTCAACCCAATCTAATGAAGATGCTTCCTCTTTCTTTCAAGAGTTTAAACGATCTTGCATTTGTAATGGCTTCATAAGAAGGGAAAAATGGACTGAATTTTTTCCTACCTTTTTGGATGGTTTAGCCCTTAGGTGGTTTGAAACACTAGGTGATAATGTGAAAAACTCATGGGATTTATTAACTGAAAGTTTTCTTGAAGAATTTGGTGAACAACATAAATATGTAGATCTCATGATCGATATCACAAAGTTATCCCAAGGAGAGAAGGAGAAGATAAGGGATTATCATGCTCGTGTTCTAGAGCTAAGGAGGAAGCTCGATGCCCATATCCAGAAGGAAGGATTAGTGGATGGGTTGATGAATGGCATGAATAATCTCCTCTGTAAGCACTTCATTCTTGGGATGAAGCCAAAGGTCAGACAACGAGTGAAGTATGACCGCCCAACTACCTTTGAACAAGCAAAGGAGATTGTAAGAAGGTAAGAAGAAAGCATGGAAGAGGAGCCCAAAGAAATTGTTGCTAAAGTAGAGCCTACACCAACACCTTTGGTCCAGAATCCAAAACCACTCTCGGTGAGTACAAATATTTCTCCTAGTACATCTACTGAGTATGAAGATCTGCTCAAGAAGATGGGTCAATTAACTATTAATCTTCTTCAAGGAAACTAATTTAGTTCTCAAGGAGGAGATAGAGGTCCAAAAATAAATAGTTCTGAAGTTGTATGTTATGGTTGTCATAAAAAGGGTCATTATAAGTATAATTGTCTAGATAGAGCTTCTACATCTGGTAAAAGAAATAATGATTAAGGAAAATCACCTGTGAATTCTTTTGATGTAGTGGATAAGAGCATAAATAATGAAGCAGATGTCTTTGTAACAAAAAGAAAGAAAGAAAAAGATAACCAAGATGGAAATCATTGCAAGAAGATGAAAGGAGAAACTAGCAAGAAACATAGGAGAAGAAATTTGGGTGTGCAGGATTTTTTGATTTCACAGGGAAAAGGACCATACTCCATCTTAGAAGATCTGTCTAAAAGGCCTATAAATATTACATATGGTCAACTCTTGGCTATTTCTTCTGAGAAGAGGCGGGAGTTGCAAAGTGGACTCAATGCTCGATGAAGGAAGGAGGTTGAGGTCCTTGTTTTGGAGGTAGAGGCATATCCCTATGCTCCACAAGCTTAGGTATTATGTAATGGTATTTTAATTCATGATGTCCTAGTTGATGGAGGTGCTGCAATTAATGTAATGATCGAGTCTGTAATGAATATGTTGGGTTTAAAAATTGATCGCCCCTTAACACTTATGTTAAGGTCATTAAATAAGGGAAAAACTAAACCAGAAGGTGTAGTTTCAAATGTGGCAATATCTGTTATGGGTGTTGTATGTGTGGTAGAATTTCAGGTGATGAAAAATGGTACTGTCGCGTACCCAATGCTATTGGGAAGACCATGGCTAAGGAGAGTTCATGCAAGAAACTATTGGAATGAAGGATTCATGACACTTAGACGTGGTAGAGAGAGGGTGAAGATAAATGTAATCCCTCAGCATCATAAGACAGAACTTGTGGATTCAAGTGATGAAACTGATGATAGGAAATCCTCTTATTACTCTAGTACCAGTGAAGTGGACACAGAAGATGAAGAAAGTGAAGTTGATGTTTCGGTCATGCATATCCTTCAAGTCACATTGAATCATGGACCCATAAAATTATCTGAAGAAGAAATTGATGATCTTCTCTAACAAATAAAGATTGGTGATGCTGTGATGGAGAGTGAGAAGGAATCCTACCTCTAGCTCTTTTAAAGGTACATACACCTATTCAATTTTGATTACAAGGAACTCTGTTAAGTAAGTTGGGAAGAACATTCTATGGAGTTGGTAGATGGTGCTAAGCCTATAAAGTAAATGCCATATAGAATGAATCCTCATTTTCCCAAGAATGTAAAAGAAGAAATAGATAAGTTTCTCTATGTAGGATTCATATTTGCTATGGAGAATTCAGAATGAGTTTCTCCCATTGTGATCTCAATAAAAAATAATGTGAAGCTACGCATTTGTGTTGATTATAGGAAGCTCAATAAGGCAACAAATAAGGAGCATTACCCTCTTCCATTCTCATATCAGATCTTGGATGAAGTAGCTGGCTAGGAGTGCTATAGTTTTGCTGATGGATATAATGGATACAACCAAGTTCGTATAGCAAAGAAAGATCAAATGAAGACCATGTTCACCACTTCTTGGGGAACGTTTGCTTATAGAGTTATGCCTTTTCGGTTGAGTAATGCTCCGGGAACGTTCCAGCGCTTGATGAATAGGGTGTTTGAACCCTACATTAGGAACTTCATCAGAGTATTTCTGGATGATTTTTGCATCTATGGGAGCAAGATGGACCACCTGCATCATATGGAGATAGCATTTCAAAGGTTAGATGAAGCACAAGCCTCACTAAACCCTACAAATTGTGTCTTTGGATGTTCTAAAGGCGTTTTTTTAGGTCATGTTGTATCTAGAGATGGTATTGGTATTGATCCTGATAAAGTTTCAAAAATAAAAGAGTTACCATTTCCTATGAATAGAAGTAAGTTGAGATCATTTTTAGGCCATGTGGGTTACTATAGAAGGTTCATCAAGAATTTCTTAAAGATTGCACAGCCACTAACCCATTTCTTGAAGAAGGATGTTACTTATGAACTAGGAAATAAGACACATGAAGGTTTTGAACAAATGAAGGAAGCCTTGGCGTCTTCACATGTTTTAAAGAATCTAGATTGGAGCAAGCCATTCATTGTGTATATTGATGCCTCAGATGCAACACTAGGAAGTACTCTGAGCCAAAAGGATGAACATGGACTATAACCCGTTTACTTGGGAGCAGACAATGAAGCCAGTTCTGAGTAGTAAATTATACTAGTGTAATTGAAAAAGAGGCTCTAGCTATCATTTTTGCTTTGTAAATAACTTTAAAAATTACTTGTTAGGGCATAAATTTATAGTTGTAACAGATAATCAAGCTCTAAAATATATTGTAAATAAGCCTAACCCATCAGGGAGGATATCAAGATGGATAATTTTTCTACAAGAATTTGAATTTGATATTATAGATAGGCCAGGAAAAAGATGCATGTCAATGCAGATGCATCTCTCAAACCTATGATGGTTTAGGTTCATCTTGTGATGATGATGATTTCTCAGATGCAACATTGTTATCCCTTGACACAATCCCTAGTGAATACATAGATATTTGAATTATCTGAATGAATTCAAGTTTCCTGATGGTGCCAATGCAAAGACTAAGAGGAAGATTACTCAAGTCATTCATCCATATTCTATTCTGCACAGAGTATTATTTCGAATAGGACCTGATGGAAAGTACAAGAGGGTAGTTGGACGTGATCAAGGGAAGGAGCTGATAGAATAATTCCACAAATGGTACATGTGGAGGGCACTTCTCTGGACAACTTACAGCAAGAAGGATCTTGGATGCAGGTTATCACTGGCCCACTCTTTTTAAAGATTGTTATAATTATTGTAAGACATGTGATATTTGTCAAACACATGGTAACCGTAAGACTTCATCAACTCCATTATGCCCTATTCTTCCACTTGGTCCCTTTGAAAAGTGGGGAATAGACATTGTAGGTCCACTTCTAACTACCCCACGCCAAAATAAGTATATTGTAGTTGCCACAGATTATTTAACCAATTGGATTGAAGCTAGGCCATTGAAAAACTTCCATGGATAAAGTGGCAAGGTTCATATATGAACGCATTATCACTATATTTGGTTGTCCATTAGAAATTGTAACAGATCAAGGAATCCACTTCATTAATGAGGTGGTAGAAACCCTAGTCAATAAGTTTTCTATTAAGCACAAGAAGGAACAACATACAAGCCAAGCACAAATGGACAGGTGGAATGAACAAATTTTGTGTCATGTCAAATTCTAGCAAAAAGATACAACCTTGTAGGTAATAAGTGGGATAAAAGGATTCATGTAGAATTGTGGGCATATACAGGGAAACATATCGAAGTCAGCAAATAGGATACTCCCCATTTCAGTTGGCTTATGGCATTGATCCAATTCTTCCTATTGAGTTTGATATTCCCACTATGAGAGTTATGAAAAAGAAAGGATGGATGAAAGAGATTCAGTAAAAGAAAGGTTGTACATCTTCATTTGCTAGAGGAAATGAGGAAAATAGCGAAGGATACAAGCTATAAGAATAAAATGAAGCAGAAGGAATAATTTGATCAAAAGATCCGTTGGTCTCCATTTCAGTGTGAATGCTTGGCTCTATCTATGGATTCCAGATACAAAAAAAGAAGACAGAGAAAATTTCTTCCAAAATGGATGGGGTCCTACAAAGTAGCAGTTGTGCATGAAAATGGTACATACCGACTAGAGGAATTGGATGGCACTCCCATTACGAAATGGGTCAACCATGACAAGTTAAATATTTTCCAAGCACCATAATAGTATACTCCGAGGACGGAGTAGAATCTAGGAAGGGGGAAGATGTCAAAACTAAAATTTTCCTCTGTAATTTCTATTTCATTAATGTATGTATTAGGAATAGGATGTTGTTAAGTATAATTAGTAGTAGCATCCGATAGAAGATAATGGTGCTGCCGGTACAACACCACCAATAATGTATAGTATGGTAATAGTCAAAAGTATAATAGGAATGTTATGGTAAAAAGTAAATATTTTTCGTAAGTGGTCCGGTAATGTTAAAATTTCCAAGTTAGGGTAAGTAGATAAGTAGGGTCTACATGATTAGGAATTAGAAATATTATATTGGTAATAAGGAAAAGGAGTGAGGTCATAAATATTTTGTGTATTTTATTTGTAAAAACTCTAAAAATGTAGAACCCATGTGAAATGATAAGGTTTATCTTATCTTAAAAGATAATCTTACATGTACATATAAGAGTTAAGGTATGGAATATGATTCGTCAGAGTAGATTTCTTATCCTATCTTAGAGATAAGATGGATAAGCCTGGAAGTTCTATAAATAGAGAGGCCACCCCCCTCATTTAGCATAGAAGGAAGTAGTGACAAATATTGTATGAGTAAGTGTGTAAAGGAAGCCATCATTTTGAAGGTGTGTTAAAGAAGCCATTAAGAGGTGTAATTGTGAAGTTTCTCCCATAGTTATGGTTGGAAGGCAAATGAAGTTATTAACACTCGAAGGACCTCATGGGTGAGATTGTACCAATTTCATGTTGATATTATAATTTACACTTATATTTCAGATTTATCATCATTCCTTCCTATCATAGTTTATGGTATTCTTGTGTTATGTTTGTTGTTGTGTTTCCAGATTACATCCACCAAACTAAAAGTTGTGTAGTAGTAAATAACCATAGCACGAGGAGTTCTCGATGAAGAATTATCATAGTGTCCGGATTGGTGATGACAGGACCCACTTCATTGTATGCGGGTACGCGCCAAGGAGTTATAAATAACTAACGGTTTGTTAAACCACGAGTTATTATATCATTTGGGTTAGGTGTATCTATAATTTAAGTTCCTAAGGACATATGCTAACCGACCTCTTTGAGGAAAAAAAAATGAAAATTTAGCTATATATTTTTGCTTGAGGGAGGAATAAGGGCTTGAGGGAGGCATAAGAGACTTGAGGGAGACATAAGAAATTTGTGTGTGTGTGATTGATTTTTTGAGAGGTATGGAGGGTTGTTGTGATGCTTTGGGGGTGGTGTTATGATATATGTGTACTCCTGAGATTTGGCCATGTTTTGTGATGATTTGGGTACAGTTGATTCCCTTGTTTACATTATGTATTTGCCACTATTTTTTTAAGTTGTGTGAAATCTTCATCTATGAAATTATTGGAATTTCTAGTTGTTATAGTACACTTATGTATGAGTATTTTTGTGTTGGTAATCTATGTGTGATGAGTACTATGTTATATGGATCATGTGTTTTCCTTCCATGCCTTGGTTAAGATCTTGTGATGTGGAATGGTTGGGATAGTATGTGAAATTTTCCTGTGAATCATTAGTGTTGCGTATGACCCTGCTTTGGTTTTGTGATACCATCTCCTGTTGGGAACCCACAACAATGAATAAATTAAAACTTCATAACAATTAAATCTTAAGGACTATAGTTAGGAATAATGTAAAAGAAAAGAGATTAATTAAATAATGAAATAAGAGAGAATTTTCAATCTTCACAGAACATTGAAAATTAAATAATCTACGCTAAATTTTCTAGTCTACCCTATGGTCATTCTTTAATGACATAAATTTTAATTATTCAAAGAATCCTTGTCTTTGTTTATCTTTTGTTTCTTATCCCTTTTTCTTTCTTCAGTGTTATGTCGCATCAAGGATGATGCTTTCTTAAGGGAAGGAGAATGTAATTCCCCATTCGGTGTTGATTCTTATTCTTGATTTTGACCCCTAGTTGCTTCCTTGAATGGTTGCTTAGTACTCCCTATGATGAATTATGAAACTCAATTTTATGAACCCAATTATTTGTTGTAGACGTGGTCTTTTTGAGCTACTGGAAAGTTATATTAGTAGTAAATTTTGTTACCCATATTATAGTCTATTGCTATTTTTGTTTAGAACGGTCATGCTTTGGATCAATTCCAGTGATCCAAGGAATACCTATGATAGTTAGGTAATTTCGATCTTGCTGAAAATTTAAGTTAGTGTCTTTTCTTCCCATCATACCTCCTGGTGCCGTCGATATTCTTGTTCGTTGTTGAGGGTGCTTGTAGCGTATTTTACAAGCATCCTCATTTCAGGCTAATCATATTCTCGATTAAGTAGTTTTATAGTGATGCTTTTGTATATAGGCTCTAAAGGATTTATCTTTTTTTTAATGTTTTTAGGGAATTTTTTTAAGGTACCTGATCTTATTTTATTTTAAGATAAGTTTATTTTATTGTTAATTTATCTCCTCATAGGCTTAATCTCGACTTGCATGGGAAGGAGTCTTTTTTGTGGCACATTTTTTAGGAAGTTGTTTGCAGGTTCAATGTCTAGATTAAATTTTCCAACCACCTAACCACCTTTTTTGTGGCTGGCCTCCATGAATTCCTTCTCTTATATAATAAAAAATTAATGGTAAATTTGATTTTTTTCATCCTCCGACCCTATCATTCTTTATTGGTTATTAAGGAAACTTGTTTTTCATACATTTTGATTGGTATGAAACACTTAATGGGAAGTTGGCCATCTACTCTAAGTTGATTGTTTATTAAATGTGTACTTTGACTCTCTTTTCTTTTGGTGACCTATTCATGTTAATATTGGTTGGACACTTATATTGTATTCTTGTTTTATTTGAGATCGGTTCTGGTTATTTTTGTGGTTATGAAACACCATTTTGGTTGGCCACGTAAACAATTATGGTGGATTTATTGTTTGGATTTGGATGAAAAGGGCATTGAAACTCATAATCTATTACTACCCGTAGACTTTGAGCCCCTACTGCCATTTTCTCCCTACCTATGCCAAAACTTGGTTGTGGACGGAGTCTGGACTTCCTGCAAACATCAATGAAAGAAGAATATTTCCAAGTGTTGTTGCTAGAGCCTAGTAGACGTATTTGTCAGGTTTTGGAGCGTGTAATTTAGGCATGATAAGCTACCCATCCCAATAATTTCTAAGCTTTGAAAATCTCTTGAAATGAAACATTACTCTTTCCCGAAATTGGTTTTTCAAATGTGATTTTATTGTGGATTTTGTTCATTCATTTCTTACTTGTTGGTTGTTCCTTGATTTTTGATTGGTTCTTGTTTTTTGGGTTGCTATGGATGCCTCTATTCTAAGGAATCTCTTTCTAGATAAATGTTTCCTTGAAAATCTATTATGGGTTTTAGACCTCTTGCTATGAAATATCTCTTTTTCCTTGAATTTTCTTGCTATAATAATAAAAGTTTCTTAATGTTAGTGATGGATGTCTTGGACTTGTCTGTATCTAGTTTGAAACATAGGAAAATCATAAGTTTCTTTACTTAAAAAAATCAATGGCTTACTGCTATTTCCACACACTGCATGTGGATAATTTTTGTTTGATTAATCAAACCCTACTCCTTGGATTTCATGGTCTCTCAAATTTTGAGTACCGATATTATATTCTAGTATCAGGAATTTTTATTTTATGTAGAACTACTAGTATAATTATGGGATTTAATGGAATCTATGTATTTGTGGACTTATTTTGGATCTATAAATAATGGGTAAATGATTCTTGTTGTTTCTGTGGTGCTGGTAGTAAGATCTAGATTTTATGATTTCTGAAGATTATTGTGATGACTACATAAGTCAATAATACTTTAGGTATGTGGAAACCCCGTATTCTTCAATGTTGTGTTATTTTTTCTGGAATACTATGTCAAATCTGGATTGAGTTGGGTTTTGTGTTTTATTGCTTTGGGTGTTTCCATACGGTTTGAATATGGTGATCCTTGATCCTGAATTCTAGAATATCAATTTGATGAACATTTTAAAATCTTAGGGACTTCCCAAATGCCTAAATCTTGATGTAGAGACACATTCATTAAATGGGTATGCATAATAACTTGTTGAGGGTACCAAATAATTTCTTGGGATACCCATTAATCTTAAAATTGTCTAGCTTATTTGAAGTTGGGGATAAATAAAAGAAGTTAACATCAAAGGAAGCCTCCAGGGATTTTGTTCAGTTTTACCACTCTCAATGTTTTTCTCAATGTTGTCCCCTCTTATGTAGCTAATAGAATTTTTTACAACATTTTCGTTGAACAACTCTGACATTTTGAGTTAGAATGATTATTTTGTGGGCTCTTAAATGATCACATTTTTTTCTCATATTAGGTATCCCTTTTGAATAAATATCCAAGAATTTGTAGGGATGACCATAAATCCTGTAGGTGCTCAAATTAGTCTCGCCCCATTTGTCATTAAAATCCCTCAGTTTTTGGCCTCTATCATGTTTTTTTATCTACCCATGTTGGTGCTTGAAGACTCTGTCCTCCATTTGGTTACCACGGTCAGCCCCTTCCTTGGTCGAGGATAGCTTAAAGGCTCAAAATTTTATTTTCATTTCTCTGTCCATTTGAAGGATTCTGTAAATTGGGCGTAAAACCTGGGTTGCTCCTTTCTTTCCAATTTCTCCAGTCACGTATTGTTGTCTCTATAAATTTTGTCCCAAATAAATGAGGAAATCTGATTGGATGTAGCTTAGAGGATCATGTTTGAACCTTATAACATTTCCATCTTCGGGCTCAAATGGTGGTTTTCCTACATTTTTACGGTCTGACAGGTGTGTTTTTCCCGTCAAATTTACATCTCTGCATCAGTGGAAACATGGCCCTTTTTGGTTGGATGTGGTTTGGCAGGACACTCTAAAAACTCTATGGCTTGCTTCAACCCAAAACTTGTCCAAAGTGGAGGAACGATGCTCATTTAAAAATTCACCTTTTTGTTTGGCCTTGGAGTTGCGCCGGGGGGACACGTGGAGGATTTCACTGCTTTTCTCGGACTTAGATAATTTTTTCATGCAGCCGATATAGTTTTGTTGGGCCATGTGCACGTGGTGGGTTGGCACTCATTTGAGGATCCACCTCAGGGTCCCACCTTAACAATTGCGAAAAGGAGACATGTGGAGGCTTCCGCAGGCTCTGCTTTGTACTTAAAGTTTTCAAGCAATTTTCTAAGGCCTGGAACATGTGGAGGGACTGCACATGTTTGGGGACCAGCCCTTGAGTTTTATTTTGAAGAAGAACTAGGAGTACACTTGGAGGCTTCCTCTCAATCTACTGTTTTGCTTGGACTTTTCATCGACCGAAGGAGACTGTCTCAGACCTTAGACACATGGTGCCTTCCGCTAAACCTTTAAATTTTTAATAGACTCTGTCAGAGTGAGACATGTGTTGAGCCTGTGCTTGTTTGGGGTCTCTACTTTTGGGTACCATCTTAAAATGTGCCATTGAGACATGTGGAGGCTCCTGCTGGCTCTTTTTTTCACTGAGACTTTTCAAAGGCCAAAAGGGTGTTTTCCTTGGGCCTAGGGTACATGAAAGGATCACACTTGTTTGTGAATTGCCTCTATGTTTCTCCTTTGCATTTGCACTAAGGAAACACATGGGCGTATGTAATATAAAGTGGAAAAGGGGCAGGATGAACAGTTGCTATGCATTTCACTTATTTTTCTACCATTTTTTCTCCAAGGCTCTTGGAGACGTGAATACACAAACTATTTTTCATCATTCTTTGATGAAATTATTTGTTGTCTCTATTGGGAAGGTGTCATTGAATGGATTTGATACTTAAATTGTTAGTCCAAGGATCGTCGAGGTTGATATTTTGAAGAGGGAAATACTCAGGAACTAAAAAAAATGGCAATTACCAGGAGGAGATGGACACGGGGCAGAATTGCAGAGGAAAAGGAGGTAAAAAGGATGAAATGATGAAAGTGTAAGCACAAAAGGGTGAAAAAGGCATTTCCTCTGAGAGCAAAAAGGGATGACCTATTAAGTGGAGCTATACAAAGGCTCTGAAAAATGACTAAAAATGAGGATTTCTCGCATGAAAAAATTATAGTGATTAAATGGACTCTAGAAAAGTTGTGGCATGGCATCCTAGTCATTAGTTGAGGGCCCAAGAAATGGGATCAATTC
Source organism: Taxus chinensis (assembly GCA_019776745.2). Lineage (NCBI taxonomy): Eukaryota > Viridiplantae > Streptophyta > Pinopsida > Cupressales > Taxaceae > Taxus > Taxus chinensis. The sequence goes on along the minus strand of CM034146.1, from coordinate 739,119,139 downwards.
ACAATTGGTCCACCTGACACCTTTCAGATCTGAATTTATTAAACACCACTGTTTGAAACAAAGTGGTAACAAGCAAAGGTCCCTTGAATATTATTCTCTTTTGTGGGGAAAATTGAGTTGAGAAAAAATGTGTGAAGGCAATGACAATACTCTTACAAATGGTCAGAAGTTTGAATTCTTGATAAATTTTTTGAGAAAGTCCATCTTCCTAAGAGAACAAAGCTGAGATAACTTGTTATTTTCATTCTGTGTTATATTTTTTGTCATGTCAAGTTAGTTGCAGATGTATATCCATTTACAAGCACTGAGATTTCTCTTGAATCTTTCCCCTGCTAATGAATCTAAGCAATTTTGGAATTAATTTGTGTCTAATCTCTTGAAATTTTGTGTCTGACTTTGATTCAGAATGTCTGTAAATAGTTTCTTTCATTCCTATTGCAATCTTACATATGAATTTTTTGTGAAATCACACAGGATCTCATCCCTATGATAGTCTAATGGTATTTGTAATTTCATTTGAAGAAGTGCCTTCATCTTGGATGAGATAAACGAATTTAAAATCAATTCACTGTCATTTATTGATAAAGAATATTTATAAGTCTTTGGGTGTACCTTAGGAATGATTAATAAGAAAATTTAGTGTTTAGTTGAGTCTTTGAAATCAAGCCTTCGTGTTGGAGTCTCAAAGATTATGTGAAAATATGCTGATTTGGGCCTCCATTAAAGCACACCTTTTGGTTGAAGGAACGTCTTGACCATTTTGAAGTTTTCTATTGTGAATTTGTTCATTTTTGTGTAGTCCCGTCGAAGATGGGGTATAATCAACTTTATCGTGCTTCATCTACTAAAAAAATCATTTAAAATCCATTGACCTACCCTGAACTACCCCTTTTTACCATGTGTATTAAGAGAGGAAAAAAATCTATTGTAAAAACATGCAGAACAATCAGGATTTCTTAATGTCTTCAGTAACCTTAGCCTTGTGTATAAAATATCTCCATCATTTAGAAGAGACAACTCTTAAGAGTTAAATCATAGAGAATTGACTGTATTTTCTCAAGGTTCCCTTAATAGAATTTGTGTAAAGGAAGGATATCTCGATCTCCTTCATCAAACAAAGGTTACAATAAGGGTCCTCTCACCCTGGTCAAAGATGCAGAACCTAAAGTAGTGAGGACATGTCAAATATTCTCAAAGGTGTTATCCATCTCTCCACAAATATGACTAACAAAGAGTCAGTTAGATCTTACCCCTGGCTACAAAATGAAAAACACTATGATCTATCTGCCTCTAAGCTCCCTGTCAAATCTGTGTTGCTACTCGGCTTGAAAAGGAAAATGAATTTGGATACCAAAACTCATGGTGCCCACTGCGGGGGATTCTTTGAAGTATTTGAACAAAGGTGTATGCGTACAGACCCTGGTAATGATTTTTACATATTTTAAAGTGAAAATACATTGCTGAAATGTCACTATTTATTCATATCTGTAAAAATTATTCAAAGTTGTTAGTTCTGAGTGCAATATTTCCAACTTATACAATTATTACACTAATATTTGTATCATCATTGATAAATTCTGGTAAAAGAAGAGCATATCTAGTAAGATTTACATAAATATGGTATTGAAAGACATTTGATAGGTCTTTCATAATGCATTTGCACAACCTAAGGTGAAAATCCTTAGTGGCGACTCTGTGTTGTTTAAATTCTTTATAAAGACCAGTGTCTTAACATATATCAAGTAATATTTGTCACTAATATCTTTCTTCACCAATGACCCTAGTAGAAGGTTGTTTCAAGAGTTGGGAAATTCAAATTCAGAAGGCAAAAGAATTTGGAAGGCTGTTGGAGATCAAGCATCAAGAAAAAAGGTCTCCATTAGTGTAACTGATCATCTTATGATTGAAGATTGCAATACTTCCTAAAATGATTCTGAATCAGGTAGCCTCTTTTTTGAATTAAATTCTCCATTTAGATAGGGCCCATCATTTGTATTTGAAACATTTGCTTCTTGATTTGCACTTGTATTTTCAAAATATAAGAGATTTTTCCAAGAGATAGAACCTATAGAGGGCAGTCATTCTAAAAATTGTATTTATGTGCCACACAGACCCCTCACTCCTCATCACTTTGTTTCTCCTCTAAGATCACCTCCTCAGAATAATATGGCTCAGCCTCCACCAAGACCTCCATTTTTCATTAATAATTTTGGTCCCATCAGTTTTAGAGGTATCGCTGGCTATCCAAATGTTGTGCCACAGGATGTAAGAAATAGATCAATGCCTAAGTTTCATGAAAATAATGCAATAACTAGTGATCAGAACTTAAAAATATTTGTCAATATTATGGAGGATTTGAAAATAGAGTTTGAATATGTATACATTAAATTATTTATTCATACTTAAGAAGAGGATGCAAGAGTCTGGTATAAATATCTGCTAGATAATTCCATTGACTCCTAGACAAAGATGAAGAATGCATTTAGAATTCAGTACGGTGATAAAACTTACCCTATGTTTCTTTTATCAAAGTTTGAAAATATAAGAAAGAATCCTAATGAATTATTGCATGATTTCAGTACTAGATTTAACAAAACATGGAGAAGACTGCTTGTTAATTTGAGGGCATGTGATGAGTCATGTCTAATAAAGTAGTCAAATGCATTTGATATGAAATTTGTTTACTATTTGAGGGATAAAAACCCTAGGAATTTGAGGCAGGCCTTTACCATGGCTCTGCAAATTGAGAATGACATCAAAGTAAACCTCCTAAGAGAGAGGGTGTTAAACTGATCAACCCTAAGAAGCCTCAATCAAGTAAGGTTGCAGATCTTGACGAAGTTATAAGGACTTTGGCTAGGGCTGTCAAAGAAATCTTTTACAAGATGGCTAGGGAAGAAAAAGGAATTGGACAAGGTCCTCGGGGTTAGCATAGGAACCAAGGACAAGAGATACTTGAGAATCATCCTAGAAATTATTAGAGGTATGACGACAGAGGTAAATTGACCATGGGAGATAGAAAACCCCAAGCTAGTGATAATATAGTAGTGTTTGATCCTCTAAATGCAAAAGTTGTTGTTTAAGAGACAAATTAAATGGATTGGTGTGACAAATTCTTCTTATTCCACCTACCATGTGAAGTAGATCAGCAAGTTGAAGAAGCTGATGAAGATGACAACATTGATGATGTTGCTTGCATGGTGGACTGCTCTACAAGCTCACATCAAGGAGAAACTTCAACATAGGTAATAATTTCAAGAACTATGCTGCAAGTTTTTTGGACTACATTCAATGGGTACCTCTTCTTCCTCCCTCTCATGCTTTAGAAATAGATATGGTACAAGCATTTAAACTTCCTAATAATGATTTTTAGTACTTAAGAGCTCTAATTATTAAGAAATATAATTGACAGCTAGAATGTTGTTAGGTAAAGTTGTCGACACTAAAATTTTCCTCCATAATTTCTATTTCATTAATGTATGTATTAGGAATAGGATGTTGTTAAGTATAATTAGTAGTAGCGTCTGATAGAAGATAACAGCGCCATCAGTACGGTGTTGCCAATAATGTGGAGTACGGTAATAGTCAAAGTACAATAGGAATGTTGTAAAAAGTAAATATTTGTCATAAGTGGTCTGGTAATGTTAAAATGTCAAAGTTTGGGTAAGTAGAGAAGTAGGGTCTACATGATTAGGAATTAGAAATATTATATTGGTAATAAGGACAAGGAGTGAGGTCATAAATATTTTGTGTATTTTATTTGTAAAAATTCTAAAAATGTGGAACCCATGTAAAATGATAAGGTTTATCTTATCTTAAGAGATAAGCTTACATGTACAGATAAGAGTTAAGGTATGGAATATGATTCGTCAGAGTGGATTTCTTATCCTATCTTAGAGATAGGATGGATAAGCTTGGAAGTTCTATAAATAGAGAGGCCACCCCCCTCATTTAGCATAGAAAGAAGTAGTGAGAAATATTGTAGGAAGTGTGCAAAGGAAGCCATCAGTTAAAGGTGTGTTGAAGAAGCCATCGAGAGGTGTAATTGTAAAGTTTCTCCCATAGTCTTGTTGAAGTACCTCATGGGTGAGATTGTAACAATTTCATGTTAATATTATAATTTACTTTGATATTTCAGATTTGTCATCATTCCGTCTTATCATAGTCGATGGTATTCTTGTGTTCGGTTGTTGTTTTGTTTCCAGATTACGTCCACCAAACTAAAGGATGTGCATTAGTAAATAATCATAGCACGAGGAGTTCCCGGTGAAGAATTATCATAGTGCTGGATTGGTGATGACATTTTGGCTCCGTTGCCGGGACCATTCCTCGTTGGTGGATTTTCTAGAGAGATATTCCCACTTAGTCAAAAATCAATTGGAGGGTAACCTTGTTTTTACTGTGCATAGTAGTTACCATGGTAAAGTCATTTTTACCATGAATAGTAGTTACCATGATAAAGTCATTTTTGCTGTGAATAGTATTTATCACAGTAAAGTCACTTTTTACTGTGAATAGTATTTACCGCAGTAACTTCACTTTTTACCGTGAATAGTGTTTACCACAGTAAAATCAGTTTTTACCGTAGTAAGTCAAGTTTTACCATAGTTTACCGTGGTCATTTCTATAGTAATTCCAATTATTTGTGCACATAAGTCTTGTTGATTGTACTTGTGGGTTGGTATTTCACGGTGGTTACTTTTGAAAATGGGAAAGATTCCTGTTTTTTCAGCTCAATCTAATGAAGATGCTTCTTCTTTCATTCAAGAGTTTAAGCGATCTTGTATTTGTAATGGCCTTATAAGAAGGGAACAATGGAATGAATTTTTTCCTACCTTTTTGGATGGTTCAGCACTTAGGTGGTTTGAAACACTAGGTGATAATGTGAAAAATTCATGGGATTTATTAACTGAAAGTTTTCTTGAAGAATTTGGTGAACAACAGAAATATGCAGATCTCATGATCGAGATCACAAAGCTATCCCAAGGAGAGAAGGAGAAGATAAGGGATTATCATGCTCGTGTTCTAGAGCTAAGGAGGAAGCTCGATGCCCAGATCCGGAAGGAAGGACTAGCGGATGGGTTGATGAATGACATGGATAATCTCCTCTGTAAGCACTTCATTCTTGGGATGAAGCCAGAGATCAGACAACAAGTGAAGTATGACCTCCCAGCTACCATTGAATAAGCAAAGGAGATTGCAAGAAGGCAAGAAGAAAGCATGGAAGAGGAGCCCAAAGAAATTGTTGTTAAAGTAGAGCCTACACCAGCACCTTTGGTCCAGAATCCACAACCACTCCCGGTGAGCACAAATATTTCTCCTAGTACATCTACTGAGTATGAAGATCTACTTAGGAAGATGGGCCAGTTAACTATTAATCTTCTTCAAGGAAAGGAATTTAGTTCTCAGGGAGGAGATAGAGGTCCAAAAAGAAATATTTCTGAAGTTGTTTGTTATGGTTGTTATAAAAAGGGTCATTATAAGTATAATTGTCCAGATAGAGCTTCTACATCTGGTACAAGAGATAATGATAAAGGAAAAGCACCTGTGAATTCTCTTGATGTAGTAGATAAGAGTAGAAATAATGAAGTAGATGTGTTTGTAACAAAAAGGAAGAAAGAAAAAGATAATCAAGATGGAACTGATCCTAAGAAGATGAAAGGAGAAACTAGTAAGAAACATAGGAGAAGAAAGTTGGGTGTGCAGGATTTTCTAATTTCACAGGGGCAAGGACCATACTCCATCTTGGAAGATCTGTCCAAAAGGCCTGCAAATATTACATATGGTCAACTCTTGGCTATGTCTTCTGAGAAGAGGCGGGAGTTGCGAGGTGGACTCAATGCTCGAAGAAGGAAGGAGGTTGAGGTCCCTATTTTGGAGGCAGAGGCAGATCCCTATGATCCACAAGCTGAGGTATTATGTAATGGTATTTCAATTCATGATGTCTTAGTTGATGGAGGTGCTGCAGTTAATGTAATGACTGAGTCTGTAATGAATATGTTGGGTTTAAAAATTGATCGCCCTTCAACACTTATGTTAAGGTCATTAAATAAAGGAAAAACTAAACCAGAAGGTGTAGTTTCAAATGTGGCAATATCTGTTATGGGTGTGGTATGTGTGGTAGACTTTCAGGTGATGAAAAATGGTACTGTTGCATACCCAATGCTGCTGGGAAGACCATGGATAAGGAGAGTTCATGCAAGAAACTACTGGAATGAAGGTTTCATGACACTTGGACGTGGTAGAGAGAGGGTGAAGATAAACCTGATCCCTCGACATCATAAAGGCAGTAGAACCTGTGGATTCAAGTGTGGACATCCTCTGATTACTCTAGTACCAGTGAAGTGGACACTGAAGATGAAGAAAGTGAGGTGGATGTTTCAGTCATGGATATTCTTCCAGTCACACCAACCCAGGACCCCATAAAATTATCTGAAGAAGAAGTTGATGATCGTCTCCAACAAATAAAGATTGGTGATGCTGTGATGGAGAGTGAGAAGGAATCCTACCTCCAGCTCTTTCGAAGGTACATACACCTATTCACTTTTGATTACAAGGAACTCCGTCAAGTAAGTTGGGTAGAACATTGTATTGAGCTGGTAGATGGTGCTAAGCCCATAAAGCAAATGCCATATAGAATGAATCCTAATTTTTCCAAGACTGTAAAAGAAGAAATAGATAAGTTGCTTGATGCAGGATTCATATTTGCTGTGGAGAATTCAGAATGGGTTTCTCCCATTATGATCTCAATAAAAAAGAATGGGAAGCTACGCATTTGTGTTGATTATAGGAAGCTCAATAAGGCAACAAAGAAGGATCATTACCATGTTCCATTTTCAGATCAGATCTTAGACGAAGTAGCTGGCCAGGAGTGCTATAGTTTTGCTGATGGATATAGCGGCTACAACCAAGTTCGTATAGTAGAGAAAGATCAGCTGAAGACCACGTTCACCACTCCTTGGGGAACGTTTTCTTATAGAGTTATGCCTTTTGGGTTGTGTAATGCTCCGGCAACATTCCAGCGTTTGATGAATAGGGTGTTCGAACCCTACATTGGGACCTTCATCAGAGTATTTATGGATGATTTTTGCATCTATGGGAGCAAGTTGGACCACCTGCACCAGATGGAGACAGCATTTCAAAGGTTAGATGAAACACAAGCTTCACTAAACCCTACAAAGTGTGTCTTTGGATGTTCTAAAGGTGTTTTGTTAGGGCATGTTGTATCCAGAGATGGTATTGGTACTGATCCTGATAAAGTTTCAAAAATCAAAGATTTATCATTTCCTATGAATAGAAGTAAGTTGAGATCATTTTTAGGCCATGTGGGTTACTATAGAAGGTTCATCAAGAATTTCTCAAAGATTGCATAGCCACTAACCCAGTTCTTGAAGAAGGATGTTACTTATGAACCAGGAAATAAGGCGCATGAAGCTTTTGGACAACTGAAGGAAGCCCTGGTGTCTTCACTTGTTTTGAAGAATCCAGATTGGAGCAAGCTATTCATTGTGTACATTGATGCCTCAGATGCAGCACTAGGAAGTAATTTGAGCCAAAAGGATGAAAATGGGAATGAACATCCAATTTACTTTTGGAGCAGACAAATGAGCAGTGCTAAGGTAAACTATACTGTAACTGAAAAAGAGGCTCTGGCTATCATTTTTGCTTTAAAGAAGTTTAGAAATTACTTGCTAGGGCAGAAATTTATAGTTGTAACAGATCATCAGGCTCTGAAATATATTGTCAATAAGCCTAACCCATCAGGGAGGATAACAAGATGGATAATTTTGCTACAAGAATTTGAATTTGATATTATAGATAGGCCAGGAAAGAAGCATGTCAATGCAGATGCACTCTCTCGAGCCTATGATGGTTTAGGATCATCTTGTGATGATGATGATTTTCCCGATGTAGCATTGTTCTCCCTTGACACAATCCCTAGTGAATACATAGATATTTGGAATTATCTGAATGAATTCAAGTTTCCTGATGGTGCCAATGCAAATACTAAGAGAAAGACTACTCAAGCCAGTTGTCCATATTCTATTCTGCATGGAGCATTATTTCAAATAGGACCTGATGGACAGTACAAGAGGGCAGTTGGACGTGATCAAGGAAAGGAGTTGCTAGAAGAATTCCACAATGGTACATGTGGAGGGCACTTCTCTGGACAACTTACAGCAAGAAGGATCTTGGATGCAGGTTATCACTGGCCCACTCTTTTTAAAGATTGTTATAATTATTGTAAGACATGTGATATTTGTCAAACACATGGTAACCGTAAGACTTCATCAGCTCCATTATGTCCTATTATTTCACTTGGTCCCTTTGAAAAGTGGGGAATAGACATTGTAGGTCCACTTCCAACTACATCACGCCAAAATAAGTATATTGTAGTTGCCACAGATTATTTAACCAAGTGGGTTGAAGCTAGGCCATTGAAAACAGCTTCCATGGATGAAGTGGCAAGGTTCATATATGAACGCATTGTCACCAGATTTGGTTGTCCATTAGAAATTGTAACAGATCAAGGAAGCGACTTCATTAATGAGGTGGTAGAAGCCCTAGTCAATAAGTTTTCTATTAAGCACAGGAAGGCAACAACATACAAGCCAAGCACAAATGGACAGGTGGAACGAACAAATTTTGTGTTGTGTCAAATTCTAGCAAAAGATGTAGCCTTGCAGGTACATAAATGGGATAAAAGGATTCATGCAGCATTGTGGGCATATAGGGCAACATCAAAGTGAGCAACAGGATACTCCCCATTTCAGTTGGCCTATGGCATTGATCCAGTTCTTCCTATTGAGTTTGATATTCCCACTGTGAGAGTTATGAAAAATGAAAGGATGGATGAAAGTGATTCAGTAAAAGAAAGGTTGGTACATCTTCATTTGCTAGAGGAAATGAGGGAAATAGCAAAGGATACAAGCCATAAGAAGAAAATGAAGCAGAAGGAATACTTTGATCAAAAGATCCGATGGTCTCCATTTCATGTGAATGACTTGGTCCTAGTATATGATTCCAGATACAAAAAAAGAAGACAGAGAAAATTTCTTCCAAAATGGATGGGGCCCTACAAAATAGCAGCTGTGCATGAAAATGGTACGTACCGACTGGAGGAATTGGATGGCACTCCCATTACGAAATGGGTCAACCACGACAAGTTGAAGATTTTCCAAGCACCAGAATAGTCTACTCCGAGGACGAAGTAGAAGCTAGGAAGGTGGAAGATGTCGACACTAAAATTTTCCTCCATAATTTCTATTTCATTAATATATGTATTAGGAATAGGATGTTGTTAAGTATAATTAGTAGTAGCGTATGATAGAAGATAACGGTGCCATCAGTACGGTGTCGCCAATAATGTGGAGTATGGTAACAGTCAAAGTACAATAGGTATGTTGTAAAAAGTAAATATTTGTCATAAGTGGTCCGGTAATGTTAAAATGTCAAAGTTTGGGTAAGTAGAGAAGTAGGGTCTACATGATTAGGAATTAGAAATATTATATTGGTAATAAGGACAAGGAGTGAGGTCATAAATATTTTGTGTATTTTATTTGTAAAAGGTCTAAAAATGTGGAACCCATGTAAAATGATAAGGTTTATCTTATCTTAAGTGATAAGCTTACATGTACAGATAAGAGTTAAGGTATGGAATATGATTCATCAGAGTTGATTTCTTATCCTATCTTAGAGATAGGATGGATAAGCCTAGAAGTTCTATAAATAGAGAGGCCACCCCCCTCATTTAGCATAGAAAGAATTAGTGAGAAATATTGTAGGAAGTGTGCAAAGGAAGCCATCAGTTAAAGGTGTGTTGAAGAAGCCATCGAGAGGTGTAATTGTAAAGTTTCTCCCATAGTCTTGTTGAAGTACCTCATGGGTGAGATTGTAACAATTTCATATTAATATTATAATTTACTTTGATATTTCAGATTTGTCATCATTTCATCTTATCATAGTCGATGGTATTCTTGTGTTCGGTTGTTGTTTTGTTTCCAGATTACATCCACCAAACTAAAGGCTGTGCATTAGTAAATAATCATAGCACGAGGAGTTCCGGTGAAGAACTATCATAGTGCCGGATTGGTGATGACAGAATCCCATCAAAAGAGGATAGATAAAGGTTAATGAATGTTGTTGTGTCCCAAGAAAAGGAGTATAACACAAGAAGTAAAGTTGTCAAATGGGCAGGGCCTCAAGCCAAAACAAAGACCTAAGTTCTCACCAATGTCCCAAAAGAGACTCCAAAGAAAGATGCACCTAGCGAAGGCCATATTGTCTCAAGTAGAATTGGTGTGCCCACCCATGCCCAAAATGTTAAAAACCTTATGCCATCTAATAAGTCTATCAACCTTTCTCCAAATCCTACTTTTCCCAAGTACATTCCCTATGACATTGCCCAAGTCTTGAGTCAGATCAAGTTTTTTGTCCCAATTGTTGAACTGCTTAGGATTCCGGAGCATAAGAAGAGGGCTTTTGATTATTTGGGATCGGGGGGAGATAGAAGTTTCCAAGGCATAAATATAAATAATGTAAACACTCCTCCTTCAACCATTGTAGACCTAAATAACCACCATTATTAGAGGAGATAGGTGAACCACCTGAAGTCTAGTTGGGTACATCTTTGGTTGAGTCTCAGTTAATGTTGATCCTTTTTTTACAACACTAATTATTAAAGACATAATGATGCACAATTGTATGTTTGACTTCAGAGCATCATGAAATGTTATGCCGTTGGAAGTCATGAATTAATTTAACATTAAAGTTACAACAGCTTATGGTAAGTGTACTGCAATAGATTCTAGAGAGGTCCTAGTTGTAGGGTGTGTGAAGGGTTTGGTGGTATAACTTGCAGCTTATCTAGGTAAGAACCTGAAAATTGATGTTGTTATTGTTTATTGCCTTGCCAAATGGGGCATGTTTTTATCAAGAAATAGGGTTGTACATGTCGGTGGAAGTGTTCAGATGGATATGTATTTTACCACCATTCCAAATGAAGGTATCCTTGTAAAGCTGTATCGAGAGAAGAAAATGTTTCACCTCATTGAAGATCCAAATAATGCTTCTTATGAAGTGTTATATGCTGATGTGGATGTAAATAAATTTGTGGGGTTTACTAATGGTAACGAGCACAAGATTGATCAGTGTAAATATCTTGAACAAGTGGGTTTTCCTTGGACCTTGTTATTTCATGGATTCTGTTCCAAGTTTGGAAATGGTCTTGGCATTGTTCTAATTTCCCCAGGCCAAGAAGAGTTTGTATTTTATTTCAAACTTAACTTTGAATTCACTAAAAACATTGCTGAATACAAAGAATTGCTATTAGGTCTGAGAATTACATGGAAATATGGTATAAAGGATGTCATTTTCAAAAGGGATTTAGAATTGATTGTCAAGTAAATTAAGAAATTATATACTACTAAGAATAAGAGAATGAAACAATACAAGTGTGCAGTTTGGGATTTGATTGAAATGTTTGAGTATTTTAATATTGTGCACCATGATAGAAAGTTTAATGCTATTTCAGACAAGTTAGCAGTGCTAGGATCAAGATTTGGGAATTATACAATGTCTCCATTTTGTGAGTATGATGTTGAAGTACTAACAAGGCCATCTGTCCCTGATAATGTTAAAAATTGGAAAGTGTTTGATGATGATGCCCAGGTGAAATGGTTTCTACAAATCTAAGCTGAGTTTGTTGACCAGAATATAGATTGGGAACCAATGGTGTGTGTTGCAGAAGGAAAGGAAACATTATTTGGCAAAGACATCATCTAGTTGAAGACAAACACGATTCCCAGAGGTTTAGTGGCTCTTGAGTCAAACTTTGATAATGATGATTGCATTATTAAAAGAAATATGTATGTTTCAAGAGATGTGAAAGATCGCATGACCTAGGTACAAAGGAAAAGCTACGTTATAAATGGTTAGGAATAAACCTTAGCAAGGAAGAGAAGTAATCATTTAATCAATTGCTAAAGAAATATCAAGACTACCTAGATTGGTATTTCTTTGAGTTAAAGGAATACAGGGAATATTTTTTCCATAATGAGATTCCTCTTGAGTCTAATGTCGAGCCTTTCAGGAAAAAACAAAGCCTCATCAATCTACTTATTTCTTTGAAAATGCAAGAAGAACTGAAGAAGTTGAGGGATGGAGGAATCATTCCACCCACAAGGTACTCTTCTTGGGTATAACACCTAGTGCCTATCAGAAAAAACAATGGTTACATAAGGCTATGTGTAGACTTTAGAAACCTTAATAGAGCATCATTGAAAGATAACTACCATTTTCCAAACATGGAGAATATTCTACAATGGGTAACAAGGCCTGAATTGTTATCTACTCGGGATAGTTTCTCTGGTTATAATCAAGTTTTTGTGAAGGAGTCAGAAAGAATAAAGACTGCCTTTACTACTCCTTGGGGAACTTATGTCTATGTCAGGATGCCTTTTGGATTAATGAATGTTAGAGAAACTTTCCAAAGAGAAATGGATGTAGCATTTGCTTGTTATATCAATGATTTCATTTTTGTTTATCAGGATGATGTAACTATTTTTTCCAGAAATAGAAATGATCACTTACAACACTTCGAGAGAATGTTGATAAGGTGTAGAGAGTATGGCATACAATTGAATCCCAAGAAGTGCCACTTTGGAGTGCAAAAGGAAAATATGCTTGGTCATATTATATCAAAATAAGGGGTAGTGATAGATACAGAGAGAATGAAAGCCATCAACAAAGTTCCAATTCCAAGAACTAAGAAGGGAATTCAATCCTTCTTTGGACAAATAAACTTTATCAAAAGATTTGTGTCTAACTTTGCTGAGCTGACCATTCCCATTACTAGTATGCTGAAGAAGGAATAGGTTATCAAATGGGAAGAAGATTCCATTCAATATTTGAATGGGATCAAAGAAGCACTAAATAATGCCCCTGTTTTGGTAGCCCCCAATCACATAAAGAATTTTCAAGTATTTTATTTTACTTCAGAAAACACCATTGCATCTGTTTTGCTACAAAAGGATGATGAAGGGGATGAGAGACCTATTGTCTTTTTCAGTAAGGTATTACAGGGATCTGAGTTGAAATACACCATCATAGAGAAACAAGCATTTTCCTTAGTGAAAGAAACAAAGGTTTTTATACCCTAAATCTTAAGTTATAAATTTGTTGCATATGTTCCCCACACCATGGTAAAAGGCATATTATCATAGATGAAGGTCTCAAGAAAAAGATGTAGATGGGTGCACAAGTTACAGGAGTATGACATTGATATCCAAACCATTAAATTTGTAAGAGATTCAGGACTAACTAAGCTTATGGATGAGAGAAACCTACAAACTATTAAGGTAAATGAAGTAGAAGGATAAAGGGTGGATGTCCTTGAAAATTTGGTAAGTTCTAAATGGTACAAATATATAATATTTTATCTTAGACATTTATTTTCCCTGTATATCTAAGTAAAAATAAGAAAAAATCTCTTAAGTTAGCTTCTCAAAAGTATGTAATTACTATTTTTGGGTTAGCTTGGAAGAACCCCGAGGGAGTTCTCTTGAGATGCATTACTAAAAATGAGGCCCCAAAAATAATTTTGATCTCCATGGAGGGTTCTGTGGGGGACATTTTGCTAGAAGAGTTACAACACATAAAATCTTGAGGGATGGTTATTGGTTTCCAACTCTTTTCAAGGATACAACTCTATCGGTGAGGAAATGTGAAAGTTTCCAATGTTTTTCTTGAAGAATGAAAGCTTCAGGCTCCCTTCCTTTGCAGCCTATGTCATTTGAAGCCCCATTCAGACAATGGGGAATGGATTTCATTGGGGAAATTTTTGATCCTTCTAGTGCTGGTCATAAATGGATTCTTGTAGCCACTAGTTATTTCACTAAGTGGGTGGAATAAATCCCCACCAAGAAGGCAACACACCAAGTAATCATGGACTTCATGCTGAATCAAATCATATGCAGATTTGGAGTGCCATCTAAAATTGTTGTTTATAATGTCATGAGTTTCAGAGCCAAACCTTTGGTGGCAATGTGCAAAGAATATGATATCAATTTGACATATGCTTCTAACTATGATCCATAAGGAAATGGACAAGCTGAGTCCAGTAATAAAAACTTGTTGAAGATCATTAGAAGTAACTTGGAGCTAAACAAAAGGAAGTGGGGTGAGAAAATGAATTTTTTTGTTTGGGATGACAGAATCACTATTAAAAGAGTTACTAGTAAAATCTCATTTGAACTGGTATATGGAACTCAAGCTTTGCTACCCCTCCATTTGCAGGTGTCTTCATTTCAGTATGTTTAATAGATTTAAGACCAACAAGTTAGTCCATACGATGCTCAAATCAATCATATTATTGAGTTAGATGAAGAAAGAAGTGTATCCCATCAACAACATGTGAATTTCAGAGAAAAGTTAAAGAAGCTATTTGACAAAAAGGTGACACCCAGAGCTTTTAGCATTGGGGATCTTATGATTTTATGGGATAGAAGGCATGAAGATAAGGGAATGCATGGTAAATTTGATGCATTGTGGATGGGCCCTCATTCAATTTCTATTCAAATTGGTGAAAATACCTTCTTCCTAAAATAATTAGATGGAGAACTACTTGAAGTGCCTGTTAATGACAGGCATTTGAAGTATTTCCTCTTATTGATTTCTCATAATCAAGGTATACTCCATTTATACACTGTATAGTTCTTTGTTCTATCTAACATGTGTGTCCAACACTCCTCATGAGTTTTGTGACATGGACTAACCTCTCTCGTAGATCCTAACTATGGAGATTGTAGCGGAGACTAACACCTATGGGTTTTGGTCTAATAGCAATTCTCGGTCTAGCAAATGGTATCAGAGCAACAGGTCTCGAGTTTGAAACTCACTAAGGTAACACTTAGGGGGAGATTTGTTGGCACTGTGTGTCCAGCACTCTCGTGATTTTCATGACATGGACTAACCACCTCTCATAGATGCCTAACTCTTACGATTGTAGTGGATACTAACACCTATGGGTTTTAGTGCTAATGGAAATCGTGGTCCAACACGATCTCGTCCCTTTTATGTTTTTGTTCATTCTTCTCCTTGGTGACTTGGTTTTGCTGGTTTATTGGTTCATTTTTTAGAGGATGGTTGTGGTTTTTCTACTCTTCAAGCTTATTATTTGAATCCATTTCCTACATTTGGTTTTTTGCCATGGTCTTCTATTCCCTTCCTTGGTCACAGGATCATCTTAAAGGTCCGGAAAATGTTTTTTGTTTCTCTGTCCATCTTCAGGAAGGAGTCTGTAAATTGGTGCTAAAATTAGTCTAGCCCCATTTTTCATTGAATTTCCTTAGTTTGCGGCCTCTATCATGTTTTTTGTCTTCACGTGTTGGTGCTTGAAGACTCTATCCTCCATTTGATTGTCCATGATCAGTCCCTTCCATTAGTCTATGATTGGAATGGTATAGAATGTGTTTTTTATTTCTCTGTCCATATAAGGGAGTCTATAAATTTTCCGTAAAACTTGGGTTGCTCCTTTCTTTCCAATTTTTGTAGTCACGTATTATTGTTTGATCATAGACTAATGGAAAACACCCATCAAACTGTAAAAATGCAGGAAAACCACCATTTGAGCATTTTTACAGTTTGATGGGTGTTTTTTTCCCGTCAAATTTACATCTCTGCATTAGTGGAAACATGGCCATTTTTGGTTGGATATGCAGCTTGGTGGGGCACTCTAAAAACTTTGTGGCTTGCACTTCAACCCAAAAATTTGTCCACCTGGAGGAATGATGCTCATTTGATAATTCACCTTTTGGTTTCACCTTGGAGTTGCACTTGGAGGACATGTGGAGGATTCTGCTGCTTTTCCTACTTTGATAAATTTTTCATGCAACTGACAATTTTGGTGGGCCATAACGTATGGGCTGGATGCTCATTTGAGGATCCACCTCAGGGCCCCACCTTAATAATTATGATAGGGGGATAGGTGGAGGCTTCCACCAACTCTACTTTGTACTTTAAATTTTCAAATAATTTTTCTGAATCCTAGGACACGTGGTGATCCCGCGCTCATTTAGGGTCTCTGTTCTTGGGCACCATCTTGAAGTTACACCATAAAGACACGTGGAGGTTTCTGCTGGGCCTTCCCATTACCTAGAATTTTCAAGCAACTTCCTAAAAGGGCCTAGGACACGTGGAGGGACCACACATGTTTGGGGATGGGCCCCTGAGTTTTATTTTAAAGAAGCGCTAGGAGGAAACTTGGAGGCTTCCGCTCAGTCTACCTTTTTGCTTGGAATTCTCAACGGCTGAAGGATACTTCTCAAAATTTAGAGCATATGGAGCTTTCTTCTGAACCTTCAACTTTTTAACAGACTCAGTCCAGACTGAGACACGTGTTGATCTTGTGCTTGTTTGGGGTCTCTACTTTTGGGAACCATTTCAAAATGCACCATTAAGACATGTGGAGGCTCTTGCTATCTCCTTTTTTCACTCGAGACTTTTCAAAGGCCAAAAGGCCTTTTTCTTTGGACCTAGGGTACCCGGAAGGCTCACGCTTGTTTGAGACTTTCCTCTGTACTTCTCCTTTGGAGTTACACCAAGGAAACATGTGGACGACTATGATATAAAGTGGAAAAGGGGAAGGATCAATGGTTGCTATGCATTTTACCTATTTTTCCACCATTTTTGCTCCAAGACTCTTTGAGACGTGAATACGCACTATTTTTCATCACTCTTTGATGAAATTCTTTGTCATGTCTATCAGTAAGGTGCCATTGAATGGATTTGAAACTTAAATTGTGAGTCTAAGGATCGTTAAGGTGATATTTTGAAGTGGGAATTACTCAGGAACTCAAAAAAATGGGAATTACTAGAGGAAATGGACATGGGGTAGAATTGCAGAGGAAAAAGAGGGAAAAAGGATGAAATGATGAAAGTATAGGCGCAAAAGGTGAAAAAGGTGTTTCCTCGAGAGCAAAAATGGATGACATGTCAAGTCCAGCTATGCAGAGGCTCCAAAAAATGATTAAAAAGGGGATTTATCACATGACAGAATCAAAATGATTACAAGGATTCCTAAAAAGTTGTGGCATGGCATCCTAGTCATTAGTCAAGGGCCCAAGAAATGTGATCAGTTCACAATTGGTCCACCTGGATCTGATTTTGGATCTGAATTTTTTAAACGTTGTTGTCTGAAACAAATTGGTAACAAGTAAAGGTCCCTCAAATATTATTCTCTTTTGGGGGGGAAATTGAGTGAGAAAAAATGTATAAATGCAATGAGAATACTCTTGCAAATGGTCAGAGTTTGAATTCTTGAGAATTTTTTTGAGAAAGTCGTCTTCCCAAGAGACCAAAGCCGAGATAACCTATTATTTTCTTCTGTGTTAGATTTTCTATTATGTCAAGTTTTTTGCAGATGTATAGCTATTGATAAGCACTGAGATTTCTCTGGAAGCTTTCCCTTGCTAATGAATCTAAGAAATTTTGGAATTAATTTGTGTCTAATCTCTAGCAATTTTGTGTCTACTTTGTTTCAGAATGTCTACAAATAGTTTTTTTGTTCCTATTACAATCTTACACTAAAATTTTTGTGAAATCACACACGATCTCATCCCTATGTGATAGTATAATGGTATTTTCAATTTCATTTCAAGAAGAGCCTTCATCTTGGATGAGATAAACAAAATTAAAATCAATTCACTGTCTTTTGTTGATAAAGATTTTTTGTAAGTCTTTGGGTGTACCTTAGGCGTGATTAATCAGAAACTTTAGTGTTTAATTGAGTCTTTCAATTCAATCCTTGGTGTTGGAGTCTCAAATATTATGTGAAAACGTGTTGATATGGGCTTCCATTAAAGCACACATTCTGGTTGAAGGAATGTCTTGACTATTCTGAAGCTTTCTATTGTGATGTTGTTCATTGTTGTGTAGTCCCTTCGAAGATCAGGTATAATCAACTTTATCCTACTTCATCTCCCACCAAAATCATTTAAAAACCATTGATCCACCCTAAACTACCCCTATTTTCTCTATGTATATCAACAAAGGAACAAAATCTACTTGCAAAAATATGCAGAACAATTAGGATTCCTTAATGTCTTCAGTAACCTTAGCCTTGTGTTGAAAATATCTCCATCGTTTAGAAGTGACAACTCTTAAGAGTTAAATCATGGAGCATTGACCATATTTTCCCAAGGTTCTCTTCATATAATTTATGCAAAGGAAGGATATCTCCATCTCCTTCATCAAACAGAGGTTACACTAAGGGTCCTCTCACCCTATTCGAAGAGGCATGGCCTAAAGTAGTGAGGATAGGTCAAATCCTCTTAAAGGTGTTATCCATCTCTCCATAAATCCGAGTAATAAAGGGTAAGTTAGATCTCATCCACGCCTACAAAATGACACACATTATGATCTATATTCCTCTAAGCTCCCTGTCAAATATGTGTTTTTGCTCGGCCTGAAAAGGAGAATGAATTTGGATATGAACAATTCCTATCGATATTATGGTTTGAATTCTCTTTCGTACTCTCCATTTTAGATTTTTTTATAAATAAGCATATATTTTTCCTCAATAATAGAAAACAACTGAACTACCCTTGTTTGGAATATTGTTTCTCAATCTTTTTATTAAGAAGAAAATTGTAGAAATATTTTGTGGTTGTCTTTGAAGAGTTATTTATGTTGGTATTAATTTTGGAAACTGATCGATATTGGTGGATTTCAATGATTACAATGATTTTCATCTTATATGAAGCCTTGTTATGGTTGAGAAAGTAACCATTACCTTGAGCTTGTCGAGAAACTCTTCCCAAGATTATTAAGGGGTATTAATGGATTATATTTATGATAGTTTTTTGACTCAAGCATATGGGATGGACCTATGTTGCATTTTTGGAATCTTTTGGAGTTTATTCTTATAATGATTGATGGGTTAAATATTGAATTTCAATCATATAATCTATATGATTACATGATTGGAATCCCAATACATTCAACATTTTTTCTTAACTTATAAGGCCTATGGTCCCCTCTTGAACGGTTGTTAAAATTTTGTCATTTTGAGAAAATTATCGTAACTGGTATATTTGGCTTCTGTATGATAATAAATATTAACGGTTTGGGTATTAGATTTCAATCATATTATCTATAGGATTACTTTATTGAAATCCCAATACACTTGACTTTTGTTTCTAACTTATTTTACTTTGACTTAAGAATTTGTTAGTGTTTAGATCTTAGAAACATTTCTTGAAATATAATGTTTCCTTTCATGATATTGTTAAATAGTAGAATATTGTTGTTATGTGTAGTTCTTATCATGATGAGTTCTCGCAAACTGAGTCAGGATAATAAATGTGTAGATGAATTTTGTCAGTAGAAAAAGGAAAGGATTTTAGAAAGTGTCATCAGTTTTTCTTATGAAGTTCTTTTGTATGAATGGTTAATGTGTTATAATATTCTGGCATGGTGTTTCTAGAGAATTTTGGAGGGCTCAATGCTTTGGTTTTATGTATTTGTTGAGTAAGGTTGTCTTTACCAGCTGAAACTAAAACTTGTAAATATTATTGTGAAAGATATATTAGAAGTAGATTTATTTATTCACATTGTTATTCACAAAAAAATAATTTTGTGGAAAAGTTGTGAATTATCAACATTAAATGGAAAACTTCTATAAAATGAAATACAGATTTTCCACAATTTAATAAAAGTCACATTTTAATTTGTTAAAGATCCACATTCTTGAAATTTCTTTGTGGAAAAATAACATTTTTTGTATTTTGAAAAATATTTCCACTACCTCATAAAAGTCAAATTTAAAATTGTTGAATATCCATATCCTTGAAATTTTATTTTCAATAAATAAAGATTTCTCCTCATGCTTTCAAGAAATGTGAACCAAAATCCAAGTATAATTCTTGCTTATTCTTTCACACAATATCTAAGTTTTAACCAAAAATTATATATACATTAAATATTTTAGAAATAAAAAATTACAAAAATTCCACTCTTAAATTATACTAATTTTGTATTATTCAAAAATTATAGAATACATATTTAATAATAACAAAAATAACTAAATTATAGTTTTGGATATAATACACACCTAGTATTTAATTTGAAATATAGAATTAGCAAAAAAAAAATTAATTTTTCATAGTTTATCCTTAAAAAATAATTTGTATAAATAATGTGAACTATCAACACAAAATCGATAAATTTTATAAATATGATATGTGTATTCCACAATTTTGTAATCGTGATATGTAGTGCCCGATTCCCTTTGACACTTTTTATTATTGATTTCTGATACTATCGACTATACTTATGGATATTACTGTAGCTTTTTGACTTAGCATATTGATATTAGATGTTAGAGATACTGGACTATTATTGATTTTTATTCTTAGTATGATGTATGTGGATTATTAGAGACAAATTACATTGATGTTGATATGTTGTTGACATGGTTATATATATTTCTAACTCGCGATAATTTTGTCATTTTGAGTTGACCTTAACAATTGAACTAATCTTGTGATCATATGAATATTGATGAAATGTAGAATTGAGATGTTGTTAGAAATTGTAAATGATATCGTTACTTACCTAGATGAATTTTTTATTCATATATAGATGATTGTGGAGTTATATTGTATATTTATTTTAGATGTTTTGAAGCGGCCAAGAGGCCGAAGGAGGTTTATGCATTTTGTAGGTAAACATGTCACAACAAACATCAGGGGGATTGGAGACCAACCACATTGGAATGCTAGATGAATTCAACAAAGGTCACCATGACAACATGTATTTTGTTATGTGTGTGTGTTTGAATTGTTGTTAGGGGGTGTTGGTGCTCGTTTTTATCTCGCACCATTTTCCCTTATTTTCCTTTAATTTGCATGTTATGAAACGTTTTATCTCTCGATGTGGATGTTCTGAAGCTTTTACCTCCATTTAAATGCCTTGAATTGTTTACATAATCCATTTTCATGCCCCTTTTTGAAGAAGTCTATGATGTTTCCCTATTTTTTCCCTAATTTATCCCAAATCTACGAGCTCTTCCATTTTTTCCTATTTTGCCCCAACCATGGAAGCTCAAGAATGATAAATTTATATTTGTATTCCTTTGAAAATCAAAATACATGGTTGAAAGATGCTTGGAACCATGATTCACTAGGTTTTATTTCAAAAAAAATCATCCTTACCGAAAAATTAGATTTTGGGCATGAATAGTGAATTTTTGTGTTTTTTACGATCTGGCAGGCATCTTTTTCCTATCAAAATTATTCCTCATCATTCGGAGGTCAAATGGATTCTTTTGGTTGGTCAGGGGATGGTGGGAAAATGTTTTAACTTGTTGCTTTTTACTTTTTTGGCAAAAAGGCAATTTTTGTCCCGTAGCTCCCCTCAATTCTGATTGGTTCTTTTTGTACTTACGTGGCTTCTTCTAATTGGATGAGGCACGGTGGGTTTGTTTAATGAACTTTTTCTTTTTGTCTACTTTGGAAAAAAATTTAAACTTTCCTTGTGGCCCTGCCAAGCTCTGATTAAAGAAAAATTTAAGTGGCAAGGAAAAAGTCTTACTTTGACCCCACAGAAAGACATGTCGCAAAGTTAAAAGTGTAGATGCGGGACTCCATGAATAAGTTGGATATTTTTACCTTTTGGAAAAATGGAGTAAAGGTTCTAAAATGGAAGTGCACCCCCATAAAATCCTATTGAATCATTATAAAGTTCTTCACGTTACACCATAAAGACATGTGGAGGTTTTTGCCAGCTCTTCCTTAGACTTCTCAGCAACTTCCTAAAGGGGCTAAGACACGTGGTGAGCCCACGATCATTTACGGTCTCTACTTTTCGGGACCATCTCAAGATGTGCCATTGAGACTATCATCACCAATCCGGCACTATGATAATTCTTCACCAGGAACTTCTCATGCTATGATTATTTAATAATGCACAGCTTTTAGTTTGGTGGATGTAATCTGGAAACACAACAACAAACATAACACAAGAATACCATAAACTACGATAAGAAGGAATGATGATAAATCTGAAATATAAGTGTAAATTATAATATCAACATGAAATTGTTACAATCTCACCCATGAGGTACTTCAAGTGTTACTGACTTAACTTTCCTTCCAACAATAACTATGGGAGAAACTTCACAATAACACCTCTTAATGGATTCTTTAACACACCTTCAAAATGATGGCTTCCTTTACACACTTACTCATACAAGATTTCTCACTACTTCCTTCTATGCTAAATGAGGGGGGTGACCTCTCTATTTATAGAACTTCTAGGCTTATCCATCTTATCTCTAAGATAGGATAAGAAATCTACTCTAACGAATCATATTCCATACCTTAACTCTTATCTGTACATCTAAGCTTATCTTTTAAGATAAGATAAACCTTATCATTTCACATGGGTTCCACATTTTTAGACATTTTACAAATAAAATACACAAAATATTTATGACCTCACTCCTTGTCGTTATTATCAATATAATATTTCTAATTCCTAATCATGTAGACCTACTTCTCTACTTACCCTAACTTTGACATTTTAACATTACCGGACCACTTACGACAAATATTTACTTTTTACCACAACATTCCTATTGTACTTTTGACTATTACCGTACTATACATTATTGGCAGCATCGTACCGGCAGCACCGTTCTCTTCTATCGAACGCTACTACTAATTATACTTAACAACATCCTATTCCTAATACATACATTAATGAAATAGAAATTATGGAGGAAAATTTTAGTGTCAACATCTTCCCCCTTCCTAGCTTCTACTCCGTCCTTGGAGTAGACTATTCTGGTGCTTGGAAAATCTTTAACTTGTCGTGGTTAACCCATTTCGTAATGGGAGTGTCATCCAATTCCTCCAGTCAGTATGTACCATTTTCATGCACAGCTACTATTTTGTAGGGCTCCATCCATTTTGGAAGAAATTTTCTCTGTCTTCTTTTTTTGTATCTTGAATTATATACTAGAACCAAGTCATTCACATGAAATGGAGACCAATGGATATTTTGATAAAAGTATTCCTTCTACTTCATTTTATTCTTATAGCTTGTATCCTTCACTATTTCCCTCATTTCCTCTAGCAAGTGAAGATGTACCAACCTTTCTTTTATTGAATCACTTTCATCCATCCTTTCATTTTTCATAACTCTCATAGTGGGAATATCAAACTCAATGGGAAGAACTAGATCAATTCCATAAGCCAACTGAAAATGGAGAGTATCATGTTGCTAACTTGGTATGTTGCCTTTGCATGAGTGGCCTCTACTCTTGTGGTTACTAAAACAGGTTCCAAGCCTGCATCACATGTTACCTGTGGCAAGGATCCATCTGTTGTGTCCATATCTTGACACAACTTAACAAAAATTGTTCCAGCTGTCCATTTGTCCTTGGCATGTACTATTGATTGCATGTGCTCAAACTTAACTCAGGGCACTCCTCATTGACTTGTGTTTCTTCCCACACTCATGAGCACTGCAAGTAGGCTTCCTGGGAACTCTTACAATTTGTAATTCTCTGTGACAACCAAATCTGGTAAAACATGCGTTCCACATGGGAACCTTGCCACTTCTTCCATCCATAGTTTTTTTCAACCATGGAATCATCCATGAAAACCCACTTTTGTGCACACCTCCATCTACGCGCTCCTCATAATGGTGATCATCTACTTTAGAATGGGGTAGTTGGCAAGTGGACCTACAATGTCTAGTGCACCCACATGATCAATGGGACTCAGTGGAAGAATAGGGCATAAATGGAGCCTGATGAAGTCCTTATGGTTATCATGGGTTGTAGACAAATACAACTCTGTCAATAGCAAGACACATTCTTCTAGATTGCACGCTGATTTACAAAATAAGGGGCATAATATATTTTCAATCATGGTCCGCATGAAATACAATAGCTTACAGTCTACTAGTCATGGTACGTACTGTCCTCTGGAATTTAGGAAACTAACTCAACTACAAGATGACCCTCTACCAAGCACTAATCTATGCACCATGAGAACCACTGCAAGTAACTCATAGGATGAGTTCACAATAATTTATTGTTCTAGCAATGCTTAGTCATAGTAACATCTCTGAGCCTCCATAAACAGGCTAAACAATAATAATCACACACGTACCATTATTAGCCTCGACGGGGAGAGTAGCTATCTAGCACGTCACGCGGGTCTATGAAAAATTTCCTGAGATAAGGCCCCTTAGTCCTAAAATGGTGTGATAAACCCTGCCAACAAACTTGCACATGAGTCATGTTTTCAAGGGTGAATTTCATATGAAAATCACAGACCTCATGGATGAGTTTTGCAAAGTGATTGCATCATACTCCCACATAATGGTGGTCTTACCATTCCCTATTGAATCTCACTTTAGGGCATTGATGACTCTTCTTTTCCAACTTAGGGATGTACCAATTCTACCAAGAATGGTGGTTCTTGCTAAAGCAGTATAATCCATCAAACTATTTCAAATGAGGGTTTTCAAGTGGTTTACCTATAACCAGCTATGCATGTGACCCTGTAACATAGTTACTAAATTGACTAGGCCTTCTGCATCCGAGATTGTGATCACCTTTAGTGTGCATAGCATCTCACACTCTGCTGACATGTTTTGCTAGCATCTTAAATACCTCTTTAACCTGGAAAATGTAAAGACATACTGGAAATGAAGACATGAGGAATGATGGTTGGGGCCCTTTTCCTCAATGAGCCAAAGCCTTGGTTCCTCTGTATTTCCTCTGCCACCCCGGATTACTGCAATAGGTCCTCCAGGTCACTATGCCTCACTGGAAGCCACCAGATCCATCAAAACTACTAGGTCACATCAGGTCCTATGTCCTCCTAACCCACTAGATCCACCAGAACCACCAGGTCATGTAGTAAGTCATGCCGAGAGTGTCGCTAAAGGACCTCCAACCTCCGATGCCTCCTGCACTCAACGGTCTATGATTAATGCCCCACTATAACTCAGATGTACTGTGAACACAAACTTCTTTTCCAATACTGATAATATTTCACCAGGAAGTCCTCGTGCTATGATTATTCTATAGCTAATCACACATATTTTGGTTTTTTGGTAGTAATCTAGGAAACACAACATTCAAACATAATACAAGAATACCATAGACTATGACAAAAAAAATGATGACTAAATATGAATAGCATAGCTGTAAAATATATTATTAATCATTGTATATTATTTATAATCTCACACCATGGTAATTACTCCCATGAGAATACATTGTTACCAACTCCACTTGATTCCAACGATGAGTTATGGTGTCAGATACAACTTCGACAATGCACTCCAGAAGACAATGATGACAATTGGACTTAAACACACCTTCACAAGGAATAAACTGAGATTACTTCATAAAATAATTAATACAACCTTTCTCTATGATAAATGAGAGGGGATGGCCTCTCTATTTGATAGGAATTTAGGCTTATCCACCCTCAAACTCTAAGATAGGATGCAGGAAATCTCTTCTGGCTAATCATATTCAACGCCTAAACTTGATTGTTCCTCCTTACGCCACCGCTAGCACTGCCACTCTTTTCCAGATATTTAGATAAACCTTATCATCTCACATGTGTTCCAATCTTTTAGACTTTTCTTCAAATAGACCAAGTACACAAAATTATTTGATGACATCACTCCCTTGTCCTTATTACAAATATAATACCAATGCTAATTCCTAATGCATGTAGACCCTACTTAAAACTAACTTGGCCCAACTTTTAGCAACATTTTAACATGTGAATGCGGATCTAACTTACGACAACATAGCCGATTACTTTTTACCACGAGCATTCCTTTTGATACTGATGACTAGGTACCGTACAGGTCTACTTTATTGGCAGCACCGTAATGATGGTGCCATTAGTCTTGCAGTAATCATATTTTCACTAAAGTGGAAATCATCACATTAACGGGGGGAACATCCTATTCCTAATGTTCCATTTCCAGTATGTAAGCTTTTTCTATGAAATGTATGAGCAGGAAAATTTTAAAAAAAATTCGGCTATGTTCCCCCTTCCCTACAGTGTCTACTCCATCCTCGGAGTAGATCTATTCATGGTCCAGCTTGAATTTATATTTGTATCTCTGTACAACTAGTGTGCACCCAGTTGTCGTAATTGGGAGTACCATCCAATCCTCCAGTGGTGATATGTAACTCAGGAACTCATGCACAGATTCTGAGTACTTTTGTAGGGCCCCATCCGTTTGGGATCTGGATCCATCATGTATTGATCTGCCGGGCTTTTTTTTGTATCTTGAATCATATACTAAAACCCTGTACAACTTCTTCACATGAAATGGAGACGTAACGGAATCTTTGATCAAACTATTCCTTCGGGTTCTTCATTTCTTCTTATAGCTTGTATCCTTTGTTATCTTCCCTGCATTCTGCTCTAATACCAAATCTTGAAGAGCACACCAGACCTTTACTTTTAGCAAAAGAATCACTTTCATCCATCCTTTCATTTTTCATACATTCTCACAGTGGCCTAATATAAAGGCTCAAGTAGCCCTAGAAATTAGGAAACTAACTGCCATAATCTCAACTAAATGGGGAGTATCCTAATTACTGACTTTGATGTTTCCCTATATGCCCACAATGCTGCATGAATTCTTTTATCCCACTTATGTACCTGCAACGCTGCATCTTTTGCTAGAATTTGACACAACACAAAATTTTCCCGTTCCACCTGTCCATTTGTGCTTGGCTTGTATGTTGTTGCCTTCCCGTGCTTAATAAAAAACTTGTTGACTAGGGCTTCTACCACCTCATTAATGAAGTGGATTCCTTGATCTGTTACAATTTATAATGGACAACCAAATCTGGTGACAATGCGTTCATATATGAACCTTGCCAATTCATCCATGGAATTTCTTTTCAATGGCCTAGCTTTAACCCACTTGGTTAAATAATCTGTGGCAACTACAATATAATTATTTTCACGTGGGGTAGTTGGAAGTGGACCTACAATGTCTATTCCCCACTTTTCAAAGGGACCAAGTGGAATAATAGGGCATAATGGAGCTGATGAAGTCTTACGGTTACCATTTGTTTGACAAATATCATATGTCTTACAATAATTATAACAATCTCTAAAAAGAGTGGGTCAGTGATAACCTAAATCCAAGATCCTTCTTGTTGTAAGTTGTTTGGAGAAGTGTCCTCCACATGTACCATTGTGGAATTATTCTATCATCTTCTTCCCTTGATCACATCCAACTACCCTCTTTTACTGTCCATTAGGTCCTATTCGAAATAATATTCCATGCAGAATAGAATATGGATGACTGGCTTGAGTAATCTTCCTCTTAGTCTTTGCATTGGCACCATCAAGAAACTTGAATTCATTCAGATAATTTCAAATATTTATGTATTCACTAGGGATTGTGTCAAGGGATAACAATGTTGCATCTGGGAAATCATCATCATCACAAAATGAACCTAAACCATCATAGGCTCGATAGAGTGCATCTGCATTGACATGCTTCTTTCCTCACCTATCTATAATATCAAATTAAAATTCTTGTAGAAAAATTATCCATCTTGCTATCCTCCCTGATGGGTTAGGCTTATTTACAATATATTTTAGAGCCTGATGATCTGTTACAACTATAAATTTATGCCTTAGCAAGTAATTTCTAAACTTCTTTACAACAAAAATGATAGCTAGAGCCTCTTTTTCCATTACAGTATAATTTACCTCAGCACTGCTCATTTGTCTGCTCCCAAAGTAAACTAGATGATCATTCCCATTTTCATCCTTTTGGCTCAGAGTACTTCATAGTGCTGCATCTGAGGCATCAGTATACACAATGAATGGCTTGCTCCAATCTGGATTCTTTAAAATAGGTGAAGACACTAGGGCTTCCTTCAGTTGTTCAAAAGCTTCATGCACCTTATTTCCTAGTTCATAAATAACATCCTTCTTCAAGAACTGGGTTAGTGGATGTGCAATCTTTGAGAAATTCTTGATGAACCTTCAATAGTAACCCACATGGCCTAAAAATGATCTCAACTTACTTCTATTCATAGGAAATGGTAACTCTTTGATTTTTGAAACTTTATCAGGATCAGTACCAATACCATCTCTAGATACAACATGCCCTAACAAAATGCCTTTAGAAAATCCAAAGACACACTTTGTAGGGTTTAGTTAGGCTTGTGTTTCATCTAACATTTGAAATGATGTCTCCATCTAGTGCAGGTGGTCCATATTACTCCCATAGATGCAAAAATCATCTAGAAATACTTTGATGAAGTTCCCAATGTAGGGTTCAAACACCCTATTCATCAAGAATTGGAACGTTTCCAGAGGATTACACAACCAAAAAGGCATAACTTTATAAGAAAACGTTTCGCAAGGAGTGGTGAACGTGGTCTTCAACTGATTTTTCTTTGATATATGAACTTGGTTATATCTGTTATATCCATCAGCAAAACTATAGCACTCATAGCCAACTACTTCATCCAATATCTGATCTGAGAATGGAAGAGGGTAATGATCCTTCTTTGTTGCCTTATTGAGCTTCCTATAATAAATTCGAATGCATAGCTTCCCATTCTTTTTTATTGAGATCAAAATGGGAGAAACCCATTATGAATTCTCCACAACAAATATGAATCATGCATCAAGAAATTTATCTATTTCTTCTTTTACAGTCTTGGAAAAATTAAGATTCATTCTATATAGCATTTTCTTTATGGGCTTAGCACCATCTACCAGCTCAATAGAATGTTCTACCCAACTTACTTGATAGAGTTCCTTGTAATCAAAAGTGAATAGGTGTAAGTACCTTTGAAAGAGCTAGAGGTAGGATTCCTTCTCACTCTCCATCACAGCATCACCAATATTTATTTGTTCGAGATGATCATCAATTTCTTCTTCAAATAATTTTATGGGTTCATGATTCGGTGTGACTGGAAGGATATCCATGACCGAAAAATCAACTTCACTTTCTTCATCTTCTGTGTCCAATTCACTGGTACTAGAGTAATCAGAGGATGTCCAATCATCAGTTTCATCACTTGAATCCACAGGTTTTGTCTTATGATGCCGAGGGATCACATTTATCTTCACCCTCTCTCTACCATGTCCAAGTGTCATGAAGCTTTCATTCCAGTAGTTTCTTGCATGAAATATCCTTAGTCATGGTCTTCCCAACAACATTAGGTACGCAACATTACCATTTTTCATCACCTGAAAGTCTACCACACATACAACACCCATAACAGATATTGCCACATTTGAAACTACACCTTCTGGTTTAGTTTTTCCCTTATTTAATGACCTTAACATAAGTGTTGAGGGGCGATCAATTTTTAAACCCAACATATTCATTACAGACTCAGTCATTACATTAACTATAGCACCTCCATCAACTAAGACATCATGAATTGAAATACCATTACATAATACCTTAGCTTACGGAGCGTAGGGATCCGTCTCTACCTCCAAAACAGGGACCTCAACCTCCTTCCTTCATCGAGCATTGATTCCACTTCACAGCTCCTGTCTCTTCTCAGAAGACATAGCCAATAGTTGACCATATGTAATATTTGTTGGCCTTTTGGATAGATCTTCTAAGATGTCCAAGTATGGTCCTTGTCCCTCTGAAATCAAAAAATCCTACACACCCAACTTTCTTCTCCTATGTTTCTTACTAGTTTCTCCTTTCATCTTCTTAGGATCATTTCCATCTTGGTTATCTTTTTCTTTCTTTATTTTTGTTACAAACACATCTAATTCATTATTTATGCTCTTATCTACTACATCAAAAGAATTCACAGGTGCTTTTCCTTTATCATTATCTCTTGTACTAGATGTAGAAGCTCTATCTAGACAATTATACTTATGATGACCCTTTTTATGACAACCATAACATACAACTTCAAAACTATTTATTTTTAGACCTCTATCTCCTCCCTGAGAACTAAATTCTTTTCCTTGAAGAAGATTAATAGTTAACTGACCCATCTTCTTGAGAAAATCTTCATACTTAGTAGATGTACTAGGGAAAATATTTGTGCTCCCATAGAGTGGTTGTGGATTCTAGACCAAAGGTGTTGGTGTAGGATCTACTTTAGCAATAATTTCTTTGGGCTCCTCTTCCATGCTTTCTTCTTGCCTTCTTGCAATCTCCTTTGCTTGTTCAATGGTAGTTGGGTGGTCATACTTCACTCGTTGTTCAATGGTACCTGGGCGGTCATACTTCACTAAACCATCTAAAAAGGTAGGAAAAAAATCAGTCCATATTTCCCTTCTTATAAGGCCATTACAAATACAAGATCGTTTAAATTCTTGAATGAAAGAGGAAGCATATTCATTAGATTGGGTTGAAAAAATAGGAATCTTCCTCATTTTCAAAAGTAACCACAGTGAAATACCAACCCACAAGTACAATCAACAAGACTTATGTGCACAAATAATTGGAATCACTATAATAGAAAATAGAAATGAGCACGGTAAACTATTGTAAAAATTGACTTACTGCCGTAAAAACTGACTTTACTATGGTAAACACTATTCACAATAAAAAGTGAAGTTACTGCGGTAGATACTATTCACGGTAAAAAGTGACTTTACCATGGTAACTACTATGCACATTAAAAACAAGGTTACCCTCCAAATGTTTTTTGACTAAGTGAGAATATCTCTCCAGAAAATCCACCAATGAGGAATGATCCCAGCAACAGAACCAACATGTCATCTCCGATCCTGCACTTTGATAATTCTTGACCGGGAACTCCTCGTGCTATGATTATTTACTAATGCATAGTTGTTAGTTTGGTGGTTGTAATCTGGAAACACAACAACAAACATAACACAAGAATACCATAGACTATGATAAGAAGGAATGATGATAAATCTGAAATATAAGTGTAAATTATAATATCAACATAAAATTGTTACAATCTCATCCATGAGACCTACTTCAAGTGTTACTGACTTCACTTGCCTTCCAACAATAACTATGGGAGAAACTTCACAATTACACCTCTTAATGGCTTCTTTAACACACCTTCAAAATGATGGCTTCCTTTACACACTTACTCATACAATATTTATCACTACTTCCTTCTATGCTAAATGAGGGGGGTGGCCTCTCTATTTATAGAACTTCCAGGCTTATCCATCTTATCTCTAAGATAGGATAAGAAATCTACTCTGATGAATCATATTACATACCTTAACTCTTATTTGTACATGTAACCTTATCTTTTAAGATAAGATAAACCTTATCATTTCACATGGGTTCCACATTTTTAGAATTTTTACAAATAAAATACACAAAATATTTATGACCACACTCCTTGTCCTTATTACCAATATAATATTTCTAATTCCTAATCATGTAGACCCTACTTCTCTACTTACCCTAACTTTGACATTTTAACATTACCGGACCACTTACAACAAATATTTACGTTTTACCACAACATTCCTATTGTACTTTTGACTATTACCATACTATACATTATTGGCGGTGTCGTACTAGCAGCGTCGTTATCTTCTATCGGATGCTACTACTAATTATACTTAACAACATCCTATTCCTAATACATACTAATTATACTTATCTTCTATAGTGTTGACAAGACGCGTGGCGGTTTGAAAAGTCAAGAGGTGGGGAGGCAGGCCATTGGGGGAAACTTGGATTTTTTTCCCATTGTTATTTAAAAGATTAAAATCATCAAAATGACCCACGGGCCCGATAGAAAATTGTCAAAAAATTTCTCTAGAAAACGGCGGAGGTGAGGACTTTTGGGGGAAATTTGGAGAATTTTCCTTTTGTGGAAAAAGGAGTTAAAACTGTAAAAGGAAGCATGATTTCGCTAGGACGCACATCAAAAACTAGAAGCGAAAGGGCGGAGCTGCGGGGAAAACTTGGAAAATTTTTCCTTTTCCAAAAAAGAGGTGAAATAGCATAATTTATCTACAGTTCCTTTGGGACCCACATTGGGACATGTGTCAAGCCCATTTTTCAAAGGCGGAGAGGTAGAGCAAATTGAGAAATTTTGCATTTTTTTCCAAAAAGGTGTAAAAATTAAAATAGAACCCCTGGGCCCGTCTTAACTCGGATCTCCCATGTGGACGGTCCAAATTCAAAAGAAATATTGATGGTAATTGTGCGTATGTATCTAATTTTCCTCCATTTTTCTCCAAATCTCCTTGGGATGTGTATTCTTATGGTTTTTTATCATTTCTTGGAGTCTCCTGCATGCCAAATAAAGAGGAACATTAATATGATATCTTGGTTTGGTGGGAAAATATTAAAACATCTTTTGCCATTAAGATGTGGTCTGGCCATTGGCTTCGATATGATTTTCTAATTTTTCCTTCCTTGGCACGCAAAGTGCTAGACTTGGTAGATTGGAGGAGGGAGTAGTTGGCGCGCGAGATGAAGAATGACTTACAAAATGAAGAATTGAATGCTAGAAATATTTTAAGAGATTTTCCTTTTGCACACTTGATAACCTTTTTGCAAATCTGATTCTGAGAGTCACATTCAAGGTCGTAACACGCCATGGTGCTTTGAATGTTTTCTGGTTTTGGGGGGAAAACTTTGTTGTAAATGAAGTATTATAAATTGCATGAATTTTTCGTGCAAAGGGTTGGAGAGTTAGAGGTCAGGACTGATTTTTCTAAGATAAAAGCTTGATAGAACCCGTCCTTCTAAGAAACCATAAAAAAAACCTATTTATCTTGTTTCTGTTAAATTTGATCATGTGAAGGTGGTTACGAGTGTACAACCATTGAAAAGCTCTGAGATCATTCTAGAAACTTTTCCCTACTGATAAATTTGATCAAACTTGAGTTAATCTATGTTATTTTTGGGAAAAATTTGTGTTTGCTTCATTTCTGAATGTATGCAAGTAGTTTTCTTGTTCCCGTTGTAATCTTACATTGAAATCTTTGTGAACCACACAAGATATTATCATTGTGATAGTTTGGTGGGATTTTTAATTTCATTTATCAGAAGATATTTCATTTGATAGTGAAATAAACAAATTTAAAATCACTTTGACTCCTATCATGACTATAAGATTGTTTGTTAGCCTTTGAGGGTATCTTAGGCATGATGAAACAGAGGTTGATAATTTTTAGTTAATTTTGCCAATTTGAGCCTTTAGTTTTGATCCTTGAAGTTTGTGTGAAAAGTGCTAATCTTGGCCTCCATTAAAGTACATATTATGGTTAAAGGAACATGCTAGGTATCTCAAAGCATTATGTTGTTCAAGCTCTCCAATTTTGTAAAAATTCTCAAGGATCTAGTGAATCAAGTTCATCTTTCTTCACCTCCCACAAAAATTCATTTAAGAAAAACCAATATTACCCATATTACCTCTGATTTTGTTGTGTGTATACCAATGCATAATTTCTACTACCAGAACATGTAGAAACAATCAGGTTTTCATTATCCTTAGTATCCTGAACCTTGCTTAGAAAATATCACCATTATCTAGAGTGATAACTCGTGAGAGTTAGGTTTTGTTACATTGATCATATTTTCTTCAAGGTCTTCTCAATAACTCTACAATGAAGGACATTTCCATCTCCTCCACAAACAACAGGCTACAAAAGGGTCCTCTCACTGTGGTTGAAAGGCACAACCATAAAGTAGTGAGGATAGAACAAATCCTCTTAAAGGTGCTACCCATTTCTCCACATCTGAGTGACAAAGAGCAAGCTACAATCCTTCCCCAGCTACAAAACAACACACAATGTGCTCTACTTGCCTCTAATCTTCTTGTCAAAACCGTGATGTTACTCAGCCTTAGATGAGGGAGAATCAATTTGGGTACCAACACTGATTGGCACCGTTTCCAAGGAGAGAGTGGTTATAGTTCATAATCAGACCCTCATAAACACTTCTTATATTCTCTAAGTACTAATACATTTTTTCAAACATCATCTTGTGTTCGGGCCTGTAAGAAGTATTCAAAGTTGCAATGGTTGTGTGCAATTCTTTCAGTTTCTACACCTAGTGCACTATCTTTCATTGATAAATCTAGGTAAAGATCGGTCAGATCATTCCATTTCTAGTTTCTAGTATTGACAGACATTTGACAGATAATATTTTAGTTCATTTGCACAAATAAGGTGGAAATCCTTAGTGCTGACTCCTTGTTGATCTAATTCTTGATCAGTACTAGTTTCTTAACCTCTGTCAAGTAAGATTTGTTACTAATATTTGCAAAGATGGAAGGAAGAAGATCTTTCTTTGCTAGGGATCCTGCTAGGACATTATTTCAAGAGCTAGGAAAAACAAAGTCAGAAGGAAGAAAATCTTGGAGATTTTTTGGAGATTAGCAGTCAAGAAAAGGGATCTCTATTGATGAAAGTGATCAGCTTATCATTGAAGATTTCCATTCAAGTGCTTCTGAATCAGGTAGCCTCTTTGTGGAATTGAATTCTCCAACTAGAGAGGGGCCTTCATTTGAATTTGAAATTTTTTCTTCTCATTCTTCACCTGTATTTTCAAAATTATATAGGGTTTTCCAAGAAACAAAGCCTTTAGGGGATATCCATTTTGAAATTTATACTCCTGTGTTTTAAAGACCCTCTGCCCCTTATCAATTTGTCTCTCCTCCAAGGTCACCTCCTCAAAACAACATGGCCCAGCCCCCACCTAGACCTGCATTTGTTGTAAACACCTTTGGTCCTATAAATTTTACAGGGATGGTTGGTTAGCCAAATGCAATTCCCCAAGATATGAGAAATAGATTGCCAAAGTTCCAAGGAAACAAGGCTATAACTTGTGATAAACATTTAAATATTTTTATCAATATGATGAAAGACTTTGAGATTTAATATGAAGATGTATATATCAACTTGTTTATCCATATTTTGGAGGAAGATGCCAAGGACTGGTATAAAGCTTTTCCAAATAATTCCATTGATTCTTAGATGGAGATGAACAATGCATTTATATTGTAGTATGGTGATAGAATTGACCCTAGGTTTCTTCTATTAGAATTTGAAAACATCAAGAAGAATCCTAATGAGTTAGTACATGATTTTAACATAAGGTTTAACAAGACCTTGAGTAGATTTCCTGTTAGCTTAAGGCCATGTGATGAATCATGTTTGATCAAATATTTAGATACATTTGATAAAAATTTTGTTTACTACTTGAGGGAAAAAAACCCTACTAATTTGAGGCAGGCCTTCACCATGGCTCTGCAAATTAAGAACAACATCAAGGTAATTGGAACGCCTCTAAAAAGGGAGGGTGTAAAACTAATTAACCTGGAAAATCTTCAAATAAGAAAGGCTGTTGATTTGGAAGAAGTTGTGAAAACTTTGGCAGGAGCTGTCAAAAAAATATCATACAAATTGGCCTGGGTACAAAAAGGAATTGGGTAGAGTTCACAAGGTCAACATAAGCAACAAGGCTAAGACAGGTTTACAAACCATCATAGAAATGACCAAAGATCTGATGACAGAGGCAAGGGACCTATTGGATTTGGAAATAAATGGTCCCAGGCCAGGGAAAACAAAATGGTACCTAATGCTTTGGGTGTTAGAGTTACTTTTGTGGAGGAGATAGATGGCATTGATTGGTGTGACAGTTTTTTCATGCCCCATGCTCCATATGAGGAAGATTAGAAAGAAGAAGAAGAAGCTAATGATGATAATGATGATGATCATTACATGATGGGTTACTCTATGAGCTCACAATAAAGGGAAACCTCAACTGAGGTAATAAGTGCTAGAACTACTACTGATTTTGTGGATTGTATTCACCAGGTACCTATTCTTCCTCCCTCTTGTACTTTAGAAGTAGCTATTGTACAAGATTTTGAATTTCCCAATAATGAATTTGAATATTGAAGAGCTTTGATTATAAATAAGTATGATGGAGGAATCCGATTTGAGGAGGACATGCAATTTTTGATGAATGTTGTTTTTTCCTAAGAGGAGTATAACACAAGAAGTAGGGTTGTTAAAGGGACAAGGCCTCAGGCCAAGCCAAAAACTCCATTCCTTTCAAATATTCATAAAGAGGCTCCTAAGAAAGATGCATCTTCCAAGGGCCTTGTTGTCCCAAATAAAACTCACACCCCTCCTCATGCCCAAGGTGTCAAAAATTATGTGCCATCTAATGAGTGTGTCAACCTTCCTTATAATGTTGCCTTGCCAAAGTCAGTCCCTTATGATATTGCCCAAGTCTTGAGTCAGATCAAGATATCAGTTCCAATTGTTGTGTTGCTTAGGAGTCCTGAGAACAAGAAAAGGGATTTTGAGTATTTGAGGCTGAAGGAGGAGAAGAATACCCTAGGTAGAAATATAAACATTGTGGAGACTCCACCAGTCATTGAAGAGTTAGAGACACCACTAGTTTTGAAGGAACTAGGTGAACCACCCAAGGTTTATTTGGCGACATCCTTGGTGGAGTCTCAGCTAAATGTGGATCCATTCTTCACCACTTTGATCATTAAAGACAGATTGCTACACAAATGTATGTTTGACTCAAGGGCATCATGCAGTGTTATGCCTCTAGAAGTCATAAATGAGCTAGATATCAAAGTAATAACAACATATGGGAAGTGTACTACTATGGACTCCAAGGAAGTGCCTATGGTGGGATGTGTGAAAGGTCTAGTGGTGCAACTTGTAGCTTACCCAGGTAAAAACCTGACGCTTGATGTTGTTATTGTTGATTGCCCAGCCAAGTGGGGTATGTTGTTATCTAGAAACTGGGCTGTAAGTATTGATGGGAGTGTTCAAATGGACATGTCCTATGCTACCATCCAAATTAAGGGAAGCTTTGTCAGGTTGTATGGAGAAAAGAATATGTTGCACCTTATTGAATATCCCAATAATGCATCTTATGAAGTATTGTACACAAGTGTTGATGCTGATAAATTTGTAGGATTTACTGATGGAAAAGATCACAAGATTGAAGAATGCAAGTGTCTTGAATAGGTAGGCTCTCCTTGGACTTTATTGTTTAATGGAGCTTGCTCCAAGTTCATAAATGGTGTTGGTGTTGTTCTGATCTCTCCAGTCCAGGAAGATTTTTTCTTTTCCTTAAATCTCAACTTTGAGTACACTAATAATATTGTTGAGTATGAGGCATTGATATTAGGTCTAAGGATTACTTAGAAATATGGTGTTAAAGACATCATTGTCAAAGGAGATTCAAAATTAATTATAAAGCAAGTCATAAAACTTTATGCCACAAAAAATAAACGAATGAAACAATACAAGCATGTAGTTGGTATCTCATTGAGATGTTTGATTCATTCAATATTGTGCATCATGATAGGAAGTTCAATGATTTGGCAGAAAAACTTGCAGTATTGGGATCTACATTTGATAATTGTATAGTATCCCCATATTGTGAATATGATGTTGAGGTGTTAACTAGGCCATCTGTACCTAACAACATTAAACATTGGCATGTTTTTTATGATGATGCTCAGTTTAGAATATTTCTACAGAACAAAGGGGAGTTTTCTGATCAAATTATTGATTGATAGCCAATGGTGTGTGTAGAAAATGGTAAGAAAACTTTTTTTGGCAAAGGCATCATCAAACTAAAGACTAATACCATTCCTAGAGGGTTGGTTGCTCTTGAATACAACTTTGATAATGCTGATCACATTATTAACAAATAAATAGCAGCCTCAATGGATGTTGAGGAGCATGACCTTGGCACAAAGGAGAAACCAAGGAAGATCTGGTTGGGAAGGAACCTCAGTAAGGAGAAAAAACAATCTTATGTCCAATTGCTGAAAAATATCAAGATTGCATGGCTTGGACTTATTCTGAACTAAACGAATACAGAGAGGATATATTTCAACATGAGATTCCCTTCAAATATAATGGAAAACACTCCAGGTAAAAACAAAGGCCAATAAATCCACTCCTATCTCTTAAAATGCAAGAGGAACTAAAGAAACTGAGGGATGGAGGGATTATTCAGTCTACAAGGTATTCTTCTTGGGTTGTAAACCCAGTACTAGTTACAAAGAAGAATGGTGACATCAAGCTATATGTGGACTTAAGAAATCTGAACAGAGCATGAATGAACGATAATTATCCTTTACCAAACATGGAAAACATGTTGCAGTTAGTGACCAATTCTGAGCTGCTATCTACCATGGATGGCTTCTTTGGTTATAACCAAGTTGTTGTAAAGGAATAAGAAAGAATTAAGACAACCTTTACCACTCCTTGGGGAACATATGTATATGTCAGGATGCCCTTTGGACTGATGAATGCTGGAGTAACCTTTCAAAGAGCAATGGATGTTGCTTTTGTTGGTTACATCAACGATTTTATTGTTATCTACCAAGATGATGTAATTGTGTTCTCAAGAAAGAGAGGTGATCATTTGAAACACTTGGAGAAAATTTTGATAAGATGTAGAGAATATGAAATTTACCTCAATTGAAAAAAGTGTCATTTTGGAGTACAGAAGGAAAAATTTCTTGGTCACATTGTGTCAGAAGAAGGGGTAATTATTGATCCAGAAAGGGTAGAGGCCATCAGCAAGGTCCCAATTCTGAGAACCAGGAAGGGGATTCAATCCTTCTTTGGGCAGATAAATGTTATTAAGAGACTCATATCAATTTTTTCTTAGTTTAGCATTCCAATCATTGACATGCTAAAGAAGGACTAGACCATAAAATGGGAGGAGGATGCCATTCAATATTTTAATGGGATCAATGAGGCATTAAAGAATGCCCCTGTTTTAGCAGACCCAGATGATAAGAAGCCTTTCCAACTATTTTATTTTGTTTCATAGAACACTATTGCATTTGTCTTGTTGTAGAAAGATGATGAAGGCAATGAGAGGCCAATTTCCTTTTTTAGTAAGGCATTACAGGGGGCTGAGCTGAAATACACTATTATGGAGAAACAAGAATTTTCCTTGGTAAAAGCAATAAATGTTTTCAGGACTTACATTTTGAGCTCTAAAATTGTTGCTTATGTTCCCCACACTATGGTGAAAGACATCTTATCAGAGATGGAAGTCTCAAGAAAAAGATATAGATGGGTGAACAAGTTGCAAGAGTATGACATGGATATCGAAACCATGAAGTTTGTGAGAGGGTTGGGCTTGGCTAAGGTTATGGCTGAGAGAAACTTGCAAACTATTGAGGTAAATGATGTAGAAGAAGGAAGGGTATATGTTTTTGAAAAATTGATTAGTTCTGAGTGGTACAAAGATGTAATTTTTTATCTCAGACATCTATACTGCCCTGAGTATTTGAGTAAAAACTAGAAAAGAGCCCTTAATTTGGCTTCCCATAAATATGTCATTACTGATTATGGGTTAGCTTAGAAGAACCCTGAGGGAGTTCTCTTAACGTGTATTACTGAAGATGTAGCCCCCAAGATAATTGTTGATCTTGATGGAGGAGTTTGTGGGGCGATTTTTTTGGAAGAGTCATTGCACACAAGATCTTGAGGGTTAGTTATTGGTGGCCAACTATCTTCAAGGATACAACTCTTTTAGTTAGAAGATGTGAGAGTTGCCAGTGCTTCTCTAGAAGACTGAAAGCTCCAAGCTCCCTATCTTTACAACATGTATCAATTGAAGCCCCATTCAAGCAATGGAGAATGGATTTCATTGGTCAGATTTCAGACCCTTCAAGTGTTGGTCATAAATGGATTATTTTAGCCACTGATTACTTCACCAAGTGGGTGGAGGAAATCCCCACCAAAAGAGCAACACACCAAATTGTCATGGATTTTATGTTGAACCATATCATTTGTAGGTTTGGAGTGCTAGTTAAAATTGTTGCTAACAATTCCATGAGCTTCAAAGCTAAACCTTTGGTGGAAATGTGTAAAGAATACTCGATCAATTTGACATATGATTCTAATTATAATCCCCAAAGAAATGGACAAGCAAAGTTCAGTAATAAAAATTTGTTGAAGATTATTAAAAGAACCTTGGAGGTGAACAAAAGAAAATGAGGTGAACATTTAAAGTTAATTTTTTGGGCTAACAGAATTACTGTTAAAAGAGTTACTGGAAAAATTCCATTTAAATTGGTGTGTGGCACTCAAGCTCTGCTGCCCCTGTATATGCAACTATCCTCATATTAGTTCATTCAACAACTAGAAGATCAAGAAGTTAGTCCATATGAGGCTCGTATTAACCAGATTATTGAACTTGATGAAGAAAGGAGAGCATCTCACCAAAGGCATGTGAAGTTTAGAGAAAAATTTAAGAATTTATTTGACAAGAAGGCCACTCCCAGAGCTTTCAACATTTGAGATGTTGTGCTATTGTGGGATAGCGAACATGAAGACAAGGTCAATTTGGTAAATTTAATGCACTGTATTTAATTCTACCAAGGTTTCAAGGACAATTAAATTCAACTAATAACTTCTCCCATTGTAACAATTAATATCTCAACATTATAAACTCAATAAGTGTAATAAATTCTCACTTACTTAGCTCCCATAATCTCTCTTAGGGATTAATTTAATCATTGATTACATTCTCATTATAGCTAGATATTTCTTGATTTAAAACTTTAGGGTTGATGGACCAAAATAATTCCAATACCCATAGGTATTTAATTTCACAAGATCCATGAAAATATTAAGGTTCTAGTGACATGGGTGGGGAAAGAATTCCTATTTACACTCCTCATATTGTCCAAGATTCTTACTGAGCCGACTCCCAAAAATCGGTTAAAGAATGAATTTTATTTTCCCCATTAGTATCACTTGCAAAACTTCCTCAGAGAGAACATTTCTCCTTAGATAGGAGAAATGTAGACGTAACGTAGTGATTGATAGAAAGAATTCCTCCTAACTCCTCATATTTCTCAAGTTATGGCTGGTAGAGTAGGGAGGAACTTTTTCAAACACTTTTGAATTTTTGGGATAAATTTTCGCAAACTCGGGCTCTACGCGCCTACAATCCTGTAAGGGGATTCACCTAGAGTCTAAATTTTAACCGGGGTGGGAAGGCGGGTCATTGGACCGAGAGCGGGGAATGCATTTAGATCTTTTTCCCTTTTGGGACAAAACAGTCAACTATACACCCGCACCTCTGCCGACACCCAGGGAAGCCACATGGCAAGCCAACCTAATTGGCTGCGGTGTCAGTAGGGCAGCGAGGAACATTTGGAAAATTTGACTTTTCAAGAAGGGAAAGGCAAAACGGTCGAAAGGAACCCTCACCTCCATTGACGCAAGAAGATGACACTGTGTCAGTCCAACCATTGGCTGTAGGTTTGGTGGGCTGATGGGGATGATTTGGAAATTTTTCCAAAAGTTTTATGAAGCGTTAAGGCTTAAAAGGGTCCACTCCTCCGTTGACGCCTCGCTGAAGCCACGTGGTAGCACCTGATTATGCTGCGGGTGACGGGGCTATGGAGAAAACTTACAAAAATTTTCCAAATTTATTTTTGAAAGTGCTTAAGGTTAAAACCAATTCAAGCCTCCGCCGATGCCCAACAAAGCCATGTGTTGATCAATGATTTGTTGTGGGGCGGCGGATCTGTGGACGAAAAATTACAAAATTAACTTTTTGGACTTAGATCATTTTTAGACAAAAATAGAAGGCTTGCATATTAATAGAGCAGCGGGAAA
Organism: Taxus chinensis; assembly: GCA_019776745.2. Lineage (NCBI taxonomy): Eukaryota > Viridiplantae > Streptophyta > Pinopsida > Cupressales > Taxaceae > Taxus > Taxus chinensis. The sequence goes on along the minus strand of CM034146.1, from coordinate 739,077,491 downwards.
ATTCATGACGTTGCACCTTTTGGGAAAAAGAAAATACAAGAATAGTTTTAGCCCGTATGGCGTTCTGCTCAAGAATATTTTATTCATTTAAAATTTGACAGTGAGATTATTTTGAAGACCTGAAATGAAGTAAAAAGTTCATAAGGCCATAACTTTTGATTGGGGATTCAGTTTTTTGGAAAACGAGGACTTTCTAGAAAGCTCTTGATGTCCTCTTTGCACATCAACCTTAGGAATATGATTTTGATAAATTTTAAAGGGTCAGTTTTGAGAAAACGTTTTTCTGTCACTTAGAAAGTGAACTGGTATTTTTAACTTACCAATTTTGTTCAAATTTGTCGTTAATTCTTTTTCCAACATTGCCAAATAGGAATGGAGAATTTTACTTGGAATATTTTAGGATAGATTACAAGGTTAAGATTACTTGATTGATTTGCATTTGAAATTTATCCAATGTTTACACTACAAGAAGTCTGCAATTTTTCCTTTGCGCGATTTGAAAGGTTCTATAAAAATTTCATTGAGTATTTTAGTTTAGTTTGGGGATCATTTTGATCTTACAAATAAGTCCATTTGAATATTTCTTTTTGTCTCTTATATGATGTTACAGGGTTGATTTGTGACATTTTGATAAAACATTTTTCTATTTTAAAAACATCTAACAAAGATAGTAATTCGAAATGATCTATTGTACATTTATCAGATTCTAGAGTATTAGAACTCATTCCTTTTCCAATCTAACTCATTAAGTTGATTTGAACCAACGTATTCAAATGCCAAATTACAATTCTAATTTTCAAAACTTTCATTTCTAAAAAACAGAGCATTATGATATTTCTTCATACATATTCACTTTTTCATATTTCCAATAGAGATTTCAAATTACATTCAAAAATCAGATTTACAATGAAAGAAATATCATTTGAACAAAGTAAACACTTCTATTTATATGAGATCAGAGAAGTGCAATATTTACAATCACAACGTGCTTTCTCATTACATTCACTTTTTACAAATAGAATACAGAGTAAATTTCTATTCACATATCAAACAGGGATTTTATTTCCAATGGAACATAGTAACTCATCATGAACAAAATGTGAATTAAACTGTCTATCCACATCAAGTGGGGAAATGGTTTACAAAAGTAATTTCACAAGGGACTAGCATAACTTTGTCTTCTTCCTCAATTACAATATACAGAATACAATTTCTTCCACATTTATTCAAAAACAGAGAACCACGTATATCTCTTTCACAATTCAATTTACAAATTTCATAGCCCATACATACAATCTTTCCATCACATATAATCTAAAATTTCATCCACTTCAAAGTGGGAAGGGTTACAAGAAGTAATAATCTCAACAAGGATTGTCAAAAAAAAAATTCCTTTGCTCTAGAACAACAACATGAATATCCTCCATTTTTCTTTATTTCAATTTTATCACAACAGAAGAGGGGGAAAAGCAACGCTCTCCACCCAACTAAGACATCCAATGAAAAGGAGAATTTGTCCTTCTTCATTGGCCCCTGAGCCCAAACCATATTGCAATAAGAAATGATTTTCAACACATGGAAACAACAGGATTCCACAACACAAATAAATTTTTCATTCAAAACACAGTCCAAAACAAAACTGCATTTTGCCAACCACAGAAGAAAACAACAAACAACACTCATGCTTCATCATGCAAGCCAAAGGAGCCAAAAACTATGGGGGATGCTTCTTATGCCTCCCAAAGGGAAAATGGGTATCACCACCTGAGAACAAACCGCCAAAATATATATAACATTTCAAATCCCTGACATGCCCTTATGCTTCACCCAAGTACCCCTTATTCCTCACATTTCCTTATGCCTCCCCATCCTCTTATGGCACCCCATAATGAGTAAAGAAATGCAAGCTATTTCTTTGTAAGGTGGAACCCAAATCCTGACTCCCTCCACACTTATACCTCCCCAAAACACATATGCCTCCCACAAAGTACCCAATAGTCTTCTCCTACACCATCCCTAGGCCATCTACCCAACCAGCTAGCAAATAATATCAAAACATTCACAACACTTACATATGCATACATAAGAGAAGAGCATTTTAAAGAGCTAAGCTCCTACCTCTCCATGATGTCCAGTTTGTTCCAAAGTTCCAAATGACAAGCTTTCCAATGTAAAACATAGTCCAAGATTAATAATCTACAATCAAAAATCTCCAACTTTCTCCAAAAATTGCAAGAGCTCCCAAAACCAAAAGAAGTTTCCCAAAATGAAGCATGCAAGGTGAAGTAACCCCCAAAACAAGCCAAGGAATTTGAATATATAGAAGAGGAAAGAGAAGAGGATGAGGTGGATCCATGTGGGATGCCACATCACACATCCTCAACTCCAACTCATAAGTCAACTTCAATATCTAAATCACAATAAATAAGTAGGTGAATAATATGACAAATTACTTACACACTCCAAAACGAGCCCGCACCCCAAAGGACTGAAATTAAACCATGTAATAAAAGTGTAATTCAAGGATAAAACTTGACTTATAAAAATGCATAATGAAGGCTAGATTTAAACCCTCCAACCATAGGTAAGGTTGGGATACAAATTTAAGAGGTATGGGAGAAGTTTAACTTGTCCCACAAGCCTCCAAAATCAGCCTCCAAGGACAAATTCGAATTCCAAAGAAGATGGAGTGTTTCATACTCTGAATTTTACTTACATATCTCTTGCACATCACTTACACATTGCTTACACATATCTTACAACATTTAATACAAGAGTCAACCACTCTAATAATTACTTTCTTATGACCCAAGTTGGTTAATTTATTTTAACAATATGATTACTCACATTAATGTACCATGATTTATTTAAATAAAAAGGGGTGAACACATCACTTAAAAAAACACATACAAACACTGATAAAAAGGAACCAAATAAATAAATACACATAACCCCTTGGTCACATTTAAAGGTGATCCCCCCATGGGAATCCCTAACAACAATCAAACACGCACACACACAAACAATATAAGTTGTCATGGTGACCTTGTTGAATTCATCTAGAATTCCAATGTGGCTGGTCTCCAATCCCCCAATGTTTGTTGTGATATTTTAACCTGCAAAACACAATACCTCCTTCAGCCTCATGGCCATATCAAAACATCCAAATGAATATAAATATAATTTCAAAATTATCAATATATATATGAATCACAATAAGCATCAAGACAATCAACAATATCACTTACAATTTCATCAACAACTATATCATCACAATTTCAATTCACATTTTCTAGGTCTTCAATATATCCAAATATCACATGTCCTAACAACATCAATATATATTAACCATGTCGTCAACTTCAATATCATAAAATGTCTCTAACTAATCATCATGCATCATATATGAATCAAAGTCAACAATAATCCATGATCTAACATCTAATATCATACTAAATAAAACTATAATAATGTCCATAATATAGTCCCAGTATCATCCCGATCAACAAGAAGGTGTCAAAGGGAATGTGGGCACTACAATAAACTGGCCACCTCATATAACCCTATGTCCAAGAGTTTTAATCTTTAGGGTCAACTTCTATGCCAAGCCGACTCAGTAGTAAATGAAAAAATGTGGATTAAGGCCGGGTAAAAAATGTGGGAGAATGGGTGAACATGTCTGAATTTAGAATTTAAATGTGTATCAAAATACATGAGACAGTTAGACTGTCTAAGGGAAAGTCACCCTTAGCGGTGGGGTATGGGGCTATATTTGGGAGGTTCGAGGTCAAACCCATGGAAGCATGGAGACCTCTGATATTGTCGTTAATAGTGTAATTAACCAACTTTAGGGTCATCTTGCTTTGGCATTCCTCTAGACAAGCTCTCAGGGATGCAATGCGATTGAAGGGTAATAGAATAAATGGTCTTATCAATGTCCCTCTATCAATAGGGGAACCTAAACCCATGTGGCAATTAAGTCCATCCCAAAACCACTTTTATTAGCATCCAGTAAAAGTCACATAGTCCCTTCAATATCATGTCATCATTCCAATTGAACGTGTACTAGGGAGGTCAAAACAAATTGGAGGAATTTTGTGTGGCTTACTCGTCCCCCCTAAGAAAGCTAGTGGCTCTCTTCTCATGTGACTAGGATTGGGCTTTGGAAACTACATTAATAGGCTTTCACTTGCTACTGATAAGGCTGATCCAATGGACTAGGTACCTTAGCTCCATTCTCCTAAAAGTCCAAACCAATTGGTCCTGCATAAATTCAAGCCAAGTTTCATGTAATTAGGTTCCTAAAAATGAGGTAGGCGTCCCACTTCCATTGTACAAGGTATAAGAGAACATAATCCATGGGGGGGGGGGGGAAGATATATACTTAGAGGTTATCAGTTCTAAAAAAGACCATGAAATCAGAGTACATGAATTATTTCATTTACATGAACGAGGCTGCTTTAGTTGAACAATTAAACCATTAAGGGTTAGTACTTCATTGAGTTTCAATAATAATTACATAGAATTAACATTGTATAGCCCAAAGGTTGTTAAATATCAAATTAATTGTCTTAGTGCAATTGTTTCTATTTTAAGTGCATATATACATTCATGCATAATATCTATTATTGGCATGGTAAGATCTGGTTATCGAAATGATCACCGTAACATACAAAAGCTCGAAAATAATGATGGAATGGGTCGACAATTGAGATAAATTGAATCCCTACTTTTCAACTCAAACGATGGAGCTAACATACCCAAACAACATAGAACGTGGGTGAAGTGACATGAATTTCCTATTAGCTAGGGTTCATTCAAGTAAATATTGATTTTCAAGGCGCGACTCCACTAGAGAGCATCAGATGGTAATTCACAAAATCTAAAAGAAGATGGGGAGTTCAAGGATGGAGCTAAATCCTCATCATGTGCATCAAACATTGTTTATCGAATAAGGGAGCCGGGTATCACTTACAGATATATTGTTGAGCACTGAATAAAATTCCTAGGTCAACGTATGTATTTTGGGTATTACATTCTAACTGGATCGAGCTCTGATACCAAATGCATCATTTCCTCATGCACCATAAATATTTGGAAGGAAATGTTGTAAGCACTCAAATGGAGACCTTGAGTTTTTTGATTGTTGAATTGTTTTGCATTAAAGGAAACTTGTGACCAAGATCTATATTTCCTAAGAATTAAGATTCAACCAGTGTCTTATGCATTGAAAACTTGATTTTTTCCATTTATTTTCAATGTAACAAGTACATATGTATGTCATTTTTTATAGGCCTAATTGGGTTTATTCCTAAGGGTGAGACTTTATTCAACGATGTAGGGCTTCATTCTAGGATTTTATACTTGATAATGTTGGTAATACATTAAATAAATTTTATTTCCACATTGCATGTTCTCATACTATCAACATACGATATTAGAACAAAGGAAAGAATAACCATACTTTTGTTTGAAGGGGAAGATTTTACATAATTCTAAGACCCACCTATTTACATTGGGTAAACAAGGGCATCAATGCAAATTAAACATGTTAACTAATTCAAGTCGTATTTGGAGGCTATTTAGCAAATATAAAAATTCCTTCCTCTCAAAGACATACTAAGCTTCACAATACATGTCCCTCCTGACATCTCTTTGCTAACCCATCAATTGACCTGTGTGGGGAAAAATTTAGTATTATGTACATTCATTAAATTGTTATCAACCCTAAGGTATATGCCTATATACTTAGAAACATTAGGGATAAGTGAGTACCTTCCGAACATGGTTATCCGTGACCATATTTTTAGACCCAACATACTAAATTTTTTTTTGAGTTCAAATGCCAATGTATGGCATCTGATAGGTACAAGATTGTAAATCTTGGGCAAGGCGTGTTCTTGAGAAAATCTTTGTATAATAGACTGGCTTGCTTATTGGTGGACATTTCCACATTCCATAATTTTGTGGATTTCTCTCATGAGTTGGTAGAATACCATAATATACTTGGAGCATGACAATTTTATCTGAGTCATTTGAGGAATGAAGTAAGAGTATGTAGACAAATTGTAAACCTAAGAATAACCATTTACGAATTACTTGTGGCATTATCTATACCTTTCTGATGTCACTATCCCTATTGAGGCTATAGAACTCAGTATTGGTCTATAAATGACCAAATCATCAGTCTCTATCAAATCTATGACTTTTAACATAGTTCACTCAAATTTATACAACAACCAATCATATGAGAGTGATCCTAGGTTGGTATTGTCCTATAAAAGGTCAGCTCGAATGGTACCCATTCACCAAAATAATGTTTCACTCGATTTTACAATTTATTAGTGTAATTATGGTGAATATCACTAATAAGCAATGTTGGTGTTCACAAGACACCATCTGGCTGGGCACGATATGGTATTGATGTTCTTTGAAATCACTACATTTATTTCCACTAATATTAAAAAATGATCCTATTTCTTGGAGCATATAACTTTCCTTGAATATACAACGAATTCCATTTGTTTTAATTTTATTATAATGGTAGTTATCATTAAACATGCACAACTAAAAAGGTATAATAAATAATAGCATGCACATTATATCTCATTGATAAGCAACAATTTGACGATGTGAACTATGAGCTTCATATTGATCTATGGACTCGATCTGTGCAAAATTAAAGTGATTACCTAAATTACTGGAATTTGTGGCATTTATCCTGAGAAAATCAATGAAAACATAAATTTTTCTCAAACAAAAATAAATAGAAAGGAGGTGTTTAGTAATAAAATCCTAAAATTGGAATGGGCCAAAAGAAGTGGCGGATGAATCAATGGGTTAAGTTTCTCCCTTGAATCCTATTTTTATTATGATCTAAATAAAATATTAAAGTCTTCATTGCTAGATATAGCATTTAAAAATTCTTCCCTTTTTTTTAATTTAAATATCTTTTGCAGATTTGACGAGTACTCAATTGAGATATACAAATCTAACAGTGGTGGATGGCTGTTTACAGATTTGAGAAACATCCTCCACTGAAAATTAGAACAGATATATTTATTCTTCAAAAATATTTTTATATAGATGTTTCCATGTCATTTTGCATACATGATTCCTTTAGAAGTGATGTTATTTGTACTTTTAAAGTTGCTGGAAAAGGTCAAAGTTTGATAGTCATAGTGATGATTAGATTTGTTGCAGATATTACTATACAAATTTTTATGTAGATCACAATCCATTTCATCCCAAATTCCCATTAAATCAGGAGTATTTGAGGTTTTTACATTGTATTCTAGAAAATTCCAAACTTAAAACAATGCAAATAAAGTGATCCCCATTTAGTTTTTTATAATCTTTTGTATTACCAGTAAAACAAAATAGTGGATTTGTAAATGGAGGAATATCAAGACGGTTTCTACCAGATGCATGATAATACTAGGGTAAGTGTTTGAAGTTGATGGACAAAAATGGGGTCATCCGTGGACGTCATATTGCAAAAAATAGTAAAATCTCAACTTGTAGGGATTATTAGCAATACGCGCATTCAAAATTAGAAAAAATATATAAATATGAATCGTAGCATCCGGAATCTAGTTTCTAAAATACTAATTTTTTTAAAAAATGGACAAGTTTAGCTATATTAAACACTTAAAATTATATGACTTGGTTTTTTTTTTTTTTTAACTTATAAGATTGTAGTCCGTTTGCCCATGCATTTTGGATGACGAAATCTTGTTATTTTTTTTTCCTTTGGTGAAAAGTTAGATGTAGTTGTCTATCTTGGGATGGATTTTATTTTGTATTTTTTCGAGCAATATTTTTTTTTAATGATTTTTTCCGTGAAAGTGGTCTGAAAATATTTAGAAAACGGAGCGCTTTCCGTTTGCCCGCCATAACTATATAAAAAAATATCGAAATCATTTTTTTTAAACGTGTATGGAATTTTTCCATGCTTGGGATGGTATAAGTTTTATCACATTTTGATAAGCAAAACAAAAGTTACAGTCTTAAACGTAGACATGAACATTCACGGGAAAAAATGTCTTAAAAACCTATTGTTAGTAAAAAATTATAAAATGATATTTATCTTATTCTATTCACTTTAAAATCAATATTTCTACGAAGCTAACAGTCTCCCCTACGTGATGGCACCATTTTTGTGAAATGTTTTCAGTTTTTTAGCATGGTTCAAGTCTTTGGAAGAGAAAATTTGAGGTTTTTTGACCTTTTACACTTCATAATGACCTTCCATAGCTTTGGTTGGGGAAAAACAAAGATTTCCCGAGGCTTAGGTTCGGCAGATAGATCCGCGATCAGTGGTTTATAAAGCACAATCTCATGGTTTTTTTAACACAAACCATGAGCATGCTTTATAAACCATGATCGCGGTTTATAAAGCACGCTCGTGGTTCATAAATCATATTTACACACATCCCAATGTTTGAATTACCATGTGATTTTTACTCTCTGACCTTACCGTATGAATTACTGTGAAATTTTTTCTTTTTCTACACATTTTTCTTATCACCAGAAGCAAAACATCATGGGAGACAAGAAACAAAGTCAAAAAAGGAAGTCATTAAGTAAAAAAACACCAAATGAATTAGAGGCCAACAAAATTCAAAATGCTGAGTGAATGTGGAAACTTCGTGAATGAAGAAGAGGTTCATCTTAAACCCCAACTATTGTAAGCAATGAAGAACCAGGTAATGTTTCTACTGTCAATGTTGAAGTTGAATTAAATACTCATGATGAAGATGTTTTTAATGTCAATGTTGAAGAAGAATTAAATACTCATGATGTAGCAAATGTTGAAATTGAAGGAGACAATGAAAATGTGAATAAGGAAATTCATGTTGAAACTATAGACAGGCAAAATTTGACAAAAACACCTCCTAGGATTTTACGTAAGAAACCTAATTTTTTTATTGAAATTGATGAAAACATTTTGAAACCAATGTCTGACAAAATTTCTGAATGACAAATCAGAAGAAAAGCCACTAAAATTTGGGATAATCATTTTGAAATTTTAAATGATTCCCAAAGATGTCAGTTATTGGTTAGTTTGATGAAATTGATTAAAATGAGACCTACATTAAACACCTTAGGATTGACAACATCTAATATACGTGGTCAAACCTCTACAATTGTTGAAAACCTTCATGATGCATATCACACTGTTGGTGTCAAGAGACGCACTAGGGATAGTAATATTGTGCGTCATGTACTTGCTACTAGTGTTGTAAGTGAATCAATAAAAAAATAACGTTTGATTACGAAAACAAGTCGAATGTTGCAAGTTAATCGAAAAACTCCAATGAAAGCAATTGAAAGATGTAATATCCTTCAATCACTCAATAACACCGATTTTTGGGCATTTTTCTGCTAGAGCACCGCGTAAGGACAAAAATAATTCTGATGCTATAAGAGAATTTGTTATTTCAATTTTGGCATGATAACACTAGAGTTTCACCTAATACAAGAGATGTTATAAAATGGAGAGTTGGTTCTACTAATCGTGAACCACATCCAAAGCATTTCTTAGATATGACTCAAACTCAATTTTTTCGTAAGTTTGAACAAGAGAATCTGGAAATTAAAATTAGTCAATGTTTTTTTGAAATGTTGAAACCATTCTATGTGAAAATCAACCACGCTCGCACCACTTGTTGTTGTAGGCAACATGTTGAATTTACGATGCATTATGCTAAATTTTTACGTATTCGTTCTATTTTTCATTCTGAAACTATGTTATCAGAATGTGGTGTTCAAGTTCCACCAATATCTTCCAAGGATTTCATTCCTACTATATTTTGTGAAAAAGAAGTTGGACAATTTTTTTATAGTCAAGATTGTTTAGATGGAAGTTGTAGTACATGCGGCGGATTACCTAAATTGGAAAGTTGCATCCATGAGAAAATTGAAGGTACAATAGGACATAATTTAGTTGAGTTTGATAAATATAAATCAGTTGCATACCAGTTGAAAGATGGAAAAGAGTCTAAACGGTGTGAGCTAGTTACAAAACAAATGCCTGTTTTCCAATTTTTGAGAAAATTTAAGGATGAAATTGTTTATGAGTATGTTAGGCATACACATAGAGCTCGATGGTTGGATGAATAGTTCAAGATATGCAAGGACACATTTCCTATTGGTACTATTGTTTCAGTGGTCGATTTTGTAGAGAATTACACATTGCAACCACAAATGGAGGTTCAATCGCAATATTACAACTCAGTACAAGTTGCCATTTTTGTGCATATAGCATTTCTACATTCTCCTGATAGTACAGAGAATGATCAATTTTTTTTAAGAGAGTACCACTTTTATATCAGTGATGATCGTACTCATTCTACTGAATTTGTGCAAGGGTGTTTCCAGTTATTTTATGGAAACTTGTCTGATAGGGACATCCACTTCAAACAACATTATATATGGTCAGATAATTACACGTCTCAGTTTAAGAATGCACGAAATGTTTTAATGGATGAGTAGAATGCACATCAAGATGGGTGTGCAACATATTTGGAGTTTCACTGAGGCTGGACATGGAAAAGGAGAGCATGATGGTGTAGGGGGATGTGTGAAAAGAGATCTTGCAAGAGAAGAGTTGAAGTACAAAGATGGTGCTAAATTAAAAGATGCAAAGAGCATAGTGGAATGGTGTATTTACAACATGGCCCGAGGTTCTCAAGAAAATTTCCACAGTTCGTAGATATTTTTGGTTGATAGAGGAATAACAAATTGCTAACTATGAGGATTGTATGATACTCACTGGGTCCAGTGATATGCACTCATTTTGTAGCTCAGACGCTACTTCGTGGGCCATATGGACAAGAAAGTTGACATGTTTTTGTGCATCTTGTATCAAATTTGTCACTGCTAAGTGTGATTCACAAGAATGGGTGGATGGATGGATTTGTAGGCCTCTAACTCCGCTTCCTAGTTATCAACCTCCACAAGCATTACGACTTGTTTCTGCAGATGAAGTTGCAACATCCAAGGACTTTGATGAAATTTTGATTTTGGTGCGACAAGGTATTTATGGTTATTTATTTAATTTTTGTATTGAGCTATGTCCATTGAAATTTTAATATGTAATTTAAATTTGAGTTGTTCAACCTTTGTTTTTTTGTAGGACATGTGTTTTCAGCTATTGCGACAGAAGACAATGAAGAAGGAACAAACTATTTCTTATGTCGATTGCATCAAGGAAAGAAAGAAGTTGACTTCTCCTATTATAGATGGCGAAGATATTGAGTATCCTACAGGGTCAGTGGTAGTTATTGGAACTTGGCTTCGATGGTATCCATTAAAAAACTCCTCTGTTTGGGTGTTTGAAGACTTTGAGACACACAGGAAAATACTCTTATATTCGCATCTAGTTCTAGTGACAAATATTCAACTGTATAGATATCAAGGAAGGCCTAATAACAAGATTCTTTGGAAGGTTCAAGAGTCAGATCATGAAGCAATCTTGTCCGCTATTCAGAGTAGATCCGATCCTGATGGTTCATTGGAATGAATTTACAATGCTCATGTCTGGTATATATAATTTATTTGATATATATAAATTTGTTAGTTTAGATCTAGATTTAAGTTCATATATTTTATTTTAAATTTGTGTATTTTGTATATATAGATAGTATGGTTTTAATTTGAAACTTAAATTTCTTTGACTAACACTTTTATGTTCAAGTTAGTGGTGCCAGAAAAGCTTCCACCTTCACATGGTTGGCACTGTTAGTAGAGAATTTTAAATTCTCAAAGCTAAGAGAAGCTTTCTTTCATTGTTTTACAAGAAAAGAGAAGTTGTAATTAACAATGTATTTATGTACCCGTGGAGGGTCCCCAAGTTCTTGGCTCCAATATGAGCAGGTAGCCCAGAAGCACTTGGTGCTTAGAGAACCAAAATGAACTCCTCCCCAAGTGTTTAGAAGACCATACTTACATTCGTGTGCACAATCGGTTTGGTACCACGACCCACCGTTTGCAAAATATAGTGTTTAACAACCTTACATTGGCTCAAACTGCACTATTTCACACGTTTACAAACAATAGGGCAGTGAGAGCACCGATCTGGGAAGGAAAAAACTGAGAGAAACTACTGTAGAGGGTTGCTATGCTGAGGTGTTGGATCAGATGAGACATTTCTAGGTGCCATGGAGTCTGAGTAGTCACCCGTCGAAGTTGAACGATATTTTAGTCTGTCATCACCAATTCGGCACTATGATAATTCTTTACTGGAACTCCTCGTGTAGCATGATTATTTACTAATGTGCACAACTTTTAGTTTGGTGGATGGAATATAGAAACACAACAACAAACATAACAAAAGAATACCATAGACTAAATGATAAGAAGAGAATGATGATAAATCTAAAATATAAGTGTAAATTATAATATCAACATGAAAATTGTCAATCTCACCCATGAGGTACTTCAAGTGTTAAGGACTACGCTTTCCTTCCAACAATAACTATGGGAGAAACTTCACAATTACACCTCTTAATGGCTTCTTTAACACACCTTCAAAATGATGGCGTTCCTTTACACTGGCTTACTCATACAATATTTCTCACTACTTCAAATAGTTCTATGCTAAATGAGGGGGAGTGGCCTCTTTATTTATAGGAATTTAGGATTATCCACCCTATCTCTAAGATAGGATAGGAAATATCTTCCAGCCAATCATATTCCCGATGCCTAAACTCTTACCTTTACATGTAGGCTTATCTTCTAAGATAAGATAAACCTTATCATCTCACATGGGTTCCACCTTTTTAGACTTTTTGGTCTACAAATAAAATACATAAAATATTTATGACATCACTCTTTGTCTTTATTACAAATATAATATTTCTAATTCATAATCATGTAGACCCTACTTCTCTACTTACCCTAACTTTGACATTTTAACATTACCGGACCACTTACGACAAATATTTACTTTTTACCACAAGATTCCTATTATACTTTTGACTATTACCATACTATATATTATTGGCAGTGTCGTACCGGCAGCACTATTTCGTTATCTTCTATCAGACACTACTATTAACTGAAGATATATTATTCCTAATACATACATTAATGAAATAGAAATTACAGAGGAAAATTTTAGTGTCGATAGGTCTCAGGGCTCTTAAGGGACTACGCCGGAATGAAGTAGCCCGGAAGCAACAACCTTGTCGCACACCAAAACACCACCTCCTCTAGCATTCATCTAGCCACCTGGACGTGTCAGAATAGTTAGTTTGGTGCCACGACCCACCATTCATAAAATATAGTGTTTGACAACCTTACACTGGCTCAAACAACACTATTTCATGCGTTTGCAAAGAATAGGGCAGAAAGAGCACTGATCTGGAAAGGAAAAAACTGAGAGAGGCTATTGTATAGGGTCCCTAAACTAAGATGTTGGATTAGACAAGATATCTCTAGGTGCCACGGAGTCTGAGTAGTCACCCGTCGAAGTTGAACGATATTTTGGTCTCAGGGCTCTTAAGGGACTATGCCAGAACGAAGTAGCCCGGAAGCAATGACCTTGTCACGCACCAAAACACAACCTCCTCTAGCATTCACCTAGCCACCCATACATGTGTCAGACACAGTCAGTTTGGTGCCACAACCCACCGTTTGTAAAATATAGCATTTGACAACCTTACACTGGCTCGAACTACACTATTTCACGCGTTTGCAAACAATAGGGTAGCGAGAGCACCGATCTGAGAAGGAAAAAACTGAGAGAGAGACTATTGTAGAGGGTCCCTACATTGAGGTTTTGGATCAGACGAGACATCTCTAGGTGCCACAGAGTCTGAGTAGTCACCCGTCGAAGTTGAACGATATTTTGGTCTCAGGGCTCTTAAGGGACTACACCCGAACGAAGTAGCCTGGAAGCAACGACCTTGTCATGCACTAAAACACCACCTCCTCTAGCATTCACCTAGCCACTTAGACATGCGGTGTAGTCAGTTTGGTGCCACGACCCACCGTTTGCAAAATATAACATTTGACAACCTTACACTGGCTCCAACTGCACTATTTCGCGTGTTTGCAAATAATAGGGCAGTGAGAGCACTAATCTGGGAAGGAAAAAATTGAGAGAGGCTATTGTATAAGGGTCCCTACATCAAGGTTTTGGATCAGACGAGGCATGTCTCTAGGTGCCACAGAGTCTGAGTAGTCACCCGTCGAAGTTGAACGATATTTTGGTCTCAAGGCTCTTAAGGGACTACGCCCGAACGAAGTAGCCTGGAAGCAAATGACCTTGTCACACACCAAAAAAACACCTCCTCTAGCATTCACCTGGCCAACCAGATGTGTCGGTACATTTGGTTTGGTACCATGACCCACCACCGTTTGTAAAATATAGCATTTGATAACCTTACACTAGCTCAAACTGCACTATTTCACGTGTTTGCAAACAATAGAGCAGTGAGAGAAACGATCTGGGAAGGAAAAAACTAAGAGAGCCTATTATAGAGGGTCCCTACACTGAGGTGTCAGATCAAGATGAGACATCTCTAGGTGCCACGGAGTCTGAGTAGTCACCTGGTCGAAGTTGAACGATATTTTGGTCTCAGGGCTCTTAAAGGACTACGCCCGAACGAAGTAGCTCAGAAGCAACAACCTTGTCACACACCAAAAACAACACCTCCTCTAGAATTCACCTAGCCACCCAGACATGTCATCTCATTCGGTTTGGTGCCACGACGTCTTGAGGCATGACTTCTCACTCCTCACCTCCATTCATTTCCTAGGACTCAAAACATTCAATGTCACTTGTTTACCTTCCATCTCTCTTGTTCTCTTTGGACTTGCCTCTATCCTCTTAGGTGCTTCATAATTATCCTTGCTTTAATCTCTTGAGCTATGTTGTTGTGGTGATCTCTCTCCATCCTCTGCTGCCCCAGCTATGTGCTTACATGCTCATTATGTTTGCATTGTAATATGGTCATGCTCTTGGCTACCTTGAAACTTTTTACATACTTTTTCATCCCTTAATGGGTATCTAATACCCTAATTATCATGCTTTGAAGATTCACAAGAATAAATCATTCCCTTGTTATTCTAATAGTGGATTAAGTATTTGAATATAGGTCAAGAATACTAAATGGAGTTGAAATTAAATGAGCCATAATTGCTAGTGAAGCAAGAAGAACTAGTGAAAAGTGGTGAGTAAAGGTAAGTTGTGTTAATGGAATGAAATGCATTTATTCATTGTTTCTAATAGTATGGTTGAGAATGTGAACATATGAATAATATTATCAATAAAATGCTAAGGCATGTATCTTCAAGTTTACATATTTGGATGGAATTTTAGAAGGAGAGTGAAGTGGCCAATCAAGTCACTTATGAAGCATGTAAAAGAAGTGAAGGAAACAAATAAGTGAGAGCCTATGAAGGAATAAGAGGAAAATAGTTTTCCATGCATGAGAAACATGAAGAAGAGAAAATAATTCTCATAATGGAGAACATAGCATGAAAGAAGAATAATGAAGGAGAAAGGAAGTGCAAAATGAAATGCTTAGAGAATAAATAGGTACTCATTCAATATGATATGTAACAGATGAGTGTTAGCTTTAAAAGAAAAAAATCTAATTACGTATTTCCCTTTTGTAGTTCACCTAGCATGAGTTTTAGCTTAATGGAATAGGTTTTCTTAACAATTGTACCATGTAGTGCTCCGGGACATGGTTTTTTTAATTTTTAAATCAAACATACATATCTAGAACTAATAAATGGTTATGAAAACATACATAGAAGGATATCATACATGCAATGAAATCGAATCAAACATATAGGAAGTAATATTGTTATGAAAACACAACACACATGGATATATGAGAATCAAACAAAGTGTGCTCCATATGCACGTCTTTGAAAATATGTAAGTTCATAACATGTGTAACATCTTGAACTAAGTGTGTCATAATGTATATAGGACCACATGCGGTCACAAAAAGGCTATATAATATACAATGGACTATATGAAGAAACATGTTCACTAGGACCCAGATGGCCCATATATATATATCTATGTACATCCAGGTGGACTATGAATCTACTCATGAAACATCTTCCCTCTCTTCGCTCCTGCTAGAAGTAGCATGTCCACGACCTGGGGATGTAGTGGAGGGAAGATGCCACTATGGATTTCATCCATGTGGTCCTAGGCGTCTCTAAGCAGGCATGCAACCTAACCTGCACATTCATAAACAACAAGTTTTTTAACACCCAAAATTTTAAAAATACATTCAAAATTTAGAAACTTGTACAATTTAGTTAAAATGCATGTGAAATCTTACCACAATGTCATGATCCCTATCAATTTGTCACTGACGCATTGTAGGGACAACATTAGACTCACGAGGGGTAAGCTACTTACAAATAATAAATTTTCAAATTAAATATTTCACATACATACAAAAATTGATATTGTATATTTAATTAAAATGAAATAATGAACGTCTAAAATTTAACAAATTTAAAAATTCTATCTCAGTTAGTGGATCTACAAATGCTATGACAGTATCGACAGCAGCCTCCATAGTCTACATATATGGCAGAGTCTCTCTGGCAGTCATAAGTGATACAAAAAACATGTACAAATCAATATTAAAATCTACATGACTATGCACCACATAACAGAGTTCCAAAGCATGTAATCCACGTGAACTTCACAATTAGAAGCAAAGTGTAAAGAGAAACTAATCTGCGTAAAAACTCATGTGAGGCATGTCGGTAGCTTTAGTTCCTAGAGCAGATGATGACCCGCCAAGCTCCTATGCATAAAAGACAAACATATTAATATGTACAACGATAAACATGAAACATTATAATAATAATCTAGTGCAATCAAATGAAATTAAAAAATGTAAGTTTGTACAACTTGAAACTTATGTTTGAAACACGCCCAGCTGCAGCAACTAGCATGTCGACACGTCGGATGTTTCCTTCACCGACTCTTGCTATTTAAAATAAAATAAAAAATTAGTTTTTTACATGTATGTACATGACGTACAATCAAATAAATATATATTAAAATCTCAAACATGTGTATTAACTATTGTATATATATATATATATATATATATATATATATATATATATATATATTATTTATATTTATTTAAATTTACCTGTGAAAGATATATATATATATATATATATATATATATATATATATATTATTTATATTTATTTAAATTTACCTGTGAAAGACCAATATCAATGGCACCAGTTCCAAAAACATCCCCCAACATCTCATCTATAGAAAAGAAATCATGTGAACTAGCAAATGATTTCTCACCCGTTAGTGCATGTGGCACCACATGATCCAGAGTGGTGTGGTGCGCTAGAACTGGCACCTCCACCAACATCTCCAGATGCAATCTGGTCACTATGTTGGGTCAGAGTGTCAGTGAGCTCCCGCAATGCATGCAGTATGTCAATCTCCACAACCTCCTTCACTGTAGGAGGGATAATTGAAGGTAGTGGGGGTTTTGGGGCATGGGGGATCCTTGGTTGACATATGCGTGCACTAGGTCTACTCTGTGCAGAGCCACCTCCTCGACCAAAAAAGTCAGAAAAGTCAAAATAATTCGGGACCTCATTAATCACGAACTCGTAAAATAATTTCTTCAAACATTGTTGTTGCATGGTGGATAATCAAAAACCATCCACCATTGGTCCCAAAAATTATTTTTGATTCAGTCATCATGGCACTAATGGATTGGGAACCGTTTACAAGTAACTACCGGGGGACATTGGTTCTTGGGTCAGTAAATAATCCACAAATGAGATATTTTCCAATTTTTTAGTATTTTATAAAGCCACATGGGATAATTTATCTGCATACCACCGCCTACAATCACCTCTAAAGGTATTCCTTCTATGTATTTGTTTGGTTGCAAATTCGACTTCACCAATCAATGTTTGTAATGTTTTGGCTAAAGTCATGTAGGACGGATTTGTGGCATGATTTTGTCTTACAGTCTGAATAAGGTTCTCAATGACAATTTTATTTTCTCGGATTATTCCAATGATATTATCTTGTGTTCATGTTGCTTCAGTGGGGACAGAAGGAGACACAGGAGGCGGATCTATGTTTGGAGGAGGGTTTTGAGGAATGTTCGGAGGGTTTTGAGGAGTGTTTTGACAGTTTACATGATTTTGAGCTTGCTGAGAAATTGACAAAACAAGAAAATTTTATACATAAACAAACATTTCAAAAAACCCATGAAAATGCAAAAAAAACCTAAAATGCAAAAAAAAATGATTAAAATCGGGGGCTTACCTCCTCATCTTGGAGGCATGGTTGAATCTATCACAATCCAGAAGTCTGATGAGAAATTTTGAGGTGGTATTCAAAGCTCCAGTGAAATATTTCTAGGAGAAATTGTGGTTTGAAATGAAAAATGGGGAAAATGAGGACTCACGGGACTGCTTTTTTTGTCTCAGAGTTCCGCGATCGCAGTTTATAACCGCGATCGCGGTTTTAGGTTCGGTTACTGCCGAACCTGAAATTCAGGAACTGCGATTGTGGTTCCTGAATTTCGGGTTTTTATGTCCACGGAATTTTCCACCAACTTCATGCACTTACCTACTAGCAAAAAGAGTTACATTCGTATTTAATGGAAAAATATTTATGATTCTAGAGTATAGAATATTTTAGAGAATTTAAGGTTATAACTAATATTGAAAGTTAAATGTTTATTGCCTTATTTTTTTAGAGTGTATGTATAATTTAATATTATTTTTATTAAAAGTGATAATTGCTTTGCAAAAAATGCAATAAATCACATTCCATTTATGAACATAGGAATTCAAAAAATATGAAAAATATGATAATGTACATTAAATATTGAAATGAAGGAGAACAATATTTTTCATAATAGAACACTACAATTAGCTCTTTTACCCATTTTGTATGAGTTCAAGTGCAACCTAAATAAATATACTTTGTAATCAATCAATATAACCAAAATTTCACTAACCAAATTTTATGGACATTTATGAATTCATCTATTATTAAAATAATGGGTGTATGTAATTTTATAAAAAAAAATGATATTTTAAAATATTTGATCCAATATAATTAAAAATAAATTTTTATATCTATATCCCATCTTTTTAAAAAAAAATTAAAATAATCATTTATAATTATATTTTACCATTATTTAATAATTTTTTTATAAGATGTATGTTTGAATATTAGTGTACTGGAGTGTATTTAAAATAAAAATTAAACTCATTTTTCTTAATTTTATATTCTTTATTTTATATAATAAATAATTATAAATTTATAATGTAAGATGTATTTAATTCAAGATAATATTTGTTATTGTTCCATATTAGTATGTATAATAGATTATTTTATTATTACAAAATAGTTTAGAAAAAAAGATTAATATACAATTAAAAAACAAACATATTAAAAAAATAAATATCAAAATATAATTATAACATGTCACAATTTTAAAATTGTGGGTACACATTTTTAAAAAATTGTGAAGTTGTCGACATATGACAGTATCAAAATTGGGACAAATGCAACATTTAAAATTTTTGTGATTTGTTCACAATAGTTGTTATTGTGTATCTTTTCATTATTTTTTGTCACATTTAAAATTTTCACAAAAAGAATGTGGGTGGAGTCCACAAATTTGGATTCACAATTTTCAAAAAGATATCCATAAATAAATTGTGGAAAATATATGGATAGAGTACCCATTATCTTGTAGTGATTGGATTTTAGTAACTTTGATAGATAGATTCACTTTGATTTGACCAATATTGGTTACCTTTTTGTTACCAAGTCAAAGTCTACTAGAATCAGTTGTCACCTTTGGTTTGTGTGTCGTGTTGGATAGAAAAAGTTGTAACCATGTCTAGTTTTCATAATAAGGGAAATGGTGAACTTTTTGAGTTATAACTTTGTGTAGTAAACCCTGCTAGCATATCACATTAATGTAATTCTAGGAATAATAGAATGCTATAATAACCCTTATATAAGCTATACAAAAAAAAGAGGTTGCAATATTTTAGATGAAGTCAATAGTCTTTAAGTGGAAGATTAGGAAACTATCTACTTGTGTTTAAAAAATAATTTACCTTACTACCCTAAGTTGTACTGATAAACTTTCTCCTTATTGTTATGGGACGTAAAATGATATTAAAGTGTAATCAATGATTAGTTATTGGGAGAATAACTAGGTCATAGTCAGTAGGGGTAATTGATCAAGAAACCATTAAATCAAAATTATTTGTTGAACTTAATTAAGAAAAACCTAAATGAGGCTCTTACCTAATCTAGATTAATTTATATATCTCAATGAATGACGTGTTAATGACTAATGACATCAAGAAGATGAATTCAAATTGTACTTATTTCCACTAACTCTTGTGAAGGTTCATTGAAATCCTTTTTTTAGTGTTGTTAAACATTTTACCCTTTCTCAAATGAAGTTTTAGTTTCAAACATAAATGGTATTGCACCTCATTTGGAGATTATCTTAATATAATTACTCAATAGTATAAAAGAAAAGAAATCTAGCTCTATAAGAAGAATTGTACGAATCATAACATGAACCTTTTAGAACCTAAATTAAGAATTGAAAGACATTTTAGTAAATAAGTAACCTTAAAATATTTTACACTGTGGGATGTCCCTAACTATAAGTGTGTATTGTGGTTGGACTATTATGTTCTATCTTTTCGTATTTTCTTTTGTTGCCTATGTGGTCAATGTTGTGTCAAGCTTATCATGTGTTGGTTGATTCCCTTGGAGATCACCTGTAGTTTTGTATAAACTTCAAGGAAGTCAAAAAAATCACCCATCATAGTTTTTCGTGTTGTCCATGTGTGTGTCTAAGTGGGTCTTACAGCCACTTTCAATGCACTTTTGAATTTAGAATCAAGCAGGTAATCTGAGCCATTTTTTTCTCACAAATTCTATAGAAACTATTTCTAGGCTACTCACACAACTTTTCCATGACCTGTACTAACTTCTCACAACCCATCAGGCACCAGAAATAGGTCTAAATTGGTCAGTTTCAACTACAAATTTCACCAGATGTCTCGATACACCCTGTGAGACACCTTCCTCATGTTTCCCAAACTATTACTAACATGTAAACCATATGAAACTAGTCAGACAACCTATACCTTTCCATTAAAGACCAACCACCTATAATTTAGAGCTTGTAGCACCTTCAAACCAACCTGAATCATGCTTGAAGCTACCTAAAACCAACTTGAACCACTGAGCACCATTGAGTACTACTTGACCTAAATGATATTTCACTCTTCTTTTTCCATCAATTCCATGCGACATCAATGACAACAAACACCAATGCAACAGGGTGCAACAATGTGTTGAGGAGGTGGTTGGAAACTTTGTTTCAATGTTATGATCTATCTAGGAAGACATCATGAATCCCCTTCCTAAATAAAATCAGTTAATTTTTTTCTTTAAGTTTGGCATTTCATTTCAAAACATATTTAATAAATTCAGGTAGGTTTATTTATTGTTTTCCTTATTGATTTACCTTTAGGCACATGTAAGTTTTGGGTGAGTTTTAATCTTTGTTTGATGAATGTTAATATTTTTTGAGTAACTTGCATATTTTATTTTTGGCAAGGGATTAGAGTTGGGTTTTTATTTTTTCTTTAACTTACGAGGGGTTTTGAAGCATGGTGTTTATTTCATTCTTTAACTCCAAAGTTGGATGGATGAATTCTCATTTCATTACATACTGTTGGTGATCAAAATAGTCTTGCCCCAGTTTTCCTTTGAAAATCTATCAATTTGCGAGCCTCTGTTACTTTCTTTTTCCCATGTTGTGCCTAGTTAATCTTTGTTTCCATTTTTAATCTATTCCTGGGTCGTAGATCATTTATGGGTCCATGGTTTGCTCCTTGTTTCTTTGTTCCTCCGGAAAAGGTGTATAATTTGGGTCTCTTGTTCTCTGTTCATCTAAAAACACAGGTTCTCCCATGTTTTCCATTCTCCATGGTTGGTATTTGTCTTCCTTGTCATTCCTACCCTAAATAATTGAAGAAAAATGAATCGATGTATCTCTGAGAAAATTATTTGAGCCTTGTAACACTTCTAAATTCTCAGTCCTTGGAGAATTTTTCATTTCGGGCTCGAATGATCATTTTTTTGTATTTTACAGTTTGACAGGTGTTTCTCCTGGTCAAATTTATATCCTTGCATCGACAGGGGACATGGCACCTTTTAATAAGATGTGTCTCAGCTAGGTACTTAAAAAATTTCTATGAAAGGCCTTAACTCAAAATTTTGTCCACTTGGAGGAATGACACTCATTTGAAGATCTACTTTTTAGTTTGGCCCTGGAGTAGCGTTGGGAGGACACGTGGAGGTTTCTTCTACTTTTCCCGGTCTTAGAAATTTTTTATATAGCTAAAAAAGTGTTGTAAAATATGGGGACACATGGCGAGCCCGCGCTCATTCAGGGTCTTGGCTTTGGGCAGCATTTTGAACTTGTGTCATGGAGACACGTGGAGGCCTCCACTCACTTTGCATTTCACTTAGAATTTTTTAATGGCCAAAGGATACTACCTTAGAGCATGACACATGGTTCCTTACGTTGATCGTAAAAAATTCATTCAAACTTTTCCGAGCCAAAACACGTGGTGAGTCCGCGCTCATTCAAGGTATCAAATTTTTGGGACCATCTCAAGGTGCACCATGGTGACACGTGGAAATTTGAAAATTCAAAGGGGCAGGGACGTAGACCATCGAAGGAAACTTATAATGTTTTCCTCTTATTCTACAAAGGGTTAAGATATCAAAAATGGCCCGCAAGCCCGATGGAGGAAAGGTCAAAACTTGTTCCAATCAACGGAAGACGTGTGGGCCTTCGGAGGAAATTTGGAAAATTTTCCCTTTGTGGGAAAGAGAGTTAAAAGTAAAAAGGGAAGCGTGGTTCCACTGGGACCCACATTGGAAACTTGAAACAGAAGGGCAGAGCTGCAGGGAAAACTTGGAAAATTTTCCTTTTTCCAAAAAGAGGGTCAAATGGCAGAATTTATCCATGGTTCCTTTAGGACCCACCTTAGGACACATGTCAGGCTCATTTCTCAAGTGTGGAGATGCGGAACAAAATGTGAAATTTTTACACTTTTCAAAAGTTGTAAAAAGTCAGAGGAAACCCCTTGGTCTATTTTTAAGATTGAATCTTCCATGTGGATGGCCCAAATTCAAAGTAGAGATCAACGACATCTGCGAGTCTAAATCTGATTTTCCCCCCATTTTACTGAAGCACTCATGAAATTACGCGTCTTCATGATTTAATGGTATTTAATACAAGACAAGCAGAGTGGGGAGTTGATGTTGATATCTGAGTTTGGTGGGAATATCTGGAAGACATCTTTCACCATTAAAATGGTCTGACTATCATGCTCGACCAGATTTTCCATTTTTCTTCTCCCAAGCATGCAAGGAGCTAGATTTGATAGATTAGGGGTGGAAGTGGTTGGAAAATTGAATAAAGAGTGATCTACCAAAGGAAGGAGTTGAATGCGAGAGATATTCGATGAGATTTTCCCCCTCGAGCACCTGGTGACTTTTTGCAGATCTGATTCTAAGAATCATGATCATGATCATGGTGAGCACTGGTAGCACTCAAGGTCTAGGATTTTGGAGGGGAAAAGGGGTCCCTATTGTAAATGTCATAAACGGCATGAATTTTTCATGAAAATGGTTGGAGTGTTAGGCGTTGGGACTGAATTTTCTAATAGAAAGCTTGATAGAGCCCATCTTTTTTTAGAAGCATTTTGAGAAGCTTGCATATCTCTTTTGTATTAAATTTGATCATTTTAAGGTGGTTGCATGTAAACAGCCATTGACAAGCTCTGAGATTGTTCTAGAAATTTTTCCCTGCTGATAGATTTAATCAAATTCGAGTTATTTTTTGGTGTCTTGAGCAAAATGTTTTTGTTTTATTTTTGAATGTATGCGAGTAGTTTTTATTGTTTCTGTTGCAATATAATATTAAAATATGATTCAATCAATTAGGCCTCAATCCTTGTGACAGTTTAGTGGCATCTGCAATTTCATTTCTCAGAAGAGCTTTCATCTAGGATTGGAATAAAAAATTTAAAATCTCTTTTTTTTCATCTGTTGATAGAGATTGTCTGTAAGCCTTTGGGTGTACTATACGCGTGATTTGGCTTAGATCTTGATGTTTTTTTTGGTTCTCTAATTCGATCCTTTGTGTTAGATTCTCATAGATTGTATGAAAAAGTGCTAATCTGGGCCTCCATTGAAGCACATATTCTGGTTAAAGAAACATTTTAGCTATTCTATGGCATTCTGTTGGTTTAACCTTCCATTTTGTAAGATTCCTCAAGGATCTGGTGAATCAAGTTCATCCTACCCCACCTCCCAAGAAAAATTCATTCAAAAACAACCAATCCTACATGTACTACCCCTGTTTGTCCTGTGTGCATACAAATGCAAAATCTATGTTACCAAAATATGCATAAGCAATCAAGGTCCCAAATGTCTTTAGTAACCTTTGACTTGTTGTGAAAATATCTCCATGATCTGGAAGTGACAATTTGTGAGAGTCAAATTTGGTGTGTTGATCATATTTTCCCAAGGTCTTCTCTATAAATTTCATGCAAAAGAAAGATCTACCACCATTCTTCAATAATAGAGGTTAAAAAATAGGTTCGCTTACCTTGGTTTAAAGACACAACCTAAAATAGTTAGGATCAAATCACATCCTTTTAAGGTGTTACACATGCCTTTCGAAACTTGAGTGCTAACAAATCAAATAGATTGCTTCGCCGGCTACAAAATTACATACATGTTTATCTATCTGCCTCTAAGTGTCCTGTCAAAATCTATGATGCTTCTCGATCTTTGAAGGAAATTAAATTTGTGTACCAACATGCTTCTGGCACTGTTTTCGGGGATTGTTTTGAATTCCTGGGAAATAATTTACATTTCTGAGACTAATTTGTTGATTTACTACTAGTCTATATCTATTTGGCCCGTCGACATGCTTCTGGGGCTGTTACTGAGGATTTCAATTCAAAATCAAGACCCTAGTAAAACAATTCTTGTATGCTCTAAGTGTTGTGTGTAGTTCTTTTAGTTTTCACACCTAGTGCACTAGCTTTCATTTGATAAATCTGGGTAAAGAAAATTTAGAATATTTCCATTTCCAGTTTCTAGCATTGACAGACATTTGACAGATCATACTTAGTGCATTTGCACAACTAAGGTCGAAATCCTTAGTGGTGACTCCCTATTGATCTGATTTTTAATGAGTACCAGTGTCTTAGAACTCTTTCAAAGTCAAATTTTTTACTAATATTTGTAAAGATGGAAGGAAGAAGATCTTTCTTTGCTAGGGATCCTGCTAGGACATTATTTCTAGAGCTAGGAAAAGAAAAATCATAAGGAATACAAGCCTAGAGAGTTTTGGGAGATCAGCAGACAAGAAGAGGGATCTCCATTGATGAAAGTGATCGGCCTATTATTGAAGACTGCAATTCAAGTGACTCTGAATTAGGTAGCGTCTTTGTGGAATTGAATTCTCTAGCTACAGAAGGGCGTTCATTTTATTTTGAAAGGTTTGCTTCACATTCTACACCTATCTTTCTGAGGTTGATAGGGATTTCCAAGAAGTAAGGCCTTTGGAGGATACCCATTTTGAAAATTATACTCTTGTGTTCTAAAGACCTTTTTCCCCTTATCAACTTGTCACCCCTCCAGGGTCACCTTCTTGAATCAACATGGCCTAGCCCCCACCCAGACTCCATTTTGTTGTAAACACCTTTGGACCTATAAATTTTGTGGGAATTGTTGGATATCCAAATGCAGTGCCTCAAGATGTAAGGAACAGAATGCCAAAGTTCCAAGGAAACAATGCTTTGACTGGTGATCAACATTTAAATCTTTTTATCAATATGATGGAAGACTTTGAGATTGAACATGAAGATGTATATATCAAGTTGTTTATCCATACCTTAGAAGAGGATGCTAGGGATTGGTATAAAGTATTTCCAGATAACTCTATTGATTCTTGGACTGAGATGAGTAATGCATTTAGATTGCAGTATGGTGATAGAACTCACCCTAGATTTCTTTTGATAGAATTTGAAAACATCAAGAAGAATCCTAATGAGTCAATACATGATTTCAACACAAGGTTTAATAAAACCTTGAGGATATTTCCTGTTAGGATAAGGCCTTGTGATGAGTCATGTTTGATCAAATATTCTTATGCATTTGATAAAAACGCTGCTTATTACTTATAGGACAAGAACCCCAAAAATTTGAGGCAGGCCTTCACCATCGCTCTGCAAATAGAGAACAACATCAAGGAAATTGGAAAGCCTCCAAAAAGGGAGGGTGTAAACATGATTAACCCAAAAAAGGATCAAACAAGAAAGGCTTCTTATTTGGAAGAAGTTGTGAAAACTTTGGTAGGGGCTGTCAAGTAAATTTCCTACAAACTAGCCTGGGCTGAGAAG
This sequence comes from Taxus chinensis, assembly GCA_019776745.2. Taxonomy (NCBI): domain Eukaryota; kingdom Viridiplantae; phylum Streptophyta; class Pinopsida; order Cupressales; family Taxaceae; genus Taxus; species Taxus chinensis. The sequence continues at coordinate 739,050,965 of CM034146.1, read as the reverse complement.
GGAATTGGGTAGAGCTCACAAGATCAAAAAAAGTAGCAAGGCCAGGATAGGTTCATAAATCACCAAAGATCTGATGACAGAGGAAAGGGACCTATTGGATTTGAAAATAGACAGTCCCAAGCTAGGGATAATAGAATGGTACTTGATCCTTTGGCTTCCAGAGTTTTTGTGGTGGAGGAGACAAATGTCATTGATTGGTGTGACAAATTTTTCATGCCTCATGCTCCTTGTGAAGAAGATCAGCAAGAAGAAGAAGAAGCTAATGACAATGATGATGATGTCTTCATGATGGGTTGTTCCACAAGTTTACAACAAGGGGAAACTTTAACTGAGGTGATAAGTGCCTTGACTACTGCCACTTTTTGGGACTACATTCATAGGGTACCTATTCTTCCTCCCTCTCATATTTTAGAAGTAGATATTTTACATGATTTTGAATTGCCCAATAATGACTTTGAATATTTAAGGGATTTAATGATAAAGAAGTATGATGGAGGAATCCCATCTAAGGAAGATAGATAGTTACTTATGACTGTTGTTGTTGCTCAAGAGAAGGAATATAACACAAGAAGTAAGGATGTCAAAGGGACAAGGCTTCAAGCCAAGCCAAAATCTCCCTTACTTTCAAACATTCCTAAAGAGGCTCTTAAGAAACAAGCATCTATCAAAAGCTCTGCGGTTCTAAACAAAATTCATATCCCTCCTCATGCCCAAGTTATCAAAAATCTTGTACAACCTAATGAGTTTGTTGGCTTTCCTTCCAATACTGCGTTGCTAATAAATGTCCCATATGATATTGCCCAAGTTTTAAGTCAAATTAAATTCTTTGTTCTAATTATTGAGTTGCTTAGGATTCCTGAGCACAAAAAGAGAGCATTTGAATACTTGTGATTGAAAGAAGAGAAGACTGCCCAAGGCAGAAATGTAAATATTGTGGAGACTCCTCCAATCATTCAAGAATTAGAAACACCACCAGCATTGGAGGAACTAGGTGAACCACCTAAGGTCTATTTGGGGACATCCTTGGTGGACTCTCAGATGAATGTGGATCCATTCTTCACTACTCTGATCATTAAGGATAGACTGCTACACAACGGTGTGTTTGACTTAGGGGCATCATACAATGTCATGCCTTTAGAAGTTATGAATGAGATGAATATCAAAGTAACAATAACATATAAGAAGTGCACTGCTATGGACTCCAGAGAGGTGCCATTGGTAGGATGTGTGAAGGGTCTAGTGGTGTAAATTACAGCTTACCCAGGTAAAAATTTAAAACTTTATGTTGTCATCGTTGACTACCTAGCCATGTGGGGCATACTACTGTCAAGAAAATGGGCTGCTTGTGTTGGTGGGAGTGTCCAAATGGATATGTCCTATGCCATCATTCCAATTGAAGGCAGCCTTATCAGGTTATATGGAGAAAATAAAATGGTGCATCCTATGAAGTATTGTACACAAATGTTGATGCTGACAACTTTGTAGGATTTTTTGATGGAAAGGTGCACAAAATTGAGGAATGCAGATGTCTTGAACAAGCGGGCTCTCCTTGGACTCTATTGTTTGATGGAACTTGCTCTAAGTTTGGTAATGGTGCTGGTGTTGTTCTACTTTCTCCTGGTCAGAAGAAATTTGTTTTTTCCTTCAAACTCAACTTTGAGTGCTCCAACAACATTGTTGAGTACGAGACAATGTTGTTGGGTTTAAGAATTGCTTGGAAATATGGTATCAGGAACATCATAGCCAAAGGAGACTCGGAATTAATAGTAAAACAAGTCAGAAAGTTTTATGCCACAAAGAATCAACAAATGAAATAGTATAAACATGCATTTTGGGATCTTATTGAGATATTTGATTCATTCAACATAGTGCATCATGATAGGAAATTCAATGACTTGGCAAACAATCTTGCAATGTTGGGGTCTCAGTTTGACAATTGTACAATGTCCCCATATTGTGAATATGATGTTGAGGTTTTGACAAGACCTTATGTCCCTAAAAACATTAAACATTGGCACGTTTTTGGTGATGCTGCTCAGATCAGAAGATTTCTGTAGAACAAGGGAGAGTTTGCTGATCAGTGCATTGATTTGGAGCCAATGTTATGTACAACAGAAGGAAAAGAAACCTTGTTTGGCAAGGGCATCATCTAGCTAAAGACCACTACCATTCCTAGAGAGCTAGTTGCTCTTGAGTCTAATTTTGATAATCTTGATAGCATTATTAACATATGTATGGAAGCCTCAAGGGATATTGAGGAGCATGACCTTGGCAAAAAGGAGAAGCGAAGGAAAATTTGGTTCAGCAGTAATCTCAGCAAGGAGGAGTAGTCATACATCCAATTGTTGAAGAAATACCAAGATTACATGGCTTAGACCTATTATGAACTAAAATCATACAGAGATGACCTGTTTCAGTATGAGATTCCCTTGGAGTATAATGTAAATCCATTCTGGTAGAAATAGAGGCCAATCAACCCACTCTTATCTCTTAAGATGCAAGAGGAACTGAAGAAGTTGAGAGATGGAGGGATTATTCATCCCACTATATATTCTTCTTGGGTTGTAAACTAAGTATCAGTCAGAAATAAGAATGGTGATATCAGGTTATGTTTGGACTACAGGAATCTGAACAGAGCATCAATGAAGGATAATTATCCTTTACCAAAAAAGGAGAACATGTTGCAGTTAGTGACCGGTTCTTATTTTCTTTCCACCTTAGATAGATTATCTTGTTATAACCAAGTTGTGGTGAAAGAATCAGAAAGGATCAAGAAAACCTTTACTACTCCTTGGGGGACCTACGTTTATGTCAGGTTGCCCTTTGGTCTAATGAATGCTTGAGCCACCTTTCAAAGAGCAATGGATGTTGCTTTTACTGGTTACATGAGTGAGTTTATTGTTGTCTACCAGGATGATGTGACTGTGTTTTCTAGAAATAGAAGTGACCACTTGTTGCACTTGGAGAATATGTTGATAAGATGTAGAGAATGTGGCATCTCACTCAATCCAAAGAATTTCCATTTTTTAGTGCAGAAGGATTTTTTTCTTGGTCACATTGTGTCACAAGGAGTGATGATCGATCCAAAAAGATTAGAGGCCATCAGCAAGGTCCCAATCCCAAAAACCAAGAAGGGAATTCAATCCTTCTTTGGGTAGATAAAATTCATCAGAACATTCATATCAAACTTTTTGAATTTGACCATTCCAATCATTTACATGTTGAAGAAAGACCAGGTCGTCAAATGGGAGGAGGCTGTCATCCAAGCTTTCAATGGAATGGAGGCATTAAGACATGCCCCTGTTTTAGCAGCTCCAGATTATAAGAAGCCTTTTCAACTTTTTTCCTTTGCTTCAGAGAGCATTATTGCTTTTGTGCTACTACAAAAGGGTGATGAAGGGAATGAGAGGCCAATTTCCCTTTTTAGTAAGGCCTTGCAAGGGGCTGAGTTGAGGTACACTATCATGGAAAACAAGCATTTTCCTTGGTAAGAGCAACAAAAGTTTTTAGGCCTTACATTCTAAGTTCTAAAGTGGTTGCTTATGTTCCCCACACCATGGTGAAGGACATTTTGTCAGAGATGGAAGTCTCAAGAAAAATATGAATGTGGGTGAACAAGTTACAAGAATATGATATGGATATCTAAACCACGAAGTTGGTGAGAGGTTTGGGCTTGGATAAGCTTATGGTTGAGAATAACTTGCAAACTATTGAGGTAAATGAGGTAGAAGAAGAAAGGGCGGGTGTTTTTGAAAGGTTGATGAGTTCTGAGTGGTACAAGGATGTAATTTTCTATCTCAGACACTTATACTACCCTGAGTATTTAAGTAAGAACCAGAAAATAGCTCTTAAGTTGGCTTCCTAGAAATATGTCATTACTTATTATGGGTTAGCTTGGAAGAACCCAGAGGGAGTCCTCTTAAGGTGCATTACTGATGAAGAAGCCCCCAAGATAATAGTTGATCTCCATGGAGGAGTTTGTGGGGGGAATTTTTCTGTAAGAGTAATAGCACACAAGATCCTAAGGGCTGGTTATTGGTGGCCAACTCTCTTCAAGGATACAACTCTTTTGGTTACAAGATGTGAGAGTTTCAAGTACTTCTCTGGAATATTGAAAGCTTCAGGCTCCCTTCCTTTGCATCTTGTATTAATTGAAGCCCCATTCAGGAAATGGGGAATGGATTTCATTGGTGATATTTCAGAAAATCTAAGTGTTGGCCATAAGTGGATTCTTGTAGCCAATGATTACTTCACCAAGTGGGTGGAGGCAATCCCCACCAAAACAGCAACACACCAAATTGACCTGGATTTTCTGTTGAACCATATCATTTGCAGGTTTGGGGTGCTAGTCAAGATTGTTACTGACAATGCCATGAGCTTTAGAGATACACCTTTAATGTCAATGTGCAAGGAGTATGGGATCAACTTGACATATGCCTCCAATTACAATCCCCAAGGAAATGGACAAGCTGAGTCCAGTAACAAAAACTTGCTTAAGATTATCATAAGAACCTTGGAGCTAAATAAGAGAAAGTGGGGTGAATAGTTGAAGTTTTTTGTTTGGGCAGATAGGATCACTGTCAAGAGGGTCATTGGAAAGAGTCCATTTGATTTGGTATATGGGACTCAAGCCCTACTACCTCTTCATATGCAATTGTCTTCATATCAGTTTATACAACAACTAGAAGATCAAGAGGTAGGTCCTTATGATGCTTGCATTAACTAGATTGTTAAGCTTGATGAAGAGAGGAGGGCATCCCACCATAGGCGTGTAAAGTTTAGAGAGGAACTGGAGAAGTTATTTGACAAGAAGGTTACTCCTAAGGCCTTCAATGTTGCAGATCTTGTACTATTGTGGGATAAAAGACATGAGTATAAGGGAAAGCATAGCGAGTTTGACTCATTATGGATGGGACCTTGCTCCATTGATACCAGGATTGGTGAGCACAACCTTCTTCCTCAAGGACTTAGATGGTGAACTACTCAAATTGCCTATTAATGACAAGCATTTGAAGCATTTCTTAGATTGATTCCCCTGAAATCAAGACAAAAATCCTATGTATAATGTATAGTTTGTTGTTTGTCTCTTGTATTTTGTGTTTTTGTTCGTTCTGGTCCTCGGTGACCTATTTTTGATGGTTTCTCTGTTTCATTTTTGGAGATGGCCCTGTTTCTCTACTCTGCAAATTGACTCTATTGCCCAATGGATAATTTGGCACTTGCTCTACCTCTATTATTGTGGCACTCATGAGGGAGTGCCCATCCCCAAGTCAGAGCCGATGTTGGTGCTAAAAATAGTCTCACCCCAGTTTGCCTTTGAAAATCTATCTATTTGCGGCCTTTGTCACATTCTTTTTCCCGTGTTGTGCCTAGTTAATCTTTGTTTCCAGTTTTAATTTGTTCCTGGGTCATAGATCATTTATGGGTCCATGGTTTGCTCCTTGTTTCTTTGTTCCTCTGAAAAAGGTCTGTAATTTGGGTCTCATGTTTTCCATTCTCCACGGTCGAGATTTGTCTTCTTTTTTTGTTCCTGCCATAAATAATTGAAGAAAAATGAATGGATGTATCTCTGAGAAACTTATTTGAGCCTTATAACACTTCTAAATTCTCTTTTCTTGAAGAATTTTTCATTTTCGGGCTTGAATGATCATTTTTCTGTATTTTATGGTTTAACAGGTGTTTCTCCTAGTCAAATTTATATCCTTGCATCGACAGAGGATGTGGCACATTTTTTTTGGACGCGGCTCAGCTCGGTACTTCAAAAATTTCTACGAAAGACCTCAACTCAAAATTTTGTCCACATGGAGGAACGACTCTTGTTTGAAGATCTACTTTTTGGTTTGGCCCTGGAGTAGCACTGGGAGGACACGTGGAGGTTTCCGCTACTTTTCCAAGACTTAGAAAATTTTTATGCAGCTAAAACATTGTGGCGGAAAACAGAGACAAGTAGCGAGCCCACCTCTCATTCAAGGTCTCAGCTTTGGGCACCATTTTAAAATTGCGCCATGGAGACACGTGGAGGCCTCTGCTCACTTTGAATTTTTCTTAGACTTTTTCAATGGCCAAATGAGACTACCTCGGAGCATGACACATGGCGCCTTCTACTGAGCTTCAAACATTCAAACAAAATTTGCTAGGCCAGAACACGTGGTGATCCCGTGCTCATTCAAGGTATCAAATTTTTGGGACCATCTCAAGGTGCACCATGCTGACACATGGCAGTTTGAAAAGCCAAAGGGGTGGGGAAGTGGACCATCAGAGGCAACTTAGAATTTTTTTCTCTTATGCTCAAAAGGGTTAAGATATCGAAAATGGCCCGCAAGCCCGATGGAGGAAAGGTCAAAGCTTGCTCTAGTAAACGGCGGAGGTGTGGGCCTTCAGAGAAAATTTGGAAAATTTTCCCTTTGTGGGAAAAAGAGTTAAAAGTCAAAAATGAAGCGTGCCCAAATTGGAAACTTGAACCGGAGGGGTGGAGCTGCGGGGAAATCTTGGAAAATTTTCCTTTTTCCAAAAAGAGGGGTCAAATGGCAGAATTTATCTGCAATTCCTTTGGGACTCACCTCAGGGCATGTTTCAGGCTCATTTCTCGAGGGTGGAGATGCGGAACAAAATGTGAAAATTTTCCATTTTTTCAAAAGTTGTAAAAAATAAGAGGAAACCCTTGGGATTGTTTTTAATTTTGAATCTTCCACATGGATGACCCAAATTCAAAGTAGAGATCAACGGAAGTTGAGAGTTTGAATCTGATTTTCCCCCCATTTTACTGAAACACACCTGGAAGTTCCAGTATTCATGATTTCTTGGTATTTCCTACACGCCAAGCAGAGTGGGGAGTTAATGTTGATATCTGAGTTTGGTGGGAAGATCTAGAAGACATCTTTTGCCATTAAAATGGTCTGACTATCATGTTTGATCAGATTTTCTATTTTTCTTCTCCCAAGCACACAAGGAGCCAGATTTGATAGATTAGGGGTGAAAGTGGTTGGCAAATTTAAGAAAGAGTGATCCACGAAAGGAAGGAGTTGATTACGAGAGATATTCAATGACATCTGCCCCCTCAAGCACCTGGTGACTTTTTGCAGATCTGATTTAGAGAATCGTGATCGTGATCATGGCAAGCACTGGTAGCACTCAAGGTCTAGGATTTTTGAGGGGAAAAGGGCTCCCTGTCATAAATGTTATAAATGGCATGAATTTTTCATGCAAATGGTTGGAGTGTTAGGGGTCGGGACTAATTTTTCTAATAGAAATCTTGATAGAGACCATCTTTTTTGACAAGCGTTTTGAGAAGCTTGCATATATATTTTGTATTAAATTTGATCATGTCAAGGTAGTTGTAAGTGTACAGCGATTGACAAGCTCTGAGATTGTTCTAGAAATTTTTTCCTTGTTGATAGATTTAATCAAATTTGTGTTATTATGTGTTGTCTTGAGTAAAATGTGTTTGTTTTATTTTTGAATGTATGTGAGTACTTTTTCTTGTTTCTATTGCAATCTTGTATTAAAATATGATTCAATCACATAGGCCTCAATTCTTGTGACAGTTTAGTGGCATCTGCAATTTCATTTCTCAGAAGAGCTTTCATCTGGGATTAGAATAAACGATTTAAAATCACTTTTCTTTCATCTGTTAACAGATATTGTCTATAAGGCTTTAGGTGTACCTTAGGCATGATTTGGCTTAGATATTGATGCTTTGTTGGGTTCTCTAATTCTAGCTTTCATGTTAGATTCTCATAGATTGTATGAAAAAGTGCTAATGTAGGCCTCCATTGAAGCACATATTCTGGTTAAAGAAACATTTTAGCTATTATGTGGAATTCTATTGGTTTAAACTTCCATTTGGTAAGATTTCTCAAGGATTTGTGAATCAAGTTCATCCTGCCCCACCTCCCACCAAAAATTCATTCAAAAAAAACGAATCCTACCTGTACTACCCTTGTTTGTCGTATGTGCATACAAATGCAAAATCTATGTTACCAAAACATGCAGAAGAAATCAGTGTCCCAAATTTCTTTAGTGACCTTTGCCTTGTTGTGAAAATAACTCCATGATTGTGAAGTGACAACTCGTGAGAGTCAGATTTGGTGTGTTGATCATATTTTCCCAAGGTCTTCTCTATAAAATTTATGCAAAAGAAGGATCTACCAGCATTCTTCAATAATAGAGGTTACAAAATAGGTTCTCTTACCTTGGTTAAAAGGCACAACCTAAAATAGTTAGGATCATATCACATCCTTTTAAGGTTCTACCCGTTCCTTTCAAAACCTGAGTGCTAACAAGTCAGATAGATTGCTTCCCTGGCTACAAAACAACATACATGATTATCTATCTGCCTCTGAGTGTCCTATCAAAATCCATGATGATGCTTAGTCTTTGAAGGAGATTAAATTTAGGTACCAACACATACTACAACAATTAATTGTAATGTATTTCAAGTTTCATATTTCAAAGACTACAAATCAGCACAGTATTTTAAAAAAAATACAAATAAGGAAAATATATTATCAGAACAATGTACTGTATATTTGAATATATTAATTATTATACGAACATATATATCATGGGATATCCACAAATGGAAGCTTCCACTTTTATTTACGTGGATCAATTCTATCTTATTATCCCCTAGATCTCTGAGACTGACTCTCTCTTCTTTTAAACTTAATTGTTGCATTAGCGTCATCTGTTATATTTGCCATTTTTTCCATCCCCTCTCCCTTGATTAATTTACTTCCATACTACTAGAGCCCTATCATAGGGAACATTATCCACTTCATACCGTGATATGTAAATTCTCAAACAATTTTCCAAATTTTTGTCAAGCCGATTTCGCAATTTCGAATTTATAAAGGCCAAGGCATTAAAAATTATCTCATCTTCAACTGAACTCAAAATCATTGTTTGACATAGATAAGACAATGAGAAAAACTTGGACGTGGTTTGCAGTAAAATTGTACTTAACCCAATTTTTTTCCATAGCCAATTTATTGCTCCAATACAGTCTAAGGGATTATCTAAACATTTGAATTGTTCAATCATCATAAAGGAAAATTCATGGGATTGATCCATCAAATTGTCCCTTCCTAAAGTAATTATAATATTTGTCCCATTGATATTAACAGGCTTACAAAAATGTTGAATCAATGTAGTCAACCTCTTGAAGTAATCTTCTTGCAAATATATTTCATTTTGGATAAGATTCCAAAAGGTGGGATTTACTATAGCCATTTCTTCAAGGAAATCATCACTTATGAATTTTTAACTTATTTATTCTAGTAAGGACACTACAATTTCTCTTAACCATTTGTTGATGTTATCGAATAGTGGCCCTGTGACATTTACCTTCTCAACCTTACCGGGTACTACTTTAAACATGTACATCACTATCTCATATCCACGTACATAAGCACATATTGACCCAAAATAATTGAGCTTCAAAAATCTACTTGCATTTCTAATCTTTATCGAAGCATTCTAACCATCAAAATTAGGACCTATAAAAGTAGTTTCATTGACAAACAAATATTATATTGCCAAAAATACTCGTTTCCTCAAACTAAAAAAATAAAAAATATAGATATTTCTTTCTTATGCTTGTTTAATTAAATGATGCATTTCTTCCAACATGGGACGGAGACCACACAACATCAGAAATGACTCTATATATTTCAAACAATGTATCAAATCTTGGGCCTTGTCCACTTCCACGTGATTCTACCACATCGCTCCTAATAAGGATTGATACTCTTCATACACCCTACAAACTAGTTGGTACAATGAGATCCACCTAGTGTCAACATATTTTAACAATTTATGCCCATTTATTAGTACTTTTGTAAATATTTGGAATTCCATGAACCTTTTAGGACTACAAAAGAAATAAGCATGCACCTCTTGAACTACGTCTTCAACTTTTGCTACAAGTTTTAATTTATCAACTATTTTGTAAGCTAGGTTCATTCTATGAGCCATACAATGAATGAAAATCATAAACGAGCAATGAGATGTTTGGAGTTGTACACACAAGCCATTACAATGACCTTGCATTATAGATGCCCCATCTACCCTGACACATACTAGCTTTGATGCAATTAGAGTATCATCAATGTTGCCGATCTCCTTAAAACTTTTTGTCACCAACTCACAATGGTTTTTAGCATCTGATTTCTCTCGCATTGTGTGAATGGAAATTAAGTGAGGTTGTCTCGCATGATTCTCAATAGTATACACATGCATACTGACCTAAGCAGTATTATATAGTGTTGTAATCTCCTCAATAGAAAAAGATATGTATCGTGTAGACTTTAGTTTCTGTTTCAAGTCTTCTTTCTCAACCATAGCTAGGAATTTTTCCAAATCCAAACCACTACTTTCTGACTAATGAGAATGAGGAAAGTGTGGGATACCAAGAAAATACAACTTCCTTTTTTCAAAAAAAGTTTTTATAGGATGACCTCTTTTCAAAATGGGAAAAACAGTAGCTAGTTGAACTATTTTATATAAATGACTATTTTAAATGATCTTGTTGAATTGAGAGGTAATTTTCCCTCCATTCACTAAAACTATTCTTTAATTTCTCTTTTGCTCTTCAAATTATATTTCTTACCTAATATGTAAACAATCATCCACAGTTTTCCATCTAGCAACATTTATCTCAACAACATCTACAATTATTTTTTCATCTATCTTTCCTACATGCTTCTCAATGTTATCATATGTAATGTATTTTTTGTCCCTACCCAATTTCCAGCTACATATTTTACATTTACATTTTTTGAGAGGTTTGGCTTTATCCTCATTTTCAATAGGTTCAATGAATGGAAACTTAGAAACCCACTATAACTTGAAAATCCTTCCCAAGTCCCATTTTCTTTCCTTTCTCTTTCTTCCATAAATAGGTGTCTGTTGATTATTTAGCTTGGTGGAATTCAAATTTCATTGACTTCCAGAAGTTTCACCTCCAACATTCACTTGGGCGGGTCATGCAGTGTCATTTTCATTCAATTAGGTAGGTAGTACCATTTTAAAGTAAACATCATTCAATATAATGTCTTCAAGGGGAGGCATTTCATTTTTTTCGTCATTGAATGCATTGGGAAAATAAAAAATGAAAACATTCTGAGTTTCATTTTTAATGTAATCATTATCCCTTGATTGTGATGGTCCTGGTGGAGAAGGATGTGTTTCCTTAGATGCTTTCTCAAAATAAGATGTTATTTTTTGAATGTTAGCACCACTACACAGAGGGGTTGGAATAGCATTTTTTTCCTGAGGATGAGCTTCCCTTTTTAATTTTTCATTTTCTTGAATCAGTGAATCCTATAGAATTGAAATAAGAAAGATACAACATGTTAGATTAAATGATACTGATATGTGCACATACATCTCAATATGAGAAATAGGTATAAAAAAAATATTACGCATGAAAATCCATTTAGATGAATCGATTTAGGTAGAAATACAACATAGAGTAGAAATTCATTGTGAAACATCTCAAAGGCACTCTCATTGACTGATTGTTAATGTTAACATTGATTACAAAAAATTGGTTTCAATAGCCATATATCATGTTATCAAAACACTCGATAGTGTATCTCAAGATGTAATGGATGTCAATTGACAAAAAATGCACAAAATAATGACATATGAGATAAGACAATAATCAACATTTCATCTTACAAGAAATAGAAGAATACAAAATAATAATTTAAAATAAGATTCATCATGAAAACCTAGAATAATTTTAGATGTAAAATTAAGAAATTTAAGGAGAACAAAATGTAAGCAATCCCAATGGAATTCTTCAAAGATATTTGAATTATTTTCAATATATTTTTGACATTGTCTATATAATATTGTGTCAATTCACATGTACTACTTTTTGCAAGAGTGTTACATTAGTATAAGAAGAAATTACATAAGTTTTTCCATAATTTTTCATGGTTGCTTGATTGACATGTTACATCAAATTGGATAAGGATTGCCTACTATTTATTTAGTTTCAATGCACGCGATCTGTATTGGTCTTATCTACATGTTTTAGTAAAAAAATCACAAGGTTTGACTCTTTTGAAAGAAAAACTTGATATAGAACAAAGTGAAAGGATGAGGTGATATTTTTATCTATCTCTCATATAACTTAGTTAGAAGGAATAAGAATATTACTATATTTAAAATTAGATCATATATCAAGAAAATTGAAGATGTGTCCAAGATTTGAGAAGATAACAAGCAACTTAGATGATTTGTTGAGAAACCAAAGAAACTCTAATGATAAGACACTCTAATGATAAGAAGTCTCTATTATAGCTAATCAAACATGAAATAGGTGATCTCGAGGTCTTTGGTTAGTTTGAAATAAAATTATAGTATGTATCTACTCATGAAGGACTATGATTTCATTGATGCATCCAAGGTATGATTTGTCTTTAGTTTATTATTGATGAATTCTTGATGATTGAGCCCTATCATAATGTATAAAGTTTTTTCCTGTTGTATAGAATTTCTCAATGTTGTAATCAAGATAAATAATGTGTGCATATTCTCATAAAGAGATTATTGATTCATCAGAAGTCTGAGGTTTTTCATAAGAAGATCCAATTACCAATATTTTTCATCATTTGAAAGGATTAGAGACATAATATATGGTATTCCATCTAGGACACATTTTGGTACGAGACTATGAATTCAAGGTTGAGAATGTATGTAGGGTTCTTTAGCTAAAGTATCATTAATCTTGAGAGAAGTTTGAATTCTTTGATTTGATGTTTCACATATGATACAACTATGATAAAGATATTCTTTATATATTATTTTGTTCCTACTTGGAGAATGTGTTCAAGAAACTTGAAGGGTATTGTCATAAAGTAACTATGATAGAAACATGTGCAAGTTGATTGCAATCTTGTGAAGAGGATATTATAGACTACAAGTAAGGGATCAAGGTTTTAGTATACTCACAAGTCATAAAGCTATGTCTATACCAAGGAATAATGCTATACTTTTATAAAGCTCTCACCAGTTTATATACCCTCGAGTAAGTAAAATTAATATTTTGTCTAAGGCTTGATTCATTCATGAGGAGCATCAAAAGAAATATGTTGAGAATATAATTAGGGTACTTCATGTCTTAAGTATGAGTATGAGAGGATTTGCATCTTCAATATGAAGGCGTGATCAAAAGACTAGCAATAATGGAAAGTGTCTACAATGTGAAGGCATGATCAGAAGACTAACAACAATGGATAGAGTTCCAAGGTTTTAAGGATATTTGGTCACTATCATGAAACTTTGTTGAGACTTGGCCTTGATGAAGGTATGTGAGGATCTTAAGAAACATAGAAAATTAATGTATCATTAAGAAAGTTGTCATGAGAACCTAGTGACAATATTAGAGGTACAATATGACTCTTTTAGAAGTCTTTAAGTTTGGTTGCTCAAAATTACTCCTGGATAAAGGAATAAAGTGATCATCTCAATATTACTACTATTTACATATTAACACTATGAAAATATTATGAAAGGAAAAAAAAAATCATTCAACAATAGGCTAAGTAAGCGAGACTCAATTTCATAAGAAGAGAAATAATGTCATCTACTTATTACAAATTTCATTGTATGAATTTTTTATTTTTTACAATAAACATGACGTATATTGATTAATATTAAATATTTTTTTATTTTTCATATTATCTTATTTATATTGGACATTTTGATGATTTTAAATGATTCTCTTCCTATCATATAATGTCATCTCTATCATTAGCAGTATTTACAAAAAATATTTTTTTTGAGCTAGATTATCAAATTGACGTTGTTTATGTTCTTCTGTCAAATATTTATGTAAAAATGGGTAGGTGGGAAAAGTTTCACATGATGAGGATATCGATGAAAGATGCAAAAATTAAAAATATCCCTAGATTTAGTTGTATCAAAGACCACAAAATAATAAATGCTTTCATTCATTCATTGTTTGGTCTTGTGGACATTATTAAAATCCTTCATTCATTCATTCAACATTGTTGAAATTAATGATTATATAATCTTGAGCCACGTTTCAGCATTCTGTTAACCTCGCAATGGATGTGAACCCCGGGAAACGAACCGTAGTTGATAAGTTTTTCGGGTCATTCTCCTAAGGAAATTCCCTTAACAGACATGAAATATGTTGCATTTTATATATCCTTTGGGTCCATTGTGGGACAAGTCACAAGGCAGTGTCAGTGGTAAGTGATCAATTGTCCAAGGTGGGAAACATGGCAACATATGTGTGTGTGTGTGTGTGTGTGTGTGTGTGTGTGTGTGTGTGTGTGTGTGTGTGTGTGTGTGTGTGTGTGTGTGTGTGTGTGTGTGTGTGTGTGTGTGTGTGTGTGTGTGTGTGTGTGTGTGTGTGTGTGTGTGTGTGCATATACATTTACATATGTATATACATATATATAGCTAAAAAGAGAAGAAAAATATTCACAGAAGATGCAGAAAGGAATATACAGATCATACAGAGCATGAATATAATAAATCTTATATATACATATATTACATAGATGTATATAAGATGGGAAAACTAGTTATAATTCTCTACATGCAAAGGACTATTATAGATGACATAAACAATCATAGTGGTTATGAGGATGAGGATGTTCAGGGTTTGTAACAAATTAAAATGGAAAAATCTATTTAGAAATCATATGTAGGATACATTTTATGAAAATTATAGAATTGAAATATATACTTAGGGCACTGTAAGAACAATTATTCGAGTTGACATTTTTATGGGACGAAAAATTGACTAAGGTGTTGCAATGTCATGACATTCGTGATGTCGTAAAATCAAAAAATGACATAAATAACTTACAAAAGCATAATCGCAGATAAAGGAATGTGACGTGAATGAAAACAAGTCTACAATAGAATCACCTACAGTAAGTGCTTCTAGGATGTAAAGTGAAATGCAGTAGCTGGGCCCTGGTAAGACCTTGATTTATTTGAAATTTTGTAAGAAAATTACAATATACTAGTTCTTTACATCCTTTTCTATGGAAAATCGCAGGAAAACATCTATATTTGTGTGTGTGTGTGTGTGGCGAATTTAATCACATTCCTAAAAAACTCCCATGCATGTCAACAAATGAGTCCAAAGGACCAATAAGGTTCTATAGATTTCTTGGCGAAACAAGAATGTATTAAAATATCGACCCGTCGATTATGCAACGATTCAATATTAAAACATACATTGGGATTGGATATACATTAGCTATTGGCATGGAACAGATTATTGTTTGTGGAATTTTTGGGCGAAACTCAAGCACTAACATGATCGTAAAATTTGCCAAAATCAAATTTTGAAAATCTTACTATTCCTCAATCAACAAATATTATCCACTAAAATTTTCATTGTCATCAGCTAAAAAAGCACATAAACTACATCTACATTAGTGATTGATGTTTAAGATCCATGTTGTACTCTCATATTTTTCATTGATATTGCGATGGAAATATGGCTTCACAAATCGTTGAAATTTAAGATTCATGCTTTTTCAATTTTTATTAATAACTTATGTATGGGTGTTTTGGATATAAATATAAATTCACATTGTTAATTTCAAAACTTGAAAAGAGTGGGATTATAGATTATCCACAATTCATTTAATATATTAATCTATTAAATATGTGGTTGGGATTAATGGTAATCTTAAAATTGTAAAAGTGATATATTATGCATTTGTAATAACAAAATTTATGTATCATTTAGATTTTCATATTTAATTTTTTTGACATTATAAAACAATTACATATATTCTATATAAATAAAAATATACTAATGTGGATATTCCAAAATTACTTCACACTAACATTTTTTATACATATAATTTTAGTTAAAAAAAACATCTTTCCGATAGAGTAATTGTGACGTTTAAGTCTTTAGTTTCTAGACCATATTATATGACCGTTTTTGTTAGACTATAAAGTTAATATTTAATAGTGAATATACGAAGTTATTGTATCCTTAGTATAGCCTATTTGTTTACCTTCTCAAAATAACAAAATTTAATTATCATTCGATATGAAATAGATTATACATCAATGTTGAAGCAACACGAGGTAAAAGAAAATTAATGAGAAATGTGGTTATTGTCATGTAAGTAGTGGAGGGCCATAACAAAACTATGGAAGATAAAGGTGAAATGTGGAATCAAAGTGTAGCATTTGACCTTACAATTTTGAATTGAAAGGAATGTTTACATAGAAACTACGACAATAACCACATGGAATAAATTACGGCTCTGTTAACGGGGTGGTGTGTGACCTTTTTGACATTCGCGGGACATCTTTCCATGTATTATTTCACATGGGTTACAGTTGACCTTGAACCAAAAAAAACGTTTCATAGAAAGACGGCTTAAGATACAAGAATCATGTGTACGTGATTTTTCTTTTTCTTCTCTCTTCGTGGGGCGCGGCCGCGCGGGCGGGGCTCGTTTTCTTCTTTCTGAAGATGACAACCTGTTGCATTTACGACTTTCTGTAGAATTTAGGAATGCCTAAGAATTAGAAAATGCGACATCACTATGTTAAACTCCGGTTTTTATTTGGAAATTTGTGGAATGTATTCGATTTTGGATTTTTTAAAGATTTTCCACGCTATTGTTGGAAAAAAAGCATCAACATGACGAATTAAATACAGCGAGATTTTAGCGGCAGTTGTGATTGCGGTTATATCACATCACGAGTCGGAATACCGGAAATTACCACCGTCTTACCCACATTATAATCCATTTTGTCAACCGGTGGGGCTCAACACAATTCCTTAATCGCTAAAGTTTCCACTGTTCTAGACCCTGAATTTCTATATAAGAAAGGCCAATCCGATAGCATCTTACACGTCTTCGCTCATCCAAAATGGCCAAGAGTCGAGCTTTAGAGGCAGTTTTTGTTTTGGTTGTTATATTTTTATTCCAGTCAGGTGTGGCCAAGTCACTTGAATCTTCCGAAGGTGCTGTTAAGTACCATGTCGAAAACCCAGAGCTTGTTGTCGAAATGGTAGAAAGGTAAACATGTCTCTTTTTAAGTGTCTTAAAAATGTATGTTCAAATGTATAAAGCTTGTTTAAAATATGATTCTAGTGGAATAATAGTTTCTAATAGAATTTGTGTATGTTGATTTTAATAATCGTTAAAAGGTCATGTGCAGGAGTGTGAATAGTTCGAGAAGGCAGCTGAGCTCTTCCTCCTGCGGAACGGGGAACCCCATTGACGACTGCTGGCGTTGTGATCCAGACTGGGTCAATAACAGAAAGAGGCTTGCTGACTGTGCTATTGGATTCGGCAAAAACGCCATTGGAGGCCAGAATGGAAGGTTTTACGTCGTTACTGATCCCAACGACGATGATCCCGTCAATCCCCGTCCCGGCACTCTGCGTCATGCTGTCATTCAAACTGAGCCTCTCTGGATATTTTTCCAAAGAGATATGGTTATTCAGCTCAAGGAAGAACTCATCATGAATAGTTACAAGACTATTGATGGGAGAGGAGCCAACGTTCACATAGCAAACGGAGCATGCATTACAATACAGTATGTGAACAATATCATCATTCATGGAATTCATGTCCACGATTGTGTACCTGCTGGAAATACAAATGTGAGGAGTTCCCCCACGCATTATGGCTATAGAACCCGCAGTGATGGAGATGGAATTTCTATTTTCGGAGGAAGTGCAATCTGGGTGGACCACTGCTCGTTGTCCAACTGCGCAGATGGACTGATCGACGCCATCATGGGTTCCACTGCCATCACCATTTCAAACAACTTCTTTACACACCATGACAAGGCGAGCAAATATACATTAATTCCGTCATGTATATTTCTTAAGAGCTTAATTATCTTATTATTGACGGTATCTTAGTATACTTTTGGTATTTTCAGGTGATGCTTCTAGGTCACAACGACGACTACACCAAAGATGTGAATATGCAAGTAACAATTGCATTCAACCACTTTGGAGAAGGTCTTGTTCAGCGTATGCCAAGGTTATATAGATAAAATCCGTTTTGCATTAGAGAAAAATTAGCACAAAACATCTTCGATTGTTGAACTATGAGGGTTATAATATTGGGGATAATGCAGGTGCCGACATGGATACTTTCATGTGGTGAACAATGATTACACCCACTGGGAAATGTACGCCATTGGGGGAAGTGCAAACCCCACCATTAACAGTCAAGGCAATCGATTCCTTGCTTCTAACGACCGCAAGGAGGTATAAAACCTACATTTACACCTGTGTATGTTTCAGTGTCAAACAGATGTCTGATATTTTTAATGTGGATAATGTGCACTAGGTGACGAAGAGGGAAGATACTCCAGACAGTGTGTGGCAGCATTGGAATTGGAGGTCGCAAGGAGATTTAATGCTCAACGGGGCCTTCTTCACTCCATCAGGCGCAGGAGCGTCTTCAACGTATGCGAGAGCATCTAGTATGGGAGCGAGGCCTTCGTCCATAGTGGGCTCTATCACTGCAACTGCGGGCGTTCTCACCTGCAGAAAAGGCTCAAACTGTTAAAGCTAAAAATGTAGAGCATAATCAGAGTATTAGGAAAGCTTGAACTGTGTAATCTTGGCATCCATGAAGTCATCTCCGTCTCCACCATGACAACGTCGTCAAAGAGTGGTTTTACTGGTCTTACTTTTCACTGAATCGTAATATCTGTGTTTCTTTCTTAAATAGTTTAATATGGATGGCCAGCGAGGTTTTGAAAAATATCCCGGCAATAGTTTTAGAACTATTTCTGCTAAAAACTAATACAGAAATTCTTAGCAATAGTTCAATATATTTCACGATTCTTATTCTTACAAACGTTTTGACTTTTCACAACGCTATTTAATTTCTAAGAAAGTTGTAAATGGTTTGTGAAAAACCATAACATTGACTTAATATTCGATTTGATATTCCATTTGATTAAGCACCTTAAAATTGTTACTTATCATTTTAAAAATTTAAAGAAATGGGAACGAGGAATTTTTGTTAGAAATACGAGTTTTCTATAAATTTTTATAAACATATTAATATTAGAGAATATTTTCACAATTTAAAAATTAAATTATAAAATTATTATAGAGATAGCATAAATATTCTAGAACTTTAATACAATTCCTAATTGTGGTCATTTGGAAAAAATATGATTTCTGATAATAACATAATAAAACTTCAAATATCTCATAAACTTGTATTTGACTTTTATTAAATTGTGAATTATTATATAGAATTTATGTATTGTTAATAATATGGATTTCTTACACAAAATAATAATTTCATGAATAAGATTGTGGACAAACGTATGTGGTGAAATGTGGAAATTTTTGAAAAGAAAGAATGTTCAAAAATGTGAATTTTTTACAAATTTTTATAAATATATTAAATTATACAACATTTACATCATTTAAAAATTCAAAATATTAAATTATTATAAAGATTTTATGAATATTGTACAGTTTTTTAAAATTATAGAAAAATTATGATTAAAAAAATTGTTTGGTATAGTGATTACATAAATAAAGGATATGATTTCATACAATAAAATTATAAGAAAATAAATATTCCATAAATTTATATTTTACTTTTATTAAATTATGAATCATCTAACATATAAATTATATCGATTTTTATTTTATTTTTTATTGAGCACCTCTGAGGGTGTTACAACTAGGCACTGCATTACATAGTTTCATGGCATCTCTGCCTACATTACATAGTTTAATGGTATTTATGCCTAAGTTTCAAAAGGAATATTTACATTCAACAATGCAAAGTAATTGAAGAAACTAAACCGTAGTTTAATGGCATCTTTGCCTATGTTCCAAAGGGAACGTATAGATTCAACAATGCAAAGTAAGCGAAGAATCTAAACCAATATGACATTTTTGCCTAAGTTCCAGAGGGAACATATAGCTTCAACAATGCAAAGTAAGTGAACAAACTAAACCAGTGATTAAAATCACCTAGGGCACGATGTTGGCCTCAACCATTTGACTTTCTGTGTCGGGTGTCCAGGGCTTAATCCTTGGTGAGCTAAATGAGAGCCACCACCATCACCAATAGACCAAGAACCCTTCGACATATAGAATTTTTTAATTGTGAATAATTTAGATTTCTTCCAAAAGAAATAATTTAATGGATAATATTGTGGATAATGAGCCCTGAGGAAGACTTTGGTCTAAATTATATATAATGGTACAAGATGGTATGACTAATATGTGGTGAAAATGAATCACTCTTCATGCCCACCCGTTTAAAATATGGACCCTTTCCACGTTATGAGCTTGTTAGTGTGATCGCAACAGACATGAATGGCATCCATAAATATTGAGACTGTGGTGTGGACTGAAAACTAGTATATTTAGATATAAAAATTGTCGTACCGGTACTTAGTATATGATGGAGAATCTGTCGCTGAAGTGGCAGAAGGAAAGTAGAAGTGGAAATGGAAAATCTTGAAATTGCGATTTTCAAAGATGCCTTCTAATTAACGCGCTATGCAAGTTCATGAATTTTTAAATCGATCCGAGTTCTCAATTTCAAGACAAGATTGCATGGATTATCGTGTCAGAATGAAGAAGAATGAAACTGGTATTAAGTTAAAAATAACACTTTGGATATCGTTTAATGATAAGCAGCCATTCTATGATTCTTAATTATTTTAACACTGGCATTTTATGAGAAGTGTGCATTGCAACGTTGATAGGTGGATGAAGCAATTGTTTTTGGGGGCCGCTCTATCCAAACATTGATATTCTCTCTTCAATAATTTATATGCTAGATAGTAAATAGAGATGAATGCTATTTTTCTTCATTGCGTTCAATTTTTCAAACCACACTCCCAAAGTTTAGTGAAGATGGCATTACAAGATGCAATAAAGTAGCACACATCTAATTTTGGATATATAACATTTGATGTTTTCTTTTCAAAGTAAAGACTATTTGTAACGACCCAAAAATTCACACACGACCAACACAGTAAAAGATAGGATATATTTTTTTTTTGACTTGCTTGACACATAACATGACGCAACATGTCGTCACCAAGGATACAACTAACTCTGTGAACAACTCGATACAAGGATGGCCATAAAAGCAGCACGGAAGCGTTCACACCTATCAAGGACAATATACTTTTTTTTTTTTTACAGAACAACATAGAAGCCCAACCACATGACACTCTCACAGCTAGGGCAAGCCACAGTAAGAAATGATTGGAGGTTATTTATTTTGATAAGACACCTTTTAACTCATGACTTAAGTTTTCAGAAGGATTCAATATATGATTCGCACAAATTCATCTTACCAACTAAGTTATGTTCTTATACACTATAGAGT
The DNA here is from genome assembly GCA_019776745.2 of Taxus chinensis. NCBI lineage: Eukaryota > Viridiplantae > Streptophyta > Pinopsida > Cupressales > Taxaceae > Taxus > Taxus chinensis. Next base: position 739,029,594 of record CM034146.1, on the reverse strand, counting down.
AGTTCACTTAAAGTCTTCTCCTTTATAACCCTTATTTGTTTTATATATTTATTTGATAAAGATGGTAATTTAATTCCATAAGGCCATCTATTCACACTTACGTTGCTAGAACTCGTTCATGCCCTTATGACAACATCGGTTCACGTTCAACAACTTAAGAGAAAATTACAAGGTACCTTGGATAAAGTTAAAGGAAGAAGGTTAATTGAGTTCATCCTTGAGACATCGTTAGTTCTTACTGAGGTTTAATTGGAGCTTGAGGGTTTTATACGTAATTATTAACGCTCTTACTTAGGATTCACTGAAAGAGCTTATCAAGAGGAAGCTACTTACTTTTAAATAGGCTGAGAGATAAATTGAGTGGTTTCTAAATTTTCTTCTCTTACTTGTTAAATCTTATTAGAAACTAACCATTTTTTTCCTTTAAGCTTGTTTTAAGCGTTCACCAAAAAGAGTAGTGTTTACTAGTTCAGTTAGGGATAACATGTTATATAAAATCACTTTGCAAGGATAGTCTCACTATAGATTACTTAAGGCATTGTTTGTTTTCAAGGGGATCTCCTCCACAACATATTTCTTTGAATAAAATTTTTAGGTAACTTCTGTAAGGAAAAGCCACCTCATTAAAACTTACATATAACACATCAATACAAAGTCTTAGAAAGATTTAATTTAACACTTAATTCTCAAGATCAAAGTTTTACAATGCTTATGCCAGTGAAAAGATTGAATATTATTTCTCACTAGAAGAGTTACCAGCCAAATTACAAAAAAAGACCAAACAACTTCTTCACGTAATTCTCCGAACAAATCCAGGCAAGAGGTCATATAAACTCTTTGCAAGCAACGTTACACAATTTATAACACATAGAACACTTTTACAAAGAACTTCATAAGTTGCACTGATGAAACCTTTACAACTCTTTCCTTTAATCTACTCGCATAATCCATCTGCACAAATACTAGCTAGAATCAGTTCGCGAGAACTGAGCATGTTAAGGCTACACAATGCAACAGTAAGCTAACATTTAACAATATCAAGAAAGGAATGTTCTAATTCAAAAATGGATTAAAGCACAACCCACAACTCCAAAAATTATTCGCATGAGAAAGGAATCTAAACCATCCAACAAGGAGAAATTCAAAAATACCAGTAAGAACAAAATCACATAAATCAAGGCAAGACCTTATGGGTTAGGAACAAGAAAGTCAAGAGTGTTGATATATTTCCTTCATGTAATCCTATAGATTACGTGATTGGAATCCAATACCCAATCCATCCATCTAAAGAGGTCCAAGAGAAGACAAAACATACTAATTATGATCGTGGGCGCGAAACAAAAAAACGTTATCCAAATCTCCCAGGGAGAGGCTTCATAGCAATAAGGGTTCAACGCCCTTAAAAGAAAAACAACTATAGTTTCAGTTTTAACCAAGGGTTTTTTTTACCACTACCTTCTTATAGGATTTCTTAAACGTAGGACTAGTTAACAAAACAAAACCACTCTTTCAAAAGTGTACAAAGGAGACAAAAAAAGGGCCATTATTCTACCAACAAACCTTATCCTAAACGTCAACTTCTCAACATAATATAAGGGGAGGCTAAACCCAAAAGTCGTTAATAATCTTTATATTTTCCCGACAATGCCAAAAAGTATTTTAAAATAAAAATAAAAATTGATTTCCTTAACAAAGCCACAAAATGAGACTTTTAGTAACCAAGTTCCAAGAATAAGATATTCGAGTTCGAAAACAAAGGGGATTCGATACGTAAAGGGTAAAACACCAACGATGCCCCAGACTCAAAAGACCCTACCACGAGTGCAAGCACAAGAAAATAATAACCAACACACATATCCATCAGGAAGGTTACGCAGTGTAGTCAGGCCTAGAAGTTCTATGAGCTCCTCGCCAATGGTATAGAAGATGGAAATTTTACCCGATCCATGAGGGCTTATCAAGGACATGTCTAGTAAATATCAAACAGATGAACATAATAACCACCTATTATATGGACACTAAATTTATGAATTTCTTCAAGGTTCTTATAATAGATAAGGCATGTTTCTCAACAAATGATTACATTACTTCATAATATTTAAGGCTCTAGCTAAAGAATGCAATCATTTGTTCTTGACCTTCTTCACTCAAATACACAACCATAATGGATATGTAACAACCCAAAAATTCACACACACGAACAACACAGTGAAATACAGGATAACTTTTTTTTTTGACTTGCTTGACACATAACATGACGCAACATGTCGTCACCAAGGATTACAACTAACACTGTGAACAACTTGATACAAGGATGGCCATAAAGGCAGTAAGCACGGAAACGTTCACACCTATCAAGGACAATTTACTTTTATTTTGTGAAAGGACATGGAAAAAGACCAACCACATTACATAGTTATAGCTGAAGACATCCCACTGTGAAAATCTTCTTAAGATTACTGATTTACTAGAGACATCTTACAATTCTTAGCTTACGTTGTAGAAGGTTCATGATATGTTTCATACCATTCTTCTTATAGGATTAAGTTTCTTTCTTTTATATAACTTGAGGACTATCCTAGGATCACCTATAATATGAAAATTCCTTGATTAATTTTATTTACAAAACTAGGAGGTAAGCAATTCCACAAGGCTATCTATCTAAACCCCCACTACTGAAACTCGTTTCATACCCACATTGCATAATGAAGCAAGCGTAAGATCAAAAGGAGAGGAGTATCGTTAAGGTTCAGAACCCTAATCATCTTTGATCAAGAATTAAAAATTTATCATAGCTTAAAGACAAGGACTACAAGGTACCATGGTAATGGTTAGAGAGAGAAGATAAATTTATTTTATTATGATCTATTTAGTTATTAACCGGTCTTTTAATGAGTCTTAAGATTTCAATTGAATTTTGGTAATAAGCTTCATTTAGAAATCATCTTGATTAAGTTCGTCGGGGGATACACAGGGTTTCCCAACATGGAAGCATTATACTTAATGTGTTTTTATTCAAACTCCTGTACTAGATAAGATCTACCGATATCCCCAAAAGCCAACAGTGATATTACTTTTAAAATTAATTAACGTTTCCCAACAAGAGGACAATATTTAATCCATAGCTTAAGGTTAGCAATGGTAGGTATTTTTTTTTTTTTTACATAGTTAGATAAACACTTTCTTTCCAATTAAAGACTCTTAATTTTATCAACCAAATACAACTTCATTATTATCTTCTTTATTTATTCATCTATGTATTCCTCTTCTTTTATCTTTGATTATCTTTAGAAAAAAGGGGTTTCAACCCACTAAAATATGCCTAGAATAACATTGGTGCTAGTACCAAGGAGGGTTACTAAACCAATAAGCATTATAACTTGAAAGAATAAATTATCGTTATTTAACAAGAACGCAAACCACGGTTATAACATTTCCATTCAACATGGCACATGAACCAAAGGAGTCAAGAGATTGTATTTCACTTGGGTCAAGAACAAGAAGGTAACAAAATAAGCCAAGCCATGCTACAAAATTTCCATGACTGTAAATGATATCACTAAAAGAATACTCATAACAAGGTCAAGATTGAATATTATTTCTCACAAAGGTAATTTACCAGTTAACCTACAGAAGGACAAGACAACATCATCACGAAATTTCAGAACAACCCAAGGCAAGAGGTCTTCTAAACTCCTTTGCAAGCACTATTACAAAATTTACCCTCACATTGGACATTTTTACAAGGAAATTCATAAATTGCACTGATGAAACCTTTACAACTCTTTCCTTTAATCTACTCGCATAATCCATCTGCACAAATACTAGCTCGAATCAGTTCGCAAGAACTGAGCATGTTAAGGCTACTCATTGCAACAGTAAGCTAACATTTAACAATATCAAGAAAGGAAAGTTCTAATTCAAAAATGGATTAAAACACAACCCACAACTCCAAAATTATTCACATGAGAAAGAAATCTAAACCATCCAGCAAGGAGAAAGTCAAAATACCAGTAAGAACAAAATCACATAAATCAAGGCAAGACCTTATGGTTTAGGAACAAGAAGGTCAAGAGTATTGATATCTCCTTCATGTAATCCTATGGATTACGTGATTGGAATCCAAAACTTACTCCATCCAACTAAAGGGGTCCAAGAGAAGACAAAACATACTAATTATGATCGTAGGCGTGAAACAAAACAAAGTTATCCAAATCTCCCAGGGGGAGGCTTCATAGTAATAATTAGGGTTCGACGCCCTTAAAAGAAAAACAACTATAGTTTCAGTTTTAACCAAGGAGTTTTACCACTACCTTCTTATAGGATTTCTTAAACGTAGGACTAGTTAACAATACAAAACCACTCTTCCAAAAGCGTACAAGGGAGATACAAAAAGGGCCATTATTCTACCAACAAACCTTATCCTAAACGTCAACTTCTCTACATAATATAAGGGGAGGCTAAATCCGAAAGTCGTTATTAATTTTTTTATATATTTCCGAAAATGCCAAAAAGTATTTTAAAATAAAAATAAAAATTGATTTCCTTAACCAAAGCCACAAAATGAGATTTTTAGTAACCAAGTTCGAAGAATCAGATATTCGAGTCTGAAAAAAAAGGGGATTCGATACGTAGAGGGTGAAAACACCAACGATGCCCCAGACTCAAAAGACCCTACCACGAGTGCAAGCACAAAAATAGGAACCAACACACATATCCATCAAGAAGGTTACGCAGTGCAGTCAGGCCTAGAAGTTCTATGAGCTCCTGGCCAATGGTATAGAAGATGGAAATTTTACCCGATCCATGTGAGCTTATCAAGGACATGTCTATCAAATATCAAACAGATGAACATAATAACCACCTATTATATTATCACTATAATCAACTGTCATCTAACAGGAAATGAGTTCACAAGTCCAATACCATGGATTCACCTACAACTTTTGTTTCGGTCCAGCTATTAATAGCTTGCTTGCGACCCTTAATAAAATTTTTAGATATTTCATTCAATAAAACTTACAATGTTTCCCCCCTTACTTAATCAAACAAGAGTTTGAACTAGGAAGTAGGTATAGTAAATCTCTCACACACATAGAGGCCAAAATAGATGTCAGGTTATCCCTTCTCTAGAACTCGGTACAAAAGTCAACCATGTACAGTTCTAAAACAAGGCCCCAAATGCCATTTTCTAATTAAACAAAAAGCAAGGAATGCCCACAAGCTTAAACAATTTTTAGAACACAATGTCACTATTAATGTAACTTTTAGCAAAATAGGAGAGCCCTAAATAGGAAATACGTATTTACTCAACCAAAAAGAGATATGAAGGCTTAACCTTCCATATAGTAAGCCTTCTATTACAAATACCATCACAAAATTCTTTTAAAAGAGGGTCATATAAGCAAATGAATCTCTAATAATGTTTCCTTCCCTACGAACTAGACTGCATCACTCAAAATTGCAGTAGCCCATTTAGAAAAATATGAAAATAGAGTAAGCTATAAGAGAGGAAAAGAACATTCCAAGAAAAACCAGCGAAAATTGGAAATGAGATTTAAAGGAACAACCAACACAATCAGGGAGGGATATAAATAACCACAAAAACATCTTGTCTAGGCGCCATTCAAGAGGAAATAAAATTCATTTCAAGATACTGAAAGAAAGTAGAAAACTATTACAAGGAGTAGAGTTAACATGACTAATTATAATTCTTCCAACCAACAACCACGTCGACCAGGGCTCGGGAAATAGCGACACAACCTGCGCAACTTCCCTTCCTCAGCCTGCTGAAGGTCCAAACTTTGTTAACGGCCATGCCCTTGACTTCATGAAATCAATTGTATAGTATGCAATGTGCATCTCTTCCCATATACTGATGGGGTAAATGTGAAAGCCTCATTTTACAATATCATGGGGATGCCGTGACATTGAACTATTTTTGAGAAACTTGTGCAAGTCTGGGATGATAAGCTGGGGGGTGGTTGAGAAACTGGAGCTTGTGGGACTTGGACGCTATTTGTGCTGGATATTGTTGAACTCCAGCGTGTACCACTTGATTCTACTCAGTGTGTGTTGCTGCAACTGCACCATCTTGAGCCTGAGCAGCATTTTCTTGTTGCTGAACCTGGCCCTATGTCCCACGGTAATTCTGAGCATGCTCTTGTACTTGTCGGTGAACAATCTGGGTGCCACATCTATTACATACAACAGGGGATGAACCATACTGGTAACCATTATCATGAGCTATACTCTCTGAAAGAGGCCCTTACCAAGTGCAGCCGCTCTTGTGGTACAGGCAATGAACTGTCACACAGCCTATAACATTAGCTAGTACCGAATTTGCCTCTTGCAATGCCTTTGAATCTGTATCAGTAATCAAATACCCATCATAAGGGTAGGCCCTAGTAGTGCTCAGCACATAAGCTAGGCAAGGCTTGCAGTAAAGATGTGTGCATCGGGTTTGCACAGCCTCATTAGGGTAAACAAGCTCACCTACAAACTAGACAGAAAACCAATTTATGAGAAGACAGAGGCTGTAGTCGGTGGAGCAGCTGAAGTGGAATAACTCAACGAAGGTTAAAATTGTGTGAAGGTGAAGAAACAGAAGAAATATCTCCATTTCCACAGACAACAGCAACCTTTCCAGCAATCATCACATCAGTGGCTCTCATCAGACCATCTAGCAGAGAGTGCCTGCATCCGTACAAGTTATCGAACTTGCTCTTGGTAACAGAATCATTGTCATTAATAGCAGGGAAGAGCAGCGATCCAATAGCTTGCATCTGGTACAGCCTGTGAACACTGGTAGTTGTTTCCTCAGATACACCAACCAATCTATCCTTCCTCTTGTGATATATGAGGACAACATCAAACTCTCGGTGCAAACATTACAGCTGTAGCTTGTAAGGTGTGATAATTTCAATAGAAAACTTTATGCCTACCGACATACTGACTCGTAGAAGAAGCTCATATAATTGCAAAGAAAATTGTGCTTCATGAATATTCTGATATGATACAGATCCACGCCTATGAGGGTTCTCTTCCATGAGTTACATCGAAAAACAAGTAAAGTCTCAAAAGAGAATCCTTGCAATAATTTTCATCAGGTCTTCTGGTAATACTCTCACTGTCACATAGTCGATTTTGATAAAAATATATCTTGAAGGAGAATCCTGAATTTGAGGGTGCAGTCGATACTGAACAAATAAAATCATAGTTGGACAACTTGTTTGTTGGAGGCAGTCAAAAGGCTTCTTCCTTACTGTAACGTGCCTGCAGCCTGGCTGAAATTTTTTGGAAGGTCTCTGCTGTGGATCCCCAATAAGGACACACCTCACAGCGCCCCAGGAAGAGGAGGTAACACGCCTACTTCCCTAGCCTGTAGCTTCATCTAAAACAACCATATCAAACCCAACAGGCGAGGGTAGGATAACAGGGAAGGGGAAGCATAGCCAAGAAAAGTCCCTTCACCACACAACTCACGCGGCCAACAACAAAGCCAGAGCAGGTAACAGATAAACACAGGGAATATCAAAAACAAAATCCGATTTGAAAGCTAAGTGGCCAATGTCAGAGAAAAATAATTGCAGGCTTTAGCAGGTAAAAAAGAGCACAAAAAGTCTTGCGCAATCCCCAACAATCTACGTAGCTAGCAAGAAGAAAATCTAGGAAACATTTGGTAAAAAAACTCAAATTAAAATATGCGGCCCACTTCCAAAAAGGGAAGAGATACAATGTCTTACCCAAGGCTTACGTGGTAATTAAACACAGAGCATGAACCAGGTAGTAGGTATAGTAATTTTCTCAAGAAGTAGGTGGCCAAAATAGATGTTAGGTTATTCATGCACCCTAGAACTTGGTACAAAAGTCAACCATGTACAATTCAACAGACAAAATCCGCTAATAGAACATTTTCAAGATTATGGCGACCCAGTAAGAGAGTGGTCCCACAGGCATTAGGAAGATGCGTTTCAGAACTACACATGACAATCAATAAAGTACCTTTAGGAAAAAGACTACCACCATGCCATGCCAAGACAGGAGATAAAGCATTTTATTTAAAAAAATAGTGATATGAAGCCTGCACTATTCCATACTCATGTACATCCTCTCAGCTAGGTGTAAAATCCACCCTCACAGAATTCTTTTAAAAGTAGAGTCATATAAGAAAAGACGCCACAAGGTGTAAAATGTTTCGTGCCAAAATGGGACGTTTGGAACTAGCCTATAGGCATCACATCAAAATTGCAGTAATGGCGACGGGATTTTCGTCATATGTAAATATTTGCAAGCTGTCCTGAGAGGAACATGTATTTAAATTTTGGAAGTATACACATGACACGCAAAAGCGAAATTGGAACAAGATTTAACAGTGAACAGTCAATGCACGAATTAGGGAATTAGTGATTCTCCTCAACCTTAAGAAAAGCATCGTCCTTTATGCGACATAACACAGACGGAAAGAGATAATGGTTTCGCAACGATACTGAACAAGTAAAGGTAGAAAACTATTACAAGGAGTGGATTTAAAATGCCTGATTATAATTGGTTCCAACCAACAAGCACGTCAACCACAGGGTCGAGCAACTTAGGAACATTTGGTATGCAATTTCTAACTTCCTCAATGTTCTACTGAAGGTCCAAACTTCTTCTTATTTATTATTTTCATTAGTCTCTTGACTTCGTTAACATTAATTTTATAGTCCGCAATTTGCTTCTCTGCCCATTTACATTATTGAAGAGTAAATGGTTTATTCCTCGTTTTACAATATCATGGAGATGCCGTAACATTGAACTGTTAACGACAACACCCTATGCAGGTCTCATGGTAGACCCTAGGGATTTGGAGGAAAGCACACAAGTATATACTTCATGATTGTATTACACCACAAAAAGGTTACTCAAATACGGAATGGAATAGGCAATCAATCCAGCACTAACATAGTACACTCTGACACATTATCAATGACTGACATACCAAAATACTCAACCAAAAGAGTACTACATTATCCAAAAGATAGGTTTCCTCAAGGTCCTTTTACGTTATTTGAGGCTTTCTTCAATGACTCATAAAAACTATGTATGTACATAGTGAATCCAAAAGGACAGAATCAAAAAGGAATGACATTGTCCACAACACTCACAAGGTTCATATCCATATGACAAGGAGTGAACACATACCTCACGCAGACTACTACCAATAATTGGCATCAGCATGTAACTCAACATATATCCCATAACATCAGGGCATACGTTTAATAAGCAAATAGAATATGCCTCCCTCAAACTCTTAATGCTCTCTTAGTACAGAGTCTCTTATGCCTCCCTCAACAGCAACTTATGCCTCCAATCAAGTCTCTTCAGTGCCTCCCATCAGAGGATCTGGCCGAGAGTGACCCTATGGTCCAAGACACATAGAGTATCAAACTTGCTCCTGGTAACCCAATCATAGACATTAATAGTACGCGAAGAGTTCAACAACCCGGTAGTTATCTGTACATCCTTGGGGAGTACAACCTATGAACAACGGTAGTGGGTTCCATAGGTACACCAACCATTTCAATGGTGCATCCCATGACCCTATTCCAGGACATCATGACAATAGAACTCAGCATAACAATTTCAGCTCAAAGCTTGCCAAGGTGTGCATAAGTACAACAGAACCTTGGGCAAGGCGGTGCCAACATAGTCCAAATCGTAAAAGAAGACCCAAATTCAATTATAAAATAAATTTGCTTCAAATAGCCATAGTTAGTGTTATCCAAAATTCCGCCTCTCATGGGGTAATCTTCCATGAGTAACATGCGTCAATTTTTTTAGTCCCAGGAATCAATAGATTGAGTCATAGGGCAAATAAATTTCATCAGGTCTTCTAGGTGATACTCTCACTGTCACATAGTCGATTTTGATAGAAATCCCTTGTCCAGGAGTATCCTGAATTTGAGGATGTAAGTCGATACTGAGAAAGATGTGAAAAACATAGTTGCAAAACAAGCCCGTTGGAGGCACTCAGGAAAAATTCTACGAAAAATGGCTACGTGTCCTAGCTGCCTAGAAGCTATTTACTATGCAGGCCGTGCTGAGGATCCCTGACCAGAAGGCGCGGATCCTACAGCACAAAATGAGCAGTGGAGGTAGCATGCCGGACTAGCAATGTGGCTTCATCTGGGACCACCAAAGTCAAACGCGGCGGGCATGCAGTAACCAAGCCGAAGATAAAATGTGGCCAAAAGAGAGAAAAGATTGGCTAACTACTGTAGAGGGTCGCCTTTGGGACAAGCGGGATAAAGAAGACGGTTCGTGAAGCAGGTAACATGAACAAAACTGCGAAAAAGGGACAAAGAGACAATCAAACACGTTTTCGCTCCTTGCAGTGCCTGCAACCCAAGAAAAAACGTGCCTAACACCCAACCAGGTATGAATTTGTCCCAGATGAATCCAAAAGAGATCATGGTGAAGGACAGTCATGGGCTGCACCGAGTTCCACTGTCGAACCGGCCGAACCAGGTGATTACATGGGAATTTAAGCAGTCCGACAAGAAATGTCACCCATCCTGCCAGCTACAAATGGGCGCGAACCAGCCGGCTTCCACCACTACCAAATCAGCACAGAGGAAATACAGTGCTAAATCTCCTCAAAGTCTAGCGCGGTCACGTCTATAAATCCGAACGTGGCCGGAAGGCAATGGGAAGCAACAAGTCAACGTTCACCTCCGGATTAAGCATTGCAAACAAGCCACTAACATTTGACTCCGAGCTCCGATTTTGACAAAATTGGATCGTTTTGGAATGAGATATATTTAAAAATCAAAAAAGAAACATGGTTCGGCAACCAAGAACAGTTAAAGGGGAAAGTACACTTAATGGTTTAAAATTTTAGAAATCGCACTAAAGCACGGCCACAGGGTAGCCTTAGGAATATCTGGCAGAAATTTTAACTTTCAATGTTATGTGAAGATTGGCAATTCTTTCTTGTTCATCATTTCCGATTTTTCTCTGATGCATTAGAACTACTCTTAGAAATTCCAGATTTCTATTAGAAATTTCATCATTGAAGTTTTTTGGTTTATTCGTTATTGCCGGGTTCAGAACAGTGTTTTATTTGCTAGCTGGGAGTGCAATTACCCTAGGCATGGTTCATCAGACACTTCAGATGCTGCAAGCACATGGGACAGTATGGGGATCCTTTTGCAAGTAATGTATTACCCATTCCACTCAAGGCTAATGCATCTTATACGGAAGGTTGAATAGGCACAGATTTCGGGATTTCCATTTTCCCTTCTCTTTTCACTTCTCTTTTTCTATAAACTGAAGTGTTGGGCTCATTGTAGGAGGAGAGTTTTTGGGTAATCAACCCGACATCTCCTCAAAATTGCACGTGTGAAGCCAGTGTGTTGCAGGCCCTTGTAGTGGACTCCTTGTACATATGTGATCCACAAGGCCCTTATCAATGTACATAGACCACAACATCTTGAAGCAACACATATCCATATGACATGAGTAACACATACATCAAAATACCACTACCAAACATCACTGTGTTTCAACTTGCATATCTTCTTGCCCCTTTAATCTTTCAGACAAATATCATATGCCTCCCTCAAACTCTTATGCCTCCCTCAAGTCTCTTATGCCTCCCTCAAACTCTTATGCCTCCCTCAAGGAGGCCGGTTGACCCTATGGTCCAAGACACATAGAGTTTGAACACTCCTAACCCAACTGACATAATAACGCGTGGTTCAACAACCCGCTAGTTATCTGTACTCCTTGGGGCGTACCCCTATACAATGAAGTGGGTCCATAGGTCCAACCATTTCATGGTGCATCCCATGACCCTATTCCACACATCACGACAATAGAACCAACACAACAATCCAATCCAAATGCCAAGTGGTGAAGTACAAGCCTTGGGCAAGGCGGTAAAAATTCCAAATTTAAAAGAAGACCCCAAATCAAGAAAAATAAATGGCCAAATATCCATAGTTAGTATCAAAAACCCCATGTTAGTGCCACAAACCAAGGAAATGCCCAAAATTGTAAAGCATGGTAGTCAAGAAAAGCTGTTGGTCATTACAAATAAAGTAAAAAGCTCAATTTACGAATAAAATCAACTTATAATAATGTCACAGTACGATAACTATGTGGCCTTATCTAGCCACCAAAGGGGTACTCAACGAGTTGCTAGCACTCGGAACATCGAGCCTCGGCTCACAAAATACGTATCAATAATACAACTGTCATCACCTCTATCTGAATCATCCCGCCACCACTTCGACAAGGCTAAACATAGTCATAGTTGCACTTAGGTTGCATACATACAACCACATAGGGAGAGAGGAAAGATTCACATGCTATCTACTAAACCGAGTTTCAGCTCGAGTTATTGACCCATGGTACACCATTCCTCACTCTCAACTTACACTTCTACCGATTACCCTTAGGGTCGGTTAGCGTAAGGTTCACAACATAACATACAACAACATCACTAACATAACGATGGTACATATACAAGGTAGATCACAATCATACATTCACTGAGTATAACACATCACTTTACCGCATTCTGCACCCAAAGCGCAATCACCATACGATAGGGTTCATACACTCACCGTATGACCCAAAATCACAACATGAAGTATTACATATTTGCACAGTCATACATACGATGAACATAGTACATCTCAACATAACATCCATTGCTGCATAACAAGGTGGTACACACATTTCTTCAAAACATGGTAAAAACATCCTGATACAACTCATTTGTTTTAACATCAATCTAGTCATACAACACATTGATACACCTACATATCACAATATGCCACAATGCTCTAACACTATGTCATCCACATTATTATTCTTTTCACACGTCACAAAAAACAATTCACACATGAACTCTTCATAGAATCCACAGGAAGGAGAGAGAACACTCCCATTCCCAACATATCAACATGATCACAAACACGCACAAGGTGACATACACATCATGTGCATTCATAATATCACAATTACGACATGGATCACATCACGCTTAAAGCACATTACTCTTCCAATATCAATAATCATCATGCATCATCATCATCATCATCATCATGTAACACCACCATACAACACCAATCCGGCCCATAGGTTCGAGAGCATGAACCTACGCTCTAATACCAAGTGTAACGACCCAAAAATTCACACACGAACAACACAGTAAAAGACAGGATATATTTTTTTTTTGACTTGCTTGACACATATCATGACGCAACATGTCGTCACCAAGGATACAACTAACTCTGTGAACAACTCGATACAAGGATGGCCATAAAAGTAGCACGGAAGCGTTCACACCTATCAAGGACAATATACTTTTTTTTTTGACAGAACAACATAGAAGCCCAACCACATGACACTCTCACAGCTAGGGCAAGCCACAGTAAGAAATGATTGGAGGTTATTTATTTTGATAAGACACCCTTTAACTCATGACTTAAGTTTTCAGAAGGATTCAATATATGATTCGCACAAATTCATCTTACCAACTGAGTTATGTTCTTATACACTGTAGAGTAGTTCACTTAAAGTCTTCTCCTTTATAACCCTTATTTGTTTTATATATTTATTTGATAAAGATGGTAATTTAATTCCATAAGGCCATCTATTCACACTTACGTTGCTGGAACTCGTTCATGCCCTTATGACAACATCGGTTCACATTCAACAACTTAAGAGAAAATTACAAGGTACCTTAGATAAAGTTAAAGGAAGAAGGTTAATTGAGTTCATCCTTGAGACATCATTAGTTCTTACTGAGGTTTAATTGGAGCTTGAGGGTTTTATATGTAATTATTAACGCTCTTACTTAGGCTTCACCGAAAGAGCTTATCAAGAGGAAGCTACTTAATTTTAAATAGGCTGAGAGATAAATTGAGTGGTTTCTAAATTTTCTTCTCTTACTTGTTAAATCTTATTAGAAACTAACCATTGTTTTCCTTTAAGCTTGTTTTAAGCGTTCACCAAAAAGAGTAGTGTTTACTAGTTCAGTTAGGGATAACACGTTATATAAAATCACTTTGCAAGGATAGTCTCACTATAGATTACTTAAGGCATTATTTGTTTTCAAGGGGATCTCCTCCACAACATATTTCTTTGAATAAAACTTTTAGGTAACTTCTGTAAGGAAAAGCCACCCCATTAAAACTTACATATAACACATCAATACAAAGTCTTAGAAAGATTTAATTTAACACTTAATTCTCAAGATCAAAGTTTTACAATGCTTATGCCAGTGAAAAGATTGAATATTATTTCTCACTAGAAGAGTTACCAGCCAAATTACAAAAAAGGACAAAACAACTTCTTCACGTAATTCTCCGAACAAATCCAGGCAAGAGGTCATATAAACTCTTTGCAAGCAATGTTACACAATTTACAACACATAGAACACTTTTACAAAGAACTTCATAAGTTGCACTGATGAAACCTTTACAACTCTTTCCTTTAATCTACTCTCATAATCCATCTGCACAAATACTAGCTAGAATCAGTTCGCGAGAACTGAGCATGTTAAGGCTACACAATGCAACAGTAAGCTAACATTTAACAATATCAAGAAAGGAATGTTCTAATTCAAAAATGGATTAAAGCACAACCCACAACTCCAAAAATTATTCGCATGAGAAAGGAATCTAAACCATCCAACAAGGAGAAAGTCAAAAATACCAGTAAGAACAAAATCACATAAATCAAGGCAAGACCTTATGGGTTAGGAACAAGAAAGTCAAGAGTGTTGATATATTTCCTTCATGTAATCCTATAGATTACGTGATTGGAATCTAATACCCAATCCATCCATCTAAAGAGGTCCAAGAGAAGACAAAACATACTAATTATGATCGTGGGCGCGAAACAAAACAACGTTATCCAAATCTCCCAGGGGGAGGCTTCATAGCAATAAGGGTTCGACGCCCTTAAAAGAAAAACAACTATAGTTTCAGTTTTAACTAAGGGTTTTTTTTTTTACCACTACCTTCTTATAGGATTTCTTAAACATAGGACTAGTTAACAAAACAAAACCACTCTTCCAAAAGCATACAAAGGAGACACAAAAAGGGCCATTATTCTACCAACAAACCTTATCCTAACCGTCAACTTCTCAACATAATATAAGGGGAGGCTAAACCCAAAAGTCGTTAATAATATTTATATATTTCCGACAATGCCAAAAAGTATTTTAAAATAAAAATAAAAATTGATTTCCTTAACAAAGCCACAAAATGAGACTTTTAGTAACCAAGTTCGAAGAATAAGATATTCGAGTTCGAAAACAAAGGGGATTCGATACGCAGAGGGTAAAACACCAACGATGCCCCAGACTCAAAAGACGCTACCATGAGTGCAAGCACAAAAAAATAAGAACCAACACACATATCCATCAGGAAGGTTACGCAGTGTAGTCAGGCCTAGAAGTTCTATGAGCTCCTGGCCAATGGTATAGAAGATGGAAATTTTACCCGATCCATGAGGGCTTATCAAGGACATGTCTAGCAAATATCAAACAGATGAACATAATAACCACCTATTATATTATCACTGTAATCAGCTGTCATCTAGCAGGAAACGAGTTCACGAGTCCAATACCATGGATTCACCTACAACTTTTGTTTCAGTCCAGCTATTAATAGCTTGCTCGTGACCCTTAATAAAATTGAAGAGATTTCCTTCAATTAAACCTACAATGTCTCCCCCTTACTTTAATCAAACAAGAGTTTGAACCAGGTAGTAGGTATAGTAATTTTCTCAACACGTAGAGGCCAAAATAGATGTCAGGTTATTCATCCCCTAGAACTGGGTACAAAAGTCAACCATGTACAGTTCTAAAACAAAACCCTAATGCCATTTTCTAATTAAACAAAAGTAAGGAATGCCCACAGGCTTAAACAAGTTTCAGAACACAATGACACTATTAATGTACCTTTAGCAAAACAGGAGAGCCCTAAACAGGAAATACGTATTTATTCAAGAAAATAGTGATATCAAGGCTTAACTTTCCATACAGTAAGCCTTCAATTAAAATACCATCACAGAATTCTTTTAAAAGAGAGTCATATAAGCAAACGAAACTCTAAAACGTTTCCTTCCCTATGAACTAGATTGCATCACTCAAAATTGCAGTAGCCCACTTAGACAAATATAAATAGAGCAAGCTATAAGAGAGGAAAGAACATTCTAAGCAAAACCAGTGAAATTGGAACGAGATTTAAAGGAACAACCAACACAATTAGGCAGCGATATAAACAACCACGAAAACATTTTGTCTAGGCGCCATTCAAGAGGAAAGAATAATCATTTCAAGATACTGAAAGAAGGTAGAAAACTATTACAAGGAGTAGATTTAACATGCCTGATTATAATTCTTCCAACCAACAAGCACGTCGACCAGGGCTCGAGCAACAGCAACACAACCTGCACAACTTCTCTTCCTCAGCCTGCTGAAGGTCCAAACTCTGTTAACGGCCATGCTCTTGACTTCATAAAATCAATTGTATAGTCCGTAATGTGCATCTCTGCCCATATACTGATGGGGTAAATGTTAAAGCCTCGTTTTACAATATCATGGAGATGCCGTGACATTGAACTGTTTTCGAGAAACTTGTGCAAGTCTAGGATGATAAGCTGGGGGTTTGGAGGAAAGGAAAAAGAAAAAGGAGTGGTGAAAAGATGTTCTGAGTGAGAAGGGTTTAGCAATCAATCCAGCACTTCAAGGACACTCTGAAATTACATGCCTGTATACAAATTAGAAAGGAATCCTCATTATAACAAATACGTTTATAAGGTCCTTTTACATTATTTGTGGCTTTCTTCAAGAATATTAATTCTGGTAGGTACAAGGAATTAACAATGACAGAAAAAAAAAGGAATGAAATTGTTTAAACACTTGTAAGGTTCATAGCCTAAGCAAGGACTGAAAAATCCTCACGCAGCCAGCCAATAATTGGCATGAGCATGTCGCCAAAAGAAACAAAACCAGGGCATACGTTTAATAAGCAAAAGAAGATGGCTTTAAAACCAAAAAACTCTCTTGGTACAGACTCCATATCCACAGACAACAGCAACCTTGCCAGCAATCATCACATCAGTGGCTCTCATCAGACCATCTGGCAGAGAGTGCCTGCATCCGTACAAGTTATCGAACTTGCTCTTGGTAACAGAATCATAGACATTAATAGCAGGGAAGAGTAGCGATCCATTAGCTTGCATCTGGTACAGCCTGTGAACACCGGTAGTTGTTTCCTCAGATACACCAACCAATCAATCCTTCATCTTGTGATATTTGAGGACAACATCAAACTCTCGGTGTAAACATTTCAGCTGTAGCTTGAAGGTGTGATAATTCCAACAGAACCTTTATGCCTGCCAACATAGTGACTCGTAGAAGAATCTCATATAATTGCAAAGCAAATGTGCTTCATGAATATTCTGATATGAAACAGATCGGCCTCCATGGGATCCTCTTCCATGAGTTACATCGTAAGAAAAGTAAGAAATCAATAGAGAATCTTAGAAATAAATTTCATCAGGTCTTCTGGTAATACTCTCACTATCACATAGTCGATTTTGATAGAAATATCTTGAAGGAGAATCCTGAATTTGAGGATGCAGTCGATACTGAACAGATAACAACATAGTTAGACGACCTGCTTGTTGGAGGCACTCACGAAGGCTTCTACTATATTGCAACATGCCTGCTACCTGGCTATTTACTATGCAAGCCGTGCTGAGGATCCCCGACCAGAACACACCCCGCAACACCCAATGAAAGTGGAGGTAACACGCCTACTAGCCTATAGCTTCATCTAAACCACCAAATCAAACTCAACATTCACGCAACAACCAAGGGGTAGAGAAAACGTGCCAGAAGAAATAAAAAAATGCCCATACGTAGAGGGGAAGAAATCAAAAGAAAGAAGAAGGTTCGTGAAGCAGGTAACATGAACAGAACTGCGAAAAAGGGACAAAGAGACACTCAAACACGTTTTCCCTCCTTCCAACGCCTACAACCCAAGAAAAAACGTGCCTAACACCCACCTATATGCATTGAAAGAGAATCAAAAAGAGATCATGGTGAAGGAAGTCAAGACTCCACCGACTTCCATTGTCTCACGCCAAACAGGAGATTACAGCTCATTTAAGAAGTGACAAGAAATGTCACCCATCCTGCCAGCTACCCAGGGAGAAAAGTGCGCTTCCACCACTACCAAAAGAATAAAAAGAAATACAGTCTATATCTCCTCATGTCTAGCCTGTCACATCTATAAACCAATGTGGGAGGAAAGAAATGGGAGCAACAATAAGTTCACCTCAGAATTAAGCATTGCAACGAGGCACTACAAACACTACTAGAAGTAGTGTAGTGCAACTCCTCTTCGACAAATATCTTGTTATGATCATGATTATTAGTTAGTTAGTGACATTATGGACATTGTTCAATATTTTGGATAGCCTATTGTTAGACACTATGGACATTGTGATTATCATTGTGTTTTGATTTTATTATGGCTATATGGATATGTAGAGGACATTGATAGATATTGTAGTACATGATGATGATTTAGTGTTGTTTTATTATATGCTGACATCTTGGACTCTTGACAGCGATGATTACGTTTAGAGGATTGGACTAAACATATGAGCACATTGATGTTATGATTTAGTAATAATGTGATGATAATAGGTGATCAATAATACATTGTGGAATGTGTCTAAATAGATATAAGTTTTAATGGATGTATGAAATGCATGGTTGATTATCGTCAAACATAAATTGTGATAGATGATTATACATATGCGTGAGGTGATTGAAAATGTTAGTGAATATGGTATAATTGTGATGATTAGTAATTGTAAATAATTGACTTAAAATAGAATTGTTTAACCATGACTATAATGCCCACATTTACACACAACAATACAATAGTAAAAATCCCAGGATAATATTATTTGTTACTAACATTGCTCACTACACAACACCACAAGGGCTCCAAGTAGAGAAACTCAACAGCTCATAAGACACATAAGTCATCGACTCACATAGACACATGACAACACCATATACATGTCAATGCCACACTTTCCCCAATAAACGAATGCTAGTAATGACCCAACCACAAAAAAGGGATTCAAGGATTGAGAAACCCACAACACATCATTACCATGATTACATCTTAGTTACGATTAACATTCCAAGAACATTATTGTGCAAGGATAATTTTATCCTTTTTCCACAAAAAAATTCTTAAAATCATTTCACATTCAACTTACAGTTCAACCATTTAAGTTGGATTTTTATCCCTTACAACAATATCCATAACTTACATAATTATTTGGCATATTGCAAATTACATAAAAATTTCTTAATTCTCTCATTCTTATGTTAAGATTATAATTCTCAAATGTTTATTCAATGTTTAAATTTTACCCTTGCTACATAAGTGGAATCTGATGTGATGTCAAGAAAGAAATCTTAGGATTTAATGGGGATTTCGATTCAAGATAACCTTTTTCTCATAAACATTATTCAACCACGATATCTTTATTTCCACACCATAGTTAATATAATTCAATTACTTGTTGAATGCATTAAAAATTTCGACATCGAGAAATTTTATATATATATATATATATTATATATATATATATATTGTTTTCTCAAAGTTGGATCTCATCGAGGGCAATTCATATTCTTTGCAACAAATAAAAATGTTTAATTGAGTTATAAGGACTCCAAGAGTGACATTATTCCTAACCTCAAATCTCGTTTTACTCTTATACATTTTAATCTTACATCGCACTATGGTCTCATTATTAGCATTGTTTTATAACATTTGTAAGCAAAATAACACTTAATTTTTCACTAATGGATTCACTACTACAACGATTGTAACCTAGCATGAGACATCCAATTTCTTTGCTCTTATACACTACATTGTTAAATACATGCTGCAACCAAAAAAATCCACTTGTGTCATTTAAATCCCACCATGAGATCAATCATAGGAAGACTACCTTTTTTTGGTTTCGGGGCTACTCACTAGGGTATGAAAGGTTAACTTGGCGCATTGGGTAACTAGACCCCCACATTTTTTTCTACACTTCTCTTAAGTCTACTTATTGTAAATACTATTGAATTTACTAAGAGTTACGTAAAATTTCCACCCGTAAGTTAACCCCTTACTTAGCCAAGGTTTGGTTTAATTCCAATTGCAAGTAAGGATCTACACCCCATCAATATATGGGTTTAAGGTGAGAGGACATATTTATGGTAAAAAACCTTCATGAAAGACCAAGGTGTTATGTTGTTAGTAACCAAGGTAACACATTTATCTGTAAGGAACTAAAGAGGTCATTAACAAGAGTTTAAGTCATAACATAACTATTTCACTAGCTCCATTTTCTGTCATCTAGATCCCACAAGGAATTCATTCGATCATGAAGTTAATTTCTAGATATAACTTCATAAGAATTGGTAGTCCACTAGGATCCTAAGGAGGCATTAGTTCTACTTGCACCATAAATAGTTTGACCATAACGTTTCTAACCATCGGGTTTACGATGATGTCACTAAACTTACCTACTATTGACGATAAATACAAACCTGGGATCTTATTTAGTTAAGATAGAAGGTTCCATCGAGTATACAGGTTTAAGTTCATTCGAAGGTCTCCGTTTTCTATGCTAAAAGAATAACACATGAAAGTTAGTTATTCACGAATTTTGTACTAGGTTTGACTATTTCGTTGTAGATTTATTTATTTCATTTTTTAGGTAGAGAACACAACACACCAATCAATTAATCATCAATTGCACACTAAAATGCACTACAAGATATGCACTACAAGATATATATATATATATCAAACCTTTTTACCATATTTAAATCTAAATTGAAATGGTACCTATGATTAAATGCACATTTCCCAAGGCATTCCTAAAACTAGCATCTCAATACATATTTCCAAATTTCAGATATAAATTTTTGTAACATTGCAATATTATACATATATACATTTTCTAATAACATCTATAAATTATAATAATAAACAATGAATTACACCACTTCTTTTCGTCATCTCGCTTCCATCCTGCAAAACCATGTGAGCATGAAATCAATGATAAATCATTGGCATGACACCCACCCTAATCCAGCATAATGAACGTTTTTAGTTTCCCATCTACATAATAATATTAATAATTTATATATAGAAAGAAGAGGGTTATAAACACATATTTATTTCATTTCAGTTCACTTAATTCCTTAACTAAGGAGAGAGAAAGAAATTGGGAAGAGAGAAACACTATTTTTCCAAAAGTTTAATTTTACACAAGTCACACGATAGAGTTTTCAAATATTTATTTACAAGTGTTAACAAGTTTCCACGATGGTTTGAAAACCCGACAGAGGTCCTACAAATTTATTTTTACATTTTTCTGTTAGTTGTAAAAAACGTTCAATTTAGGCTAGGAGGTGAAGAAAACACTTTCGAATGTTTTCTTACAATGAGCAAAACACATTAGGGGTTAGTTTCTACATGTTCTCATATACAACATGAATCCACAAGAATTGACGGAATTTAGAACTGGTGAATGGTTTAGGATTTGCAACTAGTTTTCTGAGGCCATCGGTCTTTATTGGCCTAGTTGCAAATGATCAAAACTTTTCTCGAGGGCTCAGAAAACCACGTGCAAAACTATCGTTCAATGGATGAACACGCAACGAGAAATTTCCTACAATTTCTCCTATATAAGGATAATTTTTTAGCATTGAAAAAACTGAGAGTTGGTCATTGGGCTTTAAACGATAGCGGGTTTTCCAGAGCCACATATCATAATTGGTCTAGTTTGACCTAATAAAACTTCAACCAGAGGCATACAAAACCTATTTTCCAAACTAACCATGAATGTGATTTTTTTGAAGCTGAAGGTTCCAAGTAATTGTCCTGATAAAAATACCAGAGGTTGGTAAAGGTGGATACGAATATTGTTGCTCATGGTTCAAACAACGGTTCAAAATGAAAGCCAAATTTTAAGTTTTAGCAACTTTCCTACAGCTACAAAATGGTGAAACAGGGTTCCTAGAAGGGCATCAAAAAATATCACAAATGATCATTCAAGGTCAATCACAGGATTGAAGTGACTCCTCACATAACAAGGTACACGAAGGAATATTAACATCTCCTTTCCAGAGTTACAAAGTTTGTTTTGTGAGTCCTCCAGAAATCACAATTTATCTATTTAAACAAGGAAATAGTCAACATATTTACAGGGAAATCAACTTCAAACTTGTCAATGAAAAAAGGTATTATAACAATCTAGTTGGGTTATGAAGTTTTTTAGATCATCTCAAAGTTACGGTTGAAGTGTGTGGTTGTATACCAAGGAATATTAAATTCTATAAGTTACGATATAACGTTTTATTGTTTAAATAAAAACAAGTTTATTTAAAACAATCAAATGTATGATTATCCTATGGTTTAAAATTTTATTTCGTTGCAAATCGAAAATTAAAGAACAAGAATTATGAAAGATAATGAGAGACGAACCATGTTTGTTTGAGTTAGCGAGTTGCCAAAGAATAAAGAAAAGTGTGTGGTTTGCGGTTGTCTAGGCATTTCATCAAATGGTTGTACGCATCCACCATTCCACTATTTTCCATTTAATTGAAATCTTTATTTTTTCCAACATCGATCTCCCACAGGGTCTTATTTATTTTGGTCTGAGTGAAGTATTTTCCAATCTCTACTCTAATGGCGACGAACTCCTTGGTCTATTGAAAAATCCTTTGAGGGAATAATGTTTCTTTTCAAATTAAATGTTTCAAGAAGTGTCGTGATCCAGTTCATTTATTGCCTTTACTAGAACTGAGTAATAAACTATATGTGATTTATATTTTGTCTCTCTCTTCTATTTCATTAATGAAGATACACGAAGAGATGTGTATCTTGCCTACAAAATTCAATCTCTTCACTAGGGTTGTGCCTTTTTCTGCTGCTTGTTTTAGTGCATCAACCTCCACAATATTCAAAAATCATTAGAATACGAGTCTTTCGCTTGGAAATAAAGGAAAACCAGAAACTTACCTTTGATTATGGCGGCTCTATAAAAGGATATTGCACAGATATCAAAAGAACAAGGATTTGCAAGGGAAAATTAGCCATCGAAAGTAAATCACAACTCTAATGAATCAGGCTGAAACCAAGAGCTCGAATACAAATTCTTGAACCAAGAAGGGTCACGATTGATCATTTTAAGTACAATTATAACAGATCTAGATCTTTGCATTAGCTATCAGGGTCACGAATTACATCATCATTCATCTAACAATGTTTGAAACCCCCCGAAAGAATATAACCCAGAAGATAGAATATGATCCCACAAGAAATGCAAAGCGTGACCCATTAACTAGAAATCTAGATATGGATACTCAAACTAAATGTGAAAAAAAAAAACCCAAAAACTATTGTACAAAGAAACAATTGCGAATGGCCATGTCATAAGGAGTATCCAATGCATAGTATAGATGCATAAACAGGAGAGATTTGAACATTAGAGTAACCCCGAATGCACAGGTAAAAACTCAACCCATAGCTTTCGACTCTCAATCATGGCGGCGAATAAAACCATATCCAGCAAAAAGGTGAACCCACATTCAACAAAATACATTTCATAAGGGAAAAATACAGAGCAATGATCAACAGTGGCCACCATGAAAATCCGCTAGAGTTTCCCTATCGAAGCTTCCAACAGAAGATAGGATGCAAAATGCTACACCAATAGAATCACCTTCTACTCCTCATCTTCTTATTCTCCATTTTTATTCATACAACAAACAAAAACGTGGCAGCAGTAGTTTCCTTTTCCCCTCAGAGACAAATTATCTGCTTTAAATGCAAATACAAATTCTGATCTAGATCAATCGATTGGTGTATAACAAAATGAGTATAGATTAGGAATAAATACTTGTCTCCATACGCAGAGTTGATTTATCTCAAAATGGTCCTAAAATTGGAGGGCGACTAGTAGTTGAGAGCTTTGTTTAACACAATTACATGCAACAATCTTGTTTTTCTTATTTTTACGTGCACAACACTTACTCCAGGCATCAAACTACTACTATGTTTTAATGCTAACTTGGGTTTCTGCGTGGCTGTAGATGCCTTGATCAAAATAAATTGGTTGCATAATTGTCAAGGATAATGACAAATCTTAATGGGAGGTTGAGCCGCCCACATTCTCCACCAAACCCACTTACTACTCCCACTTGTTACACACCCCACATGCCCACGCCTTCACCTAACCATCACTTCCCACTTTTTTTATATTGTATTTGTTTTATTTAGCTAGCACTACAATGATAATGATATAGTTACGTTGTATGATGATGTTATTTGATAAGGATATATGTGTTTTGATTTCTTGATGTATTGACATGGCCTTGAGGTCGAAGGTGGTATCGTTTTAGTTATTTGCAGGAAATGAAATCACAATAAACAAAGAAGGGACTAGGGGACTAACTATGGAATAATACCAGATGTTTTCAATAAGGTCACCTTGGAAGCCGTGTGTGTGTGTGCGCATTGTTGTTTTTCTTATTTTGTTTGTTAGGAGGTATTTATGGGGGAGCAACCTCACAAGTGACCATGGGTGTGATTGTTGTATTTTTCCTTTTATTTATTTGTCTTAGTTTAGTATGTGGTTTCATTGAATTCTAATGTTTCTCCATGTCTTTGTGTTTATTAGTGTGCTCTTGATTAAATTAATTAACCATGTGGATTTTACAAATTTGGTGATGCAAAATTGGGGGGAAATGAATTTGGTAGATTGTACTTATTTTCTTCGTGATTTTGGATGGATTCTATTTTATTTTGGTTTGTGTACCCATCCCCATCTCCAAAATTCTCATTTTTTCTTTGAGCCCATTTTTATGCTTGTGGGACAAGTTTTACTTCTCGTATACCACTTAAAATCTACCACAAACCCAACATATGATACGAGGGGTCATTTTTATCCCCTATTATGTGTTTTCGAAGGAGAATAGGCAAGTGATTTCCACCTTTTTCCTAACTCTCTTAATGATGTCTTTGAAAGTGTGGGATGTTGGATTGTGTGTGAGAAGAGATGTGTCATACCTTCACCTTACTCATTTATGAATTCTTTGATTATGTGTTTGACTTGTGAGATGGATTGGGGAGAAATGATGTGGGATCCTACATGGAGCCACCTCACCATCCTCTCCAACACTTTATTTTTATTGGAGTTTCTTGGTTGTTTTGGGGGTTACTTGCTTGGGAATTTTTCGAGAGCTTGGATAGAAGTTGTCTGACATGGTGGAAAGAAATTAGAGCTTGGTTTCTTGAAGGATTGAAGGTCTATTTAATGGCAAGGTAGGATTTTATAGTTTGTATTGTAGGATATCTTGTTTATGTTTTGTGTTGTGAATGTGTGAATGTTTTTTATTTTGTATGGATTTGGGTAGAATTGGCCATAGGCATGGTGTAGGGAGAGGGAATGGAGTAATTTTTGGAGGTAAAAGGAAGTGTGTAAGGATTTTTTTGAGTGAACGTGGGAAGGGTAATCCACCTATGTGGATTTAAAAGGAAACTATATCATTTGTATCTTTTAAAATAAAGAGAAGGAATTATGTGTGTGTGTGTAGTTCAATTGGAGGATTGGGTGGATCCCTTTCCTACTTGGGAGGAAATAAATAGATGGTTTTCATTTTTTGCTTCTCTTTTTGCTAGCTATTGAGCCTATGTGTTTTTGTATGTTGTAGTTTTTCTTCTTAATGTTATGCTTCTTGATTGTTGCATATTGGCATGTGTGTATGTGTTGTTTGAAGCCATTTTGTGATGGCTACCATGGTTGTGAACACCCCTTAGTTTTCCATTGTTAGGGATTAGGAGCCAATTAGAAGGTTGAGAAAACCTAGGGAACAATTCTACACACACAAAGAGAACTACATTAGGTCTGAGATGTAGTTTAGACCTTAGTCATAACTTCACCTTTATGACAGCTGAGGATAGTCCGACCCCTCATTTTTTTTTTGTTGTAGGATTTGATATCTATTTGCGGGTTTCACAAGGTCATTAGTTATTACAGGTTTCTAGAAATCTTTGTGATCTTTGTGTGACCTCGGAGTCACCAAACACGACTAAAGGAGTTCCGTGGACCAAGGCACCCAAAAACAAGTTTAGGATGCCCATGGGTGCCCCTTTCCCTCTCCAGGATCCCAAATCCATCCTATTCCTCTAAATATACATTTTTCTAGGCACCATTACAACAGTCTATGCTTCATCTTTTCCATTTTTCCAACTTTATGAATTCTCCATAAACCACTACGAATAACCAAAGGCCTTAACCCCTCTCTTTGCAATTAGGGTTTTGTTATTTATTGCTTAGTATTTTGAGTATTTATTTTAGTATTTCAATAGTATTCATTTATTGCAATCTTGCATTAATATTGGGCATATAAAATCACATTTTAGCTTAATATTTTTGGTGAACCTAACCTTCGAATCCCCCTTCTATTTAGCACTATCATACTTTCATTACTATGGCTCAATCTTGTGAGTAATTTTTAGAAGCCCCGTTTTAAAGCCCTTAATTATCATATCATTGAGAATCCCCAAGATCTATACTTTCTCTTACATTCTTCTCGTTAGGAGGCCAACAATCTATCAAATCTCATTGCTTATGTTTCCATCACCACTTCCATTACTACTTAACAACCTACTTATAATTTTCCACACACATCTATCATCCTTGTTTCTATCACTATTACAACTAACCACTTCACTCCACCTTTTGTTTCTCACATGTGAAAAGTCTCTACCACTAGCACTCAAGATTTAGCCTTCCTTTATCAAGACCTTGAAGAACAAATTCATCAATTACAACATTTTACTTCTTATGTGTCTCCATCCTCAGATTACAATTTATTACTACATACTCCATTCGCACCAGCTATCTTCGCTTATTCACTTCCTCCTAATTTCATCACCCCCAAGTTTCCTTTATTTAATGGGCATAGTTACCCATAAGAGCATCTTGAATCATTCCATGTGGCTTGTCTAGATTATGCAAATGATCATATCCACTTTCCTAAAATATTTCCATGTATTCTCTAAGATTACGTGATGCCGTTGGTTCTATGACCTACCTTTCCACTCGGTAACATATTTCAAACATTTGGCCAAAAGTTTTCCACACTCACTTTTATATCAACATTGGCTCTAAGACCTCCTATGCTAAACTCGCACAACTTAAAAAATGATCTGATAATTGCTTGGAAGATTGTGTCTTGTGATACAAAAACAACTTAGCTAAAATTTCAAATATGCTCACTTACTCTAAGCTTCAAGACTTATTCATTCAGAGTCTATTAAACTCCTCTTAAATAAATTGTTCTCTTCGAGACATCCACATGATTTGATCAACTGTGTCATACTTTGTAGCTGTGTGAAACCAAGATCTTATCTACCAGAAAACTAAAATATCAAGAGTAGGATTCATCCTCTATGCACTTTCAAACTAAACCAACCTTTAAAGCAACTACTAAACCTGTTAAATCTAAGGTCACCCTCAATGTTGTTTCTAACACCAGGGAACTCTAATGGTAACCTCCTAGATGAGAATATACAAAGTTGACCATTGCTCCACATCCCATACTACAACAACTTCTCGAGAACAATTTTATTATGTTACCTCCTCTGCATAACCTAGATACTTCACATCCTAAAGGTGTAAAATACAATAATACTTTTGATGTGACTACCATCAATGTGTTGGGAATTCTACAAATAGGTTATTTAAAATTTGCAGTATTGTCTAAGATCTTATCAATGATAAAAAACTCGAGCTTCCAGAACCTACAACTTCTACAACTCTTAATGAAAATCATAAGCTTAAGGTCTATAACAATCCACTTCCAAAACACATGACAAGAAACTGACTGACTCTTCAGATAATCACACATATCATGTAATGCCTCCTCCTTTATCAGGGGCTCTTGATTTCCCATTTTCTCATACTCACTCTTCTCCACTAGTTATTTCTCTTTCTGACCATGATCATCATGCGAATTTTTCTTCTAATCACTTACACATTAGTGCCTCCATCGGATCTATCCCTATCGATAATAGTAAGGTTGATCCATCATGACCCATTAACGTGTGTTTTATTCCACTTCTTGATGCTATCGGTTATCCAATTTAATAAATTTCATACTGAATGAACAATTCATATGGTGTTATCAAACTCCATGTTACAATCAGTCCTCTCACTATGTCGGTTCCCTTTCTTGTCAGAAAATAAATGATGGGTGTGACATGCTCTTACGCCTTAATTGGATTCACAGGTCTAAGTTTATCATCTCCATGAATATTTTTGTGTAAACTTTATTCACAATAATCAATTTATTTCTATCAATGGTGTGCCTCCATCAACTCCCATGGTTATCATCTCCTTCAGTGGTTACTAATGCATCACCTAGTCTATCTAGTACGCTACGACCTCTAGAACCTAAAAAAAAATCTACTCCTAGCTCGCATGCTTGCACAAAACCTACATGGTCTTATTACTCTACTAGTCCAATACATTAATTTCGGTCAATTTATAAGACAGATCCTATATATAGATGTTCTTCACCTCACTGTTTCATTCCACATAGGTTTCCCTTACCACCATGTTTTCCTTCACATAGGTCTTCATCACCTACATATTGTTTACACCAAGGTTCCCACAATATACTCATTTTTCGCATGCATATACACTTCACTCACCTACACAACATCTATCTCCTAAACCACAACTCTTAGAGCATGTTAACACACCTTCATCACCGCAATCATTGGGTAGAGGACCTCCATCCTTTATGTTATGTTTGTGGAGCTTATTTTCATGTTAGAGTGTGGTACACCTTCTATGTGTTACACTTGGGTATTTTTATGGCATTCACATTCGCCGATGAGCGAGTCAGGGGGTTTGGGGCGAAGCCCTGGAAGCAAATTTTCATGGGTGGTTTATTAACCCATGGGTAATGGGTAACCGTTATGGGCTATTTTGGGGCCCATGGTTTTTTTCGGTACCCATTGTTTTTTAAAACTACCTCTTCGGCTACACATAGGTTTATGGGATGGTTTTGTTTTTGCCCATTGTTTGATACCCATGGTTTCATAAAACTACTTAAGCAGTTGTCTATTTATATGGTCTTATGCATATGATAGAAATACAAGCAAATGTATTCCAGATGTGTTTTGAATTCGGGTGTGAATTCTGTAGAGTTTTTTGAGCATAGCTCCAAACAGATCTGGGTATTGTATTGAGAGAGTGGAGGCTTGTAATAAAATCTGAGCAAGTGATTCTTGGTGGACGTAGCCCAAATTGTGTGAACCACGTTAAATATTGTCTCTCTATGTTGTGTTATTTATTATGCACTTTTGTTTAAGATCTGTAATATTTTCTACATATTAGTTTCTACTATTGCGATTCTGTAAGGGATTATTCTGCATATTTTATCTCTTATTTCCTAACAATTGGTATCAGAGCCTGGTTTGGTTTGCTAAAGTGTTGAATCACAAGGAAATTTTTATCTTGAGTGGGAGCTATGGAAGATGATAGAATATCTAGGGTTGATAAATTCAACGGGCATAATTTTAGTCTTTCGAAGATGTAGATGGAATATTACCTTTATCAGAAGGATCTTTATACTCCATTATCTGAGAAGGTGAACAAACCCTCGAGTATGATAGATGCGGAATGGGATTTGTTGGATCGGAAAGCACTTGGAATGATCCGGCTGTGTCTTGCATCTTCGGTATTATTTAATGTTTTAAAGGAAAAGACTACAAAAGATCTAATGGCTGCATTAGGGAAGTTGTATGAAAAACCCTCTGCCTCTAACAAGATATTTTTAATGAAATATTTGTTTAATATGAAGATGTCTGAGAATAGTTCAGTAGCAGATCATTTAAATGATTTCAATATGGTTGTGAATATGCTAGCTTTAGTTACAATAGAATTTGATGAAGAAGTTAGGGATTTATTAATTCTGTGCTCTTTACCTGAAAGTTGGAATAGCCTGGTAATGGCGGTAAGCAACTCGGTTCCAGCTAACCCGAAGTTGAAGTTTGAGGATGTTGTAGGGGTGATTCTAAGTGAGGAAATGAAAAGAAAAAGATTCGGGGAATCTTCTACTTCAGGGAATGCTTTGACAGTTTAAACTAGAGAAAGACAGAACAATAGAGGAAACCGTGGAAATCGAAAATCAGGCAAGGTCAAAATCCAAGAGAAAGATTGTATGTTGGAACTGTGGAAAGTCTGGGCATGCAAAGAAGGATTGTTGGGAGCTTAGGGACAAGAAGAAACAACAGGAAGAAAAAAAGGAGGCAAATGTGGCATCGGGTAATGTATGTCAGGATGCTTTGATTCTTTCTTTGCATAATATTACTGAATCTTGGGCTTTAGATTCAGGGGCTTCTTTTCATGCTACTCCACATAGGCATTATTTTGTTGATTATGTTCAAGGGGATTTTGGGCATGTTTTTCTTGGTGATGATGAGCCTTACAGTATAGTTAGAAAAGGTTTTGTTCAGGTTAAGATGCAGAATGGGAATACATGGCTATTGAAGGATGTCAGACATGTGGCTATTGAAGGTTTTGTTGATATCGGGCGGGGCAATTGGGAAGTGATGGTTGTTTACTGTGATATTTACAGCTAACTGTTGGAAGGTTACCAAGGGTGCTCTTGTGGTGGAAAGAGGTAAGAAGGTTGGAACCTTGTATTTAACCACTGATAGTACTAATGATTGTAATCTTATGGCTTCCGATGTAGATACAACATTATGGCACTATAGGCTCGGTCATATGAGCCATAAGGGCATGAACATCATAAAGAAAAAATTTCCTAGATGTATAGAAATATGTTTGGATTTCTGTGAGAACTACATATATGGGAAGTAGAAGTGAGTAATGTTTCTCAAGGATGGACCTACGAAAAAAGAGAGTAAGTTAGAGTTGGTACATTGTGATGTCTGGGGGCCAGCTCAGGTATCATCTCTTGGGGGTTCAAGTTATTATGTTACTTTTATTGATGATGTAACAAGAAAAGTTTGGGTTTATTGTATTAGAAACAAATCTAATGTATTTGACACTTTTGTTAAATGGAAAGCCTTGGTAGAGAATGAAATAGGTCTTAAGCTAAAATGTCTCAGGTCAGATAATGGAGGGGAGTACTGCAACAATGAATTTAATGATTACTGTTCTAAGAATGGAATCCACAGGAAAAAGACGGTTCTAGGAACTCCACAACAGAATGAGGTATTAGAAAGGATGAACAAAACAATAATGGAACATGCTAGGAGCATGAGGTTACATGCAGGACTTCCTCTTTCTTTCTGGGCAAAAGCGGTGAGCACAGTTGTGTACTTGATAAACAGAGGAACCTCAAGTGCCTTGGATGGAGGCATACCTGAGGAGGCATTGTATGGTAAGAAAGTTGATTATTCATTTCTTAGAGTCTTTGGATGTGAGGTGTTTTTTTCATATAGACAAGGATGATAGAACCAAGCTAGAGGCTAAATATAAAAAAATGTACTTTCATTGGTTCCGGTGGTGATGAATTTGGGTTTAAATGTTGGAGTATTAAGGAAAAGAAAATCATTCAGTCTAGGGGATGTGGCCTTTAATGAGAAAGTCATGTATAAATGGTAGTTGCAGGAAAATAGGGAAGAATTCAAGAAAGAATATGTAGCGGTAGAGGATCTTCCAGATGGAAAAGTGACACATGAATCAGTTCAGGAACCTCCTCAATAGGAACCCCAAAATCCTATATTGAGGAGGTCTTATAGGGTAAGAAGATAACCTAAACGTTTTTCTCTTTCTCTTTATTATTTATTACTCACTGAGAGCTTTGATGAAGCAATGCAAGTAGATGCCAGTAAGAAGTGGGAGCAAGCCATGGATGAGGAGCATAAGTCTCTCATGGAGAACCATAATTGGGATTTGGTGAAGCTACCAGAAGGCAAAAGAGCATGCAGAACAAGTGGGTGTGTAGAGTTAAAGACGAAGAAGGAGGAAAGAAAAAATATAAGGCCCGGTTGGTGGTCAAGGGGTTTGCACAGAAAAAAGGTATAGATTTTGATGAGATATTTTCTCCTGTAATAAAAATGACTTCTATTAGAACTATTCTTGGAATAGTGGCAGCAAAAGACTTGCACTTAGAACAGTTAGATGTAAAGACTATTTCTCCATGGTGATTTGGAGGAGTAACTATATATGCAGCAACTAGAGGGTTATGAGGTCAAATGTAAAGAGGAGATGGTGTGTAAATTGAAGAAGAGCTTGTATGGCTTGAAACAAGATCCACGTCAATGGTATAAGAATTTTGATAGCTTCATGATGGAGCAAGGTTATATTATATGCCATTCTGACCATTACGTGTATACAAATAAATTTGAGGATGGAAGTTATATTATCCTGTGTTTGTATGTTGATGACATGTTGGTTGTAGGTAAAAACATGCAGGAAATAAAAGTACTCAAGAAACAACTAAGTGAATCCTTTGATATGAAGGATTTGGGGGGCAGCTAGACAAATCCTTGGTATGAGGATAACTCGGGATAGGAAGGAATGGAAGTTGACTTTAAATCAGGAAGAGTACATTAAGAAGTTATTAGACAGGTTTAACATGCAGGATGCTAAACTGGTTGGGACTCCTTTGGCAGGCCATTTTAAGTTATCAAAGGAGCAGTGTCCCAAGATAGAGCAGGAAAGAAACCAGATGTCCAAGGTACCTTACTCATCAGTAGTTGGCAGTTTGATGTATGCTATGGTGTGCACTAGGTCTGATATTGCCCATTGCAGTGGGAGCTGTGAGTAGATTTATGAGTGATCCAGGTAAAGAGCATTGGCAAGCAATAAAGTGGATCCTTCGGTATTTGAGAGGAACCATGGGGACAGTTTTGTGCTACAGTGGATCAAAAACCACTTTACGTGGTTATGTAGATTCAGACATGGCTAGAGATGTAGACAGCATGAGGAGCACAACAAGTTATATTTATACTATAGGTGGGACAGCAGTGAGCTGGATTTCATGACTACAAAATCTGGTGGCTTTGTCAACCACGGAGGCTAAGTATGTTACTACCACAGAGGCAAGCAAAGAGATGATTTGGTTACAACAATTGCTTGGGGAGTTGGGGCATAAGCAGGAGGAATGTAAGTTGCATAGTGATAGTCAGAGTGCTATACACCTAGCTAAGAACTCTAATTTCCACTCCAAGATTAAGCATATATAGTTAAGATATCACTTCATCAGGATAGCTTTGGAGGAAGATAAGTTGAAGTTGGAGAAGATTCCTACCTGTCAGAATCCTACATACATGATGACCAAGGTGGTCACAAGGGATAAACTAAAGCTATGTTCAGCTTTGGTTGGCCTTCGTGGATGACAGTGAAGGGTTGAGAAGCTTGCTTAATGGAAATCAGTCTCCAAGTGGGAGATTGTTATGTTTGTGGAGCCTATTTTCATGTTAGAGTGTCGTACACCTTCTATGTGTTACACTCGGGTATTTTTACGGGAGTCCCGCTCGCCGGTGAGTGGGTCAGGGGGTTCGGGGGGTGAAGCCCCACTAATCGAAGGGGGTTCAGGGGCGAAGCCCCCGAAGAAAATTTTCATGGATGGTTTATTAACCCATGGGTAATGGGTAACCGTTATGAGCTGTTTTTGGGCCCATGGTTTTTTCGGTAACCATTATTTTGTAAAACTGCCTCTTCGGCTACCCATAGGTTTATGGGACGGTTTTGTTTTTGCCCATTGTTTGATACCCATTGTTTGATACCCATGGTTTTGTAAAACTACTTAAGCAGTTGTCTATTTATATGGTCTTATGCATATGATAGAAATACAAGCAAATGTATTCCAGATGTGTTTTGAATTCAGGTGTGAATTCTGTAGAGTTTTTTTAGCATAGCTCCAAATGGATCTGGGTATTGTATTGAGAGAGTGGAGGCTTGTAATAAAATCTGAGCAAGTGATTCTTGGTGGACGTAGCCCAAATTGGGTGAAGTATGTTAAATCTTGTCTCTCTGTGTTGTGTTATTTATTATACACTTTTATTTGAGATCTGTAATATTTTCTGCATAGTATTTTCTACTGTTGTGATTCTGTAAGGGATTATTCTGCATATTTTATCTCTTATTTCCTAACACTTTACTTTTATCGGATAGTTTATTATGACATACTTAGGGGCATTACACTTATTTCTCCCCCCTAGCATGGTCATCCACACTCTAGAATCTTCATTCCCATATGACACACTCTTGTGATATGGTTCACACTTAACTGTTTAGGGAATCCTATATACATGATCCTCACACACTACACAATTTACACTACACATTAAACATATTCGATCATTATGCACTTTTATACATATACATCATCATCATCTTCCATTTATTATGCATCATCCTTACTCTGTTATTTGTACACCCATACATTACACACATTCTACACACTACATTATCATAAATTTTTTACAATTTATGCATATTGCATTAAACCCTACATATTCTACATTATAGGTTTCACACATCATAGACGAATGACATATTCTTCACCACACTTACTATACACATTATGTATCTTACTCATCTACTTATACACACTGCACTGACTACCCAGCAATGCACTCTACTGAAATGGTTCATACTCTACTGCTAAGTTTCATTTTCATAATCCATCAAAAAAACTTTTTATCACAATATGTGACATTCCTATCCATCACCTTTTTCACACATATCATGATCTATGCTTTTACGCTAAATCAGCATTCCTTTCTACCTCTCATATTCACACATTTCATGATTTACACTTTGTGTTACATCATCATGTTTTTCTTTCATTCCATCTATACATTTTTTGATATACACTTTATGTTGCATCATCATCTTTTCTACCATCCTCTTCATATATTTCGTGATATAAGCCTTTTGCTACATCATCACACTTACTAGTATCTTACACACCCATCTAGTGATATATGTTTTAGGATAAATCATCACACATTATATCACCTCAATCTACAACACTCATACTTATGTCGCATTGAGTATCATATGTACACCATCATTTTTCCATACACCATGCTCTACTCGTTAATTCTTTCTATAATCGAAAAATCACTCATTCCATTTCATGATGATGCACTCTCATTTACAGTTCATTTTTTACTATTGATGGGGCACAAACAAGTGAACCTCATTTCATACATACACATTCACTCAGAGGGCATGTTGTTCCTACCACTTATACTTAATTCCATTCCATCTCATCCATAACATACTGCAAATCTTAGATGCATTTACTCTTTCTTACTCATTATTTTACATGTTCATCTTATTACACGTGCTAGATATACATCTTGTATGTCATTATCTTAATCATACACACATGCAAGTTTACTTTCCTTTCAATTTGTGATCATAAATTATACAGTCCCATTACACGCAACATGTATGTTTGGCACATAACCTATTACCAGTCCCACATATGCTCCTGGGGACATCCACTTTCGTACACTATAGGTGTTATTTTGATTTAGATTTACATATTGTAAAAGTGGGTTGGATATATATGTTAAGTGAAATTGTAGAGGATAGCTCAATATTTTGTAAAGTATTGAAAGGTTTATTAGTGAAGTGTTGTAACATTTTTAAGATGTTAGTGTTTAAGGGAAATGTTCATCTAAACATGGGTGTTATTTTGATCCCAAGTTTTGTATTTTAAAATATGGAAATGTGTTAAATGAAATTGAATCTAATAGCTTATAGTCAAATTCTAGTGTGCATTTGATGATTAAATACCTAGTGTGTGGGTAGCTACAGCAAGTTGGGGGACCAAAATGTGGACATCAAATCTTGAATTTTACATCAAAACATCAATTTTTATCTTCTGCGGACTTGAAGCATGCCGAAAAATCAAAAACATGTCACAAAATGGTACCATCACGTAGGGTAGACTGTTTGCTTTATATAAATATCGATTTTAAAGTGAATAGAATATGATAAATATCATTTTATAATTTTTTACTAATAGTAGGTCTTTAAGATACTTTTTCCAGTGAATGTTCATGTCTATGTTTAAGACCTAAACTTTTGTTTCACTTGTCATAATATGATAAAACCTATACCATACCAACCATGGAAAAATTATATACATTTTCAAAAAAAAATTATTTGATTTCGATGAATTTATGGTGGGAAAAAAAAGTGCTCTTTTTTCTTTATGTTTTCAGACCACTTTCACGAAAAAAATCATTGAAAAAATATTGCTAAAAAAATACAAAATAAAATCCATCCCAAGATAAACAACAACATCAAACTTTTCACCAAAGGAAAAAAAATATATCAATTTTTGGTCATCCAAATCATGGGCAAACGGACTAGATTCTTATAGGCTTTTAAAAAAAAAACCAAGTCATTGAAGTTTGAGTGTTTAAGATAGCTAAAATTTTCCATTTTAAAAAACCTTTAGTATTTTAGAAACTAGATTCTGGATGCTACAATTCATATTTATATAAGTTTTTCTAATTTTGAGTGCACACATTAATAATAATCCCTACAAATTTATATTTTGTTGTTATTTACAATATGATGTCCACTTATGACCCCCTTTTGACCCCCAACTTGTTGCGCTTACCCGTGTTGTGTTTCTTACCTTAAAAATGTAATAAAGAGATCTAAACGAAATAGTCCACCCTAGTTTAAACTTTGTGTATAACTACCTGTAAGGATGAAAATTGAAATGAAACCTTCAACTGTAATCGACCGCCAAGGTCATGCCAGAGCAGCCGATGTTTGAATGCGTGTGGCTAACTATAGGAGGATCAGTGACTAAGATTTGGTAGTGTGATATCCTAGTAGCTGAGTTAACAAATGGGAGATTTAGAGGCTATGAACAGGTAGCGTAAATTCCCTATGGTTTGTTTTCCTAACTCGGATCTAAGTGTTGATCTAGTTTGAAGTGTCCAAATTAACTAAGCTGAAAATAACAATCAATGCTACTGTTGAAAGGAAACTAATCTAAAAAAATCACAAAACTGAAATATTATAATGTTGTTTTGAAACAACAATTTTCTTCTATTCTAAATAATCAAATCTACTTCTACACTAAAACTAAACAAGTGAGATAACCCGGTGTGGTTACAATCACCTATGTTGAGTGTATTGAATCTAAACACAAACTTAAAACAACCTGAGATCTTTTCCAAATTATCTTTTGATATATAGACAACCTTGATTACATATATTCTCTCCTTCAGATCCATAGGGATGGGAAGAATAGGATATGTCACCGGGGGTTGCTATTCAAATAAAAACCCTCTTGGAAAATATTTCTTGTAAATGAAAGGACTTTAAATTTTCTAAGTCTATTTGATATGATATAACAATGATAAATTGTGGGAATGAAGGAAATCAAACAAAAAATCCCTTTTGTACCTGGAATTCACAGAACAAAGGTCATAAATCTAGTTGTCAAAGTAATTTGTAAACCCCTTAGTTTGTCCATTTCTTACTTTGTGTGTTCATATGAGTCCAAGGATTATTGGGAATGCAAGAGCATTTTATAGGACATTATAGCACTTGAGCAATGACAACTTGAAGGCAGTCTGGTTGCAATGAAAGTAGAAGAGAGATAACATAAGTGAAAAAAGCTTGGCTACTGCAATTTCTAACATAATTGTGGCAGCATCACTAGAATGCAAGATACACAAAAATTCTCAGGCCTTTTGTTTGAATACAAGCATTTTTAATATATAAAAATTGGGGGTGGGATGTGCCTTTGATGCACAAGGAAAGAAGAGGTAGTTAAAACTAATTAAATCTATTTAAAAATAGAAGAGGGAAGGTTTTAACTAAGACATCAAGACTGACAACAAAGAACAACAAGACATCCAGACTATTTTTGTTGTTCACAAACGCACCCTAAAAGTCGAGTTAAGTGAAGTGTCGTGTGTCAAAAACACGCATGAAGAGTTCTAGAAAAAGCATTCAGAACCACCACCCTAGCCTAGGAGGAGGTCTTAGGACCATCATCTTGCTTTAGGAGGTGGAATCCCAAGACCGTTGCCCTGCCTAGGAGATGGTTCTGACACTAAGGAAAAAACATGCACAGAAATGAGCAGGAAGCTGGAGGAAAGTGTGGAAAAAGTGTGGGAAGGCTAAGTAAAGATGTATAGGAAACAAATATACACTGTGAATGAGATTTGGAGCTCAAAAACCTTCTTGAAAGGACTTGAATCATCATTAGGGACTTTTGTAACCGTTTTCTGACAATGTAACACATACAATTTTGGGTGCATACACTACCCTTCCTATGCGAAATTATTTGTAGCATAGAAAAACTAACACCTTAGGATGAACTTTTCTCCCCATTCTATTTTCACTCTATGACACTTAGCTTAATCTAGATAAGATCCCAAGCTTGATTTTATCATTGTAACTTGTATGCTTAGTGACATCGTCGTGAACCTTACGGTTAGGAACAACATGGTCCAACATGTATCTAGGGTATGTGGTTAGTCCTCTAGGATTGGTAATCATGTATGTAGTAAAGATAATGTGTTCTCTGCAGAAGTTAGTACTCTTGGGAACCATGACATTAAACATAGAGTAAAATCCTCTTGGACTGACATACACGTTGAGTGGTGATTAGTTTTCCAACTAACCTTAGAAGTCACCTTTAAGAGTTGGGATACATTAATGAACTCGATACCCAATCTCAATTATCATTTGGGTGTTATGGTAACAAATACTAAGAGTTAATTACAAAACTTAACAACATTTTAGTGCTACGATTAGTTTGTGATTCATGTCTTTCATAACCATAAGAGGATGTTCTTAGAGAAAGGTGGAATTTAGGTTTAATTATCATATCGTGTTTCCAACAGTACATCTTGTGCTTGAGAAACGAGACCCACATTGTGTAAATTCTAATGTGAACCTTCCAACCCTTTTAAATAATGGACTACTCCATCTGTTCTCTCCCACTTGTCCTAGTATGTAGTGGATGTATGATGTGAAACTGTGATCATGTTCTTAGAGATAAATCCCTTTGAGACAGGTACACTAGTGGTCTCATGAGGATTCAAATGCCCCTAATAGAAAATAGGCTACATAATTCATTACAAAAGGTATATGAACCTAGTTAGGCAGAAATAAAATATCTTAAGTCAGATGTAAAATGATACTTATGAAACCTAATCTAGAAATAAGAAATTAAGGATATTATGTTGTCATGTTTAGAGCCTTCAAATCCTTAACTAATTGTTGGAGCATAACTACATAGTAAACTTAAAAATGATGTTTGGCCTTGGGAAGTGTAATCGTGGGATGTTATTCCATAGGAAAGTGAAACATGATAAAGACTTGTAAAATATACATAGGAACCCTACGCTATGGTGTAAAGAACCCATTTCCTATAATAAAACAAGGCGTGTACTAACTGCAATTATCAATTTATAAATTAATGAAAGAAAATTGACCCAAAATCCTCAAGAAAAGATGTGAACCTTCCCCAAGATTTGGACTCACACTTTTTATGTTACGTGACAAAGGTATGAGTATAATA
Source organism: Taxus chinensis (assembly GCA_019776745.2). Classification (NCBI taxonomy): domain Eukaryota; kingdom Viridiplantae; phylum Streptophyta; class Pinopsida; order Cupressales; family Taxaceae; genus Taxus; species Taxus chinensis. The sequence goes on along the minus strand of CM034146.1, from coordinate 738,989,921 downwards.
TCAAGATGGATACCCTTAGGAGTGAATCACTAGGATATCACCTAATATCCTTGTGTGTAGGTAAGTAGTATTGTGTGCAAATAAATACCCTATTAATGAACAAGTGAATTAAACAAGAATTGAAATAATGTAGATGGTCCTTATTCAATGAGATACACCATAAGTTAAATGTTAAGCAATCTAACAAAAATCTGGAAAAAGGAAAAGGAATGTATGATGTTCATGTTATGAGCCCTTCTATAACTTAAGTATTGAAAAATGTTTGTAATAAATGTTGTAATCCAAATATATATATATTGTGTCGTGGGAAGGATCCTATCTATAAGTTTATTCTGTAGTTGAATTGTTATGTTGGGTCTTGTAACTTGGAAGAAAAAGGTGGTCTTGATGTGCATCACGTGTTTTCTGTAGTGCCCACTTCCCTTTGACACCTTTTGATACTAATCATGATACTACTGATTATATTATAGACATGATTATGGACCTTATTATAGTATGATGTTAGATGTTAGATCATGGATTATTGTTGACTTGATTCAGTTATGATACATGATGATTATTAGAGGCATTTTGGATATTGATGATGATACATTGTTTGACATGGTTATGTTATGGATGTTGTTCGGACATGTGATATTTGGATATTGTGAGTAGACCTAGAAATGGAAATTATTGGATGATGATGTAGTTGCTGATAAAATTGTAAATGATATTGTTAGATTCCTTTGATGTTGTTGTGATTCATATATCTAGATGATTTCGAGAATTATATTTATATTATTTTGGATGTTCTGATATGGTCCACGAGGCCGAAGGAGGTATTTGTGTTTTATAGGTTAATATATCACAACAAACATTGGGGTATTAGAGACCAACCACATTGGAATTCTAGAGTGAATTCAACAAGGTCACCATGACAACTAGTATTTGTTTGTGCATGCTTGTGTGTGTTAGGGATTCCCCTGGGGGAATCACCTTTAAATGTGACCAAGGGGTTTTATGTATTTTATTTTATTTTGTTCTCTTTGTTTATGTTTACATGTGTTTATTTTGTGATGTTTTTACCCCTTTCATTAATTATTAAATGGCGTGTAAATATTGTGAGTAATCATGTTGTTAAAATAATTAATTAAAATATGTCATAAGAAATAAATTAATGAGAGTTTTTCGCCATGATTTAAAGTGATATAAGTATGTGTAAGAGATGTGTAAGTGATGTGTAAGTTAACTTTTGAGTGTGAAACACTCCACCTTCTTGGAAATTCGAATTTGTCCTTGGAGTCTGATTTTGGAGGCTTGTGGGACAAGTTAAACTTGTTCCATACCTCTTAAATTTATTTACCAACCATACCTATGGTTGGAGAGTTGAAATTTGACTTTTACAATGCTTTTTTGAGAAGGAAATTTGTAGGTTTTAATTGCACTTTTCTTACATGTTGTAATTTCAATCCTTTGGGGTGTGGGTTTGTTTTGGAGTATGTAAGTAAACTGTCATATTATTCACCCACCTATTTATTGCGCATTAGAGAATGAATTTGACCTTGTGTTGGGGTTGAGGATGTACGATGTGGCATTCTACATGGATCCACCTCATCCGCTTCCCTTCCCTCTTCTATAAAATTTGAATTCCTTGCCTTGTTTTGGGGTTGCTTCACTTTGGAGACTTCATTCTTGAGCGAATTATTTGTTGTTTTTTTGGAGCTCTTGCTTTGAAGGAATTTTTGGAAGATTGTTGCATGCTTGTGCTTGGCTGTTCTTGGATTTCTTGCATTGGGACAAAGATTGCTGTTTTAGAACTAGAACAACTCCATCATGGAGAGGTAGGAGCTTGGCTCTTGAAATGCTCTTCTTTTATGAATGTAAATGTTAATGTATGAATGTTTTGACATGTTTTTCGGTTTTTGGATAGATGGCCTAGGAATGGTGTAGGAGAAGACTATGGGGTTATATTTTGTGGGCGGCACAAGTGTGTTTTAGGGAGGTATAAGGGTGGAGGGAGTTGGGATTTGGGTTCCACCTTACAAAGAAATAGCTTGCATTTATTTACTCATTATGGGGTGCCATAAGAGGTTGGGGAGGCATAGGAAAATGTGAGGAATAAGGGGTACTTGGGGGAGGCATAAGAGCATGACAGGCATTTGAAATTATACACACACACACATGTTGGTGGTTTGTTCTCAGGTGGTGATACCCATTTCCCCTTTGGGAAGCATAAGCAGCATCCCCCATAGTTTCTTGATCCTTTGGCTTGCTTAATGAAGCCTTAGTAATGTTTGTCATGTTTTTCATGTAGTTGTAAACTACATTTTGTTTTGGACTGTGTTTTTATTATGAATGTTGCTTGTGTGTTTTTGGAAGCCTGTTGTTGCCATGAGTTGGATCACATCTTCTTTTGCACTATGGTTGGGGCTCAGGGCCCAATGAAGAAGGATGGCTTCTCCTCTTCATTGGATGTCTTGGTTGGGTGGAGAGCATTGCCTTTGCCCTACATTTGTTGTTATCACAATTTGGAAGAATGAAAAATATGCATGTTGTTGTTCTAGAGAAAGAAAAAAGACAGTTTGATAGTCCCTTGTGAAATGAAATCTTATTGTAGCCCCTTTCCCATTTTAAGTGGATGATTTTTGTATTCATTATCATGGAAAGATACTTTGTATTGATAATGAAAAGTGGAAATTTGAAATGTAAAAGAGTTATATTTGTATTCTGTGTTGGAAAGAATGATATGTGTTTTGTATGTTGTATTTTGAAATCAAATGGAAAGGATGTTGTAAGAGTTTTGTTTGAATTAATGGAAGTGTTTTCCTTGTTCATATGATATTCTTTCCATTGGAAATCTACACTTAATAAGCTCTATGAAATCCTTGTTTGGGAAGTGGAAAAGTGAAATACGTGAAAAGAAAATGTATTATTCTATCATGTATATAATATATGTTTTTGGAAATAATAAAAGAAGGATGTTACAAAGTTGTCTTTTGGAATCAATAAATGATGTATCACCTTTCTCAAATTACACAGTGGCATTGAATCTGATCTTTTAAATGTAATTGAAATCTCTGTTTGAAAGAAAGAAATGCGTATAAAGGAAATGTAATACTTTGTCCTTTGAAATATGTAAAAATTGGAAGTCAAAGATATATTATAGTTTTTGAATAAGTTGAATTGAATCAACTAAATGTATTAGATTTGAATTGGAACACATTATAATACTTGGAAGAAGAAAATGGTAATTAAACCCTTTTAAATTTGATCTCTGCTATGTAGTTTCAAAATGGCAATTACTTTACTTAAAATGCACAATTCAAACCTGCAACAATGAAATAATAGATTAAATGATTAAATTGAAGTAGCTTGCTCTAAACTAATTCCACTTGACTAAAATACTTAAAGGAAACCTTGCAAACATAGCCCAATCAAGTTCAAAGTTTTCATGGTCATTTTTCTATCAAGGAACGTAAATGCTCAAATTGTAAATCAATTAGAAAAAATGAAGTTTGAAATCCTTCTTAAATCCATCTAAGAACAAGTCTCCATGTTTGTTTGACATGTTAAGAGAGGGACAAGAACAAATTGAACAAGTTAAAATTTACCAGTTTGCACTGTAAAGCTTGCAAAACGTTTTCACAAAATTGACCCCTTAAAATTTATCAAAATAAAAAATTAATTATCTCTATGTAAAGAGGACATCGAGAGATTTCCAAAAAGTCCTCATTTTTCCAAAACTGAGCTCTCTATCAAAAGTTATGGCCTTCTGAAGTTTTTCTTCACTTGGCGTAAAAAAAATTGGGAAAAATTTCCCTGGCGGGCCCGTGGTCCCGAATTTTTCCCTTGGAGCTTTGGAAAATTGTTGGGAAAAATTTCCAAAATTTTCCCTCCGACTCGCAGCCAATCAAAGGCTGCCACGTGGCACCATAAGGTGTTTATGGAGGGGTGGATCTCTTTTAAACTTAGTGCTCTTAGAAAATTTTGGAAAATTTTTTCCAAATTTTCTCCGCTGGCCCGCAGCTAATCAGAGGCTGCCACATGGCACAATGAGGCATCGACGGAGGAGTAGGCCCCTTTTTCCCTTTGAGCTTTAGAAAATTTTTGGGAAAATTTTCCAAATTTTCCCCGCCAACCCACAGCCAATTAGAGGCTACCACGTGGCATCCCGAGGTGTCGGTGGAGGCGCAGGTGAATTTTATCCCTTTTTTTCCTTCGGGGCGCGAAACCTCATTTCTCCCTACCACCCCAATTTCCACGTGTTGTATTAGGAGACACCACGTGTCCCTTGCAGACTCGCGGGGGGCACGGGCGCAAAAGTGAATTCTCCGCCCAGCGCGGGAATTTTTCCAAAATATTCCCGCCGCTTCGTTTTAATTGCATTGACTTAGAAGGTGCCACATGTCCCTGGTGGAATCGCGGAGGCGTGGGCCCAAATTTGGTTTTTCGCCTCGCACGGAAAAATTTCCAAAAGTCTCCCTACGGCTCGCTAACCCGCCCTTGGGGCAAATTTTCACCCCTGGGCCCGCAGGCCCGCTCGTGGGGAAAATTTTCACCCCAAGGCCCACTGGCCCATAACTTGAAAAATATGAGGATTTAGGAGGAATTCTTTATATCAATGGAAAGGTGAAGAAATTTCCTATCTAATGGGAATAATTTAGGAAATTTTTTAATGCGTTAAGTTTGAGAAAAATCAATTTGAACCTTTAAGCCTGTTAGAGAGTGGGTATGGTGAGGAATTACTCTCTAAACCTTATAACCCTAAAATTTGGATCTTTTGACCTCTAATAATTGTTAATAAAAGAAAAGTATGTTCTAGAGAATTTGAATTGTTCTGGAACTTGTTAGTGATAGTTGTTGCCTTGTAACCTAGTTGTAGACTTTATTAAACAAGAAAAAATTATTCCATAATTTTCCTAACTAATCCTAGGTTGTTCTTGGGTCTCAAGTGGGTTGTTTTTAGCGGGTGTTACACTTGGTATCAAAGCAGTGGTTCAAAAGCTTGGGACATTGGGCACAATAGAAACTTGAGACATGAACCTTAAAATGAACACACTTTTAAATCTAGAAAACAATTTAGTTTAGAAATTACATATTTTAGTAATCATTGAAACTGAACCTAGAAAGATGAACTAACTCTCACCTTGGTCAGTGTAGAAGGCACAGACGGGACAAGGGGTCTTTTCACATAGACCTAGACTTACCACCACTAGATGATGTTATAGCAGCCATCCTACCCAAGATTATGTAGAATCTTCAGGATGTTAATGTTGCTTTACGCGGAGGATCAGTAGGAGGACATGCAGCCAAACATGATAGAGTCCCTTCTAATGAGGGTCATGTATCACCTTGACCCAGTGAGGATTACGGAGGAGAAAAATCCCATGCAGAGTCAGCCAGAACTTAGTCACCAAAGAGGGAACAAGGTGACCGAGTTTTAGGACATAGAGAGGTCTCAGATCCATAGGATTAGGGATAAGCATACAAAGAGACCTAGAGGCTGTCAGACCACAGCTGCAGATCACATCAGGGAAATCCTGAAGTTTCGACCAACACATTAATCTGGTGACATAGGTGGATTTCAAGTAGAGGCCTGGTTGGTGAGCTTGAGTGGATGATTCAAGCTCTATCCTTGTTCTAGCAACATGAAAGTTCATGTTGCGATCCATCTAATGAAGGATGGAGCTGGTGTCTGGTGTAGGAAAGAGGAGCAGAAGCTCCATGTTGATTCTAAGATAGTTACCTAGGAGCTCTTTGAGGAGTGTTTCCAGTGCAAATATTTGTCACAAAGATTCATTTAGCAGTGGATAGATAAGTTCCATAACCTCCGATAGGTATCTCTTATAGTGGCTGAGTATGACAGTAGATTTTTGGATCTACTCCAGTATGTTGGTTACATGTAGGATGAGCAGCTCCGGATCTACATGTTCATCCAGGGCCTGAACCTAGACATTAGAGGAGCAATACAAATCCAATGTCCACAGACATTAGCTGAGGCCGTCGAGAAGGCCTATATAATAGAGGAGACTCAAGGAAAGACCCAACAAGCTAGAGACCAAGTCCGTAGCTGCATACAGCCACTGTAGGACAACAGATCTAGGGGTTCTGTACCTCTTCCTTGTGGTAGACATGGTTCAACATAGTCATCTATTAGACCATAGTAGTAGCAGCAGTCCCACCCACCTTATAGACCTCCACAGAGATTTGATGCACAAAGAGGTTGGAGCATGGGGCCTCCTCCTAAGGATCCCATTAGGACACAAGGTGCCCAAAGATCTCACTTAGCAGGAGCTCACCAACAGAGACCTCAACAAATTGTAGCTGGATCATCAGGATCCACACCATAGACCTCCAGATTACCGACCAGGCTTGCTACATAGGGAAGAGGATCAAGCACTTGTTTTGGTTGTGGTGTTACTGGACATTTTTGGAGAGAATACCCACAGAACCCTAATAACAAGGGTAAGACATAGATCTCAGAGCCTACGGTTGGTGATATGGGGCACAGTCATAGGATGTATGTAGCGGTCGAGAACCACATGGAAGAGCACCCAAGTACAATTATTGAGACTTTATGTAACATTGGTGGTATTCTTACGTCCATTCTATTTGATTCTAGTTATTCTAATTCTTTAATTGCACCATCTTTAGTAGAGCGATGCAAGCTGGTGATAGTTAGGTAGGGTCATAGTTGGGATGTTGAGATGGCTTTTGGAGCCAAGATCTCTGTAGACTCCTTAGTTAAGGAGTGTGTGGTGGATTTGGGACCTTTCATCACTACCTCGGATCTCTGTATCATTCCTTTGGGCTCCTATGGAGTCATCTTTGGTATGGATTGGTTGTCTCCACACAGAGCCAGGATGGATTGTTACCACAAGATAATATCTTTTCTAGATGATTTGGGAGTTGATTCAGTGATTTCAGGCAGGAGATCCGTTTCTATTCACACCATCTTTGCTATGCATCTTAAGCGGTGGGTGTGACAAGGTTGTCAGATGTATGTTGTTATAGTCAGTGAAAGATCAGAGGATGGATCTAGTGGACCATTGCTAGATGATCACCCAATTTTAAGAGAGTTTACAGATATCTTTCCAGGGGAGTTACCAGGTTTACCACCCCCACGTGAGATTAATATTCACATAGATCTAGTTCCTGGAGTAGAGCCTATCTCACGAGCACCTTGTCGGATGACCACCTCAGAGCTCTATGAGCTCAAGTTACATCTTGAGGGCCTTTTGAAGAAGGGCCTTATCTATCCTAGTATATCCCCTTGGGATACACCGGTAATATTTGTCGAGAAGAGGGAAGTATCCTTGCATTTGTGTATTGATTACCGTTAGCTGAATAAGGTAATGATCAAGAATCGTTATCCCCTTCCGTGCATTGATAATTTGTTTGATCAGATGAAGGGAGCCACAAATTTCTCTAAGATAGACCTTAAGTCAGGTTACCATCAGCTAAGGATTTCGGAGGGGGAAATTCATAAGACCACTTTCCGTATGAGATATGGCCACTATGAGTTCACAGTGGTGCCTTTTGTTTTGACTAATGCCCCCATAGTATTTATGGGTTTGATGAATGGAGTATTTAGGACCTTCTTAGATTTTTTCGTGCTCATATTCCTTGATGACATTTTGATTTACTCACCTATGCGTGAGGAGCATGAGCGGCACCTTCGCCAGGTTCTTTAATGCCTCCGAGAGTAGCAGCTTTATGGGAACTTCGAGAAGTGTGCATTCTTTTAGATAGATGTGCAGTATTTGAGTCATATAAATTTTGGGGAAGGTATCATCATCGATCCTTCCAATATTAGAGCTATTCTGGATTGGCCAACACCAACTACAGTGACTAAGGTACGCAGCTTTGTGGGGTTAGAAGGTTACTACCGGAGATTTGTTTAGGACTTCTCTCAAATTTCTCACCCCATCAAGTACCTTCAAAGGAAAGGGAAGAAGTTTGTTTGGTCAGAAAGGTGTGAGAAGACCTTTAGTGCACTGAAGGAATGTATCACTATAACACCTATTATCACAGTGTTGGATCCACAAGGTGAGTATTTTGTTTGCACAGATGCTTCTTTAGCAGGGCTTTGAGGTATTTTGATGTAGGAGGGCATAGTAGTGGCTTTTGAGTCTCGTAAACTCAAATATTACGAGCTTAATTATCTGACTCATGATCTCGAGCTTGTGGTAGTTATGCATGCTTTGGTTCAATGGAGGCACTTTTTTCTTTGTCATAGATTCACACTCAGGACAGATCACTTGAGTCTTGACCACCTCTTCACGCAGCCCAATCTCATTGCTCATCAATGGCATTGGATGGAGTTGGATATAGAATATGTGAAAGGGAAGGATAATGTGGTGATATATGCTATCAGCAGACAGAGACATGTGGTCATGGCCACCTCAGTGAGCATAGATTTGTAGAGTAAGATTCTTCAGCAGCTTCCTCTCAACAACTTCTACTTTGTAATTCGAGTAGAGATAGATTCTTAGAGACCCCTCAAGGGGAAGTTTGATGGTTTCTCACTAGAGGTAGATGGTCTTCTCAAGCATAGAGGTCGGATTTATGTTCCCAGAGAGGGATGCTTGAGGTAGGACATCCTAGCAGAGGCACATCATGCGCCCTATTCAACCCACCCTGGGCTGAAGAAGATGCATGCCACCTTGAGATAGTTGTATCATTGGAGAGGACTTTGTAGAGACATGGCTCAGTTCATGTCATTATGTTTAGAGTGCTAGAAAGTGAAGGTTGAGCATCAATATCCAGCTAGCCTTCTCTTACCTCATGCTCTACCAGAGTGGAAATGAAACACCATTTCCATGGACTTCATTGTTGGGATATTTATGTCAAGATATCACCGCGATGCCATCATGGTCACAGTTGACAAATTTACAAAAGTGGCTTACTTTTCTTTGGGGAAGACCACTTATACATCTTAGTGCAGTGGCACAGGTATATTTGGATGAGATTGGCAGGTTGCACAAGATTCTGGAGAGGATCATTAGTGACTGCGATCCTTTATATACTTCCCATTTCTAGACTACCATGCAGCATGCCCTCAAGACGAATATCGATTTCAGCACAACATATCACCCTGAGACAGATGGACAGAAGGAGTGAGTGAATCATATTTTAGAGGACATGCTCAGGATGTATGTGATGGATAAGCAGTCAAGATGGGAGGAGTACCTATACTTGGTGGAGTTTGCTTAAAATAATAGTTTTCAGAGTTCTATAAGCATGGTTCCTTTTCATGCTTTGTATGGTAGAGAGTGCAGGACACCTCTAAGTTGGGATAGGTTAGAGGAAAAGGTTTCTCTTGGACCAGCCTTGTTGCAGGACATGGAGCAGTACCTGATTTTGATCAGAAAGAGACTGCAGGAGCCTCAAGACAGGTAGAAGAAGTATGCAGATCAACATCAGACAAACCGTAGTTTTGATGTGGGCATGACGGTTTTCCTTCATTTCAGGCCACACAAGATCCCTATCCATTATGGAAAAGATTCTAAGTTAGCTCCTATATTTGTGGGTCCTTTTGAGATCTTGGAGAGTATCGGCCCTTTGGCCTACCATCTAGCATTACCACCCAGCTTGTCTCGCTTACATGATGTGTTTCATGTTTTAGTTCTTAGGAGATATGTTATAGATCCTTCTCATGTGCTAGATTATACATCATTGCAGGTGCAAGATCAAGGGAAGGTGATGGTTGAGCCCATTCACATCCAAGATCATAAGACCCTGGGCCTTCAAGGCAAAGAGGTTGATCAGGTCAGGGTGCAGTGGGACAGATATGATGAGACTGCAGCTACATGGGAGGATGCTACTTTTCTACGATTTCAGTTTCCACATTTTTTCCAGTGACTTCCGAGAGGAATTCGAGTCTAAGGGGAGGGGGATGTAGTGCCCACTTTCCTTTTACACCTTTTGTTACTAATCATGATACTGTTGATTATATTATAGACACCCATAATCACACCCAAGCAATTTAAATACTTAAATTGCATTAATTATCATCTTTCTCGCAAATTGATGACATATCATCAAAAGCACTCATTTTCCCTCATATCATCATTAATTAATTACATTAAGCTAATTAATTAAGTTTCCTATTCAACAAATACCCTAATTAACGACCTTCTGTTAATAAATCACCCCTTCTACCTAGACTAATTAATTATTATTAATTAATTAGCTTTCCCTTCCATTTAACCAATAAATCAATATTTAATTGATTTAATCCCCTTCTAATAGCCTAAATCATACTAATATTCCTCTAATTATCTTCTATAAGCTTACATATACCTATTAGTTAATCACATTTGATTAATTAAAACACCCCCCAACTCCCATGACTTGCTAAGCATAAATTAAACCCTTCTAAAGTAAGGTTACCTTTAATAAAGCAACCTTATCCATTCCTAATCATGTTTTACCTTTATCCCACATGAAAAGGGATGAAGTGTTTCCTTTATCCATTGGGCTATATAAGGATCCCTCCTTCTACCTTTATACCTACACCTAAACTTCTTAAGAGAGCAGAAACAAAGCATATAGCAAAGAGACTAAGAGCTTGGATTTTGTTTTCTTGAGCAGTCACCATTGTTAAGAGCTAAAGCTTCCTATTCTTGCATTCTTTAAGGATCAAACAAAACAATTGCTGATTTCCATTGGAGCTAAATAGGTCCATGCCTTTTGTTAGTAATCTAGGAGAGTAGAGATGTTAAAATAGCATGCATAGTTCTGATCTCATGTTTTCAAAGTTATAATGTTAGTTTAGATCTTGCTTAGTTCTCTATCTTGATGGTGTTTATGCTTTGTTTTAGCTAAATTCTAGAATTATTTTAGGTGGTAGTTCTTGGTTCATTTGATTTAGCATTAAGCAAAGTATACTTGCACACAAGGGTGCAGTGGGACAGATATGATGAGACTGCAGCTATATGGGAGGATGCTACTTTTCTATGAGTTCAGTTTCCACATTTTTTCCAGTGACTTCTAGGAGGAATTTGAGTATAAGGGGAGGGGGATGTAATGCCCACTTTCCTTTTACACCATTTGTTACTAATCATGATACTGTTGATTATATTATAGACATGATTATGGACCTTATTATAGTATGATGATGCATGTTAGATCATGGGTTATTGTTGACTTGATTCAATTATGATGATGATTATTAGAGACACTTTGGATATTGATGACGGTATACTATTTAACATGGTTATATTATGGATGTTGTGTGGACTTGTGATATTTGGATATTGTGAGTAGACCTAGAAATGTAAATTCTTGGATGATGATATAAGTGTTGAGTAAAATTGTAAATGGCATTGCTAGATTGCTTTAATGTTGTTGTGATTCATATATAAAGATGATTTTAGTAATTATATTTATATTAGTTTGGATGTTCTGATATGGCCACAAGGCCAAAGGAGGTATTTTTGTTTTACAGGTTTAAAATATCACAACAAACATCGGGGGATTGGAGACCAACCACATTGGAATTCTAGATGAATTGAACAAGGTCACCATGGTAACTAGTATTTGTTTGTGTGTGTTAGGGATTCCCATCGGGGGATCACTTTTAATTATGACCAAGGGGTTTTATGTATTTTCTTTTATTTTGGTCCCTTTGTTTATGTTTGCATGTGTTTATTTTGTGATGTTTTTACCCCTTTCATCAATTATTAAATGGTGTGTAAATTTTGTGAGTAATCATATTGTTAAATTATATAAATCAAATATGTCATAAGAAGGTAATTAATGAGAGTTGTTGGCCATGATTTAAAGTGATATAGGTATGTGTAAGAGATATGTAAGTGATGTGTGAATTTATTTTTGAGTGTGAAACACTCCACCTTCTTGGAAATTCAAAATTGTCCTTGGAGGATGATTTTGGAGACTTATGGGACAAGTTAAACTTGTCCCATACCTCTTAAATTTAATTACCAACCATACCTACAGATGGGGAGTTGAGATTAGAATTTTATAATACTTTTTGAGAAGGCAAATTGTAGGTTTTAATTACACCCACCTATATGATTTAATCTCAGTCCTTTGGGTTGTGGGTTGGATTTGAGTGTGTAAGTAAACTATCATATTATTCACCCACCTATTTATTATGCATTGGAGAATGAAGTTGACTTTTGGGTTGAGGTTGAAGATGTGTGATATGGCATCCTACATGGATCTGCCTCATCCTCTTCCCTTCCCTCTTCTATAAAATTTGAATAGCTTGCCTTGTTTTGGGGTTGCTTCATTTTGAAGACTTTATTCTTCGGTGAATTCCTTGTTGTTTTGGGAGCTCTTGCTTTGAAATAGTTTTTTGGGAAAATTTTTGCATGCTTTTTCTTGGATGTTTTGGATTGCTTGCATTGGGATAAGGCTTTTTGTTTCAGAACTTGGAACAACTCCATCATAGAGAGGTAGGATCTTGACTCTTGAAATGCTCTTCTTTTATGAATGTAAATTTTAATGTATGAATGTTTTGGCATTTTTGTGGGCTATTGGGTAGATGGCCTAGGAATGGTGTAGGAAAAGACTATGGGATTGTAATTTTTGGGAGGCACAAGTGTGTTTTAGGGAGGTATAAGGGTGGAGAGAGTTGGGATTTGGGTTCCTCCTTACAAAGAAATAGCTTGCATTTATTTATTCATTATGGGGTGCCATAAGAGGTTAGGGAGGTATAAGTAAATGTGAGGAATAAGGGGTACTTGGGGGAGGAATAAGGGCATGTCATGGATTTGAAATTATATATATATATATATATATATATACATACACACACACACACACATATGTTGGTGGTTTGTCCTCAGGTGGTGATACCCATTTCCCCTTGTGTAGGCATAAGTAGCATCCCCATAGTTTCTTTATCCTTTGGCTTGCTTGATAAAGCCTCAGTAATGTTTTTCATGTTTTAATATAGTTGAAAACGACATTCTGTTTTGGACTGTTTTTTATTGTGATTATGTTGCTCGAGTGTTTTTTTGGAATCCTATTGTTTCCATGAGTTGGATCACATCTTTTATTGCTTTGTGGTTGGGGCTTGAGGGCCAATGAAGAAGGATGGATTCTCATCTTCATTAGATGTCTTGGTTGGGTGGAGAGTGTTTCCTTTCCCCTACTTTTTTTGTAATTAAATTGGAAGAATGAGAAATCTGCTTGTTGTTGTTCTATAGCTGAGACAAAGACAGTTTGAAAATCCCTTGTGAAATGAAATCTTATTGTAGCCCCTTTCCCACTTGAAGTGTATCATCGTTGTATTAATTATAATATAAAGATAATTTGTATTGGTAATGAAAGTGGAAATTTGAAATGTAAAAGAGTTATACCCTGTATTTTGTTTTGGACAAAATGTGAAAGAATGACACATGTTTTGTATGTTGTATTTTCAAAATCAAATGGAAAGGAGGTTGTAAGAGTTTCATTTTAATTAATGGAATTATTTTCCTTGTTCATATGATATTATTCCATTGGAAATATGTATTTAACATGTTCTATAAAATCCCTATTTAGAAAAGAGGAAAAGTGAAACACGTGAGAAGAAAAAGTAATATTCTGCCCTATTTTTACATATATGATTTTGGAAGGAATAAAAGAAGGATGTTACAAAGTTGTATTTTTGAATCAATAAATGATGTATCACCTTTCTCAAATTACACAGTGGCATTGAATCTTATCTTTTAAATGTAATTGAAATCTCTGTTTGAAAGAAAGAAATGCGTATAAAGGAAATGTAATACTCTGTCCTTTGAAATATGTAAAAACTAGAAATCAGAGATGTATTATAGTTTTTGAATAAGTTGAATTAAATCAACTGAATCTATTATATTAGGTTTGGAACACATTATAATACTTGGAAGAAGAAAACGGCAAATAGACTGTTTTAAAATTTGAACTCTATCCTGTTTTTTCCAATTGATAATTATTTAATCCCAAATGCTCAAACTAAATCTGCAACAAAGGAATGAAAAATGAAACATTAATTTGGGCATAGTATGATCTAACTGAATTCATCTAGAAATTAACACTTAAGGAAATTCTTATAAAACTTAGCAAAATCGAGCTCAAACCATTTTGCAGTCGTGCTACTATACAGAAATGTAAATGTTCAAATTACAAATCAATCAGACAAATTGAATCTAAAAATATCTCTTAAAAACACCTAAGAACAATTTTCCATTTCTATTTGACATGTTGAGAGAGGGACAAGAACAAATTTAACAAATTTAACAAGTTAAAATTTACCAGTTTGCACTGTAAAAGCCAGCGGGTATTTTTCTTTAAATTGACCCCTAAAACTTTATCCAAATATGAAATTTACAATCTTTGGGTAAAGAGGATGTCGAGAGATTTCCAAAAAGTCCACATTTTCCCAAAATTGAGGTCTCTCTCAAAATTTATGGCCTTCTGAAGTTTTTCTTCCTTGCCGTGAAAAAACAAATTTGGGAAAACTTTTCTTGGCGGGCCCGCAGGCTTGAATTTTTCCCTTAGCTCTTAGGAAAATTTTTGGGAAAATTTTTATAATTTTCTCCATCGCTCTTTCAACCTATAGGAAATCAGAAGCTGTCATGTGGCACCATGAGATGTCGACAAAGGGGCGGATTTCTTTCTAAATCTAGAGCTCCTGAAAATTTTTGGGACAATTTTCCAAATTTTCCCAGCCACCCGCCGGCCCACAGCAAACCAGGAGCCGCCACGTGGCATCGTGAGGTTTTGGCTGAGGTATGGGTGACTGATACCCTCTTAGCCCATTGGGGTGTTAAATTAATTTTCTCCCCGCCGCCCTGCCTTCCCCGCGTTGGCTTAGGAGATGCCACATGTCCCTTGCAGACTTGCGGGAGCGCAAGAACATAGTTGGCTTTTGCCCCACATAGGAATATTTTTCAAAATGTTGTTGAGTATTTTGTCATTGATGTCAAAGGTACAACATTAGTGTTGATTGAAATATTGAGGTTTGAATATTTTTTTAATATTCAACATTATAACATTAGTTTTTTAAAAATATTTATCCATGTCAAAATTAGTGTGATGTCAAAATTTGAATATTTTAATATTCAACATCACCAAGGAATCTTACAACATATGGAAGCTTATGATGCATAAGATATTCTATGGCAGCTTATGATGTGTAAGAGATTCTATGACAACTTATGACGTGTAAGAGATTCTATGGCAGCTTATGATGCATATGAGAATTTATGACAGTTTATGACGCATAAGAGATTCTATGGTAGCTTATGACGCGTAAGAGATTTTATGACGTGTAAGAGATTCTATGATATTTAAGAGGAGTTACTCTTACATGTGTAAGAGAATATTTCTATTTGGAGCAAATATTTAATATTTGGAGCAAATTGGCCCATGGTATGGGCACATGGTTTTAGAGAAACCAAAAGTGGTTTTTCCTCTCCTTTCTATATAAACAAGTGTTGTGTGCACATTTTTTGAAGAGTGAGAAAGAGAGCATTTTACATGAGTGTGATATGTAGGTGACTTGATATTATAAATCTCTTAAGTGAGTATGAGTATGTGAGAGAGAGAATATAGGAGGAGAAATTATCATTGATTTGTATTACAGATTTTTTGGAGTGGGTGCTTCTGATTGGGGATTGGTGTCTCCAAAAGTTGGTGCTTCGAATCAGAGATTGCATAGTCAGTGGTGTTTGCATTTAAGGGTTGAATTGGTTCTCGGCTTGGAGATTGGTGTCTTCTATGAGTGGGTGCTCACACTTTGTAAACACTATTTTTTTGGTTGGATTTGGATAGTAGATCCAAGTAGTCTCTTTTGGTGGATGTAGCACACACTGGGTGAACCACAGTATATCTGGTGTTATGTGCATTTGATTTTTGTGTATGCTCTCATTTTACTGTCAGATTTGAATATCTTGTTAAGCAGAAAATTAATAAGTTGGAGAAAAAAAATTATTGTCGAATACTGATTCACCCCCCCTCTCAGTATTCTCATGCTTCTAACAATTGGTATCAGAGCAGGTTCCTTCTATGTAGCTTAACAGCTAGAAGGTAGATCAAAAAGCACAATGGCAGGTCAAGAAGGATTCTCCAAAAATAAAGCTCTGTTGTTCGATGGATCAAACTATGCCTTTTGGAGCATAAGGATGTGAACCTATTTGAATTCTCTTAGACATGATATTTGGCATTCGGTTGAGAATGGCTATATGGCACCGGTAATGCCATTGAAAGATCTGACTGGTAAGAGAGCATGTGAAAATAATGCTAAAGCTATGAATGTTATTTTGTGTGGTGTAGCAGATTCAGAGTTTGTAAAGTTTATGCTTTGCAAAACCAACATTTTATATGAAGGAGATTCAAAAGTAAAGATTGCAAAGCTTTAGACACACAGAAGAAAGTTTGAAATTCTAAAGATGAAAGAGGAAGAGAACATTGCAACATATCTACTCCGCGTGGATGAGACCGTAAACATGATCAAAGGCTTGGGTGAAGAGATGGAAGACCCAGTAATAGTACAAAAGGTATTAAGATCTCTACTTCCTAGATTTGATGCTAAAGTTTCAGCTATTGAAGAACTTAAGGATCTAGATAAAATGAAAATGGATGAGTTACATGTAATACTCACAGCTTATGAGATGAGAACAGAACTAGATAAGCCAAGAAAAAAGGATTTTGCTTTCAAATATTCAAAAGGAAAGGAGAAAAAGTTTGAATCAGATGATGAATCCGATGAGGAAGAAGAAGCCCTATTGGTGAAAAATATGAAAAGAGGATCTGGCAAGTATAAAGGTAAACTTCCTTTTAAATGTTTCAACTGTGGTGAGATTGGACATTTTGTAGCTAAGTGTCCGGATGCAAAAAAGTGAAAGTGATGATGAAGAACTTGTCAAAGCAAAGAAAGGAAAGCCTTTCTACAAAAATAATTTCAAGCAAAGGAAGTTTGAAAAGAAGAAATGGAACCAAAACAAGAAGAGTATATGCACTAGAGAAGATGATAACTCAGAGGAAGATTGTTCAGAAGGTGACATTGAAGAAATTTTGTTTATGGCCCTTGAAGATGGAAAAGTTGAAGCTAAAGATGTAGTTGATGAAGAAGGTGAGGTAAACTTAGAAGAAGAACTCATCTATGCCTTGGGTGAGATCAAGAGACTCAAAAAGAAGACCCTGAAGCAAAAATTGCAACTTCAAGAGTATGAAGAAGAAAAGATAAATTTGCATGTTGACAAAGAACATGAGAATACTATTGTTGATCTAAAGACCCAAGTTAAAGAGGCAAAAAGAATAGAGGAAGTGATCAGAGAATGACTGAAATCAAAAGAAAAAGAATGCGAGAGATTAGAGGTAGAGATTGTCGCACTAAGACAGGAAACTGAAAAGTTGAACAAGAGACTCAAGTTTGAAAAAAGTTCTGAGGTGTTGAGAGACATTCTGAGAGAACATAAAACAAAATCATCCAAAGGTGGTATTGGATTCAATGAAGTAGAAAAGAAAGAGACCAAAGAACTAGAGAAGAAATCCAACCATGCAGATATCCTAAAAGGCTCCAATAAAGGAGAAATTAGCAAGAAACAAGAAGATCATTCTCCACAAAAAAAAAAACAAAGAAGAGAGCAAGTGGAATAAGGTACCAATAAGAAGTTTCAGAATTTTATCTTATCAAAGGAAACCCTACATGACCAGGTATTCTTTTGACAGTTATTGTTTTTCATGTCACAACTTTGGTCATAAGATGATGAACTGTAGATTGAGGTTTCAAAGTTGGAATCAAAATTTTCATGCTAGAAACTACAATTATTTTGCTGCATTGTCAAATTTGAATGAGCATACGATTAGATGTTATGAATGCAACCAAGTTGGCCACATATCAATATTTTGTAGGAGTAAGATTACAGAAAACCCAAAGCAAGAGAAAGAGGGAAAACAAATCATTTAGAAAGCCAACAATAAGAAAGTGTGGCAAAAGATAAAGGAGGGAGAAAAGGAAGAGGTTGTGTTGGTACAAACTGTGCTCCATGCACAAGATGAATAACAACCTTGGTACATTGATAGTGGATGTTCCAACTATATGACAGGTGACAGAAGCAAGTTCCTGAAGCTGAAAAAGGCCAATAGAGGTATAGTAAAGTTTGGAGATAACACTACAGCCAAGATCACAGGAAGAGGTAACATAAAATTAAATGGTCAAGCTAAAGTTAAAAATGTTTTACTCATTGAAGGACTGAAACATAATCTTTTAAGTGTCAGTCAAATGTGTGATCAAGGTTATACACTCACGTTTTACGCTGAGGGTTGTGAAATTAGAAAGAAGGATATAGGTAATTGGGTTGCAAATGCAAATAGAACAAGGAACAACCTGTACATGCTAAGTGATGTGAAGGGAGAAAAGTGTTGCATGAGTCAAATCGATGAAAGCTGGTTATGGCACAAGAGATTGGGTCACATTAATTTTGACAACATGGTAAAAATTAGCTCAAAACAAGTAGTGAGAGATTTACCCAAGATCACAAAACTGCAAAGTACTATCTGCAAACAATGTCAACATGGGAAGCAAACAAGGTTCAGATTCAGGACAAAGGAGTACCCTACAACGAAGCCATTAGAGCTAATTCATACTGATCTCTATGGGCCAATAAAAACACAAAGCTTGCAAGGTGGCTCTTATTTTGTGTTATTAATTGATGACTTTACTAGAATGACATGGGTTGCATTTCTAAAAGAAAAATCAGAAGCTTTTGATCAATTAAAAAAATTTAAAGCTTTGATTGAGAATGAGACAAACTCTAGGATTAAGTGTTTGAGATCAGATAGAGGAGATAAATTTATGTCTAACGAATTTGATGAGTTTTGTGAAGAGCATGGAATCAAAAGACAGTTTTCTACAGCAAGAACACCACAATAGAATGGTGTAGTTGAACAGAAAAATAGAATAGTGCAGGAAATGGCTAGAACAATGCTAAATGAGTCCAAGTTACCAAATGCTTTTTGGAGAGAAGCAATGTACACAACAGTGTATATTTTGAACAGAGCACAGATTCAAGTAAACATAGAAAAGACACCATATGAACTATGGAAGGGAAGACCAGCTTCTGTGAAACACTTCAAAGTGTTCAGAAGTAAGTGCTACATTAAGAGAGACAATGAAGATGAGCTTGGTAAATTTGATTCTAGAGCAGATGAGAACATATTCCTTGGTTATTCATCAAGAAGCAAGGCTTATAGGTGCTATAAAAAGATACTACAAAAAGTAGTGGAAAGTATAAATGTGAAAGTTGACGATTGGAAGCTGAAGAAGAAAGTAGGACACTCAGTGGTGCAAAAATAGGATGAAGAAATCAAATATGAGAAAGAGGAAGAAGAAGAAGAAGAATCTAAATGAGAAAACACAAAGGCACCATCCAGATTCATTCAGAAGAATCATACAATAGATCAAATCATTGGAAATAAAGATATTGGAGTACAGACAAGGAGGAGACTAGCAAGTGCACCACAAGAGGTAAAAATTTTCTTATTGTCAAAAGTTGAACCGAGTAATTTTAATGAATCTAGCAAGGATAAGCTTTTGATAAAATCCATGGAAAAAGAACTTAATCAGATAGAAAAGAATGACACGAGTTAGTACCAAGGCCAAAGGATAAGAATATCATTGGTACTATGTGGGTCTTTAGAAACAAGATGAATGAAGAAGGAGAAGTTGTCATAAACAAGGCCAAATTAGTGTGTAAAGGGTACTCACAAGTTGAAGGCATTGATTTTGAGGAGATATTTGCACCTATTGCTCGTATGAAAGCGGTAAGAATGTTTTTAGCATTTTCTTGTTTCAAGAATTTTAAATTTTATCAAATGGATGTAAAATCAGCATTCTTGAATGCAAACTTAGAGGAAGAAGTTTATATAGAGCAACCAGAAGGTTTTATTCTATCAGAAAATTCAGATTTCATGTGCAAGTTAAAAAAGGCTCTTTATGGTTTGAAACAAGCTCCTAGAACTTGGTACTCTAGACTGGACAAGTACTTGCAGGAACAAGGATTCAAAAAGGGAATTACGGATAGTAATTTGTACATCAAGATAGAAGGATAAAATAAAGTGATAGTTATGGTTTATGTGGATGACTTTATTTTTGGAAGGGGTTGTAGGAGACTATGAAAATAATTTGCAGAGGAGATGCACAAAGAGTTTGAGATGTCTACGCTTGGTGAGTTGTCTTATTTTCTTGGTTTGCAAATTCAGCAGTCTAGTCAAGGCATTTTTATTTCACAAACCAAGTATATAAAGGAGATGTTGAAAAAGTTTAGAATGGAAGATTGTAATCCAGTTAGTACACCCATGATTATAGGTTGCAAGTTGATTAAGAATGATGAGTCTCCCAATGCTAATCAAACCTTGTATAGGTCCATGATAGGTAGCTTGCTATATACCATAGCTTCTAGACCAGATATTATGCAAGGTATTGGATTAGCTGCACGATTTCAGGCGGCACCAAAGGAAACTCATGTGGTAGCAGTAAAAAGAATTTTCAAATATTTGAAAGGTACGTTGGAATATGGTTTATGGTATCTAAAGAGTGATGATTTCACTCTTATAGCATTCATATATGCAAATTGGGAAGGAAGTGTTTATGACAAGAAAAGTACAAGTGGGGGTTGGTGATAGATTAGTGTCATGGTTTAGTAAGAAACAAGCCTCAGTTTCATTGTCTTCAGCAGAAGCAAAGTATATTGCAGGAGTGGCATGTTGTACACAGGTGCTTTAGATGAAGCAAACATTAAAGGACATGAAGGTAGAGTATGAGCATCCTATTTCCATTTTCTATGACAATACTAGTGCTATTAACATCTCAAAAAAACCAGTCATGCATTCCAGGACAAAGCACATTCCCATCAAGTATCACGTTTTGAGAGAGAAATTTGTAGATCATTGGGTGAAATTAGAATATGTTGGGACTAAGGATCAGATTGCTGATATATTTACAAAACCCCTACCGAATGAATATTTTGAGTCACTCAAACAAAATTTAGGAGTGATCCATGTCACTCTTACTCATTGACTATCTCAGGGGGAGTATGGACATCAGGGGAGCTACACATTGCAGTATCTTTAGCTCCGAGTATAAGTTCAGATGATAGGTTTAGTTATCCCCTTGCCATTGATGTCAAAGGGGGAGAATTATAGAATGGGGGAGAGTTGCATAGAATAGGTACAATGCAGTAGTACAAAAAGAGCTTAGAGGTAGAAATTTTGATTTCAAAGAAAATAAGTTTTCATGTCTATTTTTAGCAAGGGTTTGCCATCAATGACAAAGGGGGAGCTTGTTGAGTATTTTTTCATTGATGTCAAAGGTACGACATTAGTGTTGATGGAAATATTGAGGTTTGAATATTTGTTTAATATTCAACATTACAACATTACTGTTTGTAAAATATTTATCCATGTCAAAATTAGTGTGATGTAAAAATTTGAATATTTTAATATTCAACATCACCAAGGAATCTTACTACATATGGCAGCTTATGACGTGTAAGAGATTCTATGGCAGCTTATGATGCATAAGAGATTCTATGACAACTTATGACGTGTAAGAGGTTCTATGGCAGCTTATGAAATGTAAGATATTTTATGACATTTTATGACGCGTAAGAGATTCTATGGCAGCTTATGACGCGTAAGATATTTTATGAGAGTTTATGACGTGTAAGAGATTATATGATGCGTAAAAGGAGTTACTCTTGCATGTGTAAGAGAATATTTCTATTTGGAGAAAATATTTAATATTTGGAGCAAATTGGCCCATAGTATGGGCACATGGTTTTAGGGAAACCACAAGTGATTTTTCCTCTCCTTCTTTCTATATAAAAAAGTGTTGTGTGAACATTTTTTGTAAAGCGAGAAAGAGAGCATTTTGCATGAGTGTGATATGTATGTGACCTAATATTATAAATCTCTTAAGTGAGTATGAGTATGTGAGAGAGAGAATATAGAAGGAGAAATTATCATTGATTTGTATTGCATATTTTCTGGAGTGGGTGCTTCGGATTGGGGATTGGTGTCTCCAAAAGTTGGTGCTTTGAATCAAAGATTGCATAGTCAGTGGTGTTTGTATTTAAGGGCTGAATTGGTGTTCGGCTTGGAGATTGGTGTCTTCTGTGAGTGGGTGCTCACACTTTGTAAACACTAGTTTTTTGGCTGGATTTGGATAGTAGATCCAAGCAGTCTCTTTTGGTGGATGTAGCCCACACTGGGTGAAACATGGTATATCTGGTGTTATGTGTATTTGATTTTTGTGTATGCTCTCATTTTACTTTCAGATTTGAATATCTCGTTAAGTAGAAAATTAATAAGTTGGAGAAAAAGTTTTTATTTTCAAATACTGATTCACCCACCCCTCTTAGTATTTGTGTGCTTCTAACAAATGTCTCTAGCTACCCCGCTCTCCCCGCACTGACTTGGGAGGCACCACGTGTCCCTAGTGGACTTGCGGACCTGCGGGTGTGCGAGTGTAAATATTTTTTTTGCCCCGCGTGGGAAAATTTCCAAATATCTCCTTGCGGCCTGCCGACCTGCCCTTTGAGAAAATTTTCACCCCTGGGCCCGCAGGCCCGCTCTAGGGGAAAATTTTCACCCCAAGGCCCGCCGGCCCATAACTCAAAAAATATGAGGAGTTAAGAGCACTTCTTTATATCAATGGAAAGGTGAGGAAATTTCCTATCCAATGGGAATAATTTAGGGAAATTTTTAATGTGCTAAGTTTGAGAAAAATCAAGTTGAACCTTTAAGCCTGTTAGAGAGTGAGTATGGTGAGGAATTACCCTCTAAACCTTAATGTACCTTCTAACCCTAAATTTTGGACCTTATGACCTCTAATAATTGTTAATAAAGGAAAATTATGTTCTAGAGAATTAAAATTGTTCTGGAACTTGTTAGTGACAGTTGTTTCCTTGTAACCTGGTTGTAGACTCTTTTAAACAAAAAAAATTATTCCATAATTTTCCTAACTATTCCTAGGTTGTTCTTGGGTCTCAAGTGGGTTGTTTTTAGCAGGCGTTATAGATTTTGGGTTGGGTGTCCCACTTTTCATGAGGAATTCTTGCATTTCTTCTTGTTTCTTGTTATGAGGGAGGCATAAGAGTATATGGGAGGTATAAGGGGTACTTGAGGGAGGCATGAGATTTTGTATGGGATTTGATTTATGCTTTGGAGGCTTTAAGGTGGGCACCCATTCCCATTGGGAGGCATAAGTGGCCTCCCCATAGGTCTTGCTATTTTGGCTTTCATTCTAAGCCTTGTTTTATTGCTTGTTATTCTTCTTCTTGTGTTGTTGATTTGAATGTGGATGAAATGTTGTGAAATATTTGTTTGTGTTGTGGAAGCTTGTTGTTGCCATGTGTTGGAATTGTCTCCTATTGCAATGTGGTTGGGGCTCGATGGCCAATGAAGAGGATGGATTCTCATCTTCATTTGATGTCTTGGTTGGGTGGAGAGCGTTGTCTCTCCCCCCATTTTTTATGAATCAAACCAATCATGATGGAGCCTTCTTGCTTGGATTTGTTGAGCTTGGAGTGTTTTTGGAGACCTTGAGAGCTTATCCTTGTGAAGAAACTTATTGTATTCCACTTAGAGTGGAGGAACTTGTATTATTATAGTTTCCTTTATTTGCATTCTTGTATTATTTCCCACCTTGAGTGGATGACCTTGTAATAATCTTGTGTGGAAGAGTTTGCATTCAAATATTTGTATGTTGAAAAGAGAAAGAAGGCTTGTATTGAGTTAGTTATGAAATGGAAAAGAAAAGTTACTTTCATTATGAAGTTGTAAAATTGTAAATGAGAAAGAAGGAAAAATAGAAGTTGTAAGAAGTTGAACTTGTATGCATAATATCCTTGTCTGGAAAAACAAACTTACTGTAGAAAATTTGAATGTATGTATATTGTAGGGAAATGAAAGAAAGAACATGTTGTGTGTGTGTGTGTGTGTGTGTGTGTGTGTGTGTGTGTGTGTGTGTGTGTGTGTGTGTGTAGAAATGTTTATTGCTTTTATAGTGCAATAAAGTGAAACTGTAAAGTAATAGATTTAGATTCATGTTGCTCTTGAAATGGAAGGAAAATATTTAGTTGCACAAATGAAAATATTCTAATAAGTAGATGTACTTTAATAGAGTTGAAAATGCCTTATAAATAGTAGATTTAACCAAGGAATGAATAAATAGAACTAAATTTCAAAAAATGGAACCTTTAGATGTACTTAAATAGATTCAGAATGCATTTTTAAACCATTTGGTAACTTTTAGTTTCTTTGAAAAATCTCGGATTAAGGTTTTATTTTTTAGAAACAGGAATTTCGCCCTATGTAGAGCAGGTGGTCCCATGACCGCCACTCAGGCTAAGGCAGTGGTCTTAAAACTGCCACTCGGTAGGCCGGAAATCTTTGGTTTGTCACCCAGGTAGGGAGGTGGTCCTAGGACTTCCGGTCTGCTCTGGGCGGCGGTTCTTTCACTCAAGACAAAACTCCATAGATCCGTGCCTCTGCAAATTTTTAACTAGTTTATGTAAAACTTAAAGTTGTAAAAATTAAATCAAATAATTCCAGCATGTAAACAATGTGTGATCCCATAGATTTGAGCAATAAATCATACAAATGGTGGATCTAAAACATTTTTTATCATTTATTCATGGGGGTAGGGTTTTCCCCAAATTAAAAAACCCAAATACAAAAACTTGAAACAAAACCAGATTGGTAAGAGGAATAACCCTCCCAATCCTTGAATGGAAGTTATAAGAACAATAAAACTACAACTGAAACTAATATATACTATATATCCTTGTGGTATCCTCCATATTTCTTCCTCCTTGCTCCCATGTCTTCCTCTTCTCCAACCTCCATTTTTAAACAAAACAAATAGACCAAATGAGGAAAATGAACTAAGGAAAGGTTTTAATAAAAACTCATAAGGAAATTTAGGGCTAGCTGGGAACCCTAGGATCTAGTGGCCAAGATTGTCTTGATCTAAGGGTGAAGGTTTCACCCTACTTTTGTTAGGTGAGAATGATTTTTATAAATGTTGTTTTAAAAACTTTAGTAGTAAGTGTAAATGGGGAATGGGGCCATTTCTTTGCCTTAGGATTGTGAAGTCCTTATTTGCCCTTAGTATGTTTTAGTAAATTAATAAAAGGACTTTATACTATTAGGATAATGAAACTAAATTATTTAATCATGAGGTTAGTCAATTTTGGGATTGAACATTAACTTAAGTGAAGAAAATATTTAATTAAGTAAATTAATCTAGGGTACCTTCCTAATGCATAATGGATTAATGGACTCTAGAGATTGATTTG
The DNA here is from genome assembly GCA_019776745.2 of Taxus chinensis. Classification (NCBI taxonomy): domain Eukaryota; kingdom Viridiplantae; phylum Streptophyta; class Pinopsida; order Cupressales; family Taxaceae; genus Taxus; species Taxus chinensis. The sequence continues at coordinate 738,964,641 of CM034146.1, read as the reverse complement.
AGAATATGTTAACCTTCGTTCTAAACCGGGTTCTTCCATCAAAAATTTGAGTTAGTGGTGTTGCTTAGTTGTGGTACCCTAGTTGACTAACATCCTTGTAACCTGTTTTATACTTCCACCCTTGTCCTTGTAACAAAATGAAAGTCACAAATTTTGGGTTAAGCGTTGGGAGTTAGCGTGTTTTAGAACGTCATTTTAGATGGGCGTTACAATACCTTCTTGTGGGATAAAACATGTTTTTCTTCCTTTTTGGATGATGAAATCCACGTTGAGCTTGTGATTCAATAGATGAAAGATAGACAAGAGATTTTTGGTCAATCCCACAACATAGAGCACCTTCATGAGGGTGGAACTTCTCGTCCCAAGAGGAATGGGGATATTTCCAATTTCTTCTGTAACATTCTCCTTATTATCTTTAATTCAAACTTAATCTCTAGTTGTTCAATCATTTAATGAATAAAACATCTTTCTATCACCCATCAAGTGTTGTGTGATGTCATTCTATGATACCACTAGTTAAACAGAAAGGGACAAGATTTCATAGCATAATTTTGTTGCATGCTCCAAGACATGTATCCACATTCATTGTGAAGGTTTACTCCTTCACTTACTGAGAAAGATCACTATGATACCAATGAAAGCACATTCAAGTGATTACTTAATTTATTAAGAGAATAAAAAAATATGTAGAGGATAAAGCAATTATGAAGGAGGTGGGTAAGCATAACCAAATGGTCATAAGGGAATAACTGACTGCTTCGTCAATTAGCTAACAAAAATAGAATAGATAATTAATCTAACAATGACTAAGTTGAGGAAACCAACTAAACAATATAATACTTGTTCCATTTTATGCTAAGTGTCACGGGGCTAGCTACGCAGCGGATTTCACTAGCCAACGTGCGGCACTGATACACTACTTTTTTCACTCACCTTAGAGGATCAAGCTACTCCAGTAGTCCCAGAACTACGCCTTCATCCTCCTTCATTCACCACCCATTCCCAACACATCTCCAACTTATGCACAAATGAACCCTTCCAACACCTTTCATAGCTGCCCATATAACTGCTCCAGAAGACCACTCGCTAAATACCACGGCTGCCCATACAACCACTGGGAGCTCTTAATATTCCTTCTTAGTTCACCTGAGGGAATGCACAACTCATGCCTCCATGACTCATCACTGACCCAGCTCTCTGCGCCACCGGCTGGCTTCCTATCAAACATCCCAACTATTTTGCACAACACCGCTAAGGAACATCGCATGCACCTTTCTGTCATCCATCCATGAGTCTGCCTGAGTTGTCGCATCGGTCACCTACACATGCACCAGCAGGGGAAGTCCTCCTCGTGAGTCCTTCCTGGGTGTGAGCCTCTACTCACCCCCGACCTGCTAACTACTCTGTCACCCAAGTCCAACACCACCAAAGATCTCTGCGGGGAGCACTGCAAGCTCATCATTTTTTTAGACCGCATCACATGCAGGTGAGGTGATTCTTCTTCCCTCAGCTCCATCCAACCTCTGATCTCACCCCGATGCCATGGACATTGACATCGGCGTGCCTACTCTTCGAGACACCCATCTGTATCTAGACCGCATTGACTCCTACTCAAGTCTTCTTCCTTAGTTGTCAGCTCACCACACCTGCAAACCCTATCCATGATGTCCTTGACTCATCCCACCATGTCGTGCATCATCGTGTGAACCATCCTCTGTCCACTTCAATGAGTCTCAACCACTGCTTCTGCACCCACTCTGCATCCACGCTTCCACTGCGCCTTCGATACATCTATGTGAGCACTCAACTCATCTGTGTTGTTTAACCTCTGTAAGGTTAAGGAGCTCAGCACACTTGGCTCACTTGCATCTGAGTTACTTCTCCTCCGTTTCGACCTCTGGATCCCAGTCTCACTCCATCATGCCTCTTGGCTGTTTCCCACATGAACTATGCTTCTAAGGACGTTGCCACCTTAAAGGTCTCCCCAAGTCCACTGTCACTTAACTCTGGAGTCCCACTACTGATCCACGATGCACATCTCTCATGGACATACTCCGTAAGGGTATAGTATACCTCCAAGGTCTCCTGAACACCCCCATCCCCTGAATGTCCAAGTGCACCAAGTGTTCGACGCTCCACTTGGTGGGGTTGTGAGATCCCCACGTTGGTCTTATTATCTGCCATGCTCATCTGGCTCATTAGGCTTGCATTGCACCTCTCAACGCAAGGCCTCTATCATGCAAGGTATTCATGCTCAAACCAACTAGCTCTACCTTTTCATTTCCCTCATGATTTTCCCAACTCGCTCCGCGTACATTGGGTACGTTCTTCGCTCCAAGACACCCTGCACTGTTCCTAAGTGCAACCAACTTTTCTCACCAACCTGCCTCATCTAAACCTTGATTCTGAGAGATCCTTGGGCTCACAACATGGTCCTTTCAATCCCCCCATGTACAACTCTTTCTCAAAACATAGTCCTCAAGAGTTGCATTGGTGCGCCATCGGGAAACTTCCCGGGAGGTCACCCATTTTCTGCCTACGTGCTTAACTCACCCAACTCACCCAGATCTTCTATAGGCCAACATATGTGAGGTCGTTAACCCCAACCCATGCCTAGCTAACCATTTTCCTCGGCTGGGAGTCCCTCTGGCTCCCTGGATAGTGCCTCGTGCACTACCCTGCTCAGATGGAGTTTACCCATCCTGGGGGATGCGGTTGCTCTATGAGCATGGAGAAATGCCCCCCATTATACTAACACTATCTAGCTTGTCCCCATGGCCACTAATGGTAGAGGGGTGATTTATTTAAAGGATGGGATCCCACACATCATTTCTTTACAATTAGTTGTAAGGAGATCGAATATTCCCAATGCCAAATTAAGAAAATTCACTTTAGTATGGGAACCCCACTCAAGTCCACCACTTCCACCAATAACATCGAGCTGGTTAGAAACACCTTCGCTATGGGTAGGAGAAGTATGTTGATACCCAAGAGTGTAGCAATAAAAATGAGTAGAGGAGATCCATTGACTTCTAGATAATGCTTGTGAAATATTTTTCCAAAGCTCTATGAGGGATATTGAAGGTGTGATGAGTTTGCAATAACCTAACTAATAGCACACGTCATGACCCCCAATATAAGAGAAGAAAATGAAGGTGTTTTACCTCTAGGAAAAATCACTCTGGTAGACCCCTTGATTTGAAGCATAGTAATGGATTCACAATAAATTTATCAGTCGCAGAGAAGTGTCTATCCATTTTAGGATTTTTAAAGCAATGAAAATTTTTAATCTTTCGAAATTTGAAATAGATTGTCTTCTCTAAAAAATTACCAAAAATGCTAAAAATAATTATGGAGCATGGTGGAATTCTACAAATATATAATTTTCCATGTTAAAAATTCAATGATTAATGGTTTGAATAGGGAGTAAATCCACTTCCAAGAGTGTTGGGAATACAGGTATAAACAAAAGAGGTGTTTAATCTAATTTTGTTGTTTCCAGGTTTGACAAATAGGGTTTAAAATTCCTATCTTTGATATTCTTTCTCCAATAGGTAGACCCTTATATAAGAGGCACCATAAAAAGTGGTTATTTTTAGGCTTAATTAAATATTTTCTAATTGTGTCAAATCTTTGGGCCTAGATCCCACACATAATCACCCAAAAGGTATTCTTCAGGGAAAGGAGGTGGTAACGGATATGGGTTTTATAACAATAGAAGGAGTCTTTCATGGAAAAATTTAATCTCCCCACTAGCCAACATAAGAGGAATTCATAATGTATTTTAGGAAAGTATCAAGTATATAATTTATAACTTCTAAAATAGACTTTGGATCCTTTTCTTTGAGCTAAAATTTAGTTTTAACCATACTCCTTAGGAACCAATTCTAGGTAGTGTTGAAGCATATGTAAGTAATTAAGTTCTATTATCTTCATAAAATGTCGAAGACTTTGAATTCAGGGAACTATAACAAATGGGACATTATGCAAATTATGAATGGGCTTGATCACCAAATAGAGAAAGATATAATTAAGATCCTTGATCAATATGAATTTATCCCCTACCTAAATGAGGGTGGGTTTGAGTAATTCACAAGCTTTCTATGTGCTTTTAGCCTCAAAGGTGCCACATATCTTCACAAGCACATGAAAGAGTAGAAGGCTTTAGAATCCTAGTTCACAAGTAAAGGAAATGACAAATCTCGTTGATGTCATCTCAACTAGGTTAGGGCAATGACAAAATTATCCATTATAAAGAGGAAATGTGAAATCAAAATTTAACTTTTGACAAGTTTTATTGGGAGAGAGTATTAATAGTAAAGGATTGATATTTATATTATGGTATATGTGAGTATTATTTATTACCCTATAAACAAGTGGGATAACTCATAAGTTTATATAAGGAATCCTCTATATAAAGGGCTTGGGTTATAAGTTATATCTCTAGAAATAAGGGAAAGAAATGTATGATTCACATATTATGAGATTTTCTAGAACTTAAGTTAAAGATTGAAACATGATTGTAATAAATGTGTAATCCTAAAAATCTCAAGCGCTGAGGAAGACCCTATCTATAAGTTTAGAATATAGTTGGATCTTTATGTTGTACCTTGTTATATGAGAACTTAAAAAAAGTGGCCTTGATGTGCATCACGTGTTTTCATGTTATCTATGTGGGTTAATATTTGTGTAAACATATTGTGAGTTGTGTTTGTACTAAGTGATCTCCTATAGTGCCATGTGTACCACAATATAAGTCAAAAAAAATTATTCTAATATTTCTAGTGTTATATTTGTGTGTATAAAATGTAGACGTTACAGTTTCATTACTGTTTGGAGGTCATATGTGATTGTCATTTCCATTCACTTTGAGCCTTATAAACAAAAGTTTCATACAATGACGGCCTCGTGAGATTAAAAAATAAATAAATCATATGTACATGTTTTTCTTTATCATTAATATTTTTATGCGGCGAGGCTCGTTTTCTTCTTGTCGAAGGTGACAATCTGTTGCATTTTACAATTTATGTTGAATTTAGGAATCCCTAAGACATAGAAAATGTGATACCACTATGAAAATAGCTTCAAAAACTCCGGTTTCTGTTTGGAGATTCGTGGAATGTAACGCCATTATAAATACATAACTGAATGAATACCAATAGGGGTCTTCAAGATTTTCCACCGGATTGTTCTAAAAATAGTTGAACATATCGCTTTCTCCTCACTTCATCCGTAACAGACCAAAAGAAGAGTCTCAACAAGTAGATGTTCATCAATTAAATACTTCGTGATTTTAGCAGCAGTTGCGATTGCACATATATCGCATCATGAGTAATACGGCTAAGCCATACTTTTAGAGATCGAATTTCTATATAAGAAAGGCCAAAGCCATAGTATTTTACACCATTATCATCTTCCCTCAACTAAAATGGCCAAAACTCGAGCCTTAAAGGGCATTGTTCATTTTGGTTGCTGTATTCTTATTGCAGTCAGATATGGCCATGTCATTTGAATCTTCCGAAAATGCTGTTAAGCATCATGTCGAAAACCCAGAGCTTGTAGTCGAAATGGTAGAAAGGTAAGTGTCTTAAAAATGCGAACAGTTTTAGAACCATGTATAAATTGTTTAAAATGATTCTAATGGAATGATAATTTGTTACAGAATTCGCCTCTTTTGCTTTTATTAATCGTTAAAAGGGGAGGCAAAATGTATTGAAAGTAATAATAATGTGATGATAATTGTAGACTACTGACGAATTTTTGAGCTCATTTGCAGGAGTGTGAATAGTTCGAGAAGTCAGCTGAGCTCTTCGTCCTGCAGAACGGGAAACCCCATTGACGACTGCTGGCGCTGTGATCCAAACTGGATTGACAACAGAAAGAGGCTTGCTGACTGTGCCATCGGATTCGGTCAAAATGCCATCGGAGGCAAGAATGGAGAGTATTACGTCGTTACTGACCCTAGTGACGATAACCCTGTCAATCCCAAGCCCGGAACTCTGCGTTACGCTGTCATTCAAGCAGACCCTCTCTGGATTACTTTCCAAACAGATATGGTTATTCAGCTCAAGGAAGAACTTATCATGAACAGTTACAAGACTATTGACGGGAGAGGAGCCAACGTTCACATAGCAAGCGGAGCTTGCATTACAATACAGTACGTGAACAATATCATCATTCATGGAATTCATATCCACGACTGTAAACCTGCTGGAAATACAAATGTGAGGAGTTCCCCCACCCATTATGGCTATAGAACCCGCAGTGATGGAGATGGAATTTCTATTTTCGGAGGAAGTGCAATCTGGGTGGACCACTGCTCGTTGTCAAACTGTGCAGATGGACTGATCGACGCCGTCATGGGTTCCACTGCCATCACCATTTCAAACAACTTGTTTACAAACCATGACAAGGTGCACAAATATATATTAATTCCCTCATTTATATATCTTGGATGCTTTATTATTTTATTAATAACAATATCTTAGACTAAGGGGGATTAAGCCCTAGCCAAATTAGGTTCTTGTCTAGCGCGCTAACAATTAGAGGGTCCCAAATTTTTTTAGGATTTTCACTAGGTGAGTCTCTTATCTTCTGCCCATTATCATTATAATAATTATCATAAATAATATAATATTAAAATTTATTTCATGTAAGGTTAACATTATATTCCAAAAAGTCTAAATTAAGCCACACGAAATTAATTGTCTAGAGTGAAAACAAATAGGTAATGTCAAATTTATCATAATATTATCTCGTTGACCTCTTAGTGTCCTAGAGATAATTATTATGGTTGTAATATATTAATGTTTGATAGTGCCCGTTAATAATAATATAATATTAAAATTTATTATGCATTACATTAACAAAATGTTGGTGTTTTTTGTTTAATAAACCTGCCTTAGATACAAAGAAAATGCAATGGTTATTTTTGGTGAGATTTTTGTTTAAAATAATTTTAAAAATCTACGCATTTGGTGTGATTATTTAATGTGTCTACATTCTTTTATAAATATCAATAGTTAGGGGTCAATTTTAAATTATATTCTTTACGTATGATTTGTTAGATGCAACAATTTTATTTCAATTATATTTTTAGAAAATGACGATAAAAAAGAAAAAAACAAAAGAAATCAAAGTGTGATCTTTTGATAAATAATCCTTTTTCAATTCTAATATTTAAGTTGATATGTTTCCAAATAAATATAATATTTTTTTATGTTGAACCCTAATGTTTTGATAAAGACTCATTCTTAACCCTAATTATGTATTGTTTAAAAATCTAGTATATGAAGTTTATACAAATTAAGTAGGGGTATTTAGCTTTAAGTATTGCCTAGGATGCCGAGAAATCTTAATTCGGCACTGCTTAACCTACTTCTGGTATTTTCAGGTGATGCTTCTAGGTCACAATGATGACCATACAGAGGATGTTAAAATGCAAGTAACAGTCGCATTCAACCACTTTGGAGAAGGGCTTGTTGAGCGTATGCCCAGGTTATATAAATAAAATCTGCATTTCATTAGGATAAAACAAGTTCGAATGTCGAACTAAAAACATTAGTTGAATAACATGGTAATGCAGGTGTCGACATGGATACTTTCATGTGGTGAACAATGATTACACCCACTGGAAAATGTACGCCATTGGCGGCAGTGCAAACCCCACCATTAACAGCCAAGGAAATAGATTCCTTGCCTCTGACGATCAATCCCTCAAGGAGGTATTAAACTTATAATTATACTTGTGTATGTTATAAAGTTTGAAACGGGTGTATGATATATTTTAACATGGATAATGTGTAGGTGACAAAGAGGCTAGATACAACAGAAAGCGAATGGAAAAATTGGAATTGGAGGTCAGATGGAGATTTAATGCTGAACGGGGCCTTCTTCATTCCTTCAGGAACAAGAACGTCTTCTGCGTATGCGAAAGCATCTAGTATTGTGGCAAAGCCTTCGTCTGTAGTTGGCTCCATCACTGCAACTGCAGGTGTTCTCACCTGAAGAAAATGTTTAAATTGTTAAACATAGTATTAATAAAATTGGCACCTTCATCTCCGCCTTGACAATTACCTTGTTATCTGACTTTTATTTGCTAATGGAGTTGTCGTTGAACAGATAACAAATTTTAACATCATTGTTATTTTTCATAAATTTTAATATCATGATGCATTCGTATGGATGGTTGAGTAAAAATCCCAAGTAATATCTAAAGAACTTATTTTGTTTAAAATACTAAAATTCTACAGAACATTACACATATTTCATGACTATTATATTACACGCATTTTTACTCTGAATGAAATTAAGTGACGCCATTTAACTTATAAGATGAAGTTTAAAATTGTTCATGAACAACCTTAACATTAACATTAAAATAGTTTATAATGGAACGTACATTGAAAATTGAGATATTCAATTTTATTTTCAACATTTGTCAAGTTGTGGTCTTATGTGCTAAAAGCATCTTTGCCAAGTCAACAATTTTGTAATAGGCTTTCTCCATAAGCGACTTGAGCGAATTTCTTAGATGTTAAATTTTGGCTATGATTTTTAGCTCTACCGGTCCACAACCCTCTTCATCCATAAGAAAGTATGAAGTCTTTCGATGAAAAAGATATCTTTTTGTTTGAAACTCTTCTATTGATTAGAGTAATGTTCATTATGTTTCTACTTTATGTTTTTGTCACATCATAACTTTAGATGTCATCAAATATGTCACTATGAAGGAGCATAGATACATTTCAAGGGAAGTTGCTAATGTCTAAAAAATATACACCTCCGTATACACATGCATACATGCATACCATGTATTTTCTATTAATAAAAGTCAAAATTTCACTTTACATTAAGTAAAACTGGATGGAATTTATTGATTTAATAAAATTTGAATTTTATTAAGAATCTAAGAGTACATCAATGTAATAAACGAAGTATACTGAAATGTAAATGCTAAATAATTCATTTAATAATTTAAAATGAAAGGGGAAGGTACTTACATGAATTGATCTTACCTCGCAGTGATTTGGGACTAAATAGAGTGATGAAACAACGGAGCAGAGTGTCTTCACAATCTTCAAAAAATAGTACCAAAGGAAGATCTATCTAGACTAGGGCGCTTAGAGAGGGATAGGGGACCCTGTGGGTGCCTTGGTTCGAAATATGGGCACTGTGGTCTATGAAACATCTCAGAATCTGATCCCAATATGGTCGCTAGGTATTCGCATTACTTGGCTTTTAGTCAAGTGAATGTCACACTTGCTTCAATGTTTTCACCACAAACCTGCAATGAAGAATCACCTGCAAAACCCCACAGCAAACCACCGAATCCTAAAAAAGATTCAAATGTATGGGTCAAACCATCCTCAGCTACGTCTAAATGGATTGACTTATAACTAAGCGTTGCACTACATCTTAGACCCAATTTAGTTCTATGTGCTTGTGTGTCCAATAATGTTCCTAAGTTTCCCTAACGCCAATTATGTAGAGATATGGGGTAGTAATTAGATAAAATACAAAATGGTGGATGGAATAGAATGAATACACCCCTTCACATGTAGTGTGGGATGCAGAATAGTGCCAAAATGTAGTGTGTTGTTCTATGTAGACAACTAGCCCTTAGTAAAAATAGTTTATCCCTAAGGTAGTATATATGTTGTGTTTATATAGGGATATCTTGCTCAAATTTTCACACTAATGATCCAATATGCTGACTAGTACCTAGAGAGATGAGAATAAAAAACGTAAAAACTGACCTAGAACGTCCAAAACAAATCCAAGTGTGATGGGGACTAGGATGCCTAGAAATTAGGACCAAGGTGCCCCAGGCACCGTAAACCTTGTCTAGGCGCCCTATTCAAAGACTAGTGACAACACTGAGTGAGTATTGACAGATAAGACTCCTTGACACTTGACAAGAATCATGCAAGTGAATGAAAAATGTGCAAAACAAACAACAATAAAGACCAACAAGACAAACGAATTGATAATGGAATGGGGTTATCAGTGAATAAATTTCTTACTCAAGATCCATATTTAAAACAACATACTTGGTAGTACAATAATAGTAGTAAGTTGATGATTTTTTTACTACATTTTCCTCCACTTTATGTTGGTGAGTGAAGGCTCAGTAACATAAAGTAGTTAGAGATGCATGCCTGAGAGAAATATGGAGAAGCCCATGTTGATATGTGTTAGAAGAGTCTGTTGAACGTGAACATATAGCGTGACAAACCATGGATCAATGTGTTGATCTATGCCACGTAGCAAGAGATGAAAAATTGCGATGAAGTTGTTATCATGAAATTACAACATCCCCGAATGGCCTGATTTGTGGATGGGGCATTTGGTGTAACTTGTGTAACATTGGATCTTCTCTCAAGTTGTGGCACTTGCAGGCTTGAGATGATCCTCCAGAGAAAGGTTGGTTCCTTATCCTAAACTACCTGGCACAAGATACTCTTAGTGCAGGAAAGACTATCTAATCCTAATCTAACCTTCCAAGGGAGTAGGGAGAGAGAGTGCATGAAAATAAAACCTACACTAATAACGGTGATACACCAAAAAAGGAGGCTACTAATCATTTCCCAGATTCCTAAAGTGGAGAGAGGTGAGAAATGGAGAGGATGGATAAGATGCATCACATACAAAAGATGATATTCACACAAAACAACACTTCAAACCCATTAAACACAGCTCCTATAAACCTACAATAGACATCAAGAGATATGCACATTATACCCTACAATGGTGAGAGGCAACAAGAGACAATAAAGCATGCAAACGACGGTCAAAATGCATCACAAAACAAATTTTATTGTTCCATAAGTGTGCACAATACGTCATTAGTTGGCAAGAGGCAAGAAAATTCCATTACAAAGTAAAGAGAGGAGGCTTAATCTCCACATTCAACCCTAGAAAAGAAGAAAGAGAGAGAGGGCGGGAGAAAAATGACCAACTCCTTTACAAATGAACCCAAGATTACAATTTATAGATTTGAGAAAGAGAGAGACAATGAAATCCTGAAATTTGTCATTCAGCCACTTGTAAGATGTCAAAAATAAGTGCAATTGATTGTACTTTTCTTTCAAAATGCCTCTCATGTTGTCCCATGACCTAAACTAGATAAAGGAATGATGTCCATGCCCATTAATTACATTTCCAACAACAATACAATTGCTCCTTTGAAACAGGTTCGTTTTCTCTTAAATTAACCATAAAATCTTCATCAATTTCTAGATTTCTTGATTAGTGTACATTGGTCTTGGAACCACGATTCAAACGAGACCAATTTTTCATGATTCTGTCAAAAATTGATCTAGTTATTAATTCCTGAGTGATTGTAGTTGCTTGGTGTTTTCCAAGTTTGCCTTGATCTTTACGGGACTCGCAATTAATTATTTTGGTTGAAAATATATCTTAAATATTTATCCTCCTTTTCTTAAGTTTTCTTCCTGATTTGAGATGATTTGGTCATTATAAATAAGTGGGGCCTATTTATATTTCTACCATTATGGTTTGGTTGTCGTTGTGCATGAACAGGGTATTTTTTTAAAAGATTTTTGCTTAGTCAACTTGGTCAGCTCGGCTGAGCTGGATCTTCCCTTCTATCATCACAAACTCCTATATGTTGAATTACTGAGTCACTTCCCCAACCTGACACCATCCACATTGATTAGTGGGTTCCTTCCATCCTTTGATAATCCTTCCCTCGAACAGCAAGCCCTTGGTAATCAAACACCTCATCACCAAGTTGACTTCAATCCACCGATCGATCTTGAAAACTCAGCATAACTCAACTCATTACATTGGCCCCCTAGTAAGATTTCTTGAACCTCACGCGAATCTCACTCGTTGGAAACTACATCCTGCTCACGTCCGCTCGTCCATTTTGGTGATCTCGAATCTTCGAGGCCCAAGCCACACTTTTTCACTTGGGCCATTTCGACCTGACTCATCAGCGCTTAGGGATCTCAAAACCATCATGCCCACAATATTCTTGAGCCTTGACCTGATCGGGTCGTTTATCAGTCTCACTCCTACATGCCTCACTGGTTGGTGAAGTTGGACCATTTTGGCTTGCATGTTCCAGGGATGCTTGGTCTAATTTTCTCTTCCCCTTGCCACATTCCAATCACCTGCAAGCATTTTGGCATTCTTTGTCCTAGCCAACCCGAGTTCATGTGGGCCACAATCTTCCACTTTCTCCACATGACTCTTAAATTTTCTTGCATTGCCCACGAGTTACTCTGATTCGTTTGATGACAAGGAAAAACTCACCATCCTGAGCCAAGCTTGACTTCTATGTTTTCTCTTATCAAAGCTTTGGACTCGTCGTTCTATCAATTGTTTCCCTCTATTCCTTCCTATTAGCAACATAGCCAACTCGGTTTGGATTTTAGTTGGGTACATTGCACATTTTTCCAATGAGTTCCTTTCTACATGCTAACATAGATTCCCGATCCTCGCTCATCATGGTTAACTTGTTCCTTGAACTCTGTAAAGGGGCCGACTTATTGAAAACAACCTCCCCTCCTCTATATTGAATGATGATGGCCTGGCTTCCTTTGTTTATAGCATGGGCTCGGTGATGGACTTGATTCAGGGCTTGATCTAACATAACTCGACGCTAGCCTACCACTTCATTTCTATCAAATAGCTCAATGGCTTAGCCACTCCACCACATGGTTAAGCCCTATTTGCAGTTAGAAATCGACTCAAACTTCATCATCATAATGAATCGTTATTCTTTTCTTAGCTTGATGCTTCCACTCCGAACTTAGTAACATGTCATTGTAATAGCTCAGTCCCTCTTTAAATGTCTTAGCCCACGTAAATCCTGGGAGTAAATAACTCAGTACATTTGTAATGCATAGCTCACCCTGTAACACAATTAGTTCTGCACTTTGGGGCGTGTGAGAATGGCTCAATATTATAATGACTAGTAATCGAATAAATTAGCTCTTTCCACATAATATGCGATCTTGGTAACACTAGATTAGCTCGATGCATCATAAAACAATGTCGGAGCTTTTGAAGATTGCTCGTTATTTGCATAAGGATGGGCTCGGTCGGTAGTTTGGTATTTCTTTGACAAAAATCCAGCGATTCACAACATAGCTCAACTTCATGATGTATGAGCTCGACCGCGTATGAAATAACTTGGATTTTATACATAACTAGCAATATCACCTTCGGTGATATTAACAGGCCAATAGGCCTGATAATAATTAAATTAATAACAATTAAAATTAATAAAAAAATCAAATTAAATAAATAAAAAATTAATAAAAAAATAATTAAAAATTAAAATAAAATATCAAAGTAAGGAATAAATTAAAATTAAAAATAATTGAAAATAATAAAAGTTTAAAAAATTAAATTTACAAACAAAAATAAAACAAATTATTAAAATCAAAAAAAAAAAATTCATTAAAATAAAAAAAATACAAATAAAGAATTAAATAAATTTTAAAATTGCTAAAAATTAATAAATTTTGAGAAAATTATTAAAATTAAAAATTCATATAAAAAAAATTCTAAATTTAAAAATTAATAATTAATAAAGACAAAAATTAATTAAATTTTTTAAAAACTAAAAAATAATAAAACTTAAAAAAAATCAAATTACAAATTAAAATTTAAATCATCATCATCAATAATCATGATCATCATTTTTATCGTCATTGTTAATAATCATTATCAATAATCATGATCATCATTTTCATCATCATTATCCTCATCTTTATAGTTGTCACCATCATCAAAACCACCACCACCACTACCATCATCACCATCAAGGTTGTGATCTATCCTCATGGTCATTGTCATCTTGATCATCATAATCATCTCTATTGTCGTCTTCATCATCATTAACATCATTTTCGTCATCGTTAATATTCATCGTCAATAATCATGATCATCATTTTATCATCATTATCCTCATCATTGTCATCACCATCATCATCATCAACACCACCACGACCACCACCATCAACAATATCAATGGTTGTGCTCATGGTGGTGCATTTCTCCTTATCAGTGACTTCATAAGTTTTTCAATTTTTTGAATATTTTCACCATGGACGGGTTTATGTTTTTTAGGTTTGTTTTTGGAGGAAAATAGTTACTCACATCACTCATGTAGAGATTAAGATTTTTTATATTTATTATCGTTGTCGTTATACTTCATCATTTTTCATCCCCATCAATATTTTTAATGTTATATTCATCATCCTTCTCATAATCATCATCATCTTCATAATCATTTTCATCATCATTATCATCACCACCATCATCAATTATTGTCATTGTCATTATCATCACCACCATTGTCAATCATTATCCTCTTAATTATCATCACCACCATCGCAGATCATTGTCATCTTCATTATCATCACCACCATGATTGATCATTATCATAAATCATTATCATCATCATTGTTGTCTTCATAATCATCAATCATCGTGATTTTCATCATCCTCATCATTATCATCATCAACTCCATCAAATCGCCATCGTCAACATCATCATTCTCATTCCCATCAATTTTTTTACTGTTATTTTCATCATCATCATCATTGTTGTCTTCGTAATCATTTTCATCATCATTATCATCACAACCATTGTTGATCATTTTCGTCATCATTAGCATCATCAGCATCGTTGATCATTGTCGTCATCATAATCATCACCACCATCGTCGATCATTATCATCATAATTAGATCATCACCACCATCATTGATCATTTTCGTCATCATTATCATCACCACCATCATTGATCATTTTCATCATCATTATCATTATCATAATAATAATCTATTATTATTCTCATCATCATCTCCATCAAATCTTCATCATCAACATCATTATTCTCATCCCCATCAATATTTTTAACGTTATTTTCATCATCCTTATCAACATCATCATCGTTGTCTTTGTAATCATTATCATCACCATCACCATCATCGATCACTGTCGTCGTCATGACCATCACCCCCATTATGGATCGTTGTCTTCGTCACTATCATCACCACCATCGTCACTAACATTTTATTTTGAAGATAGCTCATTATCTGCATAAGGATGGGCTCAGTCAGTAGTTTGGTATTTCTTTGAGAAATAGCCAGCCATGTACAACATAGCTTGACTTCATGATGTATGAGCTCGACCACATATGAAATAACTTGGATTTAATACATAACAACTCAATTACCATCTTAAATAAATTGATTACAATTTTAAATAGCTCAATTCTTTACATTAACCATATAGCTCATTTTGTAAGGAGAATAGGTCAGTGGTAACCATTAGAGTTCATCCCTTCTTCAACAATGGCTTAGATTTTCCTTGCAAATCAACTCGACATTTTATAAAAATAGCTCTTTGCACATGGGGTAGCTCGGTTGTGAACTTGTTGAGTTGCATCCAGGGCCAGAGACTACTCCCTTTAAGTCTATACACTTCCTTAAACATTTTATGTTATTTCTTGGATTCTCAAACTATGCCAAGGATGAGTGGGATGTCTGAAGGTGTCCCGGAGTTGTGCATTGGATTAGACATTTTTTACCAAGTGGGTCCTTATGACTTATTATCACAATGCAAGCCTGCCTGTCATCCAATTTTTCCAAGGTAACGAAATGGAATAACAAAAGTGCACTAAATGAGAGTGATGATTGTAATGTTAAATGGTTGATGATTTCTAATTTTGTATGATGATAGTATGATGGAGTGTGGAATGATCATTTCCCAACCTAATTGTGTGTGCATGAAAAACTAGAGTATCTGGGTGTTCTATCACAAGAGGAAGTGTGTAGGGAGAAAGGTGTGTTATTCTCCAACCTTTAACTACATCCTCAAAATATCTATCCATTGCAAATGGACACAAATCAAATGTTTAGTGATTTTGGATCCAAATATTTCAATCAAACATGTTGACCCATATAGGAGATGTATTGGAAAGGAAATGGCGTCTCATTTCCCCCACTCCAAGGGTCTCACAAAAATGTGTGATGGCTTCCAAGTTAGGTCATTTGAAATTAAACTTGAAATGTAACATAACTTCCCATGTTAGGCCATCTAGGAAAGTAATGAAGGTAACTCCCCAAGTTAGATCATTTGGGAGGCCGCATGTAACTCCCAAGTCAGGTCATCTGGGAGGCTCAATGTGTTGTATTGTGTCGATTGAATGGTATGATTTTAATTATTATAATTTTAAACGCGTTGATTTATTGATTAGTTATTTTTTTTACTCGTAGAGAAATTTTACGCTTGTTTCCCCTAGGTTAGGTCATTAGGGGGAATCAATAGAAAGTGATGAAATCTCGCATGATGTATTAGTAAATGTTCAAAAAGGATGATTTAGAAGTGTAGAATGACCATGTAGTGGTGTAAGGGGAATTATAAGATGACCCCAATCATATGCCCCCTCTTTTGACAAAAGGGGTAGTGATAATGAGAACAAAGGTCATGAGCCAAAAGTAAGCTCAGTAATAGATAGTGTATGATAGAAATCACGAAAATATGTTTAAATCAAGTAAATGACAATGTTAAGTAGAAATAGTGTTTGTTTCATGTATAAGATATGATGGTATACTAAATTATGAAGATAATGCCACAAACGGGATAGAAATAAAAGTAAATATCCTCTCAAGATATGATAAAAATCATGCGACATGTAGTAGTTGTGTAGTAAATGTGTCATATGACCATAATGGAGTGAATAATGGAAAGTATTTATAAATAGTAAAGTGTAAAACTGATTACTTAACCCATTTGCCTTTTGTGTGAGTGTGAAAGTGAGCTCTGGGTGTGAAAGGATGCCGCAAGTTAGAGGAGCATGACCTAGAGTTTGTGATATGATAGCGACCATCGTGGCATCATATACGATAAAGGAGATGGTAAGTGTGATCTTTTCCAAAAAAATGTGTGTGTAGCAGTCAGTTTTGACGAATTTTTTTAAAAATGTTATTTTTTTTTCTCGGTGTTTTGGACATGGACAAAAGTGTTAAAGGCGCTAATGGAATTTGGGCCAAGAGCAACTAGACATGGGCACTAATGTCCTTCTTCTAGGTGCCTCAATCCTGCTTCTGGGCGCCGATGTCCAGAGAGTCTGATTTTTGTCCTGGGTGATTTAAACATGAAATTTGATGTATAGTGATGTTGTAAATGGTGATGTTTGCATATGTAGAGTGTTCTAACGTGTTGTTTGTTTTTGTTTGGTGTTTTGTAGAGGGATATCTATTCATGAGAGTTCCATAGTGGTTGTCATTTTATTATTTTGCTCGAGTTGGGTCTATCAGACGATGATTGGGAGGTTATGAATTGTGCCAGCCTATGGAACATAGCACAGATGGTGGATATGCCCCATAATATTCCCATGTTGTTTGCGAGAGAGTACACGTCATGAATGTTGAGAATATGGAGAGACATATGAGGGACACTAAGTGGTAGTTTATGGGAACTTTAGTGCTTACTAAGGCTCATATTAGCTTGGATGTGATTTTGAGATGAAAGGTTTTGTGCTTGTGGAAATTTATATCAGTGGTTATTGCATCATTGATCAAAGTGGAGGGAGGTGGTGTGGGAATCTTATATAAGATACATGATATTTCACAGCAGATAGAGGAGGAGGGTTGTAGGTATTCCAAGGCATGATGTGTGTTGGCCCACCTGTATAGAGCTCTTTTTAAATATGGGATCGTTGCTACTACATTATTGCATGTATGGTCCTATGAGTATATAGAAGTATTGAGGAAATTCGATGGTCCGCGAGATGAGTAGGCTACACTAGACATATTTTGTAGGAGATGGGTTGGTGTGCATGAATGTAAGATGGATACAAATACTTATAGATCTTTCATAGATCATATGGGGCCAAAGGTAGTGATATGGAGTCCATACCAAGATTATGGAGGATGGTAAGAGGATGCGATAGAGTTACGATGCATACGAAGGACTATGTGATTTCAGGATTGGTTGCATGGTGTTACGGATTTATTTCAGATGGATCAGGTATCTCAACATTTTGGTATGTCCTAGGATGTGCCAATAGAGCCATATTTGTGGGTTAGAGATGTTAGAGCACTTAGGAGGGCTAGAGCTAGACTAGGGACCACATGAGAGAAACTAGTACCTCCCGGGCCGGACAAGGTCGATGTCACCATAGAGCCTATTGATGTAGATAATGCAGGGTATATGGAGGCATACTGTGCATTGTGGACAGTGCATCGATGGGTGTTTTCATTTCCATTATTTTTAGATGTGAGAAGATTACATGAGGGAGGAGGAGTGGAGGGAAAAGCACATGCCCCCGATGACATAGCGGAAATAATATCGGAGCATGGGTATACATATAATTGTGTTGTATGATTGGTTACGTGCTTATGTTATGGTTATGGTTGTTTAATGTGTTTTGTTATTGGTTGTAGGTGATGTATATTGGAGCTTGATTGTGGACAAATCTATCCACACATTGACGTGGAATGTTCTCACCGACATACTTTCAAGTGGAGGGATGTTAGAGCATGTGGAAGACATTGTGGGAAAACATGTCCATTAGTCTGAATCGGTGTCCATAGCAGTAATGACATGTACCATACTACAAATCGAGAGGATTGAGGCATGTGATGAGACATGAAACTCCATATAAGTAGAAAGTGGTGGTCCTTTAGCATAGGAATTATTTTCATAATTCCTTTCATTACAGAGTAACTTTTTGAAGTAGTCTATGGATAACACACTATTACGTATGCAGGTGGAGAGTTATAGGGGTCATGATCAGTGGTACCGAGTTAGTGGTGAGGATTCTAGATCCAAAGCACTTATTTTACCGTATAGTGACAAAGATGATGAGATATGATTTGTAATGATGTATTCCATGTAGGGGAGTTTCCCCATAGTGATGAGATATCTTGTAAATTCAATTGATATATATAGACATATCTACATGATGATTATATTCATTGTGTTATAATGTGATAATGATGTATATGATTGTTGTTTATATGGAAATTATGCTCGATGTGTTAAGTGTTACTCATTTTTTTGAATTTATTTGTAATGCATAGTTGTCGAGTGATGCGTAATGTGGTGATAATATAATGTATATGATAATAGATGATGTTGGAATGTGTTTTAGTGATGACTATTAGTTATGCACCCCAGCATATATATGATGAGGTTCATTTAGATAAGACCCCTGAGCAGTCAAGAATGAACCATGTAATGTAAGAGTGTGTGATTGGGAAATGATTCTATATAATAAACTAGATGAATTCATATAGTGTGTGAAGATAGGTTATTTTTGTAATAGATCCCTCAAATGTCATGTAAGAACCATAACAACATGAGTGTGTCATTGGGGAGTGAGGTGATAATAATCACCAACCAATTATTGAGGTGGTGTGAAGCATGTGGGATGGAAGCAGCATGAGAGTATCAACCAAACTGAATGTCATATGGAGCAGGTGTGGTAGATGTGAATGCTAAGCATTGTGGAATCCAATGTGAATTAGTAGTATGATGTAATGGGTGTGATGGATGCAGTGGATGAGATGGATGTGATGGATGATATGGTGCAACAATGGATGGACGCGATGGAGTGTTTACATGAGTGACCACTTGTGTTGATGGACGAACAATGACCTTAGCACTAGAAGGAGGAGATAACTCAACCGGAATAATAGCTCATGGATGAGGGAGAGGAGATATGGATTGCTCATGTGAGCGACATCCAAAAGAGATGATTCCCTTATACTGTAATTGTTCAGGCGATCATGAAGGGTGAAGCAATCATTATCCCTATAGCCATTGATATGATGATAATTACAATATGCTCTATCATGTTGACATTGTAAATGATGTTATGGATGATGTTTGTTAGAAGGAAAGTGAATTAAATTCTCATTGATTAAATCACACAACACATCATGTGGTCGTGCATGATGAGATAAATGCAATGGCTCACACGAAACATAGGTAGAAGATTGAGGTGTAGCCTTTCTGAACAGAGTAGGATAAGAAGGATGCTTTTATGATGTAGCATAATGAGCTTACTTTTGAGGAGGAGATGGAGATCATGTATGACAATTAATTTATGAAAATGGAGAATAACTAGATATGTTGTGGTAGTAAACATAGGTGGATGATATATAACATTTGTGGAAATGAGGTATTGTTGTAGATCAATGAATTTATAGCAAATAAGTATGAACAATTGAACTGTATCATATTGCAATATGTGTTTTAAAGTTACAATCAAATCACAAAAAAGATAAATTTATTATCTAGATCGATAGGTTGAAAGACTAATTTATGCATACAAGCATTGAATCATAAGATGTAATCCATGATAGTTAATATTTTTCCTTGGTGTAAAGTAGGTATATGGTCATAAGTAACTCTAGCGCCATTTTTGATGATAAAGCGATGCAAAAAAGCTTCTTCCATCTTGTGATAAGTGTTAATAAATCCAAACATTAGGTTAGTATACCATTTCAAGGCATCATCAATAAGGCTATGCCGAAATGCTTTAAGTAATAATCAATCATTAGAATGTGAATCCATAGCCATATGATCATATTTGAGATTTAAATAGGGGTTTATAGTACCATCGAAACATGAAAAGGTAGACATGATACAATCCTTAGGAAACACTACATTATGAATCTTCTTAGGGATAGGGTTGCCATGTAATTAATTTTTATCAATGGAAGCATAATAGGCTTTGATTTCTAATGTGAATAATTGAATATGAGATTGTAAGTGACCCACATCATACATGAGAGATAAGATATATTGTGAAGGAATAGTATAGGATAGAAATAATGGATTCAACGGTTATAATTTTCCATTATGAGTAATCATAGGTTTGTCAATAGGATATGTATGAGAATCTGATGTTAAAGGAACACGAATTGTAGTTTCTACAGAAGCGATAGGTAGTGAAGGACATGGAATATCCATAGAAGCAGTAAGACTAGCATAAGAAACATTTGTAGGAGATGAAGTGACAGATGGAGATGCAACAATAGGAGGGGACAAACTAATAGATGGAGATGAAGCGATAGGAGAGGATGAACTAATAGATGGAGATCAGTCATGCATAGTGGTAGATACAACCTAAAAGGAAGATGACAATGGAGTAAAAGATTCACACTCAGTTGTACATAAAGTCGTATAATCATGATTATCAATTATTTCATCAAAATGAGAGAGAGACTCAAATAGAAAAATGTCATCAATTGGATCATCAACATAATTTGAATGAGCATGTGGACAAGTATGATATGGATCATGAGTAACATTATCATAAATAAAAGAAACATGAGATGTAGATATAATAGAGGTCTTACTAGGAAAAGAGTTATCATGCACATGTGTACTCGCTTCAAGACCAATCATGAAATCAATAACAAAATCATCTATAATTTCCTTAGAAATGTCAGGAGGGTCATGGCTAACTATATAAAAGGGTCGATAACTAGAAAATTTAGACATATCTGACACGAAACTAAAAGAAGTATATTCAAAGCTAGTAGATATATTATATTCATTAGTTAAAAGTTGTTATTGAATATCATCTGCCTTAGTAACATCAACATATAAAGCCTTAAGCTCACCTATAGTTGCTTCATCATAGATAGAATTGATACTAACATGAGGCATGATTATATAAGAAGGAGAAGAGATATCCTTATCCATTAGGGTTTTAGTGGATCTTAGAGAAAAATGTTCTAAACTAAGGGTTCACCAAAATAATTCATTAAAATCTAAATTTTATTAAGAATCTAAGAGTACAACAACGTAATAAATAAAGTATATTGAAATGTAAATGCAAAATATTTTTTTTTATATTTTAAAATGAAATAAAATGAAAGGGGAACGTACTTACCTAAATTGAACTTGTGTCACAGTGATCTAGGACTAAACAGAGTAATGAAAAAACGGAGTAGAGTGTTGCAATGATCTTTGGAAAATAGCAGCAAAGGAATATTTGGCCAGACTGGGGCACCTAGAGAGGGATAGGGGCGCCTCTGGGTGGTCTAGTCTAAAATTTGGGTGCCCTGGCATGTGAAACAACTCAGAATCTGATCTTAATATGGTCACTAGGTATTTGCAGTACATCACCTTTAGTCTGGTGAATGTTTCACTTGATTTTTTGTTATCACCATAAACCTGCAATGAAGAATCACCTACAAAACACCACACAAACCATCAAACCCTAAAAAATAAATATGCAAATGAAGGAGTCAGACCATCCTCAGTTGCCAAATTGATGGACTTAAAACTGATCATTGCATTACATCTAAGAACCAATGTAGTTATATGTGTTTGTGTGTGTAATAATATGCCTAGGTTTCCCTAGTGCCATTGATGCAAAGATATCAGGTATTAGCTAGATAAAATGTAAAATGGTATATGGAAGAGAATGAATACACCCCTTCCTATGTAGTGTGTGATGTGGAATAGTGCCTAGATGCAGTCCCTTGCTCTATGTAGATAACTATCCCTTAGTAGAAATAGTTTTACCCTAAGGTAGTATGTTTGTATTTATATAGGGATATCTTGCTCATATTTTCACACTAATGACCCGACATGACAACTAGTACATAGAGAGGTGAGAATTAAAACCGTAAAGACAAACCTCTAATTTCCAAAACAAACCAAGTGTGACGGGGACCAAGGTGCCCCAGGAACCATAATCCCTATCTAGGCACCCTAGTCAAAGACTAGTGAAAACACCAAGTGATTACTAACAAATAAGACTCCCTAAGACCTAAAAAAACTATGCGAGCGGATGATAAATGTGTGAGACAAAAAAAACAAAAACCAATAAGAAATACGAATAGACAATGGAATGCGTCATCAATGAATAATTTTCTTATGCAAGATCAATATATAAAACAACATACTTGGTGGTAAAATAATAGTACTAAGTGCATGATTTTGTGACTACATTTATTGTCTGCATGATATTCATTATAACAGAATTGGTATATGTGTGCACTAACAAAGCGTTTATTGTGGATCATATGTTTTAATCACAATTTTAAATTACTTTATTGTATAGATTTGAAGACAATTATAAGTAACTAAGGTTGAAAAATAGAATTACATGGTCAAATAAATAAGTCCCCTATAAATAGGGCTTATAATGTTACCCTAACCAAAGACATAATGGATACAAAATTGCTTCACCGTAATCATAATGGCTACATGAAAGTAGAATTTCCAAAAATATATTTATAAACATCTCAAGCAAAACCTAGGGTTTCAAGAACCCATTCGAGCTCATAAAAAATAATGCGACGATGAAATGTTTTACTAAGTCTTTAGTACATATTCGGGCATTAACCACCAAATTTGAATTTCATCAAATCAGTGTTACATCTGATGCTGTCACTTTTTGTAATATTAATTTTTAATATTATTTTATCCATCATTAAATAAATCAAATGTCTATCAACCTCAAATAGAAAGTATAGACATTAAATAAATTGTTGGCATGGTGTTGCATAGGTGTTGTCATTGATGCAAAACCTCATTAATGACAAACATGATGATTTTTTAGGGTCATATGATGCTCAAATTTATGATGACATGGATAATTAAGTATTTTCTTAGTAGCACATGTTAATTTGGTGAGGATAATTTGTTCTAGCAAGCCTATTCAAGTGACCTAGCTAGCTTAGGTGATGTTGCATATTGTTTGGAGCTTATTGGATGCTTGATAAGCATGTTATCAGGATGGATAGTATGTTTGGATATTTCTTTGGCACTCATATGAGCTACAATTTATAGATACAGGTTGGTAACCATCATTTAGGTGCTCATTTGGAGTAGGTATGGAGATATATGATCTCATGGATGTATTTAGGAATGTGTACCATGATTTATTAGGTATGTTTGGACCATTTTTAGTGCTTTCATGATGAGTTACAGTGTTCTTTCAGTTAACCCTAGCTTCTACAGTGTAAAACCCTAACGGTTAGCTATGCAAGTTTCAGTGCCTGGAAATATTGAGAGATAATCATGAAATTATGATGATTGCATACATTTTTAGGATGTTTACTTGTGTTATGGGAAAAAATTTAAGTTTCCATGATGTGAATTTTGTAATATATGAGGTTTTTGTTGAAACAGGGTCAAGAACTAGTGTAATTCCATCTCGAATTGGTAATTCTGATGTTCACCCTAAATTGTGTGCTTTGCATGGGACCTTGTGGCTTTAATGGATGTTTATACATTTATTTTATAATGTTTCACAATAATAATGAGATCATTTCATCGTCACATTTTTATGAATGAACATGTTAAGAAAGTAAACAACTATTTATGAGTTTTAAACCCTAACTTGAAAGTGGTTAGTGAGATTTGCTTCCTAAGTACAAAGAATTGCTTCTAAGTGCATCGATTATTATTGGAACATGTATAATAGTCCTTCATATTTCTAGAAAGGTATGTTATAGGTTATGGTCATGAGTGGACCCCACTCAAATAGGTCATTTTCTCAAGAAGTGTGTTTTGGGACAATTTTGTCCACAGGATTTTCAAACTAAATTGTCATTGTGTGATGTATGTTAATATTTATTGATGGAAAAAAAGGTTTCAGGTTATTTTTATGTAGTTACATGGTCAAGTGAGATTCATTTAGGTTGACTAGTCAAAGGGAAGTTTTGAGGCAGTAAAAAGAAGTCTTTAGTAAAATGAGCATAACAAGAAATACATGTGGAGTTATGAGGTGATTCAGGTTGTGTTGGAAATATAATTTATAGATATTTCCAGTGATAAAAATTTTACTTCATGATTAATATTTTTTATATGGTTTCGAAGTTAGTTTGTGAGAAAGAATATTTCTTGTTATCCACGACAGAACATTTTTTTCTGAAGAATTGAGTTGGTTAGAGCATGATATGGATTAGATGATACTTACTATCACCTAGTTAATTCGACATCCAATGATTCCATTTTGAGGTCTTAAAAGTGTCAAGAATGGTTTTAACCAGTTTCTCTTTGAAAAAAGTGTTTTGGGAAACATGATTTGGTGAGGGAAAAAGTTAATTTAGATTCAACAAGTCGTTATTTAATGACTTATAACTTAATTAGAATGTTTCTACAAGTTCTTAAATTTTGATTGATTTGTCACATGTCCTATTTTAGTTGATTTTAAGAGATTTTGAGGTCCAAAGTTAGAATAAAGGTCCTGAAGGGTGCTGAAAATAGGTGTTTTGAGAAGTATAAGAAGTAGTGGTCCCATTTAATGAAATAATCTGATTGGTTAATGGAAATTATGACCATGTATTATTTTTAAATGTCATTTTAAACATAAATGGTGATTTTAAAGGCATGACTAAAAATATTTCTGGTGTGAGGAGAATTTTGGCATTCCAATACATGGGTTTTGGTGATATTTGGTGCATGGAAGAAGGGTTTTTGCTAGACCGACCCCTATGGGTCACTTTTAGATGTTATGAAAAGTATATGGGGTTTTTTATATGATGTATTGATCACAAAAAAGGAGGGAAAGTATTTTATTTTTAATTTGAAATGTGAATGAGCTAATAAAAGCATTGTTTTTGGTGTTTTTTGAAGCTAGTGGTTTATGTGTGATGTGTGCAAGAAGTACGATCTAGGTGAGAAATTTTTTTGGGTTTGTGAGCATGAATTGATATCAGATAAAGTGTTTGAAAGTTTGAATAATATTAGCAAACATGTGTGCAATATTTTGAAGACTTTAAAAGTAAAGATAGAGCTAGTTTTTGAGAGATTGAATACCTACGGTTTGAATGAGGGTTTGAAGAAGTGCAAGTTGAATCATTGATCTCTATCATTTGTGGCAGAAATAATTCTGATATCATAACATCATAAGGTGGTTGAGTGGGTGCTTGATCATCTTGAAGGGTTGTAGCCTCCTTATGGAGTTGGTGCTTCACAAAATTAGGGATTGATGTTCCTTGTAGAGTTGTAGCTCTACTAAACCAAGGGTTGGTGCTCCTTGTGGGGTTAATGCCTCACTAAATTTGAAACATATCAATATAAATATTATGTTTCAGTGGGTTTTCTTCCCCTTGATGGTTTCTCACTTATATCTTGTGTTCTTTGTGTTGATTCTATGTTTCATGGTTGATTGAATTTATGATATTTGATGTTGTGCACACATTAGTGATTGGATAAGTGAATTTTTGGTTTGGTTGAATAATATGAAATATGATTTAAAGTATTTTGTAAGGACTGATTCACCCCTCCTTCGGTTAGCCATTTTTCTTCCAACAATTGGTATTAGAGTAAGTCCTTTTGGAGAAGTTTGACATCTTGAAAGAGAGATCCTTGAAGCAAAAATGGCAAGTGGTTATAGTTATTGGCAAGGCACCATTGTTTGATGGTGTGAATTATGCTTTTTGGAGTTTGAGGATGAATACCTTTATTATGGCTCAAGGGTTTTGATGTTTGGGATGTTATGGAGCATGGCTATACCCCTCCCGCCACTACTCCAGCTACTAAGAGCATGAAAATACAATATGTACACAATGACTCAAAAGCCTTTAGTGTCCATCATAAGTGGCCTTGGAGAATAAGAGTTAGGAAAAGTGATGCATTGCAAATCAAAAAAGGAATCATGGGAAAACTTACAAGTTCTTTATGAAGGAGACTCAAAGGTAATAATTTCTAAGCTTCAAACTTTTAGAAATCAGTTTGAGTCTCTCAAAATGAATGAATATGAATCCATTGCATTGCATATATTCTTAGAGTTGAAAAATTGGTCAATAGTATGAAAGGATTAGGTGATGAGGTGAAAGAAGAATTTGTTGTTCAAAAGGTCCTAAGGTCACTAATTCCAAAATTTTATTCCAAAGTTTTTTTCCATAGAAGAGGCCAATGATTTGACTCAGCTGAAGATGGATGATTTATATGGTACCTTTACTACTTATGAAATGAGAATAGGTGACTCCAAACCAACCAATAAAGAGATAGTATTTGCAAAATGGAAAAGTATAACAAAGGATAAGAAGGTCAATGCTAATTATGATCCACTCATGAGCTAGATGATGAAGAACTTTTTACCTTGGTTGCTAGAAGAATGAAATTTGGAACTCATAAGTATGAGGGTAAATTTCCTTTCAAATGATTTGTTTGTGGTAAAATAGGTCACCTTTACTGCTAAATGTCCTCATAGACATGATAAGAAAAGAAATAATGACCATGAAAGTGATCAAGATAAGAAAAATCAGAAGTATGACAAAAGGAAAAAGGATTTCAAAAAAGGTGATTTTAAGAAGAAGGATAGGAAGAGTTTTCTTACCAAGGAAGAGGTTTATTCCTCTTAGGAAAGTAGTGATGTTGATGGATCTAATTCTAATATTGAATCAAATTTCAAATATTTAGGTGATGAGGTTCTTTTCATGACAAAGGAAGCCATGAGATCCTCTAGTGGAGGTTCTACTTTTTGGGGAGATGTTACACTTGATTCTTGCAAGGAAAATGAAGGATAAGATTATATTTTAAGGATTTAATTGGCATGTGTTCAATCAAAACTATAACATGCTGAAAATAACAATAAGAAATTGACTTCACAAGTCAAGGAGTATGAGGAAAAGATACAAGAACTTGAAGGTAAACATTGGGCCATTTCTGAAAAGCTTGAGGAATTAGTGAGAAGGTTAGAGTTATAAATGAGTAATATGACTCTTAGCCTACAATGTAAGGAGGAAGAAGTGATAATCCTTAAGAAATAACTCTCAGATGCTTGAAAATAAGATAAAATCATATCAGAAGCTTAAAGATAGTACCAAGGCTATTGATGATATCTTAAGCAATCAGAGAGTTACAGGTGACAAAGCTAGCTTGGGCTTCAAATCTTGAGGTCATGGACACTAAGGTGAAGAAATAATACATGTTTTCATGTAAATAAGTAGGTGAACCAATCTCCAAGGAAGGAAATATGGATATCTACATCAAGAACATTGAGAAAACCAAAAAAATTAGGAAACCTAATGCCTCAAAGTATGAAAGATCTTTGAATGGTTATTGTTATACATGTAATGGATTTTTTCATAGGGCTAAGGAGTGTTGAAGGCCTATTATAGATACTCAACCATGGAAAGATAAAAAATATGATCATGCTAAGAATGTTGTATGCTTCAAATACAATGAGGTAGGCCATGTTTCTAGTTCTTGTTTGAATGGTACATTTAGTCATGTTGATGATTTCAAGAAGAACAAATATAGTAGTGTGTTACAGTATGTAACATAGTTGGTCATGTTGCAAAGTACTGTTATCAAGGCTATTCAAGTCAAAACAAGAAGTCTTCAAGGTCCTAGAATGAAAGCTATTGGAGTTCAAAGACCTAAAATGTATGAAAATGGTCAAAGAAGAGTATGTGAACCAAGAAGAGACCCTGAGTGTCTCATCAAGAGCTTATGATGATGGAATGAAAGGTAAAACATAGAGTTTTTTTATCATAAGAGAGAGGAAGAAGGAGTTTTATAGGTACCTAAGAGGGCTCGGTACCTCTTAAATACCTTCTTTTAGGTCTTCAAGTGTTCATATATCTTCACTATGCTTTTTAAAGGTATATTGGTACAAATGAAGCATTTGAGTGAGAGGGAGATGTTTTTAGGTATGTGTGTGACTCCTCCAAGTTCTTAAGGTATGTCCTTCTATTCATTTAAGTGTGTTACCATGTTTCACGATGGTTGTCCTTGTGTGTGATTTATTCAAGATCTCTAAGCTTTTGTGATCATCAAGGTGTATGTGTTTGAAGCTCTTATAGGTATGTGATTGTGTCTTTCGTTGATGAATTGTCTATCTGAGGTTGGTTTCAGCATGATTGTGAGTCTATTTGAAAGTCTCTTATGAAGGTTCATTATTTCATGACACTTGTATGGAATGTTTCATTTGGGTTTATGTCATTGGTTGACTATTCTGAGTGAGTCTGTGGTCTGTGAAGGTACATTGTAACAAGTCTGAGTACTATTAGAAGTGTCATAAAATTATCATGTGTTGTAAAAGGAATATTCTAATGTAAGTGTTTCTAAGTGTTCTATGGTGAGTGTGAAGCTATGAATGTGTCTAAGGAGTTGTTGGAGGCTTTCAATGGTCCTAGAGGTTTCATTTTCCTAAGGAAGTATGACTTGGTCATCATAACGTGGTATGGGCTTATCCATTTGTTTTATGTCTAAATGTCTATGTTCATGCATCTCAAAATGTGTAAATGGATCTATGAAATGCGTTTGAATATTCTCAAATGTATCATCAAATTTGATGACTTGATCATTCAACATGAAAGTGGAAGATCTGTGCACAAGTTCTTAAGGGCTTGTGAGGAAAAATCAAGATGAATCTTGGTAAGTAAATGGTATTATTCATGTTCTATTCATTGAAAATGGTTCTCAGAGTGTTATAAGGTGTGTCTACAATTTTAATGATCAATTTTGGGGTCATAAGGATGTAAATTTGTACATTTTGAGACACTTCTCTTCCTAGACTAGTTTTTCTCAGTACCACTGAGAGTGGTATGCAAGGAATGTGATGTTTGAAGGACCATACTGGTGTGAATTCAAGGACAATGTTTTTTATAAATAATCCACACAAGTTTTTATATAGGATTCAAGTTATTTGAGGGTCCTAAGTAATGTCTAAATTCTTGGGAATCTATGACAAAGTTCATATTTGACAGAGAATAGTGCTAAAAGACCTAATTACAAGGAGTGAATGGTCTATGGATTGAGTAATTTTTCTTCATGAGCTTCATTCAAGGCTTAAGGTGGATGTTCTATAACAAAATGGGTATCTATATCTAGGTAATATTTCTCATGAAATCTTGTATACCAAAATTTATGTGTGTTGATTGTCTTGAGGTTACTAAGGCTAGTGGACTATGAATGAGTGCAAGTTGATGGTAAAAAGAAGGAACAATGAAGTTTTTGTTGATTCTCATAGTTTTTGCTTAACATAATAAATGTGTTTTTAAGTCCTCTTATGGACTTTGGATGATGAAAAAATTCATAATGAGGTACATTTATACATCCTGTGATTTTTGGAACTACCTGATTGAGTTGAAAAAGTAATATGCACCTACATGTATGGTCATTGGCAGTGTTTATTATTGATAATCAAACTAGCCCCATGGAGAATAATGAACTCCATATATTTTGTGAAGTGATATATAAGTCTGTTAAATGATCCATGGTCTATCTCAAGACGTGAAATCAGAAGCATGGTATGGTCCTCACATTCATGTCTTGAGCAAGAATTGGCTATCTACAGGTTGCATGAGTTTTCCTCCTAGACTTGGTTTGAGCATCAAGGTTATTTAGGTATATGCACGAGTAAATATATTTAGAGCATCTAAAGTTGTATGAAGGTGATATTCATTAGGAACATAAAAAGGCATTGAGTTAATCCACCAATGGTATCATGTAGCAAGATAAGCTTGCTACATGTACTGTATATACGAAGGTTGATAGAGTATGAGAGATATTCTCGTGTATGCTCTGTGTGCAGAATGAGTCCATGTTACAGGAACTGAACAAAGTATGCTCACAGGAAAATTATGATTCTTCATAGATCTCGTAGTGAATTTACTAAGTTCAATTATGAAGACTATTGAGGTATCCATAGTTGGCTCAACATATCATTGCAAGGTGGATGATGTGAATCTAGTGAAATGAATGTACAGTGATAGTGTGCTACTAAGCATTGCCTACAAAAGTTGAATTCATCTTGGCACATGTAATATTGTCAATGTGGTATAATGCTAAATGCAATTTCATGATGGGACATAGTGTCTTGATTACTTCTTAGATGTTGCAAGAAGCAAGTATGGAAGAAAAGTAAATAATTTAATAAAGGTATGTTCCCTGTGAATAATGGTATGAGTGCTAAGTTGATACTAAATAAGGGGTCAGCTACATGTATATATAGTGCTGGAGTGAGTCCATCAAGACAGGGTTTGCATAAGAGAGTTTACTTCTAGATGAATGTTATGAATGATCTCAAGCGATACTAAGGTATGATGTGAAGCGTGAATTTGCACCAAAGGTTAAGTTAATTTTGAATTATGAATGCATTATCTCATCTAATGCTGACTGTTATCGAACTTGTAGACACAAAATCACACACTTTGAGACATTATTTAGTCTTGGTCTCATACTACTATTCATATGGTTTCTGAGTGAAGAAAATACTAATTAACCCATGTCCTTTGGCATTTTTAATTTGCTTTCTATAATCACTTTTGATCCTTCGACCATACTTGTCCAATTTGTTTTGTCATTCTACGTTATTCCTATTTCTGACTGGGGCGCCTAGCCTAGACTGGGGCACCCGAGATGCCCTGGTCCCCTCTGGGCACCCTGATCCACTTTGTACTTTGCTTCCTTATTTTGGGATATTTCTAGTTGTTTGAGAATTCCATATTTTTAGTAGTCAGCCTTTTTGGGGTTAATTACGAAATTAGAAACATAGAACAATATAAATATAAAGTTATGAGACCATAATGAGGGACCAAGAACAAAGCATCTACTATCACCATCTAGTGTTACATCCATCAAAGGCACTTAAATCTACATTTGCATCTGTCTAGATCCATCAAAAGGCACACAAGGTTGGTTCATCTGCATCACACTTAATAGGAGGGGAGTCTATTATTTCCATGCACACATTTACTACATTCTATATCTAGTTACTTTCTCGCTACTTCACAAAGTGTGACTAGCACAAGAGCAACCTAGGGTACGATTTACATACACACACCTAGAACTACATTGGGTATGAGATGTAGTGCAATGCTCAATTATTAAGTCCAAAATTGTGGCCGTTGAGGTCATTCCGACTGCTTCATATGCATCTTTATTTTTTAGGGTTTTTATGCTTTGTCTGAGGTTTTACAGGTGATTCCTTATTGCAGGTATTACAGTGACATCCAATGCAGTTCAAAAACATTAGTGTGATAAGAAGAATATATAGGTGAATATCTAGTGACACCTCAGAGGAGGGTTTCAGGCCTTTCCCGCATACTAAGGCATCCATGGGTGCCCCTATCCCATTCCAGGCACCCAGTCCAGTCAGAAATCTCAGATATGTACTTTCTTAGGCTTTTGTGTGGTTGTTTCCTCCTCCTGTTCACCTAGTTTCCACTATGACACATCCCCGCACCTTCGCCGAATTAGCTAAGGATGTTTTAACACTCTCTTGCACATTAGGGTTTTGCATTCCTATTTACTTAGTTACTTGAGTCATTTCCTTTATTTATTTAGTTGTTATTTAATACTTTAGATAACATTAAATTACACTAGGATATTCCAATTTAGTTTAATCATTTCGGTGAACCCGACCAATCCAACACTTCCTTCTTATTATGATGTCACCACATCAAGTTGTGGCTCAATCATTTTATCCTAGTTTTGTACCTACTAAGATTTTTGGTATAGTCACTACTGCTACTGACTTTATGCACATGTGTACTCAACATCCCCCTCAATTTTTCACACTTAAGGTTGATCTCTCCATCAATTTAGTAGCTACTTGTTGTACTCATCCTCCTACAGATCGACCCACTTCTATTCCTTCACGCATCACATCATCGAACAACTTAAAAATATGCCCCCTCAGATTTCTCTTTATGACTTGTTGCGTAATACACTTGACTTTCATCAAACACTAGAAGCGTCTCTTTGTTCCATTCATATCGAAATTGATAGCTTTGTTGTCACCTTTTCACATCTCATATAGTCTCTTTGGAATCTACCACATGTTATATCCTTCACTAATGAGGATTTTTCACCTTTTGCTACAAACAATTCATGCACACCCTTTCTCATTATTGTCATCATTAGCACTACTAACATCAAACGAGTACTTAATGATAATTGATCAATCATCAACGTATGTGTTTATACTCTTTTAAAACAACTAGGTATTAACGACAATCTCATTTCAAAGAATTCTACTCTCATTCAAGGATATGATTCCACCACTCGTACATGTCTGGGACTATATCATTACACATTAAGGTTGGGCCTAAATATTTTCTCACTGAACTCTATGTTATAGATACTTCATTCCAATTCAACCTATTACTAGGTAGGCCTTCAATATATGCAATCCAAGCAAACCCATCTATTGTTCACAAATGTGTCAAATATTTTCATGATGGATATGAACATATTATGTCAACAGATCCTGAACATTTCAAATTCTATCGCATAGACCCCATTATGGCTATGCCCATCCCTCCTACACAACTTATCCCACATAGTAGTATTGAGACATATGACATTGGTCATTCTAGTACTTCTAATTTGTCCACCGCTCAAAGTACCCCAGTCATTTCTACTCATATCACTACCATTATTTCCCCTACATCACCTATCTTTATCCCCACTACTACTCATCCTGTTGAGGTTTCATCTCCCATTCCTCCACCTAGCACAACTCCTATAAATATACTTGAAAAATCTATACAACTTGATAACGCTACCATAGATGATTCTGAGAGATTTGACGATGACATTAACGTTATATAACTTACTAATGACGCATTAGGCCAGCTGAATTTTACCCCTTTAGGTGTAGATGCCTCTTACTCTGAAGACACCTTTATGGCTGATGGCACGGGTGAATATAGATTAAATACCCCTCCTTATACCAATGCTATGATACTTTATCAGGGATTTATTAACACTTTAGATGTTGTTCCGCCTTCCATGGCATAGTCTCCATCTCCACCACCACCCTTCACATGTACCTTATTTATCAAAAATTTATTTTGGCGTAACATCCCACTTGATCACACTTTCTCAAATATTATTTGTACACTTGAGGGCTTACCAAAACTTAGTTTTATTCTTAATGAAATCTTACCACCGATTTACTCACCTCATCTATAGCAGGGGTATTGTCGCATTATGAATGTTTATGGCCTGTATGTGTTCCACTTGATAATATTTGTTTCACGTGCTCCTCACACTTTTCCATTGACACTAGGGCAATCTTGGCTTGATTATATTGGCAGTACCTTAGATCACAACCACACTTCTCTCACATTTCCTATGCCATTTGGAAACATCTCCATTGGTAATAACTCATCTCCTACTTATTCTTAGAATCTTTCTCACTGGCACGCACATGATTGTCAACTTGTGCCTTTCACCGATCAATAATATGCAATGAACGTTTACACACTATGTCACAATGGCTCTCTATATGATCCACCTCATTATATTGCATATCATATCCCTAATGTAGCACCAGTAGACTTAGATCCCAAGAATGATGATCTATTAGAAGTGTCACATGATTACACTCACCAATGCATTTGGGGGCATAACATCCACACACCCCATCCTAGCATCAAAACACATCTCATACTCGCATTTACATATATTCACATCCTTGCATTTCCATAATCACCTACATTACACACATCAACATTACCTGATGACACACTCTTGTGTTTCAGTTCACACTTGATTGTTGAGGCCATCCTACACATGAACCCCACACACTGGATGATAGGTACTACACATTGCATCCTTTCACACATTCTATGGTACATCTCACATTTTGCATACTACATTTGGTGTTTATTCTACATCATTCGAATTTTTACCTTGACATATCTACAAATCTACACACCATACTAGTATTCATCATATTGTATACCTCTCACAATTATTGTCTATGAGTCTAGCGTTACATACTATTCATCCTACATAGAGTGCATCTTCACACTATTATATTATATACACATCTTGCATTACATCACATTTATACACACTTTACATATCAGATAGTCATCTATCATCATCACATATACTATATCTCCTCACACGTGTTGAACTCACTACCCTACGACCTACTCTAATTCCTCGGTCCAAACTTGACTATTGAGGGTTTACAAATAAAATGGACCTTATCATGCTCACATAGTCATCATCCATCCTTATATCATGTGAATTTCCTAGGTTAGTGAAAACGGTCACCTATCCCATCATCTTGTAGTGGTATACGCTTTAGGCTACATCACCACTTCTTCTATTCATCTAGTAGTCATATACGCTTTAGGCTAAATCATCACTCCTTTGATCATCTTGTCGTGATATACGCTTTGTCTATAGAGTCACACACAAACACATCATCTCTAGGTCACATATCATCAACACAAATTCCCACTCATCATAGCATGCTGCACACAATACACACTTTGACCATTTCCCGATGACACACTCTCATTTTTTGTTCATTCTTGATTGTTGAGGGGGCATACTAAATTAACCTCACTACATACAATTCAATTCACTCGAGGGCACGTGGCTTCTATGATACACATTGCATTTCATTCCATCCATCCACAGCATACTACATTTTACAGTTGAATTTACTCCTGCTTGCACTTGTATGTACACGTTCACTTTACTACACATGTTTGATAGATCTCTTATATATCATTATCTTTATCACACACACATGTGCATCCACGTCATTTTCTAGTTGTGATTGCAGATACAGAGCTTCAACACACAACACTAATGTTTAACACACTACCTATTGGGGGCATCCAGATTCGTCCACTACAAGTGTTATTATTTAATTTTTGTACTTAGCACTTTTCATTATTAGGTTATACATGATTTGACATACTTGTTATTTTTCTAATATGTTAAAGGGTGCTTCATGTGTAGCATTTGTTATGCAAGGATATTTGTTTCCATAGTTATTTTTTTGTTTTCTATTACTTGTTATTATTTGCGGGATTTTCCCTTTGTTGTGTGCATACTTGTTTGTTTGTATGCGATGACTATGGCCTCGAGTTTCTAGAGACATCATGAGTGATGTCCCATGTTTGTAACCCACTTTTAGCAGTCTATCATTGTCTTCTTGGATGTTTACATTATATTCTCATGTTCTATCTTATACATTGTTTGTTTTTCTTATACTTGTTCTCTACATGCATGTTTGTTCGTACTAACACTTGTTTTCTAGCCTCTTGTTTGTGTGTGTCTTGGTCTCTACCAAACACATTCCCTTCCCCTTGCAGGAAACAATTTACATGGTTAGTCCTCTTTTGGGGCCACATCCTCCTATCTGTGATGTTACATGCACCCCCAAAGAGGGGAGCATCATTTGGGGCTTACACACGGTACTAGTACAGTTTAGTCCACATTCCAGTTTACAGTCGTTGTCCATGAAAAATTTTAGTCTACATTTTACGAGTGGGTTCAGACCAGTCTACGAACCCCATACACAGCTACTGTTATAGCTAAGATTTTCCTTAGCATTCTAGGGAGAAATTATAGGCTGGAGGATACAGTGGATTTTCTTCCCTGCACTACTTTTTCTAGTGCCGTGGGATCGCCCAAAAACCCAGACAGTACAGAGATCTCTTCACCATTATCAGGGAAGTAGTTATAGGTTAGAGAATATCGTAACTTTCTCCCTATACTTCTTCATTCACAGTGGTGTGAGATCGCCCAAAAAACTCGCACTTTACTAACAGTTACAGGATATCCTTTTTAAACCTTTTTCTCATCATGAATCAGGTGCACATGTTCCTTTGCAATTTTCATACTTCCTTTACACGCTTTTTTACATGCATTTTTAGATATATACATGTGTATTTGAATACTTGACCATCTTCTCCTTTGTAAGTCCGTCCATATGGGAAGCCAACAATCAACAACTTTGTCAACAACAACACACAGATGGTGAGTACATCACACACATGATATTAACTAGGAAGGTACACTACACACATTGGCATTTACACACGTGCTTCCACCCTAGGTTCTCTTTCATCACTTTTACTTTTTTTACATCCTTAGTCTCCACACTCCATCTTTTTGTCACTCCACACTTTGTCTAGTCCTTCGGTGCATTTTCTACATCACTCTACATGGCAGGTATGCATCTCTATCTACTTTATATTAGTGAGCATTCTTCTCACCAACATAAATTGGGGGAGAATGTAGTCACTAAATCACACACTTTGAGTCAATATTTAGTCCTGGTCTCATACTACTATTCATATGGTTTTTGAGTGAAGAAAATACTAATCAACCCATGTCCTTTGGCCTTTTTATTTTGCTTTATGTCGTCACTTCTGATCCTTCAACCATAGTTGTCCATTTTTTTTTCATTCTATGTTATTCCTATTTCTGACCGGGGCGGCCAACCAAGATTAGGGTGCCCCAAGGGCCCTGGTCCCCTCTGGGCACCTTCATCCTCTTTGTACTTCGCTTCCATCTTTTGGGTAGTTTCTATCCATTTGAGCTTTCCATAGTTTTAGTAGTAGGCCTTTTCAAGGTTAATTATGAAAATAGAACAAGAGAACCATATAAATATAAAGTTATGAGACCATAATAAAGGACCAAACACTAAGCATCTATTATCACCATCTAGAGTTGCATCCATCAAAGGCACCTAAAGATACATTTGCATCCATCTATCTCCATCACAAGGCACACAAGAATTTTTAATCTACATCACACTTCATAGGAGGGGAGTCTATTGTTTCCATGTACACATTTACTACATTCTACATCTAATTACTTTATCGCTACTTCAAAAAGTGTGACTGGCATAAGAGCAAAAAAGGGCACGATTTATGCTAAGATGTAGTGCAACACTCAGTTAGTAAGTCCATCATTGTGGCCGCTGAGGACATTCTGGCCCCTTCATATGCATCTTTCCTTTTTTAGGGTTTTGATGCTTTGTCTAGGGTTTTGAAAGTGATTCCTTATTGCAGGTCTTATAGGGACATCCGGCATAGTTTAGGGACAATAGTACAACAAGAAGAAAATACATGCGAACATCCAACGACACCAAATAGGAGAGTTTCAATCCTTTTCCGCAAACCACAGTGCTCAGATCTCAGACCATGGCACCCACGGGCACCTTTATCCCTTTCCAAACACCCTAGTCTAGTCAGAGAGCTCATATCTATACTTTCTCATGCTTCTGTGTGGTTGTCTCCTCCTCCTAATCACCTGGTTTGCACTATGACATAGCCCCACACCTTCATCAAATCAGCTAAGGACTTCTTATCCCTCTCTTTGATCTTTAAACTCTTCAACTTTGGAATTATCCACAAAAACACAAATAAACGTGGATGTTCTACTTTCTATTAGAAAATGACAGAGATAGCTAGTGAATGAATTATGCTAATGCTTAGAATCCACAATTACAGGAAAGGAAAGAATTTAAACTCATAAACACCAATAAATTTTATCCTGGAAACCTCCAAAGGAGGGAAAACCATTTGGGAAGGGAAATTGCTCTTTCTTCCCACTTTTATTGGCCAATTAAAAATAAACAAGTATAGAAGTTAGAATAAGTATGAAAGAGAAGTAGATAATATCTCACACTTCCTCCCAAATACTTGTTTGTTTTGTCTCAATACTCCTTTCTACAAAACACAATTCCAACACTAAGAACTTCTTGCTCACTTACTTTCATGCTTCGATGATCCTATTCTCTTGTACAAACATGTATTTATAGCCTCTCCCATGTCCTCTCATGCACTGGAGAATGGGAAAGGTCATGGAGGAGAAGAGATACGAACAACCATCCAAATTCTGGGCTATTCGTTTCAAATTTTCGTTTTTCTGTTCGAAAGAGCCAGGACCGTTGCCCAATGTAGATCAATGGTTCCATGACTGCCACCCTAGTTGGGTGGCAATTCTGTAACTACCGCTCTGCATAGAGCGTCGTTCCTGTTACTAAAAAGACACAACCTCTGTGTTTCCTTTTTCCTTCTTCGTGTTGACTGTTTTGATGAAGTAGATTCATTTTGGATCCCTATGGATCACTCTTACACATTAGTTTTTTGCATTCATATTTATTTAGTTGCTTGAATCATTTCCTTTATTCGTTTAACGTTGTTATTTACTGCTTTGCATAACATTATATTACACTAGGATATTCCATTTTAGTTTAATCATTTGGTAAGGATGAAATTTTTTGTTGTCATTGTACAAAAGTGTAAAAGTGCTTCTACATGTGCAAGAGGATGTGTTAGTATCAGTCAAGTCCGGGGGAGCAAGTGTTTTTACTTCTAGACGGTGATATGGAGGTCTTACGGCATTAGAGGTATGTGGTAGATGTTTCTCTTCATAGATAAGTATGATAAAAACACAAATGAACTATCTCAGTCAAATATGACTGTTAAGCACTAAGAAGATTGTTTAGGACATGGCCAAAGTGACTAAGGTGATTTCTTGGAAAGAACTCAAGGTAAGTAGCTCATTTTTGTGTTTGTCTACTAGATATAGTGGTCTTAAGTCTAGGGGGGTTATGGATTGCATGATAAAGTTGTACATGAGG
The DNA here is from genome assembly GCA_019776745.2 of Taxus chinensis. NCBI lineage: Eukaryota > Viridiplantae > Streptophyta > Pinopsida > Cupressales > Taxaceae > Taxus > Taxus chinensis. Next base: position 738,925,311 of record CM034146.1, on the reverse strand, counting down.
TTCAAGGACATGTCAAAGTTGGTCCTAAAACTACATAGAGAGTTACTTCTAGGGCTCTTAGTCTTAGTGTGATATGGGGAAGCAAGAGATTGCATTGACAAGCTAGTTTTATGCCTAGACAAGATTATGGTGTATGCCCAAGAAAGAAGGTAAGATGGATTTTTGTATGCTCATCAATAACATTTTTGGCATGTCTATGGTGTGGTTAGTTTAGATAGATGCTATGCTACTAATTATTTCATAAAGACAAAAACATGGATATAAGGTGAAAAATGACTAGTTTTGCATGATCTCAGGAGGTGGATGATGATTTCTTGGCCTCAAGCATCAAGTTAGGATGATGTCTATCTTCATTATCTATTTAGCATGCTTAGTTGATGTATATACTTGGTCCCAAGGGGGAGCATGGTAGCTTATATGCTTGAAAAGGAGCTAGAAATCAGGTTTTAAGTGCAAATTTCAAGATTTTGAGATTAATTGAGACCTTTGGTTGATGTTTCTAACCAAGAGGTGATACTATAAAGATGAGAAATGTGAATAATGTACAGGTACATGTATCCTTTTTCATTAATGTAAAAAGGGGGAGAAGTTCAAGTGTTTTTCCATTAATGACAAAGGGGGAGATTATTGGCATGTTGTTGCATAGGTGTTGTCATTGATGAAAAACCTCATTAATGAACAAATTGGATTATGGTGTAGGGATCAAGATGATTCTTGAAGTGATGATGACATGGATTATTCAAGTATGTTTCTTGGTTGGACAGGTTGATTCAATGAGGTATGGCTTGTTCTAGCAAGCCTATTCAGGATGACCTAGCTAGCCTAGGTGATGGTGCATAGTGATTGGAGCTTCTTGGTTTCTTGAGAAGCATGTTGATCATGATGGAGAGCATGTTTTGAGTTTCTTGGGCACTCATATGAGCTTGTAGTTTGCAGATACAGGTTGGTAACCATGATTTCAGGTGTTCATTTAGATTAGGTATGGATGTTAGGAGGTATGAGATTGAGGTGATGGAGATATATGAGCTGCATGGATGCATGTAGGTAGGTTACATTTATGATGTATCAGGTATGTTTTGGACCATTTTTAGTGTTTTTCATGATGAGTTATTGTGTTCTTTCAGTTGAACCCTAGCTTGTACAAAGTGCAAACCCTAAGGGGTAGCTATGAAAGTCTCATATAGCTGGAAATATTGAGAGGTAATCATGACATTATGATGATTGAGATGTTTTTAGGGTGTTTCCTTGTGCTTATGGGAAAATGTCTCAGGTTTCCATGATGTTATTTTTGCAATGTATGAGGTTTTGGTGAAACAGGGTCAAGAACTAGTGCAATTCCAGCTCAAATTGGAACTTATGATGCTCACCTGTAAATTGTGTGTTTTGCATGGTACCTTTTGGCTTTCATAGGGATGTTTATAAATTGATTCTATAATTTTTACAAAAAATAATGAGGTCATTTCATCGTCATATTTTTATGAACGAATGTTAAGAAGGTAAACAACTCTTTATGAGTTTGAAACCCTATGGCTCGAAAGTGGTCTAAGAGATTTGCCTTCCTAAGTGTTTGTGACCATAATTTATTCATAGTCTGACATGAATTGCTTCCTATGATTTATGATTTGAACATGTAGATGAATCCTTCATATTTCCAGAAATGTATGGTAGAGTTCATGGTGATGAGTGGACCCCACTCAAACAAGTCAGTTTCTGAAGAAGTTTAGTTTGGGACAAGGTTGATTCAAAGGAGTTGCAAACTAAATTGTCATTATGTGATTGTATGTGAGTTTTTATTGATTTAAAAATATTTTTTCAGGTCATGGTGATGTTCATTTACATGGTCAAGTGATGTTTCATTTAGGTTGACTGGTCAAAGGGTAATTTTGAGGTCAATAAAGAGCAGTCTTCAATAAAATGGCATAACAAGAGCTACAGTGGAGTTGAGGATGTGATTCATCTTGTGTTGGAAATATAATTCAAATATATTTACAATGGTATAATTTTTATATTCATGATGATGAGTTTTGATATGGTTTCTAGGTCAAGTTTTGTGAGCAAGAAAGGTTTCTTAATTATCCACAGATAGAACTATTTTTGCTGAAACATTGAGTTGGTTGGAGCATGAGATGGATTGGTTGATGCTTTATATCACCTATAATGTGAAGATGGATGAATTTGGCAAAAATAATCCATTTATAGGTCTATTGAAAGTGTCAGGAAGGGTCTTAACCAGTTGCTTTTTGAAAACTAACTTTTTGGGCAGCATGATTTGGTGAAGGCAAATATTTGATGTTAGTTTGAACCATTGTTTGTTTCATGACTTATAACTTGATTATAATTTTTCTAAAGTTTTAGTCCATTTCCATTTAGTGGTCACATTCCATATTTGAGTTTTGATTTGAAGATGATCTTGAGGCTCAAAGTCATGAATCAGGGTCCTGAATGGTGCTGGAAACAGGTGTTTTGAGAAGTATAAGAAGCAGCTGAGTCCCATTTAATGAAATAATCTGATTGGTTGATAAAAATTGTGACCATTTATGATCATTTAAATTGTTATTTTAAACATGTGTGGTAATTTTAAAGCATGAATACAAATATTTTTGGTGTTAGGAGAATTTTGCTCATTCCAATGCATGGGATTTTGGTGATTTTTGGTGGATGGAGAGAAGGGTTTTTTCTAAGTTGACCCATATGGGTCACTTGTAGCTATTATGAAAAGTATATGGGATGTTTTTATGATTTATTGGTCTCAAACAAAAGGAGGTAAAATATTTAGTTTTAATTTGAAATGTGAAAGATCTTATAAAACCATTATTTTGTTTTTTTGGGTGAGGTTTTTGTGAGCTAGTGTGCGTGTGTGTTTACGTGTGCATGCATGTGTGCAAGAAGTTCCACCTAGGTGAGAGAGTTTTGATAGGTGTTTGAGCATGAATTGAGATATCATATCAAGTTGTTTAATAGGTACAAAGTAATGATTATCAAGCATGTGTGCAAGGGTTTGAAGACTTGAAAAGTGAAGAAAGAGCTAGTTTGTGAGATATTGAAACACCTAGGGTTTGAATGAGGGTTTGAATAAGTGTGAGTTGAATCATTGGTCTATTATCAGTTGTGGAAAAAATAATTCAGATATCAGAACATCATAAGGTGGTTGAGTGGGTGCTTGATCATCTTGGGGGGTTGTAGCCTCCTTGTGGAGTTGGTGCTTCACTAAAACTAGGGGTTAGTGCTCCTTGTAGGGTTGTAGCTCTACTAAACTAGGGGTTGGTGCTCCTTGTGGGTTGGTGTCCTCAATAAATTTGAAACATATCAATATAAAGATTTTGTTTCAGTGGGTTTTTCTTCCCCTTGAGGGTTTCCCACTTATATCTTGTGTTCTTGTGTTGATTCTCTTATGTTCCATGGTTGCATTGCATGTATGGTATTTGATGGTGTGCACACATAAATGAACTGGTTAAGTGGTTTTTTGTTTTAGATAAGATAATCTAAAATCTGATTTAAATTTTTTGTAAGGACTTCATCCCCCATCTTAGTCCATTTTTCTTCCAACATATTACGAGACTTCAAGTATCAGTCTAGACTAACATATGGATCATTAACTATCCATAAAAACATAAATATCCAGAATTTAGGTGTATACACCCAATATGATTAATTCAAGAGTGGTTAATCTAGATGTAAAATATTATCATAAAAATTCAACATCACCAATGGATCAAGTAATAGATGGTAACAACTCATACAATTGGCTACCATGTCAGACTCAGTATACAATCAGTCAAGTTAGGTTAACATGATTTAAGACTAAAGTTGTATGATAAAATTATATGAACTTATCCATTCAAATCAATTAACCATTATAGTTAAAGTTATCCAAAATCGGGGCCTGTGTAAATGATTAGAGTCAACAATATCCATGAAATTTCCTATCAAAACCAATTGGTCCAAGCTTGATAAGGGAAATATTTATATTGGCATCAGTATGCCTCATGGAATATCATGTGAGTGACCAAGCATGAGCTAGGAACAATATTATAATGTGACAACAGAAACATAATTAATTCAAATCAATAGTCAATGATAATTATCAGTTGGGTGAGTCCCAATCATTAATATGACATGTTGAGTCAACAACTCATCGAAGGATGTGAAAATTAAGGGAAAACATAATCCCCCTCCCCTTGAATAACATGGAGTTGGTTCCTACAATTCATGTGTGAATGGGATATTTATGAACAAAATCTCTCCTTAACCATATAGGAACATTCCTCTCCCACACAAATGGGTGTAATATTTCCTATGTAGAATATATCCATTTGAAGACCATAATTTGATTCAACATCATGATGTACTAAGGAATTCTGAAACTATTAAGCAGGAAAATTGTAGCTATAAAAGCTAAAGTTTGATCTACATCAATGATATCACAATTTCTCTATTAGGTTTTATACATCTAACATAAGTATCACTCTGTAAGTTTTCATTGTCGGATTTGGAAAGTTCAATAGGATAATATATTGTTGAACAAAGTGTTATTTAGGAAACTACATGTACAAACTTGTATGAAGCCACCCAGTGAACGTTCCATATACCATATGAGAAAGATACGGATTTTCTATCTATGCGTGAAATTACACTCGGCGCATTTTGTCTCCTTCTATTGAAAGTAAAGGAAAACTACCACCACGACGAATCAAATGTTGAAGTATTAATTTAGATTCATGGCTTCCTTAAGAGGTTCAACAATGTCAAGTTTATAGAAAGTTTAAAGTACCTAGATGATAAATTCTGATACCTATATTTAATAACAATAGTCTACAATATAATGTACAAATTACACATCTAAGTTACGTAGAAGTTTGAAGGTACATAGGTATCTCCTATATCACCACAATTTAAAAATGCACTATGCATTTATCTTTGAAAAGGTTTCTATAGCTTGTTCCTTTACCCCTATATGCAATACCACCACACTGCAATTGATTTAGCTAAATGGAGAGGCCCAAGATCAAAGGACCTGTGGGTACCATTAGCCTGGGCTTATCAAAAGTCCCACCTTGCATAACCCAAATTTCAAAACTTCCACATTATGAAACATTCCAGTCATCATTTATTGACGATAATTAATTGATTTCAAACCCACCATGGACCAATAATGACTTTAAATTGAATCAAAAGATTGTACGGGTTGATAATCCATGGAATAGAACTTGAATGAAATAAGTTGATTCAGTGTCATATAAGTAAGTTCCAAAAACTAGCAAAAACATTTACTAGCTGTGACCCCCAAATAGTCTCTTAAAGATGATGATGCATAAAGCAATAACTTTCCCTTTCATTCTTTGCCTAAAGAGATCAAGAGAAAAAAAAGTACATTACTTCAAGCAATGGTAACAGGATTAGATTCAAAGGATTAATCTCCATATTACTTAATCATATGTTGCTTATGAACTTGTCAATATGAACCTAGGTGACGAATGAACCACTAAGTCCCAAGGGAGATTACTTCCCTTAAAACTAGAGGTATAAACTTGTTTTCAAACCAAGGGAACACAAGTTTACAAGCTTCGTTGAGCTATAAATGAATATGGTTATGATTGTGATGAATTGGGACATGTATCCTTGAACTATCAAAAATAGATGAATCACATTAAAACTATAAGGATGACAAAATACATGGCTAGAAGTAACACCCTTTTAGTTGAAGAAGATACCACTGATTGGGATGAATAGGTGGAAGGATTAAGTATTTTCCAATTTCCTAGCGTGTTGAAGAATTCTTATGAGTCAAATCATTTCACTTTATGCAACAAGGCATATGGTCTATCGGAGGAAATAGGAATTTTTAGGGCATATTTTTTATGAGACCATAGTAATGAATGAAGGGCCACAGAATGCATACCAATGGTGGTAATTTATGTTATATACATGTATTGTTAATGTTTATAATGTGTTGTTATGTGATTCTAACATTCAGACTTGAGAAAAGTACTAATCATAATGTACAACCAAAAATTAGTACGAGTAATCATGCTTGAAAGTTTACATAAGGTAAGCTTCAAAATGTAGGATCCTCTAAATTGGTCGTAACCATTCATATCATGTCTTTTCTATATTTTAGGGGCATAAGAAAAACGATTTTCCTTCCAGCCAAGGTGGTTTATTTATATATTATACATTTGCACAAATGACCATGAAGTTGGTTGGTGAGACTATATATTTGAGTTATGTAGAAACAAGTTATAATTAGACCTTAGAGATCCAGTAGCATTATTGTGGAACTCTGTCCAATAATCACATACCTTCAGGTGTTCTTAGTATCCCATTTTTATGCCACTAAGGTGGTGACTTGTTAGGAATATCTATGTTGTAGTGTGAACATAGAATATTATGTGAGTGATTATATTATCTAGGATAATATAATATTTGTTATAATAATTAATTACATTATTTTAAATGTAATTATGAGTGGGTGAGTAAATATTCTTATGCGTTGTTGAGTAAACAACTCATTAAAAATATTAGTTTTGTGAGAAAACAAAATCTCACTGTAAAATAACATGGAGTTGTTTTAGGAGGTGTGTGAGGAGTTATTTATGGAGATTATCTCTCCTTAAATATATGAACAACCTCTCCTGTATAAATGGGTGTAATACTTCCTATGAAATCTATAGAATGAAGACTAAGTTTTCAAATTTGATTTATGCAATTCTGATATTAATTTTTCAAAGCTAAGATCAAACCAATAATCTACAAGGTCGGTAATCAAATTTAACTCAATGAAAATCATAAAAAATTAGAGTTCTAAAAAAATGTTTGTTAGTAACTCAATGTTCCATGTGTTACTACTTGTCCAAATCAAGGTTGATAATAAATTTCCATGCAATTCAAGTCTTTACAAGCCTTGGTCCATAAAAGAAAGTATTCCATAACCACAATTCCATTTCTAAAAGGTTAGTACCAAAAAAGAGTTCACTCGTTCTAGTCAAGGTTAACAACCATTAAGAGTTATAAAAGGGAAATGCTATGCAAATAAAACAATGCTAGATTACATGGCAAATGGTTATATTACTGAACAATAATAGCTAATGTAAAGTCTCATCCATTTATGGTCCATCAACCCAATGAAGTGTTTGAGTTAATACCCAGTTCAACATAAATGTTGTGTAGTTAAAGACTACATGTTATGCCTATGTTTTCTAATTAAACATTGTATAATAATCCACAATGGATATTTATCATTTCCAAGTAATTGTTAATTCCATCAAATAGTAACCAATATATGCCAAATAAGAAGTGACTCATAGTCACTATGGCCTATAAGGGGTAATTATTTTTACTAATAATTAGGAATGGTATCCCTAGTAAAGTGTCATCTATATGTATGACAACCATAAAAGGTGGTATTTCAAAAATATTTATGTAAGGATAATCAAATAAATATAACAATCTCAAGCCAAACAATTATGTGACTAATGTTTTCTAAGGTGTGATATTTTGAAACATTCCAATGGGATTTATATATTGGGATTGTCAAGAGAGGGTTAAGTTGGGTGAGGGAGGTCGACAGGGCCTACCTTTTGAGAGATGGGGTCAGGGAGGTGGGTGGCCTACTCCAATTGTCGAGGCCCCCTCCTTGAACTATCTTATCTATCTGGGAACAACTATATTTTATATTGGCAACCCTATATATATATGGACCCGCTCCCCTCCCTCCCTTGCACCCCACCCCCAAACACTTCCCCCACTCGCTATTCTAGAGAAAGGATAGAGAGTGCCCAAAGATTGTTTCACAAGGTTTTTAATTTTCATTAAACCTTCTCAATTATAATTTGAGAGGTCCGATAATGTATTTATATTGACCTTTTTGAGACAGTTATATATATTCGAGTCGAAAAGTTTAATTGGTGAATATACATTTGGTCAAAAACAATTATCTTCATATCAATCGGTATATGCAATAAAGGTAAGGGAGGAGACATATTATCACTTTATTTTAGTGATGTTGGTATTGCTCGTAGTCATGGTCTTGATAAAGTAATGGTAGGGAAATTAGTAGAATTTGTAGATGGTACATTAGGCATCGCCCAAAATCTAGAGTTAAATAATGTTGGAGTTGTATTAGTGGGTGATGGCTTAATGATCCATGAGGACAGTTTTGTGAGAGCAACAGGAAAAATTGCTCATATACCAATAAGTGATGCTTATTTGATTTTAATAAGAATAGATTCTAATCTATTCTCTAATATTTTGGAATAGTAGCCAACTAAGTATCTAGCTTACCGTTTTAAATTTCAAATTCAATCATGTTAATTTATTAGTGTGCGCTAAGACTCTTGATTGGAAATTCAACACAAAATAGAATTTTCAACCTTTAATCAGTGTCCAAATATATTAAAATTGTATTTCACAGATGATATGATCTAGTGATGGTCTTGTAGGCTTTAAGTTCTGGGACCCCAAAAATGGAATGCGACACAATTCTTTAGAGCTATTATTCTATTTCAATTATGGAAAGCTAGAAATGTTGCTATATTTAATCACGAATGTATCTTACAACATTTTCAAACTAATGAGGATATCTTGCTCATATCTTATATGTTTTTACATATTATGGCGCAAGTTGAGAAGGTGGTCTTGGAGTTTCAGCACTTGTAAGAGCTACTCACACATTGGGGAAGCACCCCTAGCACCATGACTCGAGTTCTACTAGATATTTTGTAGTCGAGCTCTCCATTGGTTGTTTCCAGGTGGAGGCAGAGCTATTCTCACAATCACATCTCCTCCCCACTACGAAGTTGCTTCTCCACCCATCCACCTCAACGGTGGGGGCCTTGGAGCCTACTGTTGCCCCAAGGGAAGTATTTTGTTGGCCCATTTGATGCTCATCCATCTCATTGGCACTCTTTAATGCAAGGTGGCACCAATATTGTCAGTTCTCTGCCACTTGGTTGGGGACTTGTGTAACTTTGGCCATGCAGGGCCCTTAGACGTTGAATGGATGGCCTATTTCAGACCTTCCAATCGACAAGCCAACTAGTATGGGAGCTCTCCCTCCTTAGGATGATCAACACCTCCTACCAATGTTGTTGCTACACGTGCTTGACTCTCTGCATTCTATCCTTTTCTAATATGGGTGTCTAGTTTCCCGTGTGGCTTTGTTGTTTGTTTTGAGCCATGTGTTTAGCCGACATGAATATCAGGTTGTGACTTCTTCATACCACCCTTTTTATAGTAATTATTTGTGTTGACTTTTGCTTAATATAGTGATGTGTTCCAAAAAAAAATTTACAAAAAAATTTGCGTGTACAATTAATATTTTTTGTAGTCCTCGAAAATTGAAGTTTGGGAAGGAAGTGACATTGAGGCTGTCGTCTTCTTGTAATAAAATTATACTTTCTTATTATTAGACTACAAAAAAAATAAAAATCATTGTTTTTCCATAGCCACCCCTCAATTGAAGAGATTAATACCCGTAGCCTATATCATAAAATTCAAATTCAATGAGGATAATTTTCAGTTCGTAATTGGATAAAGTTGGAATAACAAACATTTTTTATCATTTTAATTTTCTAAAAGAAGGCATAAATTTGCCAAAGAGAGACTGGAGAGGATTTTCCCTCCTCTGCTTTCACTCAGAATATATAATAATGCAAAATCACGTCAAAAAATTACCGTATAAAAATATTGGATAAGGTTTGAGTTCATGTTCCACAAGGATAAAGTTTGAAGTTTTTCCATAAAATTTGGTGTACCTTGTGACATAAGGTACAGGCATAACTATGTGGCAAACCTTAAAGCTCAATCATGTGATATGCCCATTTATTGACAACCTGTGATGCCTCTGTATTGCCCATTTGTTGATATTCCACTCATCTGTCCTGCCAAAAAAAGCCCAACAATCTTAAACAACTATGTTGGAAAAAAAAATCCACCATTCAATTCATAATACAGAGTTTTTTTATATAACATTTTATATAATAGATTAAGAAAATTTGAGGGAGCACAGAAATCAATGTCAAGAATTCTGGCTCGTGTTGAAATTGAACACAGCTGACACATACACACAGAAACTTTACATTCAAATGCTAAGATTACAAACAGTACAATGGAAAAGAATATAAAACATTATTGCATACTATCACAAGTCGAGCAGGGACAATTGTTAAACAATCCTTGTTTCGACTAATGTGGACAAATTGATGATATTTCACGTAAGAAGCCATATGGAAAGATTGTCATCATTAGAACCATCAATCGAATTCATTATATCAGGCTGGAATGAAGAAAACCATGGGCATACCAATCTTCAGTTTGTGCTTTTCAGTTCACCAAAGTCAGAAAACTGATACTAAGGAAGCTGCAAAAACACAAAACACAAATTACTTCAAAGGACAACATAAAAGCATTATAGAAAGAGAGCAAGGAAGGAAATGTATGACATATGATATCTCCAGATAGAAGACAAAGTATGCTTATAATTGTTTCCAATGTGAATGATTTTAAGATAATTTACTATGCAATGTTACTTATGCAAGAACAGAAAGAATAAGAAGTGAATAAAAAACATGAGTAACCAATTTTTTTGCCAGATTATGTCAACTTAAACTTACACCAGCAGCCTTGCCTAAATGGTTAGAAAAAGAAAAAGGTCGATTACGCGACTATTACAGGTTTGTCACTTTGTTTTCCCCTGCATTTTATGAATTTCTTGTCATCATTTTTCTTCTGGAAAGTAGTTCTACTTTGGATGTATAAAATGAGCTTCACTCTTCCGCTTGAGTTTTGGAAGTTTTAAAGCCCTGAGAAATCTTAGCACCTAGTTAGGATTCTTTGAGCCCATTCCCACAGCCATCTTCCCATCACCAGCCCAGAAGAATTGATTTTTTCCCATTGGAGTTCAGGATTCAGTCATTAGAAGTTTGCTCAAAAGTTTAGCACATCCCAATAATTTTGCTGTTATAGGTGTTAGTACCAGCCCACATTTGCTCATTTTAAAATATTTTCCCATAGCCCGTTTTTCCCAGCTCTCCATTTTTAGTTTCTTCGTCCATCATATCCCGTCACCCAACCCCTCCTATTTACATAGCCTTGACACAATTTTTCCATAAGTAGCCAATCTCATCCTTCTTCATTTTTCCCGCCATAAATTGTTCAAACTATCCTCTTTGTTGTCTAGTTGTTGCATCACTGGGAGAGGACCTTTGGAGCTGAGGATGCACTTTCATCGACGTCGAACCGAAGGAACTGCAATCCTCCATTGATATTTCAGGTGCACTTGTTTACTTTTCCCATTTTTGGCATCTCTACTTGTTTCACTTGGTGTACTCTTTATCACTCTATCATTGCCTGGTTAGATTACATAGTCCGATCTGTTGTTCTAAGTTCTTTGTTTTCATTTTTTTGTATTATTCTTTGGTTTGTCTTGTTCCCTTGGCGTTGTTTCATTCATTGAGCTTGTGTTACTCCTCCAATCAAGCCAATCTTTGTTATTAAGAATCTTTACTTTTGCTAGGTCTTAATTTTCCCACTTGCTTACGTTTTTAAACATTAATATATTGCTTGCTTGCTCTCTGAGATTTCTGATACTTTGACATTTGTTTTAGTTGCTTTGAGTTATCTCTATTCTTCCTAAGCTTGCCCCTTATTTGGAATCTTCAATTTCTCTCCATTCGTCATCCAATTTCATAATTGATTCTATTTTGATTGACTTCTTCATAGCTTTTATTTCAACCATGCTTTTTGTTCCGAGTATTTGTTTTCTTGGTTTGTCAATTTAGCTTTGAGGTTATTTTGCTTCATCTATTTCACAGTTATTCCTCATTCCCTCTTTCTGTAATTTTTCCTAAGCATCTTCTTTGCTTTAATTCTCTGTTCTGCAATTTTTTGCACGCATTTTGCTTTTTTGCTTTATTATTGCTCACTTCAGAATGATCGCAATTTGAGAAGTGTCTTGGCTTTCTATCGTCTTTCTTGCCTATTATTGTCATCCCATTTTGTATTTCCCCGATTTTCCTTCTTGATTATTCCACTTTTTCATAGGCATGCTTGATTCTTATCATACTAGCTGTAGCCATTGTTGCTCACTTTGGTAAGATTGCCATTTGAGAACTATGTCTTGGCTTTCAATCCCCTTTCTTTCCTATCTTTGTCATTCCATTTTGCACTTATCAATCAATCGCTTTTCCTTCTTGGTTATTCCTTTCGTTAGCGTGGTTGATTGTTATCATACGGATTATTATATTGGTTAGCCATCTTTTATATTGTCTTGTGTCTTTGAATTTTTTTTAAGCTTGCACTATGCTCCTTTGTTCTTGCCTTGTTTGTCACCACATTTTTGGTGTTCCTCATCACATTCCTCAGTTTGTACAGATTGTGCCTTTATTGTTTTTGCTTCTTTTTTGTTACTATTTTGTTGGGATAATGGTTAGCTAGTCTTTGTTAAGCATTTTTCCATCACTTGTTTTTGGATTTACCTTTAGTCACCTTTGTGTTTGCAGCTATAAATCATTTGTTATGTAGCCCAAGATTGTCTTCAATCACTATTGAAATTTAACACCACTCTTGCTTGTCAAAAAAAAATCCTAAAGGTTAATACTTAAACCTCTGTTTTGCAGGGCTGGATAAATTTGCAAAAAGTCATAAACAGGAAGGTTCTGCTTGTTTTATTTCATTTGTTTAGTGGCTTTCTTTCAAGTTTTGGTTTTCCCATACTAGATTTACTTTCTTTCAAATCGCTTGCAGGCAATCTCCTTTGTCTCCAATAAGCTCTCATCCTTGAGATGTTGCATCCTTCTTCTTATCCCGCTTCATCCTTGGATTTCACCACCAAGGCTCTAGCAATTACATTTTAAATGTGCCACAAGAGGGGGGATAAAAGTTGGCTCCATCTGGATCATCACAGTCAGTCATTTCTTCTGGCCCTTTCTTTCTCACATCTCGTGCTTTAACCCATTTATCCCACCACCTCTTTTCCCATTCCTTTAGATGCCTTCTCCTGCTTGAAGGGTAGGGCTACAAAACCCAAGTTTCTAGGGAGATGGTTTGACCTTTGCAATTTTTCCCTTTTGGGGCTTTTCTGAAGGCCAAATTTACCTAATACAGTAGAGTCTTTCAAGGAAGGAAGACAATTATAAAAATGGGAGTGCTGATTGGAAAGAAGCAGACGAAAAAGCAATTACTGGTTGAGTCAAAAGTAAAAAGAAAATCAAAGGATTGAAAACTTAAATCTCTCCCAGTCATCCATGCACCAATAAGTTGAGATATACAGTGGTCTAGAGGAGAGGTTTGGGGTTGCTCCCCATTAATGCAGTGCTGCAAGATGAGACAAATATTTCCAATTGGAACCGTCTGTGGTTAGATTTCCAATTGAAAGGTTAATTCATTGAATAAACAATCATTGGTATAAGTTGCACTGCATTAAAGGATGGCATGAATTTGCAAGCTGAGAGACCACACACATGGTAAGAGAATTTGTGTACTGTTAGAAGTAATCATAGTGTTGTTCCATTACCATCTGGTACCCTAATGTTTTGATGATCAAGCATTGCATGACCATAGTCAACATGTTTGATATCCACGATTTCTCCTGATTATTGTAGTTCCTGTTAACTACATTAAGAGAGAGAGAGTGAATGATATCTCTGTGGTTGTAAACGACCTAGATTTTCTTCATTCTCATAGATTCCATGATCTTTATCTATAGACACATTACAAGTGCATGGATTGATTTATTCTTTTGTGCGAAAAAGAATTCACCGCATTTTGCATTAATCTCCCCCTAGAAAATTCAATGACAGCAACTATCATGTGCAACACCAAATGAATCAAATACCCCTTTAACTACGATAAACAAGCATAAAGTTTGCAAACATTAGCAAAGGTATTTTGTAGTTTTGTACATCTCTTGGGTACGGCCTCTCACAAACACGGCATCATTTGTTTGATAATCCAAGGATTTCCACCTCATTTGTTCCAATAATAAAGCCACAACTACATCCTCAACAAATAATGTTGTAGTAGTACTAGTAATAGGCTAATAGCCATAACCAGTTTATCCCAAGATTCAAGTAAAGCACACAACAAAATGATACATTTATTCTCTTCTTCCATTTTAATATCAACAAAAAGTAACTAACTTACCACAGTAATTGAAAATGTTCAAATGTTCTACCACAGAGTCGCCGCCATTCATTCTCAATGAATATAGCTTCTTTTGATGAAACAGTTAGTTTGTCAAAGACATTGTTTGACACAGTCAGTCTCCCAACTTCTCCCATTATGCATGAGCAGTTTTTTCCATTAATGCATTTAGCAAAACTGAATCCAACAGACATGATCTAATTGAACTCTTCACCTTCGTACCGATTCTGTCCCTATCCTTTACCTTCATACCCGCAGGCATATTTCCGGACACAACAACAAACTAAACTCTTTCCATAAGAAGATCTTCTCTCTCTGAGCTTCTATAACTCGGAATGCTGGTCATTAAATTTTTCGATCTCAATCCTTGTGCTTCTAGACATTTTCCTTTACTCGAAACAATTCTCACACACAAAACTCCCACTCAAACAAAAGTTTATCTCAAGTTTTAGAAACTCTCTAACTCTTTACACAGAAGCTAAAACCTTAGCTCCGATACCAAATGAAGAGAAAATGATCCAGCAAACTTATACAAGAGAAATAATACTTTCAAGAATCTTTAAGATAAATAGAATAAGGGAAATTGGCATACACAAGTTTACACTCTACACATAATTTATCTTGGGAAAAAACCAAGCACAATAACCCCTTTATTGCATTAACACAACCATTTACAATACAATAATGTACTTCCAGGTTTTGCTTTAACCTGCTGCATGTCCAACTATATGTAAGCACATCAATAGGAAACTATTAAAATGGTATTACAATACAATGGTACCAAAACCATGGTCCAAGGATACATCCCATAATGATTCCCCATAAATCATAAGTTACCTAACCACCCATATAATAATATAGGTTAAACCACCTATCCGTGCTTGAAAATACATATAGAGACCCCAAAAAAATATTCTCAGGGGCCAGCCCCCAAACACCCTAGTCAGTGCGATGCCCCGAGCCCCACTAAAATGCAACAGACTGTACGCCGTGCCTGGCTATACAATCTATACAAGAAGTTATTTATGAAAAATATAAAGCACATTTCCAAGAATTCCAAGACAAATTTCATAGAGAGAAAGTAATTTTGAATGGTCCAATACCTGCTGCAAGTTGCACCATTGATTCTCCCTAATTGCACTAGTCCAAGGGTTGGATTAGAGACAGAAACTTTCTTCAAGAATACATATTTTATTTTTTTCTTGGGTTTGTTGACCATTGCAAACAGTGAAAGGGAATTGCCGAAAGCTTAGGACTTACCTTTCTGACCCTTACAAGGGTGCAGAAAACACATGCTCAAAAGGAAGAATATATCTTGACACACCTCCTAATGGGAAAAGGCTGAATTCAAATTCCACTCATACCTGGAGGTAGGGACCGGCTTCTGAACTAACCTGAGTCACTAACATATGGCACGGATTCATATCACCTTCATTTTACTTATCTACATTACTATCATCTGAATCTTGGAAATCAACGAATTTCACAAGTAGAAGACTATCCTGAATTTCCTGTTGTGGCATCTCCTTGTATATGTTTACCACGATGGCCCATCATCGTTAACATCACCAGTCTGATTACCATTTGGAATGTGTTGAGACAGAACCAAATGTGGTGTAGGAGGCGGGGTTTCTTTTGTGTGGAAATTTCCGTGTTGTCTTTCGTAGCAGCCTCCTTTGGGTTCTCTGCAAAATTATCTGGAGCAGGTATACAATCCTGAGTTTTTCATTGTGTTGAGCATCAGCAGACATTTGCAAGGTTAACATTTTCATGGCATAGCCTTCATCAGAAAGGGCTATTCTCATAATCAACTGGTTGTTCCCATTCAACACCTTTGAGCCCGGGGAAGATCAAATCTGGAAAATGACTTTTTTATGTATGCATTCACACAAATTAAGGAATAACATTGTAAAGTTAGACCAGAACTAGCTATGTGTCCACCAAAAGTGTCCCCAATCATGTTCAAATAAGTTTCACACTGAAATTCGCTTGTGAGAAGAGGGAATCTGGCCCATGCTAGAACAGTACCAGCCAGATCACTGGTAAGCTTAAATGTTGGAGACTAGGGCTTCATAAAAAGATATAATTTTTTCAAGAACCAAGAACCATCTTAAGAAATAGCATCCTTCTCGGCCTTTGAACCAAAAATAAACATAAAATTCATCTTAGGCATCATCAATATGGCATGGAGCTAGATGGCTTTCCAGTTGTCATATACCCAGGCTTGAGAGTCTTGGGCACATAAACTTATACCTAATCTCTTTCCTTTAGGAACGAGAGCAGCTTCTCTATCTCATTCATTATGGCTCTAGTTCTTTAAGATGGATAGATTGTTACAAACAGTATAATACTTCTGATTATTATGAACGTGTTCTTGTCCGTCAGCCTGTCTTCGCAACTTTGTGGAAATGGGTTTAAGTAGTAGTTTTAATTGCCAAAAGAATATGTATATATAAGAGAGATAAGCACGGGGTAGGGAAAGATAAATCCCAACATATATATAACAACATAAACATTTATTGTTTCGGTCAAGAGCTGGTTATAAATTCAGTCGGCAGGGAGAGTTATCTATTGATGATGTCAAGATATGTGGAATTTCTCCGGGAGGAGTCAAAGGAAGCCAACAAGGATGTTTCCATTCCTGTGTTTAAATTTGTGTGTTATAAGATGTGGAGGACAAAGAATACTGCCTTTTTTCAAAGCTTCATTAGGCATCAAGATGTAATGATATCAAACCTTAAAGAACACAGTTAAATGTGATGACAGTAAGGAAAGTTTGAGAATAGACCATCTTAATCATTTGCGTTAAATGTGGTGACAGAAGATTTTAAGAATGGAGTATCTTAATCATTTTCTCATGAAAACTCACCAGTTACTGTTTTCTACTGTATTCCATCCATTCTGGTGATGGTAAGAAGATTCTGAGGATGGATTTCTTAATCATTTTCTCATGAAAACCCACCAGTTACTGCTTTCTTCCATCTTTCATAGTGGTGTTCTGTTTACCAGGTTGGATGTATTTTGATGCTTTTACAAAATCAGAAAATCTTTTCCTAGTTGATACAAATCCAGTAGTTGGGACTACAAATGGAAGCTGGGTGCATGGCATCTGAGTCAATCAAGAATCGTGCTCCAAAGAAAATATTGTGCATTGAAGCAGGCTGTTCTTTCCTGGGAAGAGTCCGACTGGGAAACAACCATCCACAAGAGTTAATTATACAAATTTCAGTGACAGTTGAGCTGTGGCAGTTACGAAACTAGCAATGAATAGCCAGAAAGATGCTGATTTCAACTACTTGAAGGCTGTCACAGGTATCAATGGTCTCTGGAATGAAGCATAGCCAATGTTGTCAAGTTTGTAAGTAATTGCATGGACATTAATGTGTGTCCTAGCTTATGAATTAGCAACAATAGCATCCTTGAAAGATATTTCAAATGGAAGTGAATTAAAACAGGGCACTAGACCAGGTTTGTTATTGACTGGAAGCAAGGAGTTAAGAATGCTACTCGCGCGGTAAATTGTTTGAAGTCCTTTGTGTGAAATTTAAACCCTGTTTCATTCCTTGTGACAATAGAGAAAACAATTTGTAGACAATTCGCAACAAAAATGCTGATATTTAACTCTATATTAATATCCGCAGGTACTGGGCAGAATTTTACAGGTGCCTGGATCAATTCTGTGAAACAACTAATCACTTCAATTACTGCAAAACAGGTCAATCCCTGTGAGTGTTTCGGGGAGTAACTAACCGTGGTTTGCCTCTGCAGTTAACAGGGATCAACCCAGC
Source organism: Taxus chinensis (assembly GCA_019776745.2). Lineage (NCBI taxonomy): Eukaryota > Viridiplantae > Streptophyta > Pinopsida > Cupressales > Taxaceae > Taxus > Taxus chinensis. The sequence goes on along the minus strand of CM034146.1, from coordinate 738,907,384 downwards.
AGCTAAAACATGTAAAGATTACAGTTAAAAAAATAAGTCTTCATTCTGCATTTTTTATGGCATGATTTTCTGATCTCTATTCTGAAGTCTATTCTGCCTGCTATTTTTACTATTGCCATCTGAACTTGAAATCTATAACTATTAATGTGAAGATTTGAATATTGCTGTGGCCCATCTGTTCGCGATTTGGGTTTGCAGCTGTGAGTACCAGTGCCAAGCATACCCACAGATACATCATTCATCATTCAATGTCATTGATTCATCAGCAGTGAGTGCCCAGCTTACTCTTTGTTGTCTAAAAATAAGCATTGCACTCTTGTTTGGTTGAAAACTAATTGAAAATATACTTGTGTTCTCTACACAAATTTCTTATACATTTTAACAGTGTTTTACATGTTATTTCAATTTATTTAATACATTTACATAATTTTTAAAGTTGCTGAGCACTTGCCGAGTCCCAAGTATGGGTCAAAATTTTGGGCTGCCAAGTACATGTTTTTAAACTATGGTTTAACTTTCACATCTCCCTTTATGGTTGCTCCTGTTATGGTTGCCCCTGCCATCATCCCCCTTCTGTGCTTGCAGCTTTTGCCTATCATGCTTCTGAGAAAAATAGCCAGTACACCATATAATGCCCAGAGATCAGCAAAGGCTTTAGTTGGCCACCTCTAAAAATCGAGTAAAGTAGTGTGTTGATGAAAAGCTAAACAGAAAATATCCTCAATGTTATTTTCATAAAAAGGAAAGGAAAGGAAATATCCTTTTAAGCCCCACAATACTGGGCGCCCTGTTCTGGGTCTGCAGGGTACTTTTAAGTTATGGAATATGGAACCACCTTGTACTCACAGTATACAGGAGGCACCTAACTGTGCTTCAAAAACGAGGCAGATATACCCTACCCCCTGCAGGATTTAAAGATGGAGATTCTTACAGAATTAAGAATATGGTGAAGCAAGATTTTTGTTGCGAAATGAGTATTGTTGTTAGAATGAACAGGTTAAATTTGCTGGCAGTGCAGCAAAGTGTCTTTATTACCTTTGTGAGAAAGTTACTTTGTTTACTTTGTTTTATTCACTGTGGTATTGGATCAAATAATGATCTTCCTTTAGATAATTTTAATCCAATGACATTGATCTTTCAAATCAGGCTTCTGCAATGGCTGACTGCCTGCATTCCTCTTATGTGCTCTGAGAATTTGGCTCTCAGTTTCTGAGAAGCAAGCCTGTTACTGGGGTGGCTCCAAGATTAATGAAGACAAAGTAGATCAGTGTATAAGTCCAA